>BSBN01001015.1:0-1244880 GCA_027924645.1 Cunninghamia lanceolata
TAACATCTTGCAACTGTAGGTCACTGTCAAGAAGGGGAAACTCTTTGGGTTCTTCCTCACCCTTGAGGTTTACCAAAACAGACTTGGAAGGTCGATGTACTCGTAGGTATTCATCCATAACTTCCCGACTAATGACAGGGGCATTAGGACCACATCCAAATGGTAAATCTCTATGCACAGAGGGTTTAACTAGTTCACCCTCTGATAGGAACAATAGCCTTAGTTTCTTTGTCCTTCTTCTCCTTCTCCTGCTTAATATGCTTAAGAGCATTAGCAAAGGTCTCAGAGTCAGTTAAGCACGTGTCTTTAAAGTAACTAGTTTTGTCTAGGCTTTTCATTTTTTAGGCTCACTCCCTCATATCCTTTAGGTAACGTCCATTTCTTGTTACCTTCTTCCTTGGAGTTAGTCTTGTTCTTACTATTCTAGAAAAAAATATTCAAACCTTAGCAATTAGAGGAAGGTTTTATGTAGTGAGCTCATAGGTCCATGTATTGAACTCGGTAGCTTTGATACCATATGTAACATGCCTCCTCATAATACTCAAATTTACACACCAAAATTACTAGAAAGGTAAATGAACATAATCATCAATAAACATTTGTTTACAATCATATAATATTTGTATAATGTTACGAAGCAATAGCATATCTTTTCTAAATATTTTCAAAACCTAAAAATTATAACATATTCAAAGATAGCATTTTAGTGAGAACTTTCACTTTATATTTACAATATTTTGCTCTTGGCAATAAGAATAATTTCACAGAAATTTGACTGTTAAAATTCATGTCATAAAACATACTATATCTGGAATCTTGATATCTGTTTCGATATGTCTTGGCTTGTCTTCTACTTGAGAGGGAGAGCATCATCTAAGTGCTTTACCTCCAACATAGACCAACGGTCCCCCGCACACCTTCCTTCCTGGAAGTGGCCCTACCCTTCACGAAGAGTATAGATATATGGAACCAACAGGTTTTTACCATCTAAGTTTTTAGTGTTGTGTCCTACATAACCAACACGGTCATACAACTATAGACTCCTTCTAATTGAGTATGACACTACTAGATGGTTATGCAAATTTGGAGCATAGTGAGCTGACTAATGCATGCAGAGATGGATGCATTACTTTGGCCAAATATTCAATATAAATAGACATTTTGCAATGAACGTAGTCGTGAGTTCACACACCCCTAAATCGACTTGGAAACTATCTCATCCTATAGTGAATTTGTTTTGACTAATGTTTAGGGTTTTAAATTTTGCAGATCTGTGCGACACATAAGCCAGTTTGTGTGATGCTTAAGCTAAGAAGTGTGATGCTTAAGCTAAGAAGTGTGATGCTTGGGTTGTAGGGCGCAACGCTTCCATGGAGTTTGCAATGCATATGAAGAATTCTGCAACACCTGCGACTGTATTTAGGGTAAAACTTTGATATTTGGTAATTTTGAGTCTAACCCAATTGGTTTTTGCAGGATTCTAACTTGTCTTTGATGCTCTGTGTTTTTGGCTAACCCCTAGTTTATGTTGATTATTTCATTTGGGTTTGAAAGAGCATTAGGGTTTCATAATTTAAAGGTTTTACATCTAGGGTTTATTAGGGTTTGATGTATTTGGGCTTATCCTATTAATGTCTAAAAGTTTACTATCTTTCTGGCATTCTGGAAGCAATCTCATAGCCTTAGGGTTTGGATTTTTATCTCTGAAACATGTTTTTATCAGTTGTTAGGGTTTTTCTGTAGAAATTGTGTTTACAGGTCTGTGTGACACATGTGTAGAATAGTGAGATGCTTGCAAAGAATAGTGTGATGCCTCCATTAAAATGCCTTCATGCCTTTGCGTGACATAGTTGCAGTCTTCTGTGACACAGTTGCAATCCCATATGATGCTTCTACTGCACCACCTACACAACTCAGTCTGATGCCTTTGATATTCCTTGTACCGCTTATGCTATTTTTCTGCTAACATTTTCACTTGTAGGACTTTGTGACGCTTGGATGGGCCGGTGCGACGCTTAAGCCTCTTTATGTGATGCATACATCTGGTATTGAAAAATAAAGTATTTTCTGTAGTTTTTTCCATTTGGATTTTTTTGTTTTTGTAGCAAGCTTAGGGTTTTATCTCTGTTACTGACATCTGTTGGTAGCTTGTGGCATTGGAGGGAGATCTTTGCCCTAATTACTAATTTGTTCATTAGGTTTATTTTATTCCATGTGTGTGGTTTAACTTAGGAACATTTTCTCAACTGGGGTTAAAAAGAAACACAACTTTGTTTTCTATTTACACTCATTTGGATAAAAAGAACCACAACCTTGCATTGTTCACATTTCATGGGATAAAAAGAACAACTTTGCATTTTCATGCATTTGGCTAAAATGAACCACAAATCTTGTATTTTCTCACTCATTGGGGTTTAAAATAAACTTGCATATTCAATCATTTAAAAAGATAAAAAGGATTGCATCATTGCTTGCTATGTTTGGTGATTTTTGTTAGGGTTGTGGAAAGGTATATGCTCTTCCCTAGCACCATTGGTGATCTTGGGTACTAAAAAACCCTCTGCTTCACTTACATAAAGTCACACCACACTTAAAAAAGATAAATTCAAAAGAACCCCCATGCGAGTGTGACCAAGTAAATGTGTATGCTCTCCCCTCGTGTCTTAGTATGAAATTGGGGATCAAAAACATTTACTTGTGTTACTTTTGTTAACCTTTAGAGGGCCTGCCCCCCTGCTTTGAAAGGTGGGAATGACCCAAGCAACAAAAAGCTAAAGCCAAGCTCTTTTGAGCTGCTATATAAAATAATGTGTTTGTGATGAAAGTCACAAGCAAAAGGTGCTATTATTTCATACCGATGAATGTCTCCCCTAGTACCTTATGGTGCGTGAAACCCTATAGAGTGTAACCTCTGCAGGCTAGGAGGCCTCCTAATCTGGGCAAATCGTCGCATGTATGACCACCTAAATGAAATCCCTTACTAAGAACCTTGTGCTAGTAGCCAAAATCCGTCTTTTTTATGATATAGGAGGTTAGAAGATAGACCTCTGGAGCTGTCCCACACTCTCACAGTTTAAAGTAGAGATAACAAATTTCTTGAGATCTTTGGGTCTTGAGGAATTTGGAGCTTGGTGTGCTCGAGAAGTGAGTGTCGTGTAAGGGGGAGCCAGTGCCACCAAGCTTCTAGGTTATTCAGTTTAAATAAGTGCGGCTGGAGCAATCCAAGTGGGGATTCAACAAATATTGTCCTTACCTAGCCATAGGGTTGTGCTTGTCTTCTAAAGTGCTTTCAAAATTTTGTCACAAAATGTCAAACAAACAAGAGACACAGCCACAAAACTGATTGCTGAGTGTTTTCATGACTGATGTGCTTTTTGATTTGCCACAAAATCATCAAACAGACTTAGAAAATTTGATTTTAGGGTCTGCTAAAACTACAAAATGCATTTGCTAAACAGTGTAACACATAAGATAGTGTAAAACGCATCTACTGAACAGTGCAACACATAGGACATAGTGAAACACATCTGCTTGGTTCTACAATGCGTCTACAGGTTTGTGTAACGCATCAACCTATGAACAAATTGAAAACTTTAGGGGAATTGTCAAATTCAAATTGCAATCGTATCAAATACATTTCAGACTTGGATCCACTTGCAAACCATTCTTCATTCTCTTAGGTTTAGCTTGCATATTCAAAAACCCATTTAGAATTAGATCTCATATTTACCATATCATTTAGGTAACCTTAGAACCTTGAGATTTTTGCCTTAGACATCAATAGAGGTTTCCAAAAAATTAATCTCCCTAAGTCGAAACATAAGGAGAAACCATCGAAGTGTGACTACCTCACAAGTGCAAAATTGGACTAAAAGACCTTGGCATTATTCTCATCCAAACCATCATAATGTGGGCCTAATACTTATTTGACTAGTTTAGGTCCACTTTCCAAACTTGCTTCAATCAACCATTTTCCTCTTGCATCAAAATTCCAAGGTCTTGATAAAACCAATTCGTACTTTGAAAGTCATTAGTAGACAATAGTATCCTATTGGAGCTAGACTTTGTGAAGATTAAAATCATTAACCTCTACTATAGTCTTAGGCATATTCCATTAGTTACATCTCCATCCCCATAAGTATAACCTTAGAAAATACCGAAACTATATATCCCCATTCCCATTTATATAAAACACTTAGGTCGCTTCCATTAGCATCTACCCATTAGAAAAAGACCAAAAATATATCTTTGCATCTTCATTCTTTGTATCCTTAGGCACCCATCGTACATTCTCAACTTGCATTATCACTTTATCCAAAAAAATACCAAAAAACATAGAAACATAGTATTCTCATTAGATCATCTTTCCGCCTTGCATAAGCTACCAAGGTCTTTTATGGTTGAAACACGATTGCAAAGGAAAAGAAAGGGAGAAGAAGATTTAGAACATTCCCAAAATCCTAACACCAACACAATGTGATTTGGCACCTCTTCCAACAAGCAACCCTACAAAAACATGGGCAACCCCTTTGTCAATCTCTTCTTGCAAGATGACGAACCCAAAGTTACACCAGAAGTCCTTGAAGCCGCATCACAAGACCCAAGAGTGTTGAGGATCCTAGATGAAATGATTGCCGTAGACCCACAAAGTTATCTTATGCACCTCTTGCAAAATGGAACCAAACTTCCTGAAGGCATTGACATAAATACTCTCATAGTAAGACCCACCAATGCTATCATGGCAGCCAAGGTTATGCCTCATCCTCTAATAATCTTACAAATCAAACCCAAGAACATGTCAACATACCTCTAGGGCAAACCTCACATGAATCTATCAAAGTAAACATATCTCCCCCTTTCAAGGATAATAACGTAAATGTCATGACTCACACATCAAATCCTTTCATTTTCTCGACAAATCCTCAAGGTCAGGCTAAGAGAACACAAATAATGCACATTGTGACCTCGCAAGCCCGAACCCAAGGGGTTAATACCACATCAAATGCAAACATGAACTTTGGGTCCAACTACAATACCAACATGAACAATCTCAATACCAACCCCCTCAACCAACATAACAATATGACTAGCCAAGGTTTGGGGGCATCCAATGTTAACTTGAACCCCATAGATCCACTTGGAGTTAACAATAATGTGGCTAACGCCTCTCATATTGATCCCAACCAACAACAAGCGGACCTTAACATTTCATCTCAAAACTTCAACACCACAAGCATGCCATACCATTATTGATACATCAACCCTAACGTATCCTTCACGACCAACAACCAAAACACAATACCACTACACACTCACTACAACATGAACACCAACACCAACCCGCTTATTGGCAACACGAGAACTTATAACATGACAAATCCCTACTTAGATGCGGTCACAAACATCGTCAACACACCCATCGAAGTTCTGACCCAAGAGTTGGACAAACTAAAGAAACAATTCTCAAGCCTACAAGTTTCGGGAACAAAGAAACCATACTCTATGGAGGACTTATGCCCGTACCCATTTGACAAAAGCATTTACATGCCTCCTTTTACCCCAAACTTCACCACACCAAACTTTAACAAATATAGGGGAAAGGGGAGTCCCATTGAACATGTATGCGAGTTCCATACTGCTTGTCTTGATCTCGCCTATGATCACACCTACTTAATGAGACTCTTCCCGAGGAGCCTCGCAGGCGAAGGTCTTGAATGGGTTCACACATCTCCCCATAGGGATACGAGCATGGACAGAACTCACAAACAAGTTCATTTCACATTTTTCCTATAACATAGAGACGACCGTGAATATAGCTACCTTGTGCCAAACAAGACAAGAGGATGGAGAGACCTTCACCTCTTTCTTTCAAAGATAGAGGAGCCTAGCAAGTAAATGCCCTTTTCATATTCCCGAAAATCAACTAGTGCCAATCTTCATGGAAAACCTAAACACAGAGCTTATGCATCAATTGCAAATCCATTGTTGCACCTCCTTTGGCAAAATGGTCTAGAAGGGGACATCCATTGAAAAAGCTCTTATCACCAAAGACATGATAATTTTTTTAAACAAAAATCAAAATACCCAAAATATGCCCTACAATAAGAACAAGACTTGGGCTCAAAACAAAAATGTCACTAATGACGGGGTGGTAGATGCTAAAGAATTTAGGGCTAGTCCTGCCATCACACTAAAAGCACCCCCCGTAATAAACAATCAACCACATGTCCAACAACAACAACAACCGCAACCTCAATAACAATCAGCCAATGTGATTCAAAATAATTAGAGGAGACCACCTCCTAGGAATAATACCCCTAGATGCAATTATACACCTTTGATAGAACCAATTGACTCAATCTTGCAGAAGTTATTACAAGACAACCTCATTCAACTGTCAAAAATTAGACAATACGACCCGACCTTCAAACCTCCTTCATGGAATGACAATGACTTCTGTGATTATCATTGAATCAAAGGGCATAAGATGTCAAACTTTTATAAATTGAAAAATATCATCCAATACTTCAATGATAGGGGTGTCATAGGCGTAGATCAACCATCCAGTTCCTCCAATACTAATCATACTATCTTTACCAACCCATTACAAAATCATGGATCAGGACAACCCTCTTTGTCAGGAACCAAATTGCATAATAGTGTCAACTATAATAGCATTGCCTACGATTATACTATTAATAGCATCTATGCGTGTGATAACAACATTTCCATGATTACCATAAAAGCCCATCCAGAATGCGCTGCCACCACCCAAAAAGCCAAGATAACGCTGCAAGGTGCACCTACCAACTCTTCCAATACATCCACTCCACAAGCTAAAGGTCAATGTAACCTTTTAGATCACCTAAAAAAGACCCCGACATAGATATCTATCTTCAAACTACTCCGGCTTTCACCCAAACACAAGGCCATTCTGGACAAAGCGCTTCTAGAATCATCCGTTCCCACTGATATAAATGTTAACCAATTTCAAGCCATGGTGGGGCACTTATCCACTGTGAACAACATAACCTTTACAGAATGAGATTTTCCCTCAGACAGCTCCAACCATAATGATCCCCTACACCTCGAAGTCTTCATTAATAAACATAAAATTTGACGAGTCCTAGTAGATGGTGGAGTAGGATTAAATATGTGTCCTTTGAAGTTGGTGCTAATATTGGGATATTCTGAGGCTTGCGTTGATTTGACCAAGAGAATTGTTATCAAGGCATATGACAATGTTGAACGCTTCTCAAAGGGAGTAATCACTCTACTCGCAAGGGTTGGACCAGCTATTCAAGATACTGTATTCCATGTCTTGGATACCAAGCTATCATATAACCTCATCCTGGGCCGACCATGGATCCACGCCATGAAAGCCGTCCCTTCCACCTACCATAAATGCATCAAGTTGCCCTATAATGGCACATAAATCACTATTCCCGATGATCTTGATGCCTTTCAATATTATAGCCATCTAAGAGAGGTACCCCAACATCAAGTACCTATAAATAGGGGAATCATGCCATCCACTTCATCTCACTATGTTGACCTATCCACATTATCCAAATCCACCACCACTTCCATTCCACCACTCAACCCTCAAATTCAAATCCAAGACAGAGGATGCAGTGAATACAAGATAGAAAGGTCCTATTGCATTAGAAAACTGCCTGCATCACCTAAGTCTCACGGCAAGCCCTTCCCAATTCAACCAAAGCAAACTCTCTCAGTGGCTCCCACCACATTCACAAGGTGGGGAGAACTAAGCAAAGAAGATGTCAGTAAGGATATCTCCACATGGCTTTACAAGGATGAAGAGGAAGTGGAACATGTCAAATTGTCTGTACATCAATATGGTAAGGGTTATGAGTTTGTTAAGAAGCAAGGATATGATGAGCATAGTGGACTTGGACCCAATGGAAATGGACGAATCGAGCCTATTTAGCCAACAATGCGGCCACGTAACAAAGGGTTAGGATATACCTCGCAATGAGACCGAGCTCCACGTACTAAGTTACTTCTAGGAAGGAGCATGAGTACTTCTAAGGATGTCGAGACATCAAGGGACCTGCTCGAACCTAAGCCTAAAACATCCACATCAGAACCTTAGCCCACATCATCCACACTCGATCTACCTGAAGGTACCACATGGATCAATATCTTTTGGGATCCTAATGACACTTCCATTTGCACCCTGGCTCCCATGACCATCAGTTACCTAAACACCAATGATGGCTTACCATTAGTCCACCCTGAGCTAATCAAATGGGACCAACACACTCCATCTAGCTTAGATCTATTTGAGAATGACAAAGCAATCAATAAGTTCATGGGACTTAGGTAAGGCTTACCTCTTGGGGATCATAAAGCTAGTTACATCATGGACTTGGATGGCTATGCATACTTCAGAGAATCCATTCCACCCTCTAGTCACAAAAGTGAAACCAAAAAAGAAAAAAAAAAGGTCTCTGGATGAAAACCGAAAGGCATCCATTGACCATGAAAAAGAAAAAATAAAGGATATATCCAAGGGTGAAAAGCTCCTTGAGGTGCCCAAGGATGGAGGGTTGGAAGTGTTGCCTATCACATAGGAGAAATCACCATCATTAGTGGAAACAATTGTTGAAACTAACCTTGGCATAGACGAAGAGCTCAAGATCCCTCACAGAGTAGGAAAATCTTGAATTCAAAGACTTCTTCTAGGCACCGCAAGTCAAATTTGCCTGGCCATATGTCGATATGCTTGGGCTTGACCCATAATTTGTTTTACATCACCTGCCGCTGTTGCCAAATGCCAAACTAGTCAAGCAAAAATTGTGAAAGATGCACCCACAGATCGTGCTCCTGGCAAAAGCAGAATTGAAAAAACTGCTTGATGTAGGCTTCATTAGGCCAATAGATTATCTAGAGTGGGTATCTAATCTCGTCCCAGTCATGAACCCCAATGGCTAGATTATAATATGTGAAAATTTTTGTGACCTAAACAGGGCCTGCCGAAAGATGATTTCCCATTACCAAATATAGACATCATAGTCGACTTGACAGTCGGATTCAAAATGCTCTCATTAATGGATGGCTTCTCGGGATATAATCAGATATGGATAGCACTAGAAGATCAGCATAAAATAGTTTTCACATGTCCTTGAGGCACGTACTGTTGGATCGTCATGCCCTTCAGTCTCAAAAATGTAGGTGCTATATACCAATGAGCGATGACAATTATATTCCACGACTATATGCATACATGTATGGAAGATTATGTTGACGACCTATTGGCCAAATCAGTCACCAAAAATACTCATCTAGATGTGTTGGATAAACTCTTCAAAAGATTGGAAGAATACAAAGTTTGATTAAATCTTACGAAATGTGTGTTTGGTGTTACATCAGGAAAACTATTGGGCTCCATTATTTCACATCAAGATATAGAAGTCGACCCCACCAAAGTAAAAGCAATAATGGAAATGCCTCCACCAACAACTCTCAAACAATTGTGCAGCTTGCAAGGAAAGTTACAATCCATTCGGAGGTTTATTGCACAACTGGCTGATAAGTGTCAACCTTTTCAACACTTACTCCGTAAAGGAGTACCTTATGTGTGGACAAAACATTGCCAAGAAGCCTTCCAAAAGATCAAGGACTATTTGTTGTCTCCGCCAGTCCTAAGGCCGCCGATACCAAGAAAGCCCCTATTACTATACATATCAACAACCACTTCGGCACTGGGGGCACTGCTAGCGCAAAATGACGAAGAAGGAAAAGAAATAGCAATCTATTATATTAGCAGAACATTAGTGGGATATGAGTTAAACTATAGTCCAATCAAACTCACCTACCTTGCTGTAGTTTTTGCTACCCAAAAACTGTGACATTACATGTTGAATCATAAGACAGTTAATTGCCAAGATTGACCCACTAAAGTACTTACTCAGTAAAGCAACTCTGACAGGATGACTTTATTTTGACATAGTTCTCTTTGATTAGATTCCCAAAGTCCAGAACTAAGCACCAGACACAATGGCAACCATCAGATCTCTCCTAGATATCCCAAGTAATGTCACTTAGTTTGAGTTCTTGGTGGAACAACTTTTGGTCACTGCCTTTGATATCCAGAATCTGAGTTAGTCTATGAAATTGTTGGTCCCATGTCACCCTGGTACCATGACATCTATGCCTATCTGCATGATCATACCCTACCCACTGACCTATCATCCAACTAACGTAAATCCTTCATCCACCAAGCTGCCAAATATGTCATCATTGGTGACACCCTCTATCGTCGTGGCTTTGACAATACCCTCCTGAGATGTCTCGACACTGAAGAAGCACAAACAACCCTATGAGAAGTACACAAGGGTATATGCAGAGCCCATTCGAGTGGTCCTACCCTTGCTAAGAAGATCATCAGAGCAGGTTATTATTGGCCCACAATGGAGAAGGATGCGTACCATTTCGCAAAGAAGTGCAGGCAGTGCTAGATACATGGGATCTTGTGCATGCACCAAATTAGGACCTATAACCGCTCACATCTCCATGACCATTTTCTCAATGGGGACTTGACCTCGTGGGCAAAAGCCACCCCATCTCTACCAACAGACATAAATTCATCCTCACCACCACTAAATATTTCACAAAATGGACTGAAGCCATTCCCTTGACATACATCACTGGCAAACAAATTGCTAAGTTCATCCTTAATTACATCATATGCCAGTATGGTGTCCCACAATCCATCGTAACGGACAACGATCGCCCATTCAAGAATCAGGATGTCTACAAACTTTGTGAAAATTTCACATCTAACACCACTTCGCCACTCCGTACTACCCACAAGAGAATGGCCAAGCCGAGGCATCCAATAAAACCATCATAAAGATCCTAAAAAAGACTGTCAATGATGCTAGCCGTGATTGGCATATCAAACTCAACCCCGCCCTATGGGCTTACCGTACCAGCATCCGTACACCTACTGGAGCCACCCCCTATTCCCTTATCTACAGCTTTGAAGATATCCTACCCATCGAGGTTGAGTTGCCCTCCTTAAGAGGATCCTTGCAACAGTTGGTCGAGGATGAAGAATATAGAACATCTCGGTTACATGAACTTGAGCTATTAGATGAAAGGAGACAAAATATACTAACTCATTTACAAGCTTATCAAAATCATCTCCGACACAGTTATAATAAGAGAGTTTGGGTCAGGCACTTCAACATTGGTGACCTCGTTCTAAAAGAGAATCACAAAAATTATATGGAACGAGAAAAGCCAAGAAAATTTGAGCCGAATTGGCTAGGGCCCTATGTCATCATTGTAGCCTATGGGTTTGGCACATATCAGTTGGCCACTCTTGAAGGAGAACTATTATTTGAGCCCATCAACAGCATGCACCTTCGGTAGTATTATACTTAAAAAATAAAAAAAATCAAAAAAAATCAAAAAATCAAAAAAATAAAAAAAAAAAAATCAAGAAAAAAGTAAAAAATAATAAAGAGAAATAATCCGTCCAAAAGTGAAAACCACTTCAGTGGTGCTTTGGATAAGTACCATGGTTAAAACCTAGCAAACAAGTGCCATGAGTAATCGATCTCTGCTCCATTGTCTACCATCACACGATCCCACATTCCATCATTCGCAATAAACCCTGCTCGCTTCGTATCATACTCCACATCCTGAAATCCGCCATGCATCATATTGTTCCTTTCATGTCCTGGAAATAAATTAACATTTAATGTCTTCCCATTTCCTCCCGCCTTGCCTTCGCCATAACATGCCAATGCATCTTATTGGAGGCAATTCCTGACCCTGAGGTTAATGTTGGAGGACACCCGTTTTCAAAATCCAAAAACATCCACATATTCCCAAAATCCCAAAAATAGTAAATATCATCAAAAATCACAAAAAACACCAAATAGTCAACCAAAATTCCCAAGCAATAAACAATGTCAAAACAATAAACTGAACTACAACACCTCTAAGCTTTCACGTAGGCAAGGCCATCTTTGATGTGTCCCCAAGGCATTCCCCTTATAGCCTCAGTCAAACCAATTCCACTCTTGTCAAACTATGTTGCCTCTGAGCTTTCACGTAGGCAAGGGCATCATTGATGAGCCCCCGAGGCACTAGGTTAGCCCCTTAGGGCTTGTCACATCAAACCATCATAATAAAACCATCCTTTAAATGTGATAGACGCTTGAAGCAGACAAAAACAACAAACATCCAAAACACTCAAACAAGATAGCTCAACAACATAGCCAAGACATTGTCACTTATCACCCACATGGTGATAAACACATATCACTATGACCAACCAACACTCCCAACCACATGTCTGACAGTAAGCATGGGATACAATCAAAACCAGGCTCTGCGCCTTAGACGACAACTCTCATCTTTTGGACATTATCACTCACCGCAAATCATCCATTTCCCAACTTGCGACAATCTCAAAACCAGACCATAGGTCTTATATGAGATATCCTACCATCTGCCTTATACAATAGGTCACATTACCAAAACCAGACTCGACATCTTATACGACATGCTTCCTATCCTAAAACTAGGCATCATTCAACCTATCATAATCATTTAAACAAGCACATGTACACTCAGCAAATGACCTAAGGGCTATTAGCTCTATCTCACCCTTCATTTTGGATTGTTTTCTACGATCTCGTTCCTAAGCTTCTCAAAGTGCCAGTTAGGCCATTTTGATAGTCTTGATGTATTTTGATAGTCCTGATGTATTTTGATCGAGCCTGCGTGCTCTTGTTTATGATTGATCCTGTGAGCTCCATTTTTGTCACACATATATGTATTTGGATTGTATTGTGACACACATATTTTTGATGATATATATATATATATATATATATATATGAGATGGACCTATTTCGATTGATCTTGTTATTTCTTATAAGCTCATGATGGATGCGTATTCTATGATTATGGTGTTATGTATTATGATTCATGATTCATGATGATGCAAAACTAGATGCTATGATGCTTATATGATGTGATGTTTACATGATTTGTATGATGTAATGTATGATGTTACTTCTAGATGCATATGTTGATGTGATAGATGTTATGCGATGGTATTTTATTTCTATGTGATGCTCATGTGTGGATATGATAAATGCTTAGGTATATGGTTTTTATGCAAATGATGATGATTTTATGTGACCTAATGCAATATTACGATTATGAAAATGATAGTCGATTATGATGATGATGACTTATTATGATGATTATGATGATGATGTTGTATGATGGACTAACATGTGTGTATGTAGGTTATATGATTGAATGTTGTTTTTGGTGTGTCATAGTAGGATGAAAGAAGAGCTAAAGAAATGGAGATGAAGAAATGAAGAATTGGACGAGGGATGAAGAGTCGATTGAGAAGAGTGGATTCAAACTTTGTCGTAATAGATTTTGAGCTTCTTTAATGCAATTACTACGTATCATCATAGTGCTTATTGTATCAAAGGATGACAAATGCCATGGCATGGCATGACCAAGGCACAAAGTGCGATCCTTTGGGAAACAAACATAAAAAATAGACAAGGATTGCTAGGCTCATCCCAAGTCACTAAGGCACCTTGTCGGATCATGTGATGAGAAAAAGCCTAGGTGTATAAGTCTTGATACATGGAAGTAAAGAGGTCTCACCCCATACATGTATCAAGACTTATACACCTAGGCTTTTTCTCATCACATGATCCGACAAGGTGCCTTAGTGACTTGGGATGAGCCTAGCAATCCTTGTCTATTTTTTATGTTTGTTTCCCAAAGGATCGCACTTTGTGCCTTGGTCATGCCATGCCATGGCATTTGTCATCCTTTGATACAATAAGCACTATGATGATACGTAGTAATTGCATTAAAGAAGCTCAAAATCTATTACGACAAAGTTTGAATCCACTCTTCTCAATCGACTCTTCATCCCTCGTCCAATTCTTCATTTCTTCATCTCCATTTCTTTAGCTCTTCTTTCATCCTACTATGACACACCAAAAACAACATTCAATCATATAACCTGCATACACACATGTTAGTCCATCATACAACATCATCATCATAATCATCATAATAAGTCATCATCATCATAATCGACTATCATTTTCATAATCGTAATATTGCATTAGGTCACATAAAATCATCATCATTTGCATAAAAACCATATACCTAAGCATTTATCATATCCACACATGAGCATCACATAGAAATAAAATACCATCGCATAACATCTATCACATCAACATATGCATCTAGAAGTAACATCATACATTACATCATACAAATCATGTAAACATCACATCATATAAGCATCATAGCATCTAGTTTTGCACCATCATGAATCATGAATCATAATACATAACACCATAATCATAGAATACGCATCCATCATGAGCTTATAAGAAATAACAAGATCAATCGGAATAGGTCCATCTCATATATATATATATATATCATCAAAAATATGTGTGTCACAATACAATCCAAATACATATATGTGTGACAAAAATGGAGCTCACAGGATCAATCATAAACAAGAGCACGCAGGCTCGATCAAAATACATCAGGACTATCAAAATACATCAAGACTATCAAAATGGCCTAACTGGCACTATCATGGTCTCCTAATCCTATTGGCCCTATGGGAGGACCCCTGTGCTCTGATCTAACCCTTGACCCAAATGGTCTATCATACGGCAATGCCCGCCTCAATGAATGCCCAACACTACTATGTGATCTGCAAGAGTGGGACCGACTGGAACTCCTACTCTAAAAATTGGGTGCCCTTTGCTTTGCTGGCACTAAACTCTTATATAGGCCCTTATAATACTGAGTCTCTTGTGCAAACTTGACCAACACCTATGCAAAATTTGCTGATAGTTCGCTCATAGTAGTTGCAAGATCAATGCACTGTTACTCTAATCTCTATGCTTTGATCATAATCATATCCCTCTCTGCTGTCCTCTACGTAAGCTGACCCTCTACCTCCTAGATCCACTGTCACATACTCTGCATCTGAGCCTGCATAGTCCCATCTAAGATTGCATGGTTGCTATCTGGGCTACCAAATCCTCTCCTCGATCATCCCTCTCCTCCTCTACCTCATCATCCCTAACCTCCACAATTAGTACATCTTGTAAGGCCTACTCCCTGATACACTCCTCCTCCTTGTCGGCCTCTTCCTCACTCTCCTCCATCTCCTCTCCACCACCAACTCCCCTGCTGATATCCTCCATCACCAAATCCTCCTTCTCACCCTCCACATGCATCTCCCCAACAACTACAGCCACCTATCCTATGGTTTCCTCTCCCTCCTCCTAAATAGGGGCAAGTGCAACACCCCTACCTTGTCCATCTCTCTCTCAGCCTCCTCAACCCCTGTTTCCACCACCACCGCCAACTCCACCATCATCTCCTCCTCCATCACCACCCCTACCACCATCCCTCTTGCCTCGATCTCCATCTTGGCCTCGGCCTCTAAGTCTACCCCTCAGTCCACGACCCAACTGCTCCACTAGTGTTGGTGCATTAGGATGCAGGTAAGGAACTGGCCTATGAGTGGCCCACCACACATCATATGCAGGAGTCATGCCTGGATGCATGGCATCACCATCCCCCCACTGCAATGGCTACAATCCCGCAATTTCATCAAGAGCCATTTGAACCAGAATCATCGGCCCCCACACTGGAATCTCTTATGTCACCTGGGCAAACTCTGCAATGCTGACTGAGCTCATCCTATTGCTCTCTAAACTGTTGAAGTACCCATGATGGTAGATGACGCTCTATAACATGTTGTGCCAGTACAGTCTGGTCAATCAGATATCGAGTATGTCGGCAATATGGTAGTTTCTCATCATCCTCAATCGACCTAGGGCAATCCTTGTACGGCCTCCAAATGAATGTATCCATATGATCGATAACATGTTGCTAGTAGCCAACATCGCCCATCCAAACTTGAGGAAGTGCCCCAGTATAACCAGAAACATAAGTAAACTCCTCCAATATCTCTCAATCCACAGGTGGCTTGCATACCGCAATATGCTCCCATGCCATATCATAAGGTCACACCACAGTTGATCGACTGCTCACCCCGGTATATAATGCCATATAACTGGTGGTATAACTGTGCCAGGAGGCAGGGTCCCCATGCATATGAAGTAACATCTACCATCATCCCGTCTAGCATCTCCCCCCAGCCAACGGGAAATCTATGGGCGCACCGATCTAGGCATACAAGACCACCGATGTAGGTACATATAACCACATCATAACAATTAGTCAACGAATCCCAAGGAATCTCATGCTCCTTGACTCCCAAGGTTGCATCATCCTCAGTCTCAAATAATCGATGCAGTGTGGCCAATTCGGTCTCCAGACTGTAGATCACTCGCTCCCCATGAATGCGTGGCTGAAGAATCTGCCACACATCAAGTAGAGTCATGATGGCCTCTATTGTCAAAAAATGAAAGGAACTCATCTCAAAGTGGTATCTATCAACCACTGCAGTCAATAGCCCTCAGTTAGCCTGAATCTCAGGCATAAAAGCGACACCGTACAATCCAAGGCGTCAAGGATGTCCCACTCGACCATCGACAGGGAATCATGCAATTGGTATCTGATAGGATGACTCTTTCGTGTGTAAATGGGTGGTAACCTACCCTGTGTCCATGCAAACAAAACACCATGTAAATCTAAAAAACCTAAATGCTGCATTCATGGCCAAACAGGAGTGGGAATTAGAAAAAAATGTATTTTTTGGCACAAGCATCGTACTACTCAACACATGCGGTTCTCCTGGGCGTATGCGTCACACTGCTCAATGCGTGTGGTTCTCTTGGGTGCATGCATCACACTACTCAACACATGCATCACATTTTAACATAGGTGATGCACTGCTCAACCTAAGCATTGCGGCCAATGGATGTGCACTGCCTAAGCAGAGGTGTCACACCAATTGGTGCATGCGGCTCCAAAAACTGCATGTGTCACACCTTAGCGCAGGCATCGCACCACCATGTGTAAGTGGCGCACATGATGGCGCATGTGGTGCACAAAAGTGCACCACATGTGTGCCCTATTTTTGGGCCCTAAAATCTATGAAAAACATGAAAATTGATAGGCTAGGGTTAGATACATACTTGGGTGCCTGTCCCAGGGAGCCATCCATACGTCCGAACTATCGATCCATAGTGCTAATGAAGTAGTATAGGTGACATCTTGACAGCAGCTCCACGTGAAATCTCCAAGGGCTCACTCTACTCTCTCTCAAAATTCTAAAGCTTCAAGTGCACAAATGAGGATTATGGGCTCTCTAAGGGCTATATATAGGATCTTTTGAGCTAAGTGGGCCCCCTTTCCGCTAACTTGACCAACTGGTGGCCTTCTTTCACATGTTGAGCTCCTTTTATAGTTGTTTTCTCACTTCTAGATCACTGGGCATCCTCACAGCCTTTCAAAAAAATTTCTAATTTTTTTTGAAATTTTTTTAGAAAATTAGAAAAATTTCCCAAGGGGGCATAAGACCATCACGCTTCACCTAAAATACACTGGGGCACGTTCAGAGCACATTTCTCAAAATTTTCTTTGATATAACACCGGATTTGACATTATATCAAAGAGAAAATGTAGACACTTAAAAATGTCCTGGGCCTACGAATGACATTTTCACACATATTTCACCTTAATTTCATATTCTGCTATTAATTAAATATTTTTTTAATTATTTAATTTATTCATTCCCTCTTACGCTTTTAATTAAATAGATTTCATTTATTTAATTATTTAAGCTATCTTCTTCTAAATTCCTCTATAATTAAATAATTTAATTATTCATTAATTGAACACCCATATTCCCCTTCTAACTTAAATAAATACCCATTTATTTAAATCATCAACCTTACCCTAATTAAATAAGTCCCCACTTATTTAATTAAATCCCTCTACATTACCCATTCCTCACAAAAAATTAAATAAATTACCACAATTTATTTAATTTTAAAACATCTCCCACCTCACCATTTCCTTTAATTTAAAATTACCTTTTGTCTTCTTGTGGCTGGAAACCCTAAACCATTTTCAGCCCTTGATCTTAGCCCTAAGTCAACTCTTCATCTCAACCCTCCATTCACATTTCACCTTCTATAAAACCACTCTTACCCTCTCATTTTCAACTCACCACTTGTGAATTTGACTTCTACCATTGTCAACCCTTGAGCTCCCATCCTATTTGTAGACCTGCAAGTCTGAGTGCATTAGGATAGCTAGGTTAGATAGCAGCAATGGATGAAATGCATTAGTCATCCTAGGGTTTCTTGCTTTCATGCTTAGGTGATTAGATTCTAGGTTGTTTAAGGGCTCCATTGCATGGTTAGGGTTTGAATTTACTATTTGCAGGGCTGTAGCAGTGTTTTTACCAGACTACAATATTAAGCTTACTTGTAATCCTATGCTTGATTCAGAAGATTGATTTTGACTATTTTTATGTTGATTGATGATGAAATACATCCAAATAGTTTGAAAAGCAAGTAGACTATGATGGATGAAATAGGATCAACAAGACGTAAGAAATATATGCCAATATTTAGAAACCATGTTTGCAACAAGAACATAGTTGATAAATTACAACATACTCTATTATTATAGTTGGTAGGTCCTAATTCATGGGAAAGAGGGTATATATTTAAATAGTACCTTATAGGGTAGAGTGGACAAGTCTAGTCCTAGAAAAAATCATTTCTACAAAATAATGGTCTATTTTGGGAGGCAATTTAGTTGGTTTTTGATATTAAGGTTATTGTCAATGTTATGTTTGACATTGAAGATTGTTTTTGACAATTTAAATGTTGATCAATGAAGAAACACATCCAACTGACAAGACGTAAGAAAGAAACATAGAGCCTCATCCGATCTTAAGAAATTTCTATTTATGCTACATAAAGACTCATCAATATGATAATATAGATATTAGCTTTGTAATGGTACTCCCATTTTTTTTTGATATAGTAAAAGCAAGCTAATTTATGCCTATTTCGTTTGTGATATTAGACACACACATATTTAACATTTTTTGTCTACTTCATAGGAAAGACTTCAGGTCTTAAGATTTTTTTTATGTTACATAGAGACTCACCAATATGATAAGATAAATCTTGGCTTTGTAATCCTACTCCCACCTTTCTTTTTCTTATATTGTCAAAGCAAGCTAATTTGTGCCTATTTTGTTTGTGATCTTAAAATACACATATTGCACATTTGGTGTCTACTTTGTAGGTTTGCATGAAGTGAACATGTTGAAAAGGATGAAGGAACATATGAAGATATCCAATTTGGGCCATTTGTTTACATATACCTGAGTATGCATAATGGTGGAGTTTGCCTTTTATTTTGGGCCAAGTGTTTACATATAGCTGAGTATACATAATGGTGGAGTTTTCCTTTTTCTTGGGCCAAGTTTGCTTGAATGCCTTAATAAATTACATAGTGACAAGTGGCCCCTATCCATTCCCTTTTATGATCACCTTGACATAATTCCATACATCCCATTGTATACATATCTTAGTGGGACTTATTTTCACCAATTCCCTTATTTTTTTAGCCCATACTTACATATATACATTTTGGCGACCCACTTATAGTAAGGCAAAAACCTTTAATTGAATTACTTGAATTGTGGAAGTTTAATTGAGATATCTTAAAGTGAATTAATTCCAACAAAGTAAAATTATATTATTGTTATGTGTTTGACTTTTGCCACTATTATGAATGGAAATAAATAATAGTAAAGCATACAAGAAGTACTTTAAAATTATGTTCGTTTATTTATTTGAAAGGTTATTTACATAGACATGTATACATAGGCAACATTGTAATAAGTTAGAGGCCTCTTTATATATTTTAGAGGGCATTTACATAGTTATCTATATGCATGTTACATTGCAAGAAGATGTAGTAGTTGGTCACTTGTTTTGCAAGTACATTTGAAATGAATGGATGATAGTGGGGTTTGCGTCATCTCCATAATAGCAATCATAGTATAGGTTCCTAAGGAAAGTGTAGATACCTTCTAATGTAACATAGGTATCATGGAATGTAGACAATGTATCCCATAGTTGATCGATATCCAATGTTTCAACAACAGGTGTTGTTTGACACACAAGCTTGAATTTATGAAGAATCTCATGACAGTTGCTCGACACAGTTGCAACAAGATTTTGGACATCACTTTCAAGGCATTCTAGTTTATTTACAGAGGAATTTGATTCAATTAGTGTGTTTGGGCCATCAACTGGTGTGAAGGGTTTGACTATACTTTTGCATCTGTGCTAGAGATTTGAATAACATCATGAGAGGAGTGAATAAAAAAATGTGTAGGTGGTAAACAATGAAAACGCATTGTAGGTGTAACACTATTGTTTTGTATTATTGGAATTAATTGTTTAGTAAATGAATATCAACAAGAATAAATAATGTTGACAATAAAACAAAGAGAAATTTGAAATCTAAGATTAGATAATAGTAGCAATAATATTACAATACAAAGTTATAATGACATGAGTTATGAGATAAGGTATTTCAATTTCACAAAATTTAGAATAAAATTGAATCACCCAAGAGAGACATCATTTTTAGTAATAGTCAAATTATATAAACTTAAGTAAATGTACAAATTCTGACAAAAAAGACCACCACGAGATTTGTCTTTTTAATTTTGACTAGCTGGATATATTTTGAACAATAAACTATGTAAGTTGATCTAAAATATATATTTTAAACAACAAAATAAATTGTAACACAAAATAAAAAAAACATGAACATGTGACTTAGTTCTATGAGTTATCTCCCTTGCATGTACAATAGGGGTTGGCTGTCCATTCCCTAGTTGTAGCAAACATTAGATTTCTTCCTTTGAACTCTACGAGTAGGTGGGAGGTTTGCCACAAATTAAGTTGTAGTTTGCATATCCTCATGCAATGTTTCATCCTCTGCAACATCTGTTTGCATAAAGTGTGGAACTGAGTGGCTAGGATTTGAATTTGTCCCATATAGAAGGTCTGATATATTAGTGGAGGCATGGGGTAAACATGACAATGCAAGCTCATCTATTTGCACATCCTTGTAGTATAGGTCATAATGGATCTTATATTTCAATGCATCACGAACACGACCTCTACTTACATAGAAGCTATATTTTTTATGTTCAATGTTTTCCTTGTTTATTATTATGATATTTAATTCATCTATATGCCTGGGCAAGCAGGTTGCAATTGTAGATATATCTTGAGGAAAACAAATAGTGTGACCATAATATTTTAGTTGCCCTCCTCTTGCATAGGTTACTTGAAGGAAAGGGCTAATCCTTGCTATCAACATCTCCTCAATTTGAGTAAGTTTTTGCAAACATTCAGGTTGTTCACCAGGGTCCATATTGTTCCATTTTGAAAAGCGATTGCCATCTTTTTCTGATGTGCATCTATATCAAGTAGTGATTCCATTTGATTGCCTAGTTTTAATTCCTGGGTATCTTTCCATGCAGACAAGACATGGTGACATGTTTGAAAGGTTGCCCAACTTTTGACGGAAGGTATTTCTTGCATTGCAATAGTTTTGTGGGAAAGTTGGAGGAGGATGGATTTAGCTAGATGGGGTGAACTGAACTATATGTTGTAATATAGGTGTACATGTTTGGCTCTTTGGGGGGGGGGGGTTATTGGAAGAAGATGGTTTAGATGTTGAGACCCCTTCAAAAAGGTTTTTGTGGTTATCTCATCTTCTCATGTTAATAGCATTTTTCTTTTCATGGTATCTTGTACGTTGCATTTGGTTTCAATGGGCATGCTTTGCTTGCAACCTTTCATCTTGTTCTTCCATTGTGATATGTTGAAGAATGAAGGAATACAATGTATTTGTGTATGGAGAGCATGTAAATATATTTATAACAATTTGAAACATGAAAAATGAAGAAATCCAACTGTTTGTTAGCAACTACTTTATGGCATTACTTGACACAAATGTGCAAACATATTTTTGAATATCATGACCAACCATTATAGAGAATCCAAGGAGAAAATATTGTGTGAAAATATAATTTGGAATAAGCAAAAAAACACAAGATATCTTTATATATATGTCTATTTGATGTTATCTATTTTTACATATATGGGAGTTCAAAGTACATAACATAAAAGGATGTATACAGATTGATATATGAGTCTACATATTGAGAGGTAAATGCAAATGTTAAATGTTCTGAATGACTATATAATAACAATGCTTTATCTTTCTTGCCCATCAAATGGAATAATTTTGATTGTAATATTAAGTAGGAACTTGCAATCAATAACACTATCTAAAATGTGTTTGGTAGCTTCAGGCTCTGTGAGTAGAAGTTGAGAATCTTCTACGCCAACACCCAACAAGGCATTTGCTGGTCCGTCAAATGCAGTAACTTTAAGAAGTTCACCCATGTCATCTTGTAAGTCCATTTTAAGCATGTATCTAAAATGGCATCCAGAGAGATCAACAAAACACTTTGGGCATTGGAAAGCATGGGGATGTACTTTGTACAACTATTTTCTTACATTTTTTTTGTTCACCAACAAAGGGAAAGAAAGGTAATAGAAGTTGTCAAGGTGTAGTTTTGAGATAGTGGCCTTTACACAAACATTTCTTTTGCTCAGGAAAGCTTATATTTACGCTAGATCAAAGATCCATTGGATTTCCAAACCTGTGGGGGGTACTTTGGTTTTGTGACAAGGAAACAAAAGGTTGGACAAGGCCTTCATTAGCATACCATGTTTTTAGTGTTAAGGCCTCCAATATATTTGGATTGATAATAATTGTTGTCAAAATAATTGTATCAATTGCTCTTCCATGCCAAGAGGTCATACGACCATATTTGATCAAAAGAATAAGTGGATTAGGTTGTAAATACATATCACAGATTTGTTTCTTGTCAATTTGACAATGACGACCCCATGGTGTTACATCAATGCTACAACTTGACATATCCATTATTGTAGCAGTACACTTTAGTGTTTCGTTTCCATCTCCTTTTAGAATTGTCGATGCAGGGGAGATAGATAAAAGTAAACCAATGACATCCATAAGGGAATTAACAGGGACTGAGTCTAGTGAATCTATGCTCTTGATATGGAAATTGTACAAGGGTATGACATAGTCTATGCTTGTGGAAGGAGTTATTGTTGATGAAGTGTGGAGGAATATTTCAAAAGGGTTTGTGGAGCTACTATATTTTGTGTTGGCCACTTTTATGTGACCATTGGAGATCATGTATAGACTGCTTGTGTGAACAACATTGTAGAACTTATCAACGAGTTCATTGAAGTAAGTTACATGCATTTTTGAACCTGCTTTGTCAATGAAATCAAAACCAAAAACTTTCCCATTACATCTAGAGTTTTGAAATTCATGGATACTTGTTGGAAGGCATCTTGTAGCTTGGAGGAGAGGAATTGGAGTTCCAATTAGAGATGTATTATTTGAAACTATTGCCAAGCTATTAATTATGATAGCCCTGCAAGGAGAGGAAATTGATAATTTAGTAGATAGTTTGAAATGAAAAAATGAATCCGTAGAACTATATATGGTGCAAAGTATGGACATACATGAATTTGTGGAACATCTTATAAGTATAATCTACTAGGTGACCAATTAAACTTTTGACTGAAGTGTCTTCTAGAACAAGATTGTTGAATTCATCAAGAAGCAGATCATGGTGTGTGTGTATACCATCAGAGAGTTTTAGTCGGTATTTGACATTTGTAGAATGATGTTGTTGAACGAAGTCTATATATGTAACTTGTAAAAAAGGGTCAAGACCAGTCATGCCTACAAGAATGTTGGCTATGGAATTCGTAGTCAACATTGTTTCCATGAAGTGAAAACTGAGTGGTAGAAATTGGCCTACGAGTAAGTTGAAATGTGATAATTAGGTATTGTTAACATTGAAACTTGTCATAAAAGATAATATCAAGAGCAAGTAGGTTTTGCATTGTTAAAGAGAGTTGATATAGTGTTTTGTTGGTAGATATTCAAGAGCTTTATAACATGCAAATATAAACTAACATAAATAAAATAGGCTTGTTAAAAGAGGTGCTTGTCATGAGTAGGCTTGATTACTAATTGAAAGCCAAAACAAGGAATTGGAGGATGTTTCGTATGGAATATACATTGAAGGTGTTAGTTCCATGTTTAAGTATAAAACATATATAGAAGCAATTAAAAGTTTCTATGTGACATTTTGGTATTGAAGGAGTATTGGACATGGTAGAATAGATAAAATAATTCTAGGAATAGGTTATAGTTTTAGTTTCTAGTACAATATATATGTAGTAGCAATTCAAACTTTCTATGTGACAATTTTAGAAGGAAGGAGTAATAGAAATGCTAGAATGTATAAAAGAATGGGATGAATTTATAGTTAAAAGAGCATAAATAAATATGTTTTTGATAATATATTATAACAATCATCTTATATTATAGAATCATAGTTTGAATATTGCAAATAATAGTTTAGGTTGAAAGGCATTTTTTTTGTGTGTTTTGGTATTAAGCCTACTTGTAATGCTATGCTCGATTTAGAATATTGATTTTGACTATTTTGATGTTGATTGATGATGAAATACATCCAAATAGTTTGAAAAGCAAGTAGACTATGATGGATGAAATAGGATCAACAAGACGTAAGAAATATATGCCAATATTTAGAAACCATATTTGCAACAAGAACATAACTGATAAATTACAACATACTCTATTATTATAGTTGGTAGGTCCTAATCCATGGGAAAGAGGGTATATATTTAAATAGGGTAGAGTGGACAAGTCTAGTCCTAGAAAAAAATCATTTCTACAAAATAATGGTCTAGTTTGGGAGGCAATTTTAGTTGGTTTTCGATATTAAGGTTATTGTCAATGTTATGTTTGACATTGAAGATTGCTTTTGACAATTTAAATGTTGATTAATGAAGAAATACATCCAAATGACAAGACGTAAGAAAGAAACATAGAGACTTATCCGATCTTAATAAATTTCTATTTATGCTACATAAAGACTCATCAATATGATAATATAGATATTAGCTTTGTAATGGTACTCTCATTTTTTTCTGATATAGTAAAAGCAAGCTAATTTGCACATATTTCATTTGTGATATTAGACACATACATATTTAACATTTTTGTCTACTTCATAGTAAAGACTTCAAGTCTTAAGATTTTTTTTTAATGTTACATAGAGACTCACCAATATGATAAGATAAATCTTGGCTTTGTAATCCTACTCCCACCTTTCTTTTTCTTATATTTTCAAAGCAAGCTAATTTGTGCCTATTTTGTTTGTGATCTTAAAATACACATATTTCACATTTGGTGTCTACTTTGTAGGTTTGCATGAAGTGAAAATGTTGAAAAGGATGAAGGAACATATGGAGATATCCAATTTGGGCCATTTGTTTACATATACCTAAGTATACATAATGGTGGAGTTTGCCTTTTATTTTGGGCCAAGTGTTTACATATAGCTTAGTATACATAATGGTGGAATTTTCCTTTGTCTTGGGCCAAGTTTGCTTGAATGCCTTAATAAATCACATAGTGACAAGTGGCCCCTATCCATTCCCTTTTATGATCACCTTGACATAATTCCATACATCCCATTGTATCCATATCTTACTAGGACTTATTTTCACCAATTCCCTTTTTTATTACCCCATACTTACATATATACATTTTGGTGATCCACTTATAGTAAGGCGAAAACCTTTAATTGAATTACTTGAATTGTGGAAGTTTAATTGAGATATCTTAAAGTGAATTAATTCCAACAAAGTAAAATTATATTATTGTTATGTGTTTGACTTTTGCCACTATTATGAATGGAAATAAATAATAGTAAAGCATACAAGAAGTACTTTAAAATTATGTTCATTTATTTATTTGAAAGGTCATTTACATAGACAGGTATACATAGGCAACATTGTAATAAGTTAGAGGCCTCTTTATATATTTTAGAGGGCATTTACATAGTTATCTATATGCATGTTACATTGCAAGAAGATGTAGTAGTTGGTCACTTGTTTTGCAAGTACATTTGAAATGAATGGATGATAGTGGGGTTTGCGTCATCTCCATAATAGCAATCATAGTATAGGTTCCTAAGGAAAGTGCAGATACCTTCTAATGTAACATAGGTATCATGGAATGTAGACAATGTATCCCATAGTTGATCGATATCCAGTGTTTCAACAACAGGTGTTGTTTGACACACAAGCTTGAATTTATGAAGAATCTCATGACAGTTGCTCGACACAGTTGCAACAAGATTTTGGACATCACTTTCAAGGCATTCTAGTTTATTTATAGAGGAATTTGATTCAATTAGTGCGTTTGGGCCATCAACTGGTGTGAAGGGTTTGACTATACTTTTGCATCTGTGCTAGAGATTTGAATAACATCATGAGAGGAGTGAATAAAAAAATGTGTAGGTGGTAAACAATGAAAAAGCATTGTAGGTGTAACACTATTGTTTTGTATTATTGGAATTAATTGTTTAGTAAATGAATATCAACAAGAATAAATAATGTTGACAATAAAACAAAGAGAAATTTGAAATCTAAGATTAGATAATAGTAGCAATAATATTACAATACAAAGTTATAATGACATGAGTTATGAGATAAGGTATTCAATTTCACAAAATTTAGAATAAAATTGAATCACCCAAGAGAGACATCATTTTTAGTAATAGTCAAATTATATAAACTTAAGTAAATGTACAAATTCTAACAAAAAAGACCACCACTAGATTTGTCTTTTTAATTTTGACTAGCTGGACATATTTTGAACAATAAATTATGTAAGTTGATCTGAAAAATATATTTTAAACAACAAAATAAACTGTAACACAAAATTAAAAAAAACATGAACATGTGATTTTAGTTCTATGAGTTATCTCCCTTGCATGTACGTGTAGGTGTAATAGTAGGGAAGGAGTTTAAGTAGAAAATATCTACCATGGAGCGTTGTATAACAATGCTACCTTCACCTACTGAGTAGTCAAGTTTGATATCAACCATGTAAATAGATTACTCAAATATGGAGGTATAGAGTGTTGAAATTAGGGCAGACAACTGAGAGGGGGGGTGAATCAGTTGTCTCAAAAATTTAACATTTGTTGCAATTAATCTTTTTTTACCACTTATTAACAGATTAATGATATAACCATGAAAGCATGAATCAACAACACATGAGCAGAAACACAATCAACACACATAACACCAAGATTTTTATGTGGAAACCCGATTAAGGGAAAACCACGGTGGGGGTTAACCCACAAGATTTATTCTCTGTTAAAATAATAGAAAATGGGAAGGCACTTGCCTTCAGGCGCACTGCCTAGAGCTCACTACTCAAAGAGGCTCACTACCTACAAAATAATTAAATGATTAACACAGAAAGATTGAACTAAGAAACAACATCTTCTTCTTCATGCCAAGGTTGAGTTCCATTGAAGCTCACAAAACTTCTGCTTTGCCCCCAAACACCTCTTCGCTATCTCTTCATCCTTCACTATTCTTGCTCTTCTGCTCCTCTTCTCTGCTCTGCCTCTATACCTTGCTTAGGATTTTATCATTTTCACACACTCACCACTTCCCACAACTCATCCACAATTATTTATATGCTTCATCAACCTTGGAATGAACATCAAGGTCAGCTTGACTTAATGCGAATCACTATACTGTTGGCCAAACATAGCTGTACTTAAATCTTCCTCAAACAACATGCCACACTTTATAGAACCTCTCTTAGATCAACTATAACATGCACAAAGCATCCGGTCAGCCAAAACTGAAATGAACAGCAACACTCAAGAAGAAATCTTCAGCCATTAGTTAAAATCTCAATGCAGACCACCAACACAATAGGTACACGATCCAGAGACCACCACAAGCACAATGAAATCAATAGGAACAACTGTACCACCTCAAATCACAAGAATCACTTGCATCTTCATACCAGAACTCAAGAACACCAACTACCATGACTGTCACACTAGAAAAATTGCTTGTGGACCTCCAAACCATGAACCACTTGAGTTGAGGATACACACCAAAATCTCAAACATGCTTCTAGAATCACAGACCGTAATATTCAAATGCAGAGCAATCCAGACCACTTTATGTCACTCTGTTTCCTCTGAACAACTAAAAAACCCGGTTCAACTCAGATGGCCATAACTTAACTAATACCTCATGTAGACCTCTCAAATCTTAACTGAAGCAACTTTAGACAATCCTCTATAAACCCTTTAATCTGCAGACTCTGATCTTCAACTTACTGGAAATGTAGAGAAATCTACTTCACTAAACTGTACTCTTCATTATTTCTGACAAGGAGATATGTAACTCACTTGATTCTTCTGGAGAGGCTAATTTTCTCAATGTCCTCAACATACAAGTTTTCTAAACAAGTAGTAGAATAGGATACAATTGACATCAATGACAACAAGAATATGTTGACATCAATGACAACACCGATTAGGCACATATTTGCAACAATCTCCCCCTTTGTCATTAATGGCAACATATGATGTGAAAAACTGATTTAACCATCAAGACAAGAACTTCTCTCCCTTTCTCTTATCACACTTGCAATCATTTTCTTCACAGCTTCCCCTTTCACCAGCAACTACTTACTTTGAAGTTTTTCACATGACTTCTCTCCCCCCTTTGACATCAACGGCAAAGGACACATATTTGCAATCATCTCTCCCTCTTCTTGTTCCTTAGATAAAACCAGGCTGAACTCCAGAATTAACATGCTAACTACTCCCCTTGAGTAGGATCCTCTTAAAATCAATTTGGATCACAAGATATAACTATGAATTCCACCAGACTGATGCACACTAGTGCACTTTAGTTATGGATAGGAGGGGTAATGACCCCTAGCTTTCCTTTGAGATATTCAAAAGTATCCTTAGGCAGAGGCTTAGTGAAAATATCTGCAATATGATCCTTTGGAGAAACAAACTCCAATCTGACTTCATTCTCATGTACCTTCTCTCTCAAGAAGTGAAACTTGATGGATATGTGCTTTGTCTTTAAATGCAACACCAGATTCTTGGAAATGTTTATTACACTTGAATTATCACAGAAGATTGTAACATGATCTTCAAACACAATTATGATATTCTTCAACATTTGCTTCATCCACAAGACTTGAAGACAATTATTTGTTGTTGCTATATACTTTGCCTCCATGGTAGACAGAGATATTGCCTCCTACTTTTTTCTCAACCAAGAAACCAATCTCTTTCCCAAGAAGAATGCACCACCACTAGTACTTTTCCTATCATCCACATCTCCTTCCCAATCAACATCTGTATATGCATAAAGAGTGAAGTCATCATCCTTGGGATACCATAAGCCATAATCAGATGTTTCCTTTAGATATCTAAAAATTCTTTTGACTGCTACAACATGGGATTCTCTGGGATCTACTTGAAATCTAGCAACAAGTCCAATTGCATTCATAATATCAGGTCTAGTCTGAGTCAGATAAAGCAGTCCCCCAATCATTGATCTATAACTTTTCTGATATGTCTTAGGGAATCATCATCTTTACTCAACTTGCATCTGGTTACCATAGGAGTACTTACTGGTTTTGAATCCTCCATTCCAAACTTTTTCAACAACTCTCTTACATACTTAGATTGAGATATGAAGATGCCTTTATCTAATTGAGTGATTTGCAGACCTAAGAAGAAATTCATTTCACCAAATATGGACATCTCAAATTCATTTTGCATCTGATCAGCAATTTTTTTATACATGCTCCCATTTCCACCAAAGATGATATCATCAAAAAATACCTCAACAATCAAGATGTGCTCATGATCAATTTTGAAATAAAGATTATTGTCAGCTATGCCTTTGCTAAATCCTAGCATTAGCAGATACTTATCTAATCTTGCATACCAGGCTCTTGGGGCTTGCTTAAGTCCATTCAAAGCTTTCCTCAATCTGTAGACCATATCTTTTTGATTAGTCAATTGGAATTCTTCTGGTTGCTCAATGTAGACTTCTTCCTCTAACTCTCCATTTAGAAATGCTAACTTGACATCCATCTGGTAAACTTTGAAATCTTTGTAAGAAGGAAAGGCAAGAAATAATCTGACTGCTTCAATTCTTGCCACTGGAGCAAATGTTTCTTCAGAATCAATTCCTTCTACTTGAGAATATCCTTTGCACACCAATCTTGCTTTGTTCCTCACAACTTCACCATTTTCATTTAGTTTATTTCGGAAGACCCATTTAGTTCCAATTACATTTTTTTTTAGGTCTAGGAACAAGATCCCAAGTATGATTCGTTTCAATTTGCATTAATTCTTCTTCCATTGCTTTTACCCAATTTTCATCATTACAAGCTTCATTCACTATTTTGGGTTCAATCTTTGAAATCAAACAATACTCCACTTGATCTTCAACAATTCTTCTTCTAGTTTGAATACCTTTATTTTTATCTACTATGATCTGATCTTTAGAATGATTCAACCTTACATACTGGGGGTTTTGGGAATTTCTTGAACTTCTGATTCTTGAGCTTGTTCCTCAACATTTGCACTAACTTCTTGAATCACTGGATTCTCTGGAGCAGATTGGATCTGAGTTTGGGTTTGAACTAGCATTCCTTCATTTGGATTTTCATCTTGATCATCAGATTCATATCCACAAGACCTGGAAGGTTTCTCCTTGCTTTCATCAACCTTGACAATAGTACTCTCAACAATCCTTTTTAGTCTATTGTTAAAGCACCGGTATGCTTTGCTATGGTTAGAGTAACCCAAAAATATTCCTTCATCACTTCTTGCATCAAACTTGCCTAGATCTTCATCTCTTTTGACATAGCATTTGCTACAAAAATCTGAAGTATTTCACAGTAGGAGCATTACCAAACCACAATTCATAAGGTGTCTTACCAGTATTACTTTTGATCTGCACCTGGTTAAGAGTGTAGACAACAGTACTCATAGCCTCTCTCCAATAGATATGTGGAAAGTTTGCTTCCATCATCATGGTTCTAGTAGCCTCTTGAATAGTCATGTTCTTCCTTTCCACAACTCCATTCTGTTGAGGAGTTCTAGGAGCAAATAACTATCTTCTTATTGCATGCTTTTCACAAAATGCATTAAACTCATTAGAGGTAAACTCTCCACCTCTATTAGATCTCAGGCACTTTATCTTCACACCAATTTCATTCTCCACCATAGCCTTGAACACCTTGAACCTATCAAGAGCTTCTAATTTCTCTCTCAAGAAATTGACCCACATCATCTGGGAATAGTCATCAATTAGTAACATAAAGTACCTATCTCCTTGCCAACTTCTAACTCTAGCAGGACCACACAAATCAGTGTGCACAAGTTCCAACAATCTACTTGAAGACTATTCTTTACTTTTGAATGTAGTTCTGATCTGTTTGCCCAATTGACATTCCTTGCACATGCTATTTGTAGGTTTCATAAGCTTTGGAAGATCTCTCACAGCCTGAGTAGTACTTATCTTGACAATGTTATCAAAGTTTACATGACACATTCTTCTATGCCATAACTAGCTCTGATCAATTTGAGAAATCAAACAACTTTTTCCAGTACCACTTAAATGAAAGATGTTACCTCTAGTTTGTGTACCTAATGCAATCACAGTTTTGGAGCTTGCTAAGATTTTGCATTGTCCATCCTTGAATCGAATATCATACCCTTTGTCAACCAACTGTCCAACACTGAGAAGATTATGCTTCAACCCTTCTACATATAGAACATCATTAGTGTTATTCTTACCATCAAGAGAGATGGATCCTCTGCCACAAATTCTACTAGCTAAATTGTCTCCAAACTTCACTATTCCACCTTCATATGTTTCCAAACTTATAAACTTACTTTTATCCCCAGTCATATGATGAGAACATCCACTGTCAATTACCCACTGATCCTTTTCTTCAATCTAAGCAGCTAAAGCACTTTCCATATTCACACAGCTAGTAGATTCAGTAGATATAGGATCTTCTTCTTTGATAGCAATGAACACCCATTCATTTCTAGAGTTACTTCCCATATCAAATTCATCATCAGTGACTCCTTCTTGAACTTCTTGGACATAGTAACATTTCTTCTGAGCCCTATGTTTGTTAGGGTTTGGATTTGAAACCCTCTCCGGACATCTTGAGGCAAAATGGCCAATCTTATTGCAAGCAAAACATTTGAAAGACAACTTTCCTTCATACTTACCGAATCCTCTTGGTGATCTTTTGGCAATAAGGGCTTCAAGATCTTCAAGCTTAGTTTCATCTTCTTCAATCTCCTTTCTTGCTTTCTCATATCTAGTTATCTTTCTTGAAGAGCTCTCACTTGGATCAAATCTTTGCTTTCTGGAGACACTAGCCTTAAATGCAATTTCATATTTAGGAAGAGAATCACCAAACTCACTCATTTCAAATGCTGAAAGTTTACCAACCAACTGATCCCTTGTAACAGTTGTCACAGTCCTAATCTCTTCAATAGCAGCAACTTTATGCTTGTATATTGCAGGTAAGGATTTGAGTACTTTGGCAACAATCTCTAATTCTTCCAATTTTCCACCAACACACCTGATACCACTCACAAGTTCATTCACTTTCTGCATGTAGGAAGTAATGTTTTCATCTTCACTCATCCTCAAACTTTCGTATCTACCCTTCAGGCTCTATAGCTTAACACATTTGACATGTTCATCACCCTCATACAGGGTTTTCAAAATTTTCCCAGATTTCATGCGCAATTTTCATTTCCAATACATTTGTCATTTCTGTATCAGTTAGGGCACTCAACAATGCTTCTTTAGCTTGAATGTTGTATTCGGCTTCTTTAAGTTCATCTGGAGTTGAAGGACCTTTCTCCGGAATTGTATATTTATCCTTAGTTATCAACCAATAAGGATCACCCATACATTACAAATGACACTACATGTGCATCTTCCAAAGAGAGTAATTTGTTCCATCAAATCTTAGACTATCCTTCTTGTATGTCGACATCCTGGATCTTCTCAAGCGATCAAGCTTCTTTTAGAGGAACTGGCTCTGATACCAATTGTTGAAATTAGGGCAGACAACTGAGAGGGGGTGAATCAATTGTCTCAAAACTTTAACATTTGCTGCAATTAATCTTCTTTACCACTTATTAATAGATTAATGATATAACCATGAAAGCATGAATCAACAACACATGAGCATAAACACAATCAACACACATAACACCAAGATTTTTACGTGGAAACCTGGTTAAGGAAAAACCACGGTGGGGGTAACCCATAAGATTTATTCTCTATTAAAAGAATAGAAAATGGGAAGGCACTTGCCTTCGGGTGCACTGCCTAGAGCTCTCTGCTCAAAGTGGCTCACTGCCTACAAAATAATTAAATGATTAACATAGAAAGATTGAACTAAGAAACATCTTCTTCTTCATGCCAAGGTTCAGTTTCATTGAAGCTCACGAAACTTTTGCTATACCCCCACACACTTCTTCACTATCTCTTTATCCTTCACTGCTCTTGCTCTTCTGCTCCTCCTCTTCTCTGCTCTGCCTCTATACCTTTCCTAGGATTTTATCATTTTTGCACACTCACCACTTCCCAGTACAACTCATCCACAATTATTTATATCCTTCATCAACCTTGGAATCAACATCAAGGTTGGCTTGACTTAATGTGAATCACTATACTATCGGCCAAACATAGTTGCGATTTGAATCTTCCTCAAACAACATGCTACGCTTTATAGAACCTCTCTTAGATCAACTGCAACATGCACAAAGCATCCAGTCAGCCAAAATTGAAATGAACAACAACACTCAAGAAGAAATATTTAGCCACGAGTTCAAATCTCAATGCGAACCACCAACACAATAGGTAGATGATCCAGAGACCACCACAAGCACAATGAAATCAACAAGAATGACCGCACCACCTCAAATCACAAGAATCACTTGCATCTTCATACTGGAACTCAAGAACACCAACTGCCATGACTGTCACACTAGAAAGATTGCTTGCGTACCTCCAAACCATGAACCACTTGAGTTGAGGATACACACCAACATCCCAAACATGCTTCTAGAATCACAGATCATAATATTGAAATGCAGAGAAATCTAGACCAATTTCTATCCCTCTATTTCCTCTAAACAACTGAAAAACTTGGTTCAACTCATATGGCCATAACTTCACTAATACCTCATTTAGACCTCTCAAATCTTGACTGAAGCAACTTTAGACAATCCTCTATAAACCCTTTAATCCGCAGACTCTGATCTTCAACTTAATGGAAATGCGGAGCAATCTACTTCACTGAACTGTACTGTCTTCACTGTTTCTGACAAGGAGATATGTAACTCACTTGATTCTTTCAGAGAGGCTAATTTTCTCAATATCCTCAACATACAAGTCTTCTAAACAGGTAGTAGAATAGGATACATTTGACACCAAGGACAACAAGAATATGTTGACATCAATGACAACACCGATTAGGCACATATTTGCAACATAGAGAAGGTAGTTTCTAATTAAATTAATTGAATTGTGGAAGTTGAATTTCTATGTCTTTTAGTGAATTAATTCCAAAAAAGATAAACTTTATTAGTTTCTTGTGCTTGAATTTTGGCAGTACCATGCATAAGGGAAAAATAATTGGCAAGCATAAAATAGTTCAAGCTTCTTTATTTATTTGAAAAACTATTTACATAGATAGTATAGACATGTTAGATCATAGGAAGGTAAATTTATCTTTATATAGTTTAGAGATCATTTACATGGTTACATATATGCAGGTTACATTGCAAGAAGATATTATAGTTGTTCACATGTTGTACAAGTACATCTCAAATGACTAGATGATAGAGCAGATTATGTCATCTCCATAGTAATGATCATAGTGTAGCTCTAAAAGGAAACTCCAAAGTCCTTCCAATATAGAAAATCTATCTTGGAATGTTGATAATGCCTCTTGTAGCTTTTCAACATCCAATGTTTCGACAACAGATGTGGTTGGAGACTAAAGTTTGAATTTTTGAAGAATCTCATGACAGTTGCTCAACACAATTGAAGCAAGTTGCAATACATCTCTTTGAAGTCCATTTGGTTTATTTCTAGATGAACACGATTCAACTGACATGTTTGGACCATCCGTTGGTGCAAAGGGGTACACTATACTTCTGCTCTCATTTGCAGTAGGTTTCAATGACATCACTGGCATGTATATGTTTAGCCATATCCTAAGCAGAGGGAATTAAAAAGAATGTATAAGTGGTAATCAAGGAAAAAATGGTTGTAGGTGTAACACTAATGTTTTGTTAATTGCAATGCCAAATAATATAAATAATGTTCATGAGAAATAATAGAGAATTTTGAAATCTAAAATTAAATAATAATGATAATAATACATCATAATAGAAAGTTATAATGACACCCTATAAAATTGAATGAGAAGTTTGAAGCTCTCTTGTCTTTAATGCCATTTGTTACAAAGGTAAAGTCTATTTTCATGAAGAGTTAAAATATGTTGGAGACCAAAAACAACCTTCTCCAATGTCCTAGTTTTTGTTAAGTTGAAATGAATATTACTATTGAATTGAATTTTGGAATTCACAAACTATCTTGAATTAGAGATTTTGTTTGCTTTACAAAATTTTCACTAAAACAATTGTTCTTAAAGCATGTTATGCTATGGAATTTGTCAATAAATCTCTAGCATTGAAAGCTTTGAAGGGCATTTTTAACACCTTATACCTTAAGAAAGAGTTTTGGGAATGTACTTGTGTGTAAGGGAAAATCAATTTGCTTAAGCATATCAAAACTTGTCTCTAGAGACTCATTGTATCATGTTTTACATGTACTTATTATATAAAAACATATTAATGCAAATGAACACACCACCATATTTATTAATATTCTATATAAAAAAACATAAATAATAGTATACTATAATATTCTATAATATAATAAAATGCCGATGATGGCATGGTTCGGTGGTTAAGTCGCTCAGGATGTAGTGGCGGCCACCAGAGTTCAAACCCCCGCTGGGCCAACGAGCTCGCAAGGCTTTACGCCTTCGCTGGGCCAATGAGCTCACGGGTTTGAAGTGTTCTTCCTAGGGGATGAGGTCCCCCAGTTGTGGCCTCACCGGTTCATTGCTCCGGGCAAAAGCATTCGCGTGGAGCCGGAGGGCATGTCACACTAGCGTCGCCGGTCACGTTAAAAAGTTTACCAGGTGCATTATCTTTAAATAAAAAAAAAAAAAATTCTAGAATAAAATATTAATAATAATAGTATACTATAATATTCTATAAAAAACATAAATAATAATATATATGATTTTATATAAGTGCATGAACTATACTATCAATTTTAGTATAACAAATAAAATTTAGGTTATATATGTTTTATTATTCGAGTATCATAGGTAAATATATATTTAATATATAGAATTTATAATATATATGTTTTATTAAAGAATATATTTAATTTATATATTAAGCCAACATAATGTTCAATAAACTATAAGTAACAAAAAAGTTCTTACTAAATGTATTGAATAGAAATAATAGAAAGACAATCAAATATAAGAGTTGAAGTTATTGACATTATTCTTATAATAATATTTCTTTAGGTAAATTCGATGAAGAAAGTAGTTTGTTAATTTTTAAACTTGTTTATGCTATTATATTGAGATCACTTCAGTAATTCTCTTAAGTTTATAATTTCCACCTATTTGTATGTTGCTAAAAATATTTGGTTACAGATAGTACAAACAATACTATATAATCTATACACCTATATAGATTCACTTTATAACCTAAACTTAACCAATCTGTATATTTCTATAAAACACCTGATAGGAATTCATAAAGTCCTAAATTTATCTTTTGGTGCAATCACAGGTAGGAGGGTCCACAAAGTGAACAGTCCAAACTGTGCAGCAAGAGTAAACACAATGGAAACAACTCAAAGATAGGATGCAAATGTAGATTCAGTCATTCAGTATATCATTCTATTCAAAATACAAACAAGCCAACAACATGTGGGCTTACAATTAGGGTTCACAGGCCTGATTACTTAGTTATAGAATATACACAAGATACAAATTTGAAGTGATTTTACAGAAGAATTCATATTGTCAAACTATCTTTATGTGATTCACTACTTTCCTATGCATCTATTACATGAATATATATCATATCTAGAACACAAGATTCCTCCATGTTGGCCAAGGATGATTATAAACTTTGATGAAAGAGATGTAAATAGATAGGTCAGACCTAAACAGATGGGAATCCTCTGCAAGTGAATGTAATAGCATGCAGATCTCATGGAAAGTCATCCATGATCCAAAGTTCCTTGAATGATGTGTCGTTTAGCTCTGCAGGTCTTCTCCTTTAGCTAATTGTTTGAGACTGTCAAAATGCTCTACTATGAGAAAACAATCAATCTTTTGATAGTGATATCTTTCTAGTACCTCATCCAAATGATCTGAATTTTGGATATGATGTGCATGAAGGTGTCTAGATGCTAAGTCTAGCTCTGCAAGGTTTGAAATGAAACTGCGGCAGAATGTGGACCAAAATACTAAAATTGCTACTAACTGAACTAACTGGAATGAACTAGAAAATGAAAGAAAACAAACTGAAATGCAATTGTTTTTGGTTGATGCAAGATTGCTCTTGAACCAGGGATGCTCCTGCATCAAACATCTGGGGTTGTTGAAAAAGTGAGTCCCTCACTTTGCTGGGGCTAGAGGAAAACCAAAACGGTCTACCTTAGCCTAAGAAATCCAAGATGACTCTTCTTCTGGTCTGCCTTTCCACTTCACAAGATATTCCTTGTATTGTCTTCCTCTGGTGCTGCATCCAATTCTGTTGTCCAAGATGTCTTCAATTTGCTCTGGTGCTTGTTGTGGTAATTGTTTCTTCAAATCTTCTTCCATGCTGTCACTAAACTTTGCTTCATGATACCGATATAGGTCTGTAATGTTGAAAATAGGTGATACCCAATGTCGCTGGTAACTCCACTTCATAAGCATTTCCTGAATCAAACTTCTTGAGTATACTACATGATCCAAACTTCTTCATCTTCAACTTGTTATATGTCCCAACTGGAAATCTTTCTTTCCTCAAGTACACCATCACTTCATCTCCAACTGTAAATTCTTTGTGTCTCCTCTTCTCATCTGCTTGCTCTTTATACTTATTGTTCATCTTCTCCAAATGATTCTTCACCTGATTATGCATTATCTCCATGTGTCCTCTAAATTCTTTTGCTTCTGCACTCCTCTTATCTTTCATATTGATGTCTCTCAACTTTGCTACTCCTCTAGGGTTAGTTCTTATCATAATCTCAAATGGTATTCTTCTGGTACTCCTATTCATTGAATTATCATATGCAAACTCTTCTTGTGATAGAATCAGATCCTAATTTCCTGCCTTTTCTCTAATGAAACATCTCAACAAGTTTCCCAAACTCCTGTTTACTACCTCTATCTGTCCATCAGTCTGTGGGTGAAATGTTGAACTAAACTTCAAGTCTATCTTCATCTTCTTCCAAAGTGTCCTTCAAAAGTATCCAAGAAATCTGTCTCTGTTTGAAATTATGCTCTTAAGTAATCCATGCAATCTCACAATCTTTTTGAAAAATAGGACAGTCACATGAACTGCATCAGTTGTCTTCTTACAAGGTATGAAATGTGCCATCTTTGAAAATCTATCCACCACTACAAATATTGAATCATGTCCTCTCTGTGTCTGTGGCAATCCCATTATGAAATACATGCTTATGTCTTCCCAAGGTCTCTCTGGTGCTGTCAAAGATTAGTACAATCCAGTATTCTGACTACTTCCTTTTGCAACTTGATAAACTCTACAACTATGCACAAACTTCCTAACATCCTTATGTATCTGAGGCCAAAAGTAATTTTCACTTACCAAAGCCAATGTCTTATCAATGCCAAAATGCCCATCCAATCCACTACTGTGCTTTTCTTTGATCAAATTGTCTCTCATCGAACTCCTAGGTATACATAATTGGTTTTCTTTGAACAACATATTCTCCTGAATAAAATATTCTAACCACTTACTTCTATCTATCACAATAGGTTCCTTACATGCTTTCCAATATTTTTGTAAAATGAAGATCTTCCTCATACATGTTCTTCAATTCCTCAAATCCTAACACTTCAACTCTCATCCATGTTAGTTAGTTCCTTCTTCTACTCAAGGCATTTGCAACTTTGTTTGATTTTCCACTCCTATGCTTCAACACAAAGGTGTAACTCTACATGAACTCTACCCATCTCATATGTCTCTGATTCAACTTTCCTTGACTGTTCAAATACTGCAAAGCTTGATGATCTATATACAACACAAACTCCTTAGGCAACAAATAATGTCTCCACTTCTTAAAGGCTTAAATTATAACATAGAACTCCTGATCATAAATTGAATATCTTCTCCTTGCATCATTCAACTTCTCACTAAAATATGTTACAGGTCTACCTTCTTGACGTAACACTGCTCCTATTGCATTTCCACTTGCATCACAATCTACGTGAAATGCCTTATTGAAATCTGGTAATGCCAACACAGGTTGCTCTGTCATTTTTTGTTTCAACAACTCAAAACTTTTATCTTCTCTTGATGTCCACTTAAAGTATTTTCTGTCACCTCTCATTGTCTCTGTCATAAGGTTACATATTGAACTAAAACTTCTAATGAACTTTTGGTAGAAACTAGCTAATCCATGAAATGATCTGACTTCCACAATGCTCTCAGGTGTAGGCCACTCAACAATTGCTCACTTTCTGACGGTCCATCTTCAATCCATCTGCAGAAATCACAAATCCCAAGTATACCAATTTTTCCTTCATGAAACTAGACTTCTTGATGTTTATCAACAATTTCTCTTCTCCCAGTCTCTATAATACTTGTCTTAGGTGCCACAAATGTTCTTCCTTTGTCTTACTAAAAATCAAAATATCATCCAAATATACAATAACAAACTTACCCAATAATTTCTTCAAAACTTCATTCATCAATCTCATGAAAGTACTCAGTGCATTTGTCAATCCAAAAGGCATCACTAACCACTCATACAATCCTTCATTTGTCTTAAAAGTAGTATTCCATTCATCTCCTCTAATTTTGATCTAATGGTATCCACTCTTCAAGTCTATCTTTGTAAAATATTTTTCTCCACTCAAACAATCCATAATATCATCCATACTAGTTAAAGAGAATCTATACTTAACTGTGATCTTGTTGATAGCTCTAGAGTCTATACACATTCTTCGTTCTCCATCAACCTTCTTCGGTGCTAACACTATAGGTACTACACAAGGGCTAAATATTTCTCTGATCAAACCTTTCCTCAACAACTCATGTATCTGTCTATTCAATTTTTCATTCTCTGTTGGTGTCATTTTGTGTGTTGCTTTGTTAGGCAAACTAGCTCCAGGTATAAGATCTATGTGATGACTGATACTCCTGATTGGTGGTAATCCTTCAGGTACATTATCTGATATGATGTCTTCATACTCTGTCAGCAACTCAGTTATTTCCTCTAGTTGTTATTCTTCAATTTTTAGATTTTTAGGCTTCTTAGGAATCAAAGCATAACACATATTCTCATGTCTCAAACCATCAAGAAATTATCTTCCATCTACCAAACAGATTCTAGCATTCCCACACACTTAAATCTTAGGATCATCTTCCAAAGGAATCAAAGTAATTCTCTTTCCATTTGATGTTATAGTGCATGTATTCTTTCTCCTATCATGTATAGCTTTTCTATCTATTTAATATGGAAAATGAGGGGAATTTAGTTTAGGGTTGATTTTGATAGTTTGTGTAAATCCTCCTTTCTTCATTAAACATTCAAGGACTTCAACTAAGAAGGAAGTCTACTACAAGACTTCGGTCATTCAGAACATAGGGGAAGATTGGAATTGTGTGATTTTGTTATTCAATTAAGTCCAATTATGCTCAAAACCCTAATTATGCAAATTCAAAAGCAAACAAACAAATTACATAAAATGCTTGCACACAGAGATATCAAATGACAATCAAATGTGTACCAAATTTCAAAGTTTAGAAAATAGAAAAGTCAGGGACTAATGAGCAGGTGCCCCAGTCTAGTATCACCATTTTTGTCAGGATCTAGGAATCTTGTCTACAACATGTTCCTGTTGTTTCAGAGATTCTTCAGTTGCAGGATCCAAAGAACTAATGAGCAGGTGACTGAGTCTAGGTCCCTATTTTGTTCTCTAATCTGCAATTCTGATAGTAGATGCAATTCTCTCTTGCAACTCCACTTTTTTTTGTTCCTGCAACATGTAACCTACAATCATGGAAAAATGGGTTGGGGGTTGTGGTGTTTAGAGGCTTGCCTCAATCAAGCCCTGGAGAGACATTCAAGTCTTTCGAACACCGTTGTCAGATAAAGAGTGTGTATCCCTATGGGATAGAGGCAAAATCCAAAAGATAAATGATAGAAAACACAATTGATATCATCTTGTAGTGAAGATCTCATGGAAGGAAGATGCTCTTCACGCCATGAGGAGATGGATGCTAAATTTGCAAATACAAACATAATAACAATTCTCTACTCTACAACACAATGAATATTTTGAATGCTCTAATCACAAGAATGCCAAAAGTTCACAATTGCCATCTAATTATATCATCTAGTTTACAAATGATAACCTAATCATGCTTATATATGCAACTACCAACATTCTCACTAAGAATTTTGTAATTCAAACTTACCGTGTCAGCATAGGACCTAAATAATGGTCATAAAATGACACTCCAAAATTGGACCTGACCTAAATTAGGGCAGGACTAGGGCACGGCCGCCCAAGTCCTCCCCCCTATTTTAGGTAGGACTTACGTTAAATGTACCCCCCAGGTCCAATTTTCCATGAAACTTCAAGGTTTTCTCATCAGGATGCCAAATTAACATGAAAAATGCTCTAAATGCATTAACAAGACTTGGGAGCTAGACTTTAATAGGAAAAAGCCCCCAGGGTTACTTTTCTGACATAACATTTAGCCCCCACTTTAATGTATGTATAAACGCAAGGCCAATACATGCATTAAATTACAGTCAAAACACAAAAAAAAGATGCCAAACATGGAGAAGACATGCCAATCATAGAGAAGACAATAACAAGCATGCAAAACACATAGAAAATAGTTACAATCACGCAAAACACTGAGAAGACAACATTGAAGACATGCAAAACACAGTGAATACAATGAAGACAATAATGATTTTCTTTTTCTTTTTCTCATAAATATGAAATGCAGATGCAAATACAAGGAAAGTAAACACACCACCCATAATGCAGGAGGGACTCATCACCACCGATCTTTAAATTGCATCTGAGGCAACAAACATGCCAAACAAATCAAGCATGCCATAAAAATCAAGCACGCCATACAAATCTCAAAGCATAGGAGGGACTCATCGCCACTGATCTTTAAACTATGCTTGAGAATAAACATGCAATACACACACACATAGAAAACATGGAGAAAACATGGCAAACAAGTAATGGAGTGTTCCTATTTCTAGGTTCATCACCATCTTAGGCACATTACAGGCACACACCGATGATTGGGCTTGACCACAACAATTATAGAAGACACGCTTAAGGGTTGAGTTAGTCACAGATCTGCTCCCTGCCTCCACAAAGGACTTTTACAAAATGACATGATGTGCATTCTCCGCAAGAAATACACCATCCTCGCCTCCATAAAGGGCTTAAATGAAAAAGGATTCGATATCCCTCCATTGTAAAGGGCTTAAATGATTGCAAGTTAATTTAAAGCAAATCTCATAGTGTAGGAGAGACTCATCGCCACCAGTATTTAAGACTATACCTGAGAACAAGCACATTGCTAGCATCTAAAATAGACAGCTTACCTTATATATGCCCCCACCTTAAGGTGGTTGATATCATGTGTTGATATCAAGCATGTTAAGGTAGGAAGAAAACACATAAGGGAACATGAGCTCTCACAAAGCCCATGCCCCCCGGAGATGACATGTACCTTACAATCACCAAATGTTCCCACAAACACATTCTTGCAAGAAAAGTGTTAGCGTCCATATAATCATGATAAACAACAATGCATAATGCCAGATTGAAGATAGACAAAGTGCACAAAGTAGTAGTATTGTTATGTTTTGTAAGTGCGATAAGACACCATCAAGATCACACATAGTGTTTCTACTAGCCAAGCATCAGATAATATATAACAACCCCATCATCATGTAGGAACTAAGTCCATTTTTTAATTTCTTGCTAAAGGGACACTAGGTCCGCATTAATATAAAATGTTTTTCGTCATCCGCCCGCTAGATAGAAACACTAGAGGAAGGGAAACAATAAATCAAGAGAGGAGAAACAAGTGCCTTAGGGACAGTCATGTAGGAGGGTGCCCCCAAGTCACCAACTGCAACATTATGTCCGTAAGACATAACACACAACAATGAAAATAAAGGAGAAGCAATATAGAAGAATGATGATACAAATAGAAGAAGGCTACAATAGAGGTGGTCTCTTGGTATCCTTGACCTTACAAGAGTATCAAGGGTCATCCCATGAGGCCTAAACAACACATAGCACATCACAGGGGAAACACAACATAGAGGTAAAGAATTAGAAATACCTACCTGTAGGGAGGCTCATGCTATAGGTTATCAACAATCAAATCATCCTCTTCCTAATCTCAAATGCTAGAGGTAAGAGGTGTGTAAGGTACCATTACCAAGTCTTTGTCATTATTATTTTGTTCATTCTTAAATGCTTCTTGGTTTGACTCAATGTTAGGTGGAATGTTTTCTTGTTGAAGTTCATTAGTACACTTATTCACTATCCTCTTAGGAGGTGGAAGAAGTGATTTGTTGTGAGGAGAGGTAGTCAATGTTTTTAAATCCTTATGATGTCGAAATGTCTTGAATATTCAATCAAAGGAGGGACATTAAGGTTCTTCACTTCCTTAGTGTTATCCAAGGTGTGTGAACCATCAACTAAAGGAAGAAGGTTGGTGGGATGATCCATAGGGGTTTCATGCACTAGTTTAGGGTTTTTATTTTTGTTAAATGAATGTTCATTATCTATACATGGAATGTTCTTTTTTAAAGGGAGCTCCTCATTTACTAATTCTTTATCTTGGGCAGGGAGAGCAATGGAATGTGAAAATGGCAGTGGCTCTTCATTTGCTAATGTTTCTTCTTGGCCAAAGAGAGAATTAGAATGAAGATTTGGTGGTATGATATTAAGAGAGGTGTCAATGAAATCATCCTCTTGCATCGAAGTGTCATCATAAGGGGGAACAACTTTGGGAGAGGGATCATAAGGTAAACCTAAGTTTTCATCACATGTATTAGCAATCAGAGGCATAGTGGAATGTTCAACGGAGATAAAGTCATCTAAGGTTTCATCTAACATATTGAAGTCATAACTACTAATGTATTTTTGGCTATAAATTTGGTGAGATCATCTAATATCACAAGGTATATTCCCATGAGATTTGTGAAGCTATCAAAATCAGATATGTAACAAAGGATTTCATATGTGGAGCACATAAGAAGATCAACATTATGTATGTATGCTATTTGTTCCAAGACTTGAGGATATTCATGAGTGAATTTAGAGAAATGATCCATGTCTATGATGTATGTAAACAAATCTTTGAAATAAGTAGCCATGGGATTTGCAAGAAAATAAATGCAAAACTATGTATGAATATGACCTAAAATACTTGATTTTTCAAAAAATTCCAATGCAAATAAGTGAAAGAAAGGGTGTTGTAAGGAAAATGATGAAGTGTAGAAAGTAATATGTCTGATATCAGTCCAATAAAGAAACAATATCCTTCACAACACACTTTTGATGCAAACCTAGGATGATGACAAGTCACAACCTAGTGAAAATGTGCTAAAATATGCAATTTTTCACAAATTTCAATGCAAAGACCCAATAGAAAGGGTGTTGTAAAGAATTTCAGGAGGTGAAGTAGGTTATAATAGTAATATCAGTCACCTAAATCAATAAAATCCATCACAACATGTTCAGGGAAAATATAGTCAAAATATGCAATTTTTTACCAAATTTTCAATGTAAGAGCCCAATAAAAAGGTGTAAAGAATTTTAGGAGGGGCAGAAGATAATAACCCTGATAAAAGCCAATTAGTGTAGAAAAATCTTTTACAAAACACCTATGGTGCAAATCTAGAGAGACAATAAGGTCAAAATCTAGTGAAAAATCAAGGTTTTCAAACCCTAGGCATGAAATTTTTCAAGCAAACTGCTATGATGCAACACTACATATCGAAATCAATCCTAATGAGTGTTTTAAAAGGGTAGTAAAATCTGAAACAAGATTTTGACAACAAAACCTAGCTAATGCAAAACTAGGTTATATGGAAAAAATGCACAATTTCAAGCAATTTTCAACAATTTAAAACATGAAAATGCAACCTAAATGAATGATAAATGAAAAATTTCTGTATTTCAAATTAGATTTGATGATAATGACATAAATTTATTGAAGTTCAATGCCAATTAATCTAAATTATTTGAAAATGCAAGCTAAAAATGCTAATTTTTTTCAAAATTTTCATTTTTTTTGTATTTTTTCAAATGTAATAAGATGAACAATGAAATGAATGAATGCAATGAATGTAAATTTGAAGTACAACACTTAGGAAGATAGGAAATTCAAAAGAACACGGGTTCACCAAAATGTTTAATATGAAAAATGAAGAGGATTGTTTATGGTTGATTTTGATGGTTTGTGTAAATCCTCCTTTCTCCACTAAACATTCAAGAACTTCAGCCAAGTAGGAAGTCTACTACAGGCCTTTAGTCACTTAGAACATAGGGGAATATTGAAATTGTGTGATTTTATTATTCAATTAAGTCCAATTATGCTCAAAACTCTAATTATGCAAATTCGAAAGCAAACAAACAAATTACAAAAATGCTTGCACACGGAGATATCAAATGACAATCAAATGTGTAGCAGCTTTTGAAGTTTGGAGAATGGAAAAGTTGGGGACTAATGAGTGGGTGCCCTAGTCCAGTGCCACCATTTTTGTTGGGATCTGGGAATCTTGTTTGCAACCTGTTCTTGCTATTTTGGAGATTCTTTAGTTGTTGGATCCAGAGAACTAATGAGCGGGCACCTGAGTCCAGGTCCCTATTTTCTTCTCTGATCTATAATTCTGATAGTCTACAATGCTCTCCTGCAACTCCACTTTTTCTGTTCCTGCAACCTATAACCTGCAATCATAGAAAAATGGGTTGGGGGTTGTGGTGTTTAGAGGCTTGCCTCATTCAAGCCCTAGATAGGCATTCAAGTCTTTTAAACACTGTTGTTAGATAAAGATTGTGTATCCCTGTAGGATAGAGGCAAAATCCAAATGATAAATGATAGAAAACACAATTGATATCACCTTGTAGTGAAGATCTCATGGAAGGAAGATGTTCTTCATGCCATGAGGAGATGGATGTCAAATTTGCAAATACAAACACAATAGTAATGCTCTGCTCTGCAACACAATGAATATTTTGAATGCTCTAATCACAAGAATTCCAAAAGTTCACAATTTCCATATAATGATCATATAGTTTACAAATGATAACCTAATCATGCTTATATTTGCAACTCCAAACATTCCCACTAAAAATTTCGTAGTTCAAACTTACCATGGCGGCATAGGACCTGAATAACGGTCATAAACCAACACTCCAAAATTGGGCCTGACCTAAAATAAGGCAGGACTAGGGCACGGGCACCCAAGTCCTCCCCCTATTTCAGGCATGACTTATGTTAAATGTACCCCTAGGTCCCATTTACCATGAAACTTCAGGGTTTTCTCATCGGGATGTCAAATTATCATGATAAATGCTCTAAATGCATTAATATGACCTGGGAGCTAAACCTTAATAGGGAAAAGCCCCCAAGGTTAATTGTTTCAACATAACACTATCATACTGCCATGGTCTACCCAACAATATATGACAAATATCCATAGGCATGATATCTCACAATACTTTATCATGATAAGATCCAATATGAAATTTCACCAAATATTGTTCACTCACTAGTACCTTATGATCATCTTGAATCCATGCTATCTGATATGGCTTAGGGTGATTCAATCTTTCCAACTTCAGCTTAGTCACCATCTCCTCTAAAACCAAATTATCATAACTGGCACTATCAATTACAACCTTACAATATTTACCTCCTGATTTGCATCTGGTTCTAGACAAACTTTTTCTCTACGATGGTTCCTCATTTGTCTCTGCTTGAAATAGTGCTCTCCTCATGACAAGTGATTCTCCTTTCTCTAGTTTACCAACTGAACTAGGTGATCCAATAGGTTCTTCTTCTACATAGGTTGCTCTTCCACTGTTCTCTTTCCTCTTGCTTGTACTTCCTTGATTACATTCAAATTCTCTATATCCTTCACCTCCACACTTAAAATAGGTTCCTCTAAATGTTCTCCTATTAGGTCCTCTTCCATCTCTTATGTATCCTTCACTTTGGTATGAACTAGGGTTTCCTCTATGGTAGAAAGTTTTTTCATCTCTCTGGTATGCATTGTTATCTCTATCCTCCTTGAATGTATTATCTTGTCTATTTTGTTCCGCATATGATCTCTCTCCTCTAGAAAATATTCTACCTCTCTAAAATTTACCTCCTCTACCTCTCTATCTTTGCTCATGCTTATTGTTCAACTTTTCTTCAACTTTTAGGGCAAATTGATATGCTTCTTCCAATGTTTTCATCCTCACCAGACTCAATTATTCTTGAATGTTCAATCTTAGTCCATTGATGTATCTAGCCACTTTCTCTTTGCTTGCTTCACTATGACCTATCCTTATGATCATCTTATGAAATTCTTTAGTATATACTCCTTCATAGATTTCTCCTTTTGTCTCAAGTTTTGCAATCTCTTCAACAGTTCCAACTCATAGTCAGTAGGTATAAACTGATTCTTCAATTTTGTCACCATTCTATCCCGCTTTGTAATCTTCTCTTTTCCTCTTTGGTTTCAATCCAACTAAACTTCTTTCCAATATATAGCAGCATGTCCTTTCAACTTTGTCTTTGCAAATTTCAACCTCTTCAGATCTTCAATTTCTTCACACTTAAAATATTCTTCTAGGTCATTTATCCCATCAATCAGCTCCTCAGGATTCAAATTTTTAGTGTAATTTGGTACATCAACTCTAGGTCTTTTCCCAATCTTTGAAACATCTCCCAACATCTTAACTTGATCTGATTCTTCTTCTTCTTCTCCTAGGGTTTCACCATTTTGATCATCAGATTGAAATTCATCATCATCATCACTTTCAACATTAGGTTGAGGTGTAAGTCCTCTTCGCCTATCTTCTTCAACAACATCCAATCGAACTCGCATCATTTTCATTATTTCCATCATCTCATCCATTCTTCCAACCATAGTATCAACAGTAGGTATTCTCCTCAGTAGCATCTCTTCCTCGGATCAAGTGTAACTACCTCAAATTTAGTGATCGGGCTACAAGGTGACAACTGCCTCACAATCTATGATCAGTTGACAACATAAGTAGTCTATCTCAGATTTGGTGATCTATTCACAATAAGATCTTATGGAATTACTTCACCAATTTTGCTCAGTTCGCTCCCAAAGGATCCAAACTTCACTCTGATACCACTTGGTGCAATCACGGGCAAGAGGATGCACAAAGTGAACAGTCCAGATCGTGTAGCAAGAGTAAACACAATGGAAATAACTCAAAGATAAGATGTGAATGCAAATCTAGTCATTCAGTATATCATAGATTCAAAATACAAACAAGCCAGCAACATGTGGGCTTACAACTAGGGCTCACAGGCCTGATTCTTCAGTTACAGAATATGTGCAAGATACAACTTTGAAGCTCTTTTACAGAATAATTCAAACTATCAAACTATCTCTATGTGATTCACTGCTTTCCTATGCATCTATTACATGAATATATATCATCTCTGGAACACAAGATTCCTCCGTGTTGGCCAAGGATGATTATAAACTCTAATGAAAGAGATGTAACGTGTGTACATGGATAGGTTGGACCCAAATAGATGGGAATCCTCTGCAAGTGAATGGAATGGCGTGTAGATCTCAGGGAAGATCAGCCATGATCTAAAGTTCCTTGGATGATGTGTCATTTAACTCTACAAGTTGAGAAATGCTTCACATGTCTTCTCCTTTAGCTGATTGTCTGAGACTGTAAGGATGCTTTTCTCTGAGAAAATAGTCAATCTTTTGATAGCAATATCATTTCAATACCTGATCCAAATGATTTGAATTTTGGATATGATGTGCAGGAAGGTGTATAGATGCTAAGTCCAGCTTCGCAAGGTCTGAAATGAAATTGCGGAAGAATGCAGACCAAAATACTGAAACTGCTACTGACCGAACTGACTAGAATGAACTAGAAAATGAAAAAAAACAAACTAAAATGCAAATGTTTTTGGCTGATGCAAGATTGTTTTTGAACCAGGCATGCTCTTGCATCATATTTACTACATCACTAAAATCTTAGATTGTATTAGGCTGACTTTCACTATATTTCATAGTGATAGTGGAAAACTAAAATTTATCTTAACACTACAGTATATATTTGGCAGATATTGAATTTTGCATGATAACTAATCATACTACTAGAACTAATGCCTCTTCTACAATCGCTAGGTCAATATTTTTTGTTAAAATTTGTAGCATAACATGTATTACATCTCTAAATTAATTTAGTTGTCTTATATAAGGTAAAAGCTCAACCCTCTCATAAATACTCTAAACAATATTTGCTTTAGGTGAGAGAAACTCAACTTAGGGAAAACAATTTTATTTAATTTAATTAATATAGTACACATAAGAGGCAATAAAGTAAAGGAAAATAATTTTTAATTATGGAACTTGCCCCTATAAATAAAATAATAAATTATAAATAAGTAATATATTTTATAATAAAATAAAAGGGATAACAATTGCCAATAGTGTGTACAACTTTGGTGTTGTTTTGTTGGAATTGTTGATTGCACGAGCTCCTATAATAGATGCAATGGTACTTACAGAGTGGGTACAGATTCCTAAATGATATAGAGTGTCTACAACATATATTTGGCTACTTGGGAAGCAGATGCTCATAGACAAACAATCTTGCTTTGTTTGCTTTAAGTATATGCACCATTTTTATTGAATAGTATGAAAGAAATTAATTTTGAGAGAAATAAATTGAAGCAAAGAAAACCACAAATGATGTGAAAATACAAGAACTAAAACATTGAACTTATTACAATGCCAAGTGAATAAACTCATCCAATTGATACTCACTTGAAAATTAACATAATTGAATAAAGCAAGTATAGTGTGAGACTGATCCAACAAGCAAATGCACCGTCTCAATGACAAGCTACATACAATAGGGTATTAGAAAGTAACAGAGGAAATCAAGATGCATCAGATAAGAATAAAGATAAAATAAAATAAAATGCATTGTCTCAATGGAAAGATGCATACAATAGGGTATTAGGTAGTAACAAAAGAAATTAAGATATAGACAAGAAGAAAGATAAAATAAAAGCAAATGTACCGTCTCAATGGCAAGCTGCAGACAATAGGGTATTAGGTAGTAATAGAGGAAATTAAGATACATTAGGTAAGAAGCAAAAAAATAAAAAATTTAACTAATTTAGCGAAGGGAGAGTGGAATGATAGAAAATAGAAGAGACAATTACCAGATAATAATTTTGTAGAGATGGATAACTCCTTTCTTTTCAATAAATTCACAATTGGTATGAAAAAATAAATGATGGAAAGCAAAACTTTATAGATTTTTTGTGCTAGCAGATGGGTGAGAGTTATGGGAAGACAATCTTTCAGTAGATTCGGTATGAATGTGGCATAGATAGCAATCTTATTTGGTGTTAGCTGTATAGAAAGTGGCATAAATAGCAAGGAGGGTAGTTAACAGAGTAGTTGTCCATAAATTTCCTCACAATACGTGAGAGATATTAGTAAGATATTTAGATTTTTCAAAAGTATATATTTAGTGAGATATTTGTAAAAACTTCCCTGTAGGTCTTTAAAAAGTATAAAGTGTAAAGGAAGTTTAGGTTATGGAAAATAAAATATTTGTTTTTTGTGGCTAAGGTTTGTAGAATGTGACACTTTAGAAAAATACATGTATTGTCTATCATATATAATATAGTTGTATTATCTTTCATTAATATAGTAAGAATAGTAAGAATTTGTAAAATTCTATCTTTACATAGGTTATGTTCATTACAAATATGTATCTTTTGAATTATATTGTAGTAAAATATAAACCTTATATTCACTTTATGTGTTTGAGATCATATGTAAGTGAGATAAATTTTAGTGGAAGCCTATTAAATCCTATTCACAATTCAAAAGAAACACTAAATTATTGAAGTATTTCCATCTTTCATTAACAGACACAACTGATGTGAGCCAATAATTGACATTCAACAACTATGGCAAGGTTTAGTTTGAAGGGCAATATGGAGTCATAGACCATTTGATACATGTATAATAGTACTTCCTAAATTAATGAATACTGATCTTTTGTATGATGGATTATGTAAATCTACTTTAATGTATTTGAGTTATTGAGAATGTGGGCAAGAAATCTTGTCAAGATATTTTGTTGAATAATTTATATTCTAAACTCATTGTATAATGGAAATTTTCATTTGAAAAGGAAGAACTACATAATCATATGCATACCATTCTTTAAGAAAATTCATTTTAAACCATGAAATAAGAAGAATGACTTCAACATTGTTGGTAACCACCTAATAAATGATACAATAGGTTAGATTTTGGTAATTTATAGGTTATAATTTGACAACAAAGCTACCCTAGTAACTTTTAGTTTATTTGTTCACTTGTTTTTGTTTTCGGATATATCTTAGGTAATTTGATTATTTAAGCATTTTAGTCTTTTACCTTAGTAAATTTTAGTTTCTTTGTTCACATGTTTTTTTGGGGGGTATATCTCAAATAATTTGATTATTTAAGCATTTTAGTCTTTTACCTTAAGACAAGGTCTTGGTGTCTCTTGAGGTCAAGACTTTTTAAAATTACTATATTACCTCATTATTTTAAAAACATGTAGTATATGGTTCCTTATCCTCACCTCTACAAATAGATGGTGTAAGATGTTAATTATTCCTTAAGATGTACAAAGAACCTGGATAACAAACTAATGAAACATTCTACCATTGTTATGGGGATTATTTGTATAATGAAAATGTCTATCGCTTTTATCTCTTCCTCCCTTTCTCCTATCTCTCTCTCAATAAAATTCAATATTCTTAAATATAATTTTTATTTAATAAAAATGATATAGTATAATATAATTATATATTAAATATTTCAGAATTAAAATATATATTTATTCTATATATAAAATATATAATATAATTATTTTAATTATATATTATTTTAAATAATAAAGTATAAAATAAAAATATAATATAACAATATATAATAAGATGCATTTTATTATTATCTTATATTTTAAATAATAATATATTATAAAAAAATAAATATAACATATGCATCCAAATTCATATATGAACATATGTACCTATCATTGCATATATTATGATATAATATTAGGGTATTAAATCTAATTTATTATACCATTTTTATTTCATTTCATTGTAATCTTATATTTTAAATAATAATATAATATAAAATAATAAATATAACATATTCATATGATGGATCTCTATGCAAACTTCATATATGAACATATTTACCTATCATTATGATATAATATTAAGGTATTAAATCTAATCTATTATAGTTTTTTAATAAAAATATGATAAATTTTAAGATAAATAATATATATCACTAACAATTATGTACCATTATTTAAAAATATAGACATACATTTTGTATAGTAATTACTAATAATTAATATAAATACCCATAACAATAAAAATATATTAGATAACAATATTAAATATTTAAATAAATAATATATAACTAAAATATCATATTATATAAAACATAAATATTAATAATTTAAAAATATACATAAAACTTATATATATATATATATATATATATATATCCAAGGAAATTAATTAAGTACAGTGGAGCCTTAGGTTGTTCTTGGCATTTGTCATAGACCATTCTGTAAAGTTAATAAATTTGGACTCTAAAAAGATTTCATTTGTTTAAATTCAATCTAATTTACAACTATATAAATATATTACTAAGGAAATTACACAGATAGTTTTGCAAGTAATTTCAGATATTTAAGCACCCTTCAATTCGCCAAAAAGTTAACAGCCTGGACATTATTTGATAATTGGGTTTTGAGGTTTTAGAGTGCCAGTTGTTTAACAACTTTACCCTATAGGCTAGGCTGGATTTTTTACCCTAATAATGTTCAGGTAGAATTGTAAAAAAACTATTATTAAAATGTATTTATTATGAGTTAATGCTTTTAAAAAATAATGACACAACAATTAATATAAATACCCATAACAATTAGAATATATTAGATAACTATATTAATTATTTAAATACATAATATATGGCTAAAATATCATATTATATAAACCTAAAATATTGATAATTTTAAAATATACATAAAACTTCTATATATATAATCAATTTCTAAAATTTAAAAATGATTATCTAGGAAATTTAATTAAGAACCATGTTTGTTAAGTTGCTCTTGGCATTTGTCATAGACCATTCTATAAAGTTAATAAATTTGGATTTTAAGAAGATTTCGATCTTTAAAGTCAATCTAATTTAATTTACAACTATATAAATGATATTACTAAGAAAATTACATAGACAATAGGTAATTTCAACTATTTAAGCACCCTTCAATTCCTCAAGTTTATCCTGTAGGCTAGGCTGGATTTTTTACCTTGTAGGCTAAGAAAGAAAGAAATTATATTAAAGTTTATCCTTTAGGCTAGGTTGGATTTTTTACCCTCTAGGCTAAGAAAGAAAGAAATAAATTATATTAAAGTTTACCCAGGCTAGGTTAGATTTTGTACTCTATAAGTGAAGAAAGAAAGAAAGAAATTATATTAAAGTTTACCCAGGCTAGGTTGGATTTTTTTACCATTGTATCCATATCTTATTGGGACTTATTTTCACCCTTTCCCTTATTTAAAGTAAAGAGCAACTTCTTTACCTAGAAGTAAACATTGTATCATTGCAGTGTAGACCTCCATTAGGTGTCCATATATGTCTCTCTTCCTTTGCAAAGAAGTCAAGATACCTAATTATTTTTTCTATCTTCTCTGCTTACATACAATATCAATTCCAGATTTCTATTGTTTTGTCTATCCCTATATAAAGAAGAGTTTGTGTTAGAGAGACAATTCATATAAATTGCAGGTTATTTGCAATATTTCTTCAAGTTTTCAAGATGCTAGAATGGGGAGATACATTTTTGGGGGTGGCAAAACATTGGCTAGATTTTGGGGAGGACGGGGGCATGACTAACAGAAGAATTTATACAAATAATATTTTAAAATTAAATTACAAAATACTAAAAAAATTATAATTACAAATAATATTATTGGCCCCTAGGCAATGCAAGCTTTCATCCAGGCTCTTAGGGCTTGGTTATATGGTCAATACAATTATCACTTCAATGGTCATTCATAACCTACCAACAAATCACGTACTTGCAACAATAAACTTGAAATTTTTTATATAATCAATATAACATTTTTATCTCCTATATATCTACCATGTCTTCCAATATCCAATCTCTCTCTTTGACAATCCATTTCTCTAGAAGATGTGCAAAACTATAATTGTCCACTGCAATTTACATATCTTACTCAGTCCACATTATTTGTTATAGTAGTAAGATATTATTTTCAATGTCTCATGTCCATTTAAAAAATTGTATCAATACTCTCATTCAATTCACAACAAAAAATACTTTATATTTAAGAAGAATGATACACGTCTATCAACAAAATTCCTTCATATTCTTGTAGCTCAGTCTGCTACACATTTGAATTCTAAAAAATGTTCACAAATTCATATTCTGTTTCAAATGCAGATGTGCTGAGGAAGTCATTCTCAAATCTAACAAAGTCATTCTCAAATCTAATACTTATTTAGCAATTTAGATCAAAGGCCTTTTTGAAAGTTCCTAACAACATACACAATCTCCAACAAATTCACTACAAATTCCTCTCTCTTATTATTAAACCTTTTAAAGAATTAGGGGCAACAATGAAAAATTACCTTAGCAAACAATTTCATTGATCTGTCTCCACTATTGAAATAGTGTAGCACTCCTTCACATTATTTTAATTTTAATATTTTCAAACCCTAAAAATAAGGAGAGAACCTTGCAATATTTTTATATAGAACAATGAAAAATTACCTTAGTGAACAATTTCAGCCGCCAAATTCACTACAAAGAAAGGCACATCAAGAATGTGGTAAGTAGCTTCACAACCAGTCTGCACAATCTTTAAATAAATTTGGGAATTGACAAGCAATGTCTTAACATGTTGATAATGTTCAATATTTGTTTAATCCGTCAAAATTTAGACCTCCATTTGGACATGGCACGCTGGGTGACAAGCTTTGAACACGTGTAACATGCAAAAAGTCTATTAAAGTTGTTATAAACCTGACAAGTGTCCGAAAAATAATAACAATTGTAACAACAGTGCATAAGTGAATTTCCCTAGACATAGCATTAAATTAAAATCATAAATAATAGTTTCTTAAATGAATAAACAATCATTGTTTAAACTAAAAAGAATACCAAACATAAATTATCAATGTACCTATAGTTGCTTTAAACTTGACACGTAAGTGGAACCCACCACCTAGCGCTCATATATGTTGCCTTTCAACCTTAAATATTTCCCTTTCATTCATATTATTTTTGCAATAATTAATAGAGCAAATTTTTGTGCCTAATGTTTTTATCGGAGCCCTGTGCAAGGAAGGAAAAATAAAAGTAGCTTGCAATTATGGGAGCCTTGTGCAAGGAAGGAAAAATAGAAGTAGCTTGCAATTTATTCAATTATATGCAGAAGAAGGTTACACTCTAAATGTATAATCTTTGGATTTTATTGTGCATGGGCTTTGCACAATACATAGAGTAAATGAGGCCAAACCATTCATGGAGGAAATGATTGAAAAGGGATTTAAACCCAGTGTATGGAGAAACAACTTATGTAGTGCATTAATAAACAAATGCAAACGATAGACAACATTCATTGTAACTGACAAATTTTGTAATATATTCTTTTTTAATCCATTTTTTATACCAAATTTGTTGTTTTTGGCATTTCCTCAAATGGCCTTCCACTTGCATGCATTTACATTCAGAGTGCAGGAATATTCATTTGTTTGGAATGTTGAAAGTTTGCAAGGATTTTAAATGGTCGTGGAGTGTTTTAATCAAATACAGACAATTTTATATCAAATAGAGTGTTTTAGTCATATGTTTTTAAGAACTTCCAATTTGTAGGATTTTATGATGTAAACATTTTTCTCATTCTTCTTATTTAAGGGTATAGTATTGGATCAAAATTTAGAAATATTAGTTCAATGAATGTTCAGAAACAATGCCAAATTTCACTTGGATTAATCTCTGTAAAGTGTTTTATAATTTTTTATTTAATTGACAGAAAAATTGCATTGACTTTTTCATGTTTTATGGATGCCAAGGAATCTCTAAATTATTCCTTAATGCGGCAGCTCCAACTTCTATAAATATGCTACAATGGAAATATTAAAGGTACAACAAACATATGCCTAAGCTATGAATCATATATTGTTTAATAAATATTACAATCAACACTATTAATTAAATAAACCAGATAAGAATTCTGACATGATTTTTAACTTGCGTGAGAACAACCAACGAGTTTAGAAATTCATTCAATGCCCTACCAGAAATCAAAATATCAGTGTTTGAACCATCGGAAAGCAAAAATAGTGAAAGAAAACAACCAAAAATAAATGAATGTCCACGATTAGTTTCATCATATTGCATCCTGTATTGGACATTTTCTACCGTTGATAACACACGCCAGGCCGGTTCACCTCATAGAGGTAACACCTTCAGTGTAATTAAAACAAACAAAATAAATGTAAGAAGAACTTAATAAAAAAATCACTTTTATCCCTCAATTTCTAAGTGACTAGGAAAGTCCATAGATTGTTTAGTAGTGTAATAATTGTGAGAGGACAACATTTCCTATTAAAAGAGAAATTTCAAGGATTTTGAATGAATGAATGAATTTTAATGATGTCCACGAGACCAAGCAACCTAAGGGACAAAGAGCCACAACCCTAAGAAATCTTCAAAATCTTTTTGATGTTGTTTCTCCTACTATGAATCTTAACTAGGAATCTAGTTGTTATGTGCAACCTTGCTTCTTCAAAGATCTCAATAATACTGCCCACCTTCAAGTTGTTTTCATATTGATTCGGAATGTCTTCATAGGCAGCACACTCAAAGATAAAGTGCCATTCAGTTTCAACCACTTTTTTGTTGTAGAAGATGCAAATCTTGTCTTCCCTCACTTCTTTGGGAACTGTCCATCTACCAGTTTTGCATCTCAAATGATGAGAATTGGTCCTTAACTGCGCCATTAAAATTCTAGCTTTACCTTTAAGAGCGGCATGCAAGTAGGCTTTTTCCCCATGTTCCCAAGTGGAATTGAACTCTTTGACATAGTACGATTTTTTTCGGCCAATCTGATTAACTTCCACATGGCAGTCCTGAATTTCTCAAACACGAGATTCTTAATTTCTTCTTTGGTTTTAGGACACTCATGTAACTCAATGTCCCACTTGTCCATCCACTTGTTGTTCTGTTTCATCCACGTCTTTTTCCTAGGTGTAACTCCTCCTCCACTACCTTAGGCCACCATTGATCCTCTATGTTTTCCACCTTTTTTAGGTAACATATCAACTGGATTATAGCATATGCCTCCATTGGGAAGGTGCTCGCCTCAGCCAAAATAATCTCATAAGGGACCGTAGATTTGACCTTAAGACTACTAGTGATAAGATGCTTTTGAATTTTCTCTAATTGTCTCCATTTGTGATTTGACATGCTACTTCCCCAAACCTCACAACTAGAGAGGACAGTCGACATGACTAAGAAGCCAAAAAGAGTCTTCTTGGTTTTCCAATCCTAGAGCTCTGCTTTCCTACACTTGTTCTGGAGTAGGTAAGAGGCTCTCCAACCCCCTTGAATCCTTTGCATCTAATTCCAAGGTACTTGTATTCTTCTACAATATCCAACAGGCTCCCATCAAAAATAAAGTTGATTTGCTACTGCTTCCTTTTTAAAGAAAAATCATTATTTTGGTCTTGCTAGTGTTCACTTGCATCCTGATTTCAAGGAAAAAGAGCTCCAAAGCCTTCAAGTGTTCTCTCAAACCCTGGATAGTTTTTGCAACCATAATAAGATCATCAGCATACAATAGTAGCTTTACCACAAAACTAGCCAATTAGATGCCCCCACCTGCAGTTTTGTGTAACCACTCTTCAAGTTTGTCGATGTATAAGCCAAACAAAGTGGGGGAGAGGGGACATCCCTGTTTGACCTCAATATCGCTACCAAAGAACTCTGACATACCCTCTCTAGTCTGGATTTTAGCTCTAACCTACTCATAAAGCTTGTGAATAGCATCCCTATAATCCTCTGGAACTCTAAGATCTTCCATCCTGCTCCAAAGTTTGTCCCTGGGCACTGTATCAAAAGCCTTTTTTAAATCCACAAAGCAACAAAAGGCTTCCTCCCCTTGAGTGTCCCACACTTTTTTAATCAAGTGTCTAAGAGTGACGCAGTGGTCTATGGTAGAGTGTTTTGGGCTAAAACCAGCCTTCCCTCTCACTCTTTTTCCTTCCTTTTTTGCCCAATTGCTGATCCTACACTCAATCAAGCTCTCGAACATCTTTCCAAGAAGAGGATTAACCATGACAGTTCGGTAATTAGAGGGATTATTAACATCTCCACTCTTGAAAAGAGGAATAACAACACTAGTAGTCCACTCAGTCGAAAACCCCCCTTGCATAATTCCATTAAAGATCCTTTTGATGTGCGGAGCAAGGTGCTCTACCCCCCACTTTAAAAACTCATTTTGCAACCTGTCAATGTCTTGGGTTTTGTCACTTCCTAAATTCTTTATTCCCTGCTTGATGTCTTCCACCAAGAAGAGCTTAGTTGTCATGTTGATTATAGGAGGGTTGGCTTTATTTAGCGACCTCTCATAGAGAAGCTTTGCATACTCTAACCATTGATCCTCTATGATATTGTTTTCAGTTTGTTTTCTTTCTTGTTGTAACTCCCTCTAAAAGCCTTTGGGGTCGTGTTTACTCAAGAATATTAGCTCTTTTATTATAGATATTACATAACTTTCTTTTTTGGATTTAATCAAATTCTCATACTTTTTCTTGCTTTCTTTGCGTGTTACAATCTTATTGAGGGATCTTTTTGCTGCCTTGCACTCATCATCAAACCACAGTTTGATCAGGAAGGTGTTGGATAGCTTCTTCTTAGGTCGAGACTTTTTGCAAGCTTTTAAGGCCTTGCGAATTAAAGGGACCAACATAGTATTGTCCACATAATTGACTGTATCCTTGTTTATTTCTTTGCATCCCTTATTGTTTTTTACTATTTCCTGGTGTTGCCCTAGTGCAACAATGAAGATTTCCTAATTTTCTTTATTCACCCTGATTTTACATGGTGTGTGGGTATGCTTTTGTATGTGCTGGACTAGCCTACCTTTTTGCATGTTTTTTGAAAACCAAAGTTAACACAAAGAGGCATATGATCAGACTTCATCTCAATAGGATTTTCCTCTATGTCAAACTCTAACAACGTAGAAGTACCAGTCTAAGAACAAATAACATAATCTACAACACTTTGACCATTGTATGTCTTACAAGCGATACCCCCAGATCTAGGCCACGCTCTGGTACCATTGCAGATAACCAAGTCATAAAGGCTACAAAGCCCTAGTAATTCAACTCCAAAATGATACACACACCCCCTTCCATCCTATGAGATTCTTTCCCATATTTGGTATTTGCTTTCCTTTAACCATAATAGATTGATGTCCCTGCTTTTCTTGCTGCCTAGTTGAAGAGATTGATTATTTGTTGTCCTTGCATTAAAATCCCCCATTAAAACAATTTCCCCTAAAGTGCTGAAAGTAGAAATGTCTCTTTTTAATGCCGCATAAGGGTCTTCATTGTCTTGTAGAACTTGGATCCTTTTGGAGCAAAGTAATAGACAGCCAACCTGATTGTATCCTCATTATTAGTTATTTTCATCTAAATGTACTACTTATTTGGATCCTCTTTCTCAATTTTCATGGTTCCATCCCATATTTCTTTAATTAGCACAATGAGCCCCCATGCCCTTTACCTGTTTCAGTCCCTTCATTCCAAACTAAAAATTTCTTGTACCCTTTGAAGTTCGGTACTTTGCATCCATCATGCTCATGAGTCTCTGTAAGGATAATCACGTCCTTCCCCTTAGCTATGGGCCCCAACCCTTGTCCTCTCCTCCATGGGTAACCTCTATAGTTCCAACTTACTATGTGTAAAAACTCATGTGGGGCCCCAAATCCCTATTTCTTGTGAGTGAATCTCTCTCTGATTTGGGCTTTCCCATTTTCAACCATGCCCACTTTCCGTCATCTCTTGTTGTTTTCAGTTTCTCCCACTCCTTGCTTTGCTCTTCCTATTGTGTGAATGTCAAATCTTTGTCCAAGAATATGTTAGTTCCTCTAAGTAGCCCCTTGTTCTTTAAAATCATGCTCTTATCACCTACACTTCTTAAGACAACTCAAACATGTCTATTTCTTCCTTCTTCTGGCTTCTTTCCTATCCTGTCTACTTGTTGGATAACACCAACCCACTTCAGCTTGTCTTTGAGGAAGTCTCTTGCAAGAATGTCGATCCTTTCATTCTCTCCGATGATAATGATATTTATGACCTTGTCTTGTTTGTCTTTTTCTTCTTTTATGTGTATCTTGATTTGCCTGTCAAAGATTTCTTTTTTCTCTTTTAGTGGTCCACCTACGACTTGCGACCAGGATTTAGCCTCTCCCAATCGATCTTTTAATTGATTCTCTTTTACTTCCAAGTCAACCATAACTGACTGGAACTCCATCCGTGTTGAGTCGTCTTCGTTTGTCATTTCTGTCTTCCTATTTTCTGTTGATTTTAGTTGTTTTACTTCTTGTTTTAGAATACCCAGCACTTGTTGTCCTCTCTCCATGTTAATTTGTTGATTTGATATTTGCTCCCTAAGTGATGTATTCTCCCTTTCCAACTTGTTTCTGACTTCTCCCATTTCTTTCAACCTTTTTTCTTCGTGTAGTCAGCCCTTATCTTCAAGTATTTCCAGTCTTTTTTTCATGTTCATGAACTTTATAACATACCGCTTTGACGACCACAATAAAGGTGTGGTTGTAGGGTTGTATAGCTCTTTGTTATCCTAGGAGATTCCTTCTCTAACACCATTACTCTCTGTGGGCAGGTCTGCCTTGGCTTTTGTTGAAACAAAAACCTCTGGGTTGCCTACGTGTTTCTCCTTTCCTTTTACTTCACCTTGCTCTGTTTGTCCTTCTATCTAAAGTGTTTTAATAGGGATGCTTGAATTGTTGTTTTGCACTTTGGGTAGGATCATAGTGAATCTCTTCCTATGAGTTTGCCTCACCTTACAAGTCTACCCACACCTTATAATCCCTTTATACTGCTTGGAGTTTACATACACCAACTTTTCTCCTGCTCTTGCTATGGTAGCTTGAGGATATTCCACCCATAAATGGCTCCATGATTCATCTAGATCCCCCATTTGCTTGCTAAGGTATGGGGATGAGTGCCCATCTAAGGATTGAATGGTATGATTCCATGGAGCTCTTGCCCCCTCAAGATAAATGAAACTAACCGCTAAACCTGAAATCTACCTTTGTGGCCCATTTATGGTTTTAGTGTAGTTGACGTTGTTCCCTGCACTCCCTACATTTTCCAGGACGTCTGATTTTTTTTGGTTTAATCAGGTGTGTTACAGTGGGACCCTGAAAGTATAGTGCTATGATGTTTTTACCATCTTCCTGTTTTAAACTCATGATTCCACCTATCTAGTTTTGACCGGCTTAGCCAACTGAGCATAGCAAGAAACAATGAAAAAAATAGCCAGAGCAATACCACAAACGAAAAAGAGAAAGAGTTAACGAGGGACAACGTTGTCTATACAACCCCAAAAATGCACTGTCGCCATCCATGCCCCTCCATGCCATCCATGCCTGCCGGCAGTGGCCCCAATATAATACAAACGTCAACAATGTACTCTCATACGGTGTTCGTTATAAATAAATAAATGATGTAACAATATGTACCAGGTTCGTTTAAAAAGGATATGTAATAGTGTTTTGTTTGTTATAAATAAATATGATGTATTTATTATTTTTTAATAAGATTGTAAGAGGCAACCATGTTAGTTTTTTATTCATTTTGGGGGATTAACCTAAAAAATAAGTATTATTTTTAATTAAAATTTTAAAAATTGATAAATAATAATATATTAATTTGATATAATTATAATTGTATTTAAAAATAAAAAGTAATAATAGTTTTGTGGTTTTGATTATGTAAATGAATATTTTTAAAATGGGTTTTAGATGTTTAGGTGTTAGATGATTGGAAGTGTAAAAATTGATTAGGGTCGGTCTTAAATATAACAACTTTAGAGGTGGTAAGTGAAATATTTTGTGCTTCAAATTGACACTTAGAAATTAATTAGAAGGGTTAGGTTGGCCCTAAATATTTTTGAATTTAAAATTTGAAAGTTTTCAGTTTATTTATAAAAATCACTACCTCACTCACTTGCACAAATTAGAGGGAAATAAAAAGAATGAAGATCAAAACTAAAATTAATTTTCTAAATCGATTAGGGTTAGTCTTAATTACAAAAACTTTAGAGGTAATAAGTGAAATTTTTTGTGCTTCAAGTTGGAGGTTAATTGGAAGGGTTAGGTCAGCGTATTTAGAATTTAAAATTTAGAAGTTTAGGATTTATTTCTAAAAATCACATTGCACAAATTGCCTCTTAGGAAATAAAAAGAGTGAATACCAAAACTAAAACTATTTTTCTAAATTGATTAGGGCTAGTCTTGAATACAACAACTTTAGAATTGGTAAGTGAAATGTTTTGTGCACACCTAGAAGTTAATTGGAAGGATTAGGTCGGCCTTAAATATTTTGATTTTAAAATTTAAAAGTTTTGGGTTTATTTCTAAAAATCACATAGACGACTTGTGTCACTTATACAAATTGCTTGGGTAGGACATAAAAAGAGCCAAGATCAAAACTAAAACTAATTTTCTCTTTTTTTGTTTATAAGGGATGAGAGAAAACAATTTTTGAAAAAAAATAATAATAAACAAATTTTTGTGACCTTAAAATTTATTGAAAATTTAAATTGAGTTTAAATATTTATATGAAGAATTAATTACATATTGAATTATTAAGGTTGGGTTTTTAGAATTATGAAAATTGGAATAAGATTTTTCCTTTTTTAAATGTTAGTTGAGCACTATAAGTTATTTTTAGAATAAAAATAATTGAATAAGACATTAAAGCATAAGATTAGGGACACTTTCACACAATAAGTTACTTAGCAAAATAGTTTCATTTTTTACAAAAAATTAAAGAATCAAAATTACTTTCACAAATTATTATTATTATTTTAAATTTGACTTATCAAAAGGTGAAATTATAGCTACAAAGATATCTTATATATTTATATTTTATATTAATTTATTAAAAACAAAATTATAAATCAAATAACTAAGAGATTAAGGTACTTTTTTATTGGTAAAGTATGGGTAGGGTTGACTTTTATTATATTAATATATGGTATATAAAATTAGAGAGAGTTTTGTATAAGGTATTATAAGATGCGGTTACCATAGTTATAATAGACCATATATTTATTCTTCCAAGGTAAGTCATGCAAAATTCCTAGTAACTATTAACAAGTATGACACCCATATAAGATTTGGAAACCAAAGAAACTAGAGGAGGATGCAAGACACTATCCAAACCACAAAAAATAATAGACCTTAAACAACCTAGCTATAAACTTACAATGTGACAGGGAACTTACCACAAACCAAACACTATATTATATTTTCTCTTTAATAGTGATCATCCATAATGGACTACACTCTATCACAAAGAGGTCTAAGACGTATATTTTTCTAGATTATCATTTACATTTACCAATTTCAATCCACTATTTATTTAAGTCAAATTAACTATTTATTATTAATATTTTAATAATTCTAAATAAATATAATATGTAATTTATTTCCTTGTACATACTTAACATATATTTTTAAAATAATAATTTATAAAATATTAATAATTAACTATCTGAACTCTGTATTACTGTCTAATCCTAATTCTAATCCTAACACTAACCCTAATTCTAATCCTAACCTTAACCCTAATTCTTTCGCTAAACCTAATTACTGTCCTAACCCTGACCCTTATTATATGCAAACACTAACGCTTTCCCTAAACCTAATTGTTACCATAACCCAAATGACAACATAATAAATATTGATATTGCTACTTCCACTATATAGTTTAACTTTAAATACTTTACCTTGTATTAAGATGATTTTGAATTTGTATTTATTCTACATAAAGATGTTAGATTGTTTCTAGTGTTCTCTATTAGATCAATAATGTCGTGTCTTACTTTTATTTAATTGATTTTTAGAAATAAACTCAAAACTTTTAAATTTTAAATTCAAAATATTTAAGGCCGACCTAATCCTTCCAATTAACTTCTAGGTGTCAACTTGAAGCACAAAACATTTCACTGACCACCTCTAAAGTTGTTGTATTTAAGACTAACCCTAATCAATTTAGAAAATTAGTTTTAGTTTTGGTCTTCACTCTTTTTATTTCCTACGAGGCAATTTGTGCAACTGACAGAGGTCATTTGTGTGATTTTTAGAAATAAATCCAAAACTTTTAAATTTTAAATTCTAAATAGGCTTACTTGACCCTTCCAATTAACTTCCAACTTGAAGCACAAAAATTTTCACTTACTACCTCTAAAGTTTTTGTAATTAAGACTAACCTTAATTGATTTAGAAAATTAGTTTTAGTTTTGATCTTCATTCTTTTTATTTCCTACTCGGCAATTTGTGCAAGCGAGCGAGGTCGTGATTTTTATAAATAAACCCAAAACTTATAAATTTTAAATTCAAAAATATTTAGGGCCAACCTAGCCCTTCCTATTAATTTCTAAGTGTCAATTTGAAGCACAAAATATTTCACTTACCACCTCTAAAGTTGTATTTAAGACGAACCCTAATCAATTTTTACACTTCCAATAATCTAACACCTAAACATCTAAAACCCATTTAAAAAAATATTCATTTACATAATCAAAACCACAATACTATTACTAGTATATTTATAATTAAAAAAATATATCTACAGTACACCGAAGATATCTTCCAATTTGTTGGCATTTATAAATTACTTGTAGTTAGAATATTTGATATGCTCACATGAATTAATTTAAAGAGACTATGTTGCAAGACTCTTCATATTCTTCAAACGTAATAAAGATTTCATTCCATAACTGTCCAAGTTTTTCTATTTTTCTTCCACAATTTTTTTTTTGTTTAACGTGATAAAGATTTCACTCCATAACTGCCCAAGTTTTTTATTTTTCTATCCATTTGCTTCCACGAATTTATTTATTTACACATTTTATGAATTTTGTTTACATGGAATCTGAATCTTAATTGTTTATGGGAATCTGAATCTTTCATCCCTTGTGAGTGTAGAACACCTCTCTACATAATTACTTTTTATTTTTAATTACAATTATAATTATATTAAATTAACATATTATTATTTATTATTTTAATTTTTAAAATTTTATATTAAAAATAATACTTATTTTTTAGGTTAATCCCCCAAAATGAATAAAAAACTAACATGGCTGCCACTTACAATCTTATTAAAAATATAAATACATCATATTTATTTATAACAAACAAAACACTATTACATATCCTTTTTAAACGAGCGTGGTACATATCGTATGACAGTACACTGTTGATTGGGGTCGTTACACCGTCCCATGTACAATATTGCCTGTCATGAATTAAACGGAGATTATTTCGTTATAATTGTTAGAAGTCATTGCATATCGTGCATGCATTTTAAGTTTACGTGATGTACCATTTTAACATAAATCTACCTCGTCTGTACAAACGACGAACCTCTCTACTTGGTAGGATTTAACTTTTAAGCTGTATAGTATTAAATATTTTTATCATTATAGAAGTATATTATATTTAAATTATACAATATTATATATTAATAATTGTTATATAATTAAATAATTATTAAATATTATATATTGTATTATAGTTAAATTATTAATATTTCTCACTCTGAAGGAAGGCGCCCGCTCTTCTTGTAGTTTCCCATCTCCCGGCCTTATATATTTAATTTATAAGTTAATTAAATATTAATTTATATATAAATTATTAATATTTTATAAAATTAATTATATAAATTAACAATTACTAATGAATATATTATATTATTATTAGGTATAAAATAATATTATTTTATAATTATTTATTAAATTATAATGAAAATAAATATTTTTACTACACTCTATTAAAGACAAATAATTAAACAATAAATAAAAGTTTAGAATTTAGAGCTAGAATTAATAATAGATAATGTAGTAATATATTAATAAATGTGGAACTAAAATAAATAAAATAAAATATTTCAATGATGAAAAACACTTTGAATCATGTTAGGAATTTATTTGCTAGTACTTATAAAATTAGGGTCTTATCTAGATAAATGCCTCAATAGTTGTAAACTTATATTGCGTTTTAGTCTAGTTCACATTCACGATACATAATTAAATTTGGACCTACATATATGAACAAATAAGGAATCATTGAATGTATTAGACATGCCACACCTCGTTGTACCTATGTTTGAAGTGAGGTCATGTCTATAGACATTGTTTCAGAACTTCCCAAGAAAGGATTTATTCTTCTTTGATCAAGCCCTTATGTGGACTAGTTCAATGACTTGAAACAATGATTGAAGACAACATGCAAGCATGCCATATGCTAGAATGATGATGTAAGGTGATGAATAGTCTCATGATTACAATCCTAGGGAAAAAGGAATGGGTATCAATTTTCACCATTACATAACTATATCCCTTATCAAAGACATAATCGGTAGAAAGGAAGGAAATATCGTGTAGCGACTTGGAAGAAACCTTTGGAAGGGTTAATCAAGTTAAGATTTGGTAGTTCTTTGAGGGGAAATCTAGGCCTATATGGTACTAGATTCCTATCACCCAATAATGGTAGATTTGCCACCTCAACAAAAAACACGATGCAATTTCCTCAAGGAATGCTCACTTAAGAGCTCTCTAATCTTATATATCTTGCACCATTCTTCTCCAAACCACCAACCGAAGACTCATTCTTCTAAGACCTAATAATTAAACCTAGCCCTAAAATCTTCTTTTGTAGGGCCCCTTTAAACCCCTTGTGTAAATTAGCAAGGCGACATTATTAGCCACACCCAACCTATCATCAACAAGATCCACTATAATCCCATCCACATAGGAGGTCAATTCCCTTCAATAACTTTCTAAAACATAAACTTGATTCTGCAACTTGGCTATCTCCACCTTTGGATTTGAGAATCAAGCACGTTTTATTGATGCAAGTGGCTATGTCCAAGTGTCGTGGATGAATAAGATAAGGTTTTGAGATTTTTTCTTCAATCATTGGACCGGAAACTTGATTATGTATTGTCAAAAATCAAATGGGTATGTGCACCAAGATGGAGGCCAAAAGTGGCCAAAACCAATTTTGAAGCAAAAAATGGCATAATACGCTAGTGTTATGGCTCAAGATGGCTAAAAAATCCTTATTCATAATGCAAGCATGTTTTTTTAATCAGTTAATTGTGACCATTTTTGGAATTTTTTCATCCATTCCCACCGTAGGAGCCCTTTAGAGGACCTCCCAAGGCATCTCCAACTTTCAATTTTTTGTTCTGGTCAACTAGTACAAATCTCCCCCTATTATTTCCAGATCTTCGTCTTTTGCAAGTGAAGATTTATTTTTTGACCCCCTTTTGATCAGTTTCTTGAGGTTGTTCACCTCTTTTTCCCCTTAACCATCTCCAACCCTGACTTTCACCTTGGGACCCTCCCTCTGTGGGTCGCCCATTGGTCATCCTCGAGTGACCCTGACTAGTGAAAGGGGCCCAAATCATGAGCCACAATGCTCATTAGCGCACATTGAGCTCTTAATATTCAAGCTTTCAAAAGCTTCTTTTTGCATCCCTTTCTTATTGTTGCCAAGAAGATTTCCCCACTACTGCAAGAGGATAAGAGGTTACCCATACAAGGATTTTTGAGGGTAGAGGAGGCTCACGCATCTCTTATTCCAAGTTCCTTCATGCTTTTTATTTCATAGTAGTTAGAAAATCACAATTTGCTCTTGGAAATAGTAAATGCATGTTTTCATTTCCTTGATAGGCTAAGTAAATCTTACATTGTTAGGGTAGTTTGCTTTCAAAAGTTCATAGATTAGATTCATTTCAAAGTAATTTCATTTTCCTAGAGTAATTGTCCCGGATATTCAGAAAAACAAAACATATCTAACATGCCATCGCATATTACTTGGAATTACACAAAAAAATTACTAAGAAAGTAAATGAACATGGTAAGCATGAAAGATTTTTTTTTTCTTTTTTTTACATTTACATGATCACATTAAAATGCATCTTTTGTGAATATTTTTCAACCTTGAAAATACAATATATTCAAAGATAAAAATATAGTGACAACACTTCACTTTACATTTTCAAATAATTTGCACTTGACAATATAAATAAGTTTACATAAGTTTGACAATCATAAGTCATAACACAAAGAGTAGTGCATCTAGAATCTTGATATCTCTCACTCAAGTCTCGGTGAGTTTTCTTCTATAGAGGGAGAGCATTATCCGAGTGCTTTACCTCCAACCATAGATCGACGGTCCCCCGCTTACCTTCCTTCCTGGAAGTGGCCCTACCCTTCACGAAGAGTATAGACATAAAGAACCAACATGTTGCCATCTGAGTGGTAGATTTACGTTAAAACGGTACATCACGTAAACTTAAAATGCATGCACGATCTCGAGTGATTTCTGACAACTACAACGAAATAATCTCCATATAATTCATGATAGACGATATTGTAGATGGGACAGTGTAATATATTAGGGCGATGGATGCATGAAATGAAATGAAAGTTTTTAATGACGTCCACGAGACCGGAATAGTCTATGGAACCCAGAAAAGCAGCAGACCCTGCAAATAGGCTGCCATTTAAACCTGACTGCTGCTCTCAATCTCCTTGATGATAGTCAATCTTCTTCTATGGATTCTATCCAAAAAATCAGCCACTCTCACAATCTTTGTTTCAACAAACAAGGCCGCTAAAGAAACAACATTCAAGACATCCTTGAATTTGAAACGAATGTCCTCATAGGCTTTACACTCCATGATGTAATGCCATTCCGTTTCAGCTAGCCCCAACGAACAAAGACGGCAAATCCTATCCGTCCACTCTTCTTTGGGTGTCTTCCATCTTCCCGTTTCACACCTAAGATGGTGTGAGCTAGTTCTGAGTTGGGCCAATAACATTTTATATTTCCACTTGATATCTGCCATGATATAACACTTTTGTTCGTGATCACATGTGGGGTTAAAATGAATGACATAATATTCTCTTTTTCGCCCGAGTTGTTGAGACCACATGGCAGCTTTGACTTTCCCTCTCACAAACTTTTTGATTTCCACATTTGATCTTGGGCATTCTTGAATGTTGATGCCCCACTTGTGCAGCCACTTGGCATTTTGTTGCATCCACGTATTCTTCCTTCTGGTAATCTTTTCCTCCGCTGCAACTTTGGGCCAACGGTGCCCCCCCATGCTCTCAATTCTCTTTAGATACCCCAAAAGCCTAGTTATTGCCATCGCCTCAATAGGATAAGCACCCGCTTCAGCCAGGATAATCTCATATGGAACTGAGCTTTTTATTTTAAAGCTGCTTGTGATTAGATGTTTTTGTAATCTTTCTATTTGCCTCCATTTCGAAGTCGACGTGCTACTGCCCCAAACTTCGCATCCATACAAAATCACCAGCACAACCAACAACCCAAAGAGTTTATGCTTTGATTTCCAGTCCTAGAGTTCCACAGATCTGCATCTATTTTGAAGTATGTACAATGCTTTCCATCCTCCTTGTATTCTTTTTGTCCTGCAAGTCTCCCAACTGAGATTGCTACAAAAATCAAGACCCAAGTACCTGTATTCCTTTACCACCTGAAGAGGGCTGCCTTCGAACTCAAAGTTTATTTGCTTCTTAGTCCTTCTCAAGGTGAAGATCATGACTTTTGTTTTGCTGATGTTCACTTGCATTCCCACCTCCTGACAAAAAGACTTAAGAGCCCTTGGGTGCTCCTGCAGGTCATGTGCAGTTTTGGCCATTAGCGTAAGATCATCAGCATATAACAATAGCTTGACCACATAAGTGGCCAAGTGCACCCCTTCTCCTCCCCGTTTGTCAAGCCATTCCTCTAATTTGTCTATGTAAAGCCCGAACAAAGTTGGGGACAAAGGACACCCCTGCTTGACACCGATGTCGCTCCCAAAACACTCTGACATACCATCTTTAGTTTTTATCTTGGCCTGCACCTATTCATATAGTCTATGCACTGCTGCTCTATACTCCTTCGATATACCCAACTCTTCCATTCTGTCCCATAGCTTACTTCTAGGCATCGTGTCAAAGGCCTTTTTAAAGTCAACAAAGTAGCAGAAAGCTTCTTCCCCCTGCTTGTCCCAGATTTTTTCAATCAAATGTCTAAGAGTAACACCATGATCAATCATGAAGTGCTTTGCTCTGAAGCTCGCTTGCCCTTTCGCTCTCTTGCCTTCCTTTTCTACCCAAGTGCTTATTCTTCTTTCTACCATGCTTCCAGAGAGTTTTCCAAAGAGGGGGTTGATCATAATAGTGCGATAGTTTGAAGGCTTGTTAGCATCCCCGTTCTTATGGAGAGGGATGACCACACTTGTGGTCCAGATAGTAGGGAAACCATGCTGGATCACCCTATTGAAAATTCTTTTGATATGTGGCGCTAAGGCTTCCGAACCCCACTTCAAGTACTCTGCCTGTAACCCATCAATATCTTTAGCTTTGCCTGTTGCTAACTTTTTGATTCCTTCTATGACATCCTTTGTGGAGAACAACTTGGCGCTCGTGTTGATTAACGGAGGAAGAGTTCTATCTTGGTCTCTTTCGTACAATGTTTTAGCATACTGCAGCCATTGTGTATCAGTGATATTATTCTGAACTGTGATTCTAGTCCGCTGCAATTCCCTCCAAAAGCCTCTTGGATTATCTTTTCCAAGAGAAATCAGCTCTTTTTTCCTGACTTCCATGTACTCTTCTTTTTTTGACCTCACTAGTTTTTCATATATCTTTTTTTTGCTTTTTCTTTTCCGGATAACTTCAGCGATCTCTTTGTTGCTTTAAATTCATCATCATACCAAGGATTCACAGGAAAATTATTTTTGATGGCTCTTCTAGCTTTCGTTCTTTTGCACGCTGATAAAGCCTTGTGAATAATGTCCGTCAAGTGCTCACTGCCAATTATGCCCTTTTTTTTCAGGACAACCAATATCCTTACCCTTTTGTAGCTGCTTATCGATCATATTTTTAAAAATGTCTTGATTCTCGCGATTTAAGTGAATCTTGCTTTGAAATTCTTCTTTCTTGTGTGTTTGAAGATTAGCCCCCTGCTGGTCACTTTTTTGCATGCTAAACTTTACGTATATTGGGCTATGATCAGATTTCATTTCAACAGGATAGCACCCAATCTCCAACTCTTTTACCTTTAGAATAGCCCTTTGTGAGCAAATGACATAGTCTACCACGCTTTGCCCATTATAGGTATGACATGTGAAGTTTCCTGAGCTTGGCCAAGCATTTATACCATTGCAAATGACTAAATCATGAAGGCTGCACATCCCTAACAATTCTGCACCAAAAGATGAAATACCTCCTTTTGTGTCTTGAGATACCCTTTTCCATTTTTGATTCTCTTCTTCTTCAAGCCAAAGCGGATTGCTCTTCTTCCCCTCCTCCAAATTGAGGAAAAGGGCTTGGTTATTCATAGTTCTAGCATTGAAATCTCCTATTAGCATGATCTCACCCATGGAGCTGAACACTGTTATGTCTTTTTTGAGTGTCTCATATGGATCCTCCTTGTCCAAGTTCTTTTTCTTGTATGTTTTAGAGCCATACGGAGCAAAATAGCAAGTAGCCATCCAAACTATGGACCCCACGCTAGTAATCTTTATCCATATGTATTGGTTATTTGGGTTTTTCTTTTCCAATTTTATGGTTCTTTCATAATCTTTCTTGACCAAGACCGTCACCCCTCCATGCCCTTTGCCACTATCTGTTAATTCATTCCATACTGACCACTTCTCATACCCTTCAAAATCTGGGACTTTGCAGCCCTCATGCTCGTGTGTTGACAAGGATGATGATGTCCCTCCCCTCCGCTATGGGCCCTAAACTAGGACCCCTTCGCCAAGGATAGCCTTTACAATTCCAGCCTACCATTGAGAGGAGGACCTGGGGGGCCCCGCCTTCCTATTTGCGAGCGAAGGTGTTGCCACCCACCTGGGCTTTACCTCTGTATAACCATGCTTCGCTACCTGCTTTTCTTGTTGCTACCACCTTCTCCCACTCCTTTCTCCTTTCCTCTAATTATGCTAGTGTTAGATCCTCGTCTATATAGAATTGTGTCCCTTTGAGGAGCTTTTTGTTTCTTAGAATCTGGAGCTTGTCTTCCCAAATTTTCAGTGACACCCTAATATTTCTGCTGTTTTCCCCTCTTGCTATTTGTCCAATTCGGCTTGCCTGTAGGATGTTTCCCGTCCACTGAAGGTTATTTAGTAAGAAATCTTTTACTACCCTGCTAGTTATTGCACCTTCTCCTTGTTCTTTCACCCCTTTTATAATTATATTTGTTGCTTTGTCTTGCCTGTCTTTTTCTTCCCACATTTGCAATTTAATCTATTTCTTTATGATCTCTGTTTGTGACCCTGACACCCCTTTAACTACTTGAGTCCAAGACTTGGCTTCCTCAAGTTTCTCCATGATTTGAGTTTCCTTGACTTCCATGTTCTCTAGGACTGATTGAAATTTCTTGAAATCAAGAATGTTTTCATTCTCCTTTGTTTGAACTGTGTTTTTGTTCATGATTTGACTTAGCTCCTGTTTTAATGCCTGAATCTGCTGCTGCCTTGATTCCAAGTTGTTTTGCAGTTTGTTTACTTGGTCTTTGAGTGCCTTATTCTCCTGTGCTATCTTGCGGTTGGTTTCTATAAATTTTTGAAACTTGGTATCTTTCACTTGTTCTCTTGCCTCTAGCTTAGCCAGTCTACTTTTCAACGCCATTAACTCCATGACATAGAGTTTAGAAGACCAGGTTAACGGGGTTGAAACAGGACTGTCAAGCTCGTGGCTGTCAAGGTTACCTTCTTCTTCTTCTTTTCCGCTGTTTCTAAGTTATTTTACTGCTTCTGTTTTGTTTCTACTCCTGTTGCTCGAGCTCTCCTGATAGATTTACCTGCTTCTCATCCATCGAGCCTAGTTGTATTGTGTTCATTAAAGGGGTTTCTTGATTATTGCAGGCTAGTTTGGGTAGAATAGCCACGAATTTTCTCTTTCCCAACAGCTTTAGTTTCTTTTGATATTTTGGATTGCCTACATTGTAGGATCCGTTTATACTGTTTTGCATTGACGAATGTCAGTTTTTCCCCTATGTCCACCACTCTGTTTTGCATGGGAAGGAAGCGGCATCCACGCCCCCATACATTTTTTGGCGCTGGATAGGCATGGATGACCGTGGTGCATTTTTGAGTCTGTATAGACAACACCACGAGGGACACCTTGGGACACCTTGGTTTTCGTAGAGAAATGTTGATTGAAAATATTAATGTCGTGGCCCCCTGCCTCCCGCCTGGGCTCCACTTTTCGCTGTTTCTTGAAACCCTTGCCGTTCCCAAGAACTATTGTCCGCTGTTAGACACCGCTATTCCTCGACTAGAAATCTTTCGACGCGCTTTCCTCCGTACATTTCTACTTTGTCATTGATGTTACGTTCTCTCCTTTGAAGACACGGAATACTGTAATTAAAACAAACAAAAATTAATGTAAGAAGAATTTAGTTAAAAAAAACCACTTTTATCCCTTAATTTCTGAGTGACCAGGAAAGTCCATCGATTGTTTAGTGGAGTGTAATAATTGTGATGGGACAACACTTCCCGGAATTTAAGGAGCGGAATCACATGATCAAGACGCGTATTCACTCTTTCAACGCGCTTTAGACAGTACCATTTCTACCGTTGTCATTGATGTTACGTTCTCTTCTTTTAAGACACCGAATAAAACGACGTTCCCAAACCAAAGTCAAGACGCTTATCGACTCTGTCTACTCATTTCTGTTGTTCTCTTCCTTTTCACACTTCACTAAGTAGTAATTCTGTTGGATATAAAACTTCAAAGAGAATCGTACACGGTATTCACATGCTTTACTGGGCAAAGTCAGTTAAAGAGACAAAAAGATGCTTCCCTCAACAAATATTATCCACTCATTTCTCTCAACCGGACTTTACTCGCTTCTTTCATCTTTATTAATATGCAATTCAAGTCCGTATCCTCCGTCATACCATTTACCATTAGCCTTCTCTCTCATCCATTTCCTTGTTTCTGTACGCCTTAATTTATAGCATTTCGAACACCAGGCCCCTTTCATCAGCATTTTTTGGGTTTCACTTTGTATCTAATGGCATCCTCTTCTAACAGTGGTGGTACTTTTGATACAATAATACCATCTGCTTCTACTTTTGTTGCATCCTCATCTGGAATGAAACTGATGCCCTACGATGTATTCATAAATCATTGTGGACAAGATGTCAAACACATTGTGGCCAGCAGGATCTACAATTCCCTGAACGCCACGGGACTGCGAGTGTTTTTGGACAAAGATGAGCTGAAGCTTGGGGATTTATTGCCTAAAGCTTTACAAGAAGCCATGGCTAGTGCTTCAATTTATATAGCAATTTTTTCTGAACATTATGCACGATCCCCATGGTGTTTGGCGGAACTAGAATTTATGGTCAAAACCCGCAAGAAAATTATCCCCGTCTTCTATCATGTTGAGCCTTCTGAATTAAGATGGACTGGTGGAGGAAAACGAAAATATGCAGAGGCCTTCTCTGAGCACGAAAAGAAGGATAGATACACTCCAGAAGTGCTTCAGGGGTGGAAACAAGCACTACAAGAAGTTTCATGTTGTATCGGCGGCATCATTAATAATATTGAGTAAGTGCCTTAAATTTTAATATTCTTCCTTCTGCTTTTGTTGAATAACTGATGTAAGTTCTGCTTTTTCCAAATCCGATATGTTTTTTTTTGCCTCCTCACTGCTGTTTGCAGTTTCTATAATTTTTTTTTGTCAGTTTTTTTTTTTTTTTGTTGTTTTAGTAATTTTCCATCTATCAAAACCTTTTATCATTAGTTTCTTTTTCTGTTTTTTCCATATAGTTTTTCTTTTCTATAGAAACATTGTATTAAGTGTTGTAGTCTTTTCTATAGAAACATTGTATAAGTGTTGTAGTTGCCTGGTTTTTTTAACAACAATAAACATTTCTTCTGTGTGCAACTGCATATATTATTTTTATGGTTATTTGTTTGTTCCTATTAAATCTGCTGTCATATTGGTTTTTAAAAAATCTTCAGTTTTATCTTTTCAAAGCATCCCTAAATGCATTTGGGTTCTTGCATTTTTCTCAGTTCCTTCCATTTATTTAATGGTGTTTTATCTGTTCAGAGACGAGCAGAGGGTGGTTAAGAATGTTGTGAATCGTGTAATGGAAGAAATGAAGGTGGTGCCATTAGAGGTTACCAAGCATCCGGTGGGTTTGGATAAAGCTGTACAAGACTTTGACATGATTGCACTTCAGTTTGCTGGGCCGATACAAATTATTGGAATCTGGGGTTTGGGTGGTTCCGGCAAAACCACCCTGGCAAAAGAACTCTATAACAGAAAATGTTCAACCAGGGATAGGTCAAGTTTTCTTTTCGATCTTCGGAATGCTGCAGGGAAAGGGCTCTTCCATGAAAAACAGAAAAAACTTCTGGAGGACCTTGACTTCAAAGGTGTTGCTTTTGACAATGTAAATGCAGGCAAAGAGATCCTAAAAAGCCGTTTGAGATCCATTCCCGTGCTTATCATTTTAGATGATGTGGATCATATAGACCAACTTGAAGCTCTTTTGCCAGCAAAGGAGACCCTTGGCCAGGGAAGTCTGATTATTGTTACCACAAGGGAGAAAAATGTTCTTACATCATGGGGCGTCTCCACCATTTATAAAATGACAGCTCTGGAACCTAGTCATGCCAAGCAGCTCTTTTGTTGGCATGCATTCTTACAGTCTTCTCCATTGTCAGGATTTGAAGATCTCGTTGAGAAGTTCTTAACTGTTTGCCATGGACTGCCTTTGTCACTCAAGGTCTTAGGAGGACAGCTTTATGGCAAATCTGATAAGGATTATTGGCAGCGTACGTTCAATAAATTTTCTCGGATATCCCACAAGGACATCAATGAGCGGTTGAAAGTCAGCTATGATGCGCTTGATGATGAAGAGAAGGAGATGTTCTTGGACACAGCGTGTTTCTTCATGGGACAGAGAAAAAGTGTGGCCATTGCAGTATGGGACGCATCGGAGTGGGATGGACTGCTAGGTTGGGAAACCCTTTTCAATAAATGTCTTGTTGAAGTGGGCGAAGATGGTTTTATCAGAATGCATGATCACTTGAGAGATTTGGGGAGAGATATTGCAAAGCGACAGTCACCCTATCGCCTTTGGTCTCCACAGAAGACTATCCAGATTTCCCCTCAACAGGTGAAGTCAGTGCTTTCTTTTACAGTTTTATTACTCATGGCATGGGAACCAGCTCCTACCCATTTCTATTGCTTTATATTTTTAAAAAATTTCTTATTTTAAGTTTTGATTATTCAGGAAGCAATACCAATCCGAGGAATGGTACACGCAATTGGTGACAATTGTTACCCCCGGCAAGGGAAGATCGTCATACAGACAAACCAAGGAGAGCGTAGCCTCACGCCCCGCTCGCTTGGATTGAAGATTTTTGTGGGTAATGAATTTTTTTTTAGTGAGACAAATAGCGAACTATCAACAGAACTCATCTGGCTCCAGTGTAATCAATTTGAGCATAAAATTCTTCCATCGTGGCTTTCATTGAAAAAATTAAGAATTTTAGAACTTTTCCACTCTCTGAGTTTAGAAGATTTGTGGGAACGTGATGCAGATGTAAGTATCTTGGTTTATGGTTCTTCAAAAATATTCTTCTGATTTTTTTTAATTTATCCTATGTTAATTGTATTGAAAATTGGCTGCAGGCTCCTTTGCAGCTAAGAGAGTTGGTTATTAAGTCATGCACCAGTTTGCGAGGATTTCCAAGGTCAATAGGACATCTCAAGAATTTGAAAAAGATAGTAATAGGTGACAATTATTACAATTGTGATTCACTGAGCGCCCTGCCAGAAGAGTTTTGTCATCTCCAATCGCTGGAGCAGCTGGAGATAAAAGGGTGTAGAAATCTGTCCTCCCTGCCGAGTAATTTCGGCGAGTTGACAAATCTGCAACACCTAAATTTGAATGGTTGCAGCAAGTTGAAGACGTTGCCATATTCTTTTAAGAAGCTGACACTCTTGGAATATCTCAAGTTAGAGGACTGCCTTGAACTCATCATCAAGTCGGAGTTACACGTTCTGGAAAACATGTCAAAGCTCAGGTATTTGAATCTTAAGGGGTGCAAGAAATTGGAAGAGTTGCGCCTCCCACAAGTGGCTTCCTTAGCAGAACTCTATTTAGACGGAACCAGCTTGAAGGAATTGCCAGCTAACATCTTTCGGCTAACCAAGTTAACCGAGTTGGTGATAGGGAGTGAGTTCTTGACAACATTGCCAAACTCTCTTGGGAATTTGTCTTCCTTAACTAGACTTGCAATCCGAGGGTGTGAGAAGTTGGAATCTTTACCGGATTCTCTGGAGCATCTCAATTTCTTCAAAGATTTAAATATATCTATGTCAGGAGTGAAATGTTTACCAAAATCATTTATCCATCTTCAAAGGTTGAAAATATGCAAGACCCCAATCAACGAGTTGAGTTTTGGGTCAGGGTGCATGCTCAAGACGATAGATCTATGGGACACGAAAGTGTCTAAGATTTCAATTTCTGGAGATTGCTGTTCCTTCCTTGAGACTCTTAAACTTTATGATAATAAGGATTTAAGGGACTTGGAAACCTTGCCAGCAACATTGAAGACCATAGATGTTATTGGATGTGATGCCCTGAAGGACATCACAGGTATCTGTGGCCTGAAAAAACTTCGGAAGCTGCTGATACACAGCTGTAAAGAGTTAGATGGGCTTCCATGTTTTTCAGAATTAGTGTCTTTAGAAATATTCAGTTTGAAAGGTAACAGCAAGGTGAAGAAAATAGGAGGTCTACAAGAGTTGAGATCATTGCGGGAGCTGAGAATAGAGTTAGATGAGCTTCCAAGTCTTGCAGAGTTAACTTCTCTAAAAATATTTGAATTGCAAAAGTGCCACAAATTGGAGAAGATAGAAGGTTTAGGAAATCTGAGATCACTGGAGACACTCAGGATATATGACTGTCCAGAATTAGATGGGCTTCCAAGTCTTTCAGAATTAACTTCTCTTAAAGAATTTGATTTGCAAAAGTGCCACAAATTGGAGAAGATAGAAGGTTTAGGAAATCTGAGATCACTGGAGACACTCAGGATATATGACTGTCCAGAATTAGATGGGCTTCCAAGTCTTTCAGAATTAACTTATCTTAAAGAATTTGATTTGCAAAAGTGCCACAAATTGGAGAAGATAGAAGGTTTAGGAAATCTGAGATCACTGGAGACACTCAGGATATATGACTGTCCAGAATTAGATGGGCTTCCAAGTCTTTCAGAATTAACTTTTCTTAAAGAATTTGATTTGCAAAAGTGCCACAAATTGGAGAAGATAGAAGGTTTAGGAAATCTGAGATCACTGGAGACGCTCAGGATATATGACTGTCCAGAATTAGATGGGCTTCCAAGTCTTTCAGAATTAACTTCTCTTAAAGAATTTGATTTGCAAAAGTGCCACAAATTGGGGAAGATAGAAGGTTTAGGAAATCTGAGATCACTGGAGACGCTCAGGATAGATGACTGTCCAGAATTAGATGGGCTTCCAAGTTTTACAGAATTAAGTCCTCTTAAAGAATTTAATTTGCAAAAATGCCACAAATTGGAGAAGATAGAAGGTTTAGAACGATTGAGATCATTGGAGAGGTTGGAAGTGCATACCCGCTGGAATGCACCGTGTATAGTCAGCTTGGAGCAGTGTGAGAGATTGAAGCGGCTGGTAGTCGTAGCAAACGACAGATCAGCTATTGAACCATTCATCAACAACATACAGGTAATGGAAAATAGTTGAATTAGAAATATCATAGTGTATTTATTATTAAGAGTCATCTGATTTTTGGCTGTGCCTTTTGCAAAACAAATGTGCAGAAATGGCCAAGGGAAGTGATAATATGCACGAGGGCAGTGTTTGATGTGGGCTCGCTGAAAAACTCGTTTGAGGAATTGCCAAATGTCTCTGTTCTTCACTACTCTGACGGGGTCGACGCTGAATGGGGACTAGAATTGAGGAGGCCGGAGAGTTCCGCCAATGCCAATGCCATTCTGATATGTTATATTATAGATTGTGTTTATCCCGACTTAGAAGTCCATATAAATCTGTATTTAGACAGTCTTTTTAGAACAGACATGGGTAAAGGAAAATGGGTATGGATGGGCGTCTTCACACAAGCTTCCTTTTGGCTTGGGTCAGACGAAGATGAAATTTGTGCATCCAGTGGGGGCCAGTGGGTCGAAGGAGGGGTAAAAGTGGAAGAGGCATGGTTAGTAAAGGGCGAAGAGGGGAGCATAGTAGAGGCTTTCCATCAGCTTTGGGCAAGTGTAATCAATGCTCCACTACTCTATTCATTTATATAAAAAGTAGAGAGTATTGGAGCAGTTAGAGAGGACAGGGGTCGAAGGAGTAAAAGTGGAAGAGGAGAGCATAGTACAGGCTTACCATCCACTTTTCCAGATGTAATGAGGGGAGCATTGTAAAAGTGACTGTAAATTTTTTTTTTCTCTATTTTTTAAACTTTTGTTTTGTGTAATTCACTGTATACTCTATATTATAGTGAGCCAGGAGTGAGTGATGATTTTGAAAGGATATATTAGATATTTGTATTCATTCAAAGGAGAAAGAAGTTGAGGTGGTATAGAAAAGGGGGTTATAATAACCATCTACAAGTAATTGAATGTTGAACTAGTTTTATCCATAAAATGGTAATTATAATTTTTTATATTTATAATTTATAATTTTTAAATTTATTTTTTTTATATATAAATAAATGAATCATAAAGGTATATAGATGATAGATAGAATGACCTTACAATGTTTTTTTGGTTTACATAATTATCAAATATGAACATTTTATAAGGAAGTAGTATGCCTTGGGTTACATGTTTATGAAATATGAGCATTCATGTCAAAGAAGTGACATCAAAAGAGCCAAGTCTAATGGAGGATTTCCATTGACTTTTTCAAGCTCTTAAGGCTGTATGTGTCCAACAAATTCTATCCATATAAAAAGTAATATATATTACAAACTCTAAGTTAAAATCTTATTACAAAAAAAAATATTTTAATAACTTGACAAATTATATAACATAATTTTGATGAGTGCTTTTGGATTTAGTTAAATCCAAAAGCACTCATCTAGTTAAATCTAAAAGCACTCATCACAACTTTATGGACTGTGGAAAACTCATGCTACATAGTCTAATAGAACTTAAAAAATATTATATTTTCAATAATTAACATATATAAAATTAAATATTAATTATTTATACTATTGAACATTTTTGTGCTTCAATGTTAATGCACTATTGAACTAATTGTTATTATATTTTTATTAAAATCAAGTTCTAAAGAACTTATAAGAAATAAGACATATAAGCAACAAATTTAATAAAAGGTATATAATCTTATAATCTAATATTATATAAGATTGAAAAAAAATTATATTGTCCTCGGCATCCACCTCATTCTAGTTATAATATAATATTTTGTAAGATTTAAATAAAGAAAATTTATTTTAATGTTCTTGAGTTCATGTAAAGTCTAAAGTTTGAATTTAATAAAGACTAATGATATAATCTAACTAGAAACAAATTTAGCTATTACAGGAGGATCAAGCTAACTTTGAAGGAGATCTTGCTGCAATCCAATCAGGGAGAGAAGAATATCCTTAGAAAGATCCTACTAAGTTCTATAATAAGAAATTGAATGAATTTACAAAACTAAAACTACAAAGAATAAAGAGCACATAAATAGGAACCACCTAGTACCAAAGCTGGAGAGTCTTGGCCTTGGATGTGATTTCTAGATAGATTTTATATCTAGATATTCATTTAGACTTTTACGCAAACTAGGTGAGATTGCGGGTTCACATTTAACTGTATAGTACAAACTTGTGAACCGTGTAGTCCTGATGTCTAGATAGTAGTAAAACTTCACAAGTTCATACTGTGTAGTTAAATACAAACCTACAATCTCACGTAGTTTGCATAAAAAGTCTAAATGAATATCCAAATACAAAATCTATTCAGAAATCACATGGATAATACATTTAAAGGAAGATAAACAAATTCCCGTGCTTTTGAAACTTCTTCTCTAACCTGTACATCACAAAGAAGGAAAAAGGGTTGGGACTGCTTGGGGGCTTACTTCAGTCAAGCCCCTATTTTGGTCTTTCAACCTCCACAGATAGTCACTTCGAAACAATGAAAATAAAGGTGTGTGCTCTTATTCCTAAGTTCGTCTAGGAAGATAAAAGAGTAGTGACAATAAACAAAACAAACTAGAGGTATTATCCCTGGTATATGAGTTAATATTCTAGTGTATGATTGAAAAGTAATGTGATAGTCTACACCAATTTGCCAAAATGTAAATAAATCAATACATGTTGGTGTGAAGAGGGTTATTACCTATTTAGTTTACCCCTTGTAGTGTCAACTAGGAACATTATCTAACTAGTCATTAGTTAGTGCTATTCACACATGTTCACATGTTAAGTTGACTTAGGAAGCATTCTAGTTATTTCTGGATATTGATAGTTGTCCATAGTTGTAATCTTATCCTATAGTTGTCTCATGTCATAGGGTAAAAGCACAAAGTTGTGTCACACTTTCGGCCAACAAAACATTTTAGAGTGAGTCATTTTAGCACGAGTTTGACTCGCCTGAGCCAATTTTCCCTGAAAACACGTGGTTGTTGCATGGCGCATATGTGGCAAGATATTTTTGGGCAAGTCAATATCGGGCGAGATGGTTTCGCCCGAAATCATGTAGTTAAAAACAAAAAAAAATGAAATTGCCACATTTCACAACGGTCGTTTCCCAACAACGACAGTGGTAGGGTTTGAAAGTTTTTTGCGCGAAGGGCATCCCTGCCACCTTTTGCAACAGTCTCGTCACCGTGAACTAGGTATGCCATCTTCACCTTGGCATGCAATATTTTCTATCAAACATTTTGTATGGCATGATGTATAGATCTTCACCTTGGCATTTTCAGTCAAACATTTTGTATGGCACGATGTATAGTTCAGTGTTTGAAATAAACCTGCAACTTATATGATTGTATGCAGGTAAAATGGGTTTGTAAAATTTCATCCACACAATATAAGCTAAAAAAATATATCAAAATTTGAAATCATTCTAGAGAGAATTTGTGCATAAATTCTTCTTTATTGAATTTTGTGCACAAGTTTTTATCAAGGTTGTGGTGATGGAAAATTAATCATAATTTAAAACCATTCATGAAAGAATTTGTGCATAAGTTATTGGAAAGGTTGTGGCATGATTAGAAGTAGCAAGTGGTTGATGGTTGCTGGGTGGGAGTCAGTTCACACATAAAATAGGTCAAATCATGTGCTGGGTAAGTGCAAGAAGATGGGGGGCCAAAAAGGGGTCTTAAGTGGCCACTTTTTTTTGAAATCAGGAAATACTGGCCTTGGATGAGAAATTGAGCATAGTTACACTCAAAATCTGGAGATGCAACCAAAACAATGTTCGTAGTGCTCCGAGTCTACTTTCTAAACTACTATTTTTTTTAAAACAACATAGATTAAGGGGTTCAAAAGAGGGAGCCACAGAAATTGGTGTTGTTTCTGTCAAAAAAATAACATAGCATGTTTTGTGGCTCCCTCAAAAGGTCAACTTTTTTTTGGTATTTTTAAAATTGCTTCAGTGAGAAATTAACTAATAGCATGTAGTTTATGCCCGATTTTTTTGATTATTTTTTGATGAATATTTGATTTTTTACTAATTTTCAAAGTGGACACATTCTAAAAAATAGAATTTTGGCCGTGCTACCCCTATAAATTTTGAAAACTAATTGAAAATCATTTTTTTCTTTTTTTAATATTTGTAGAATGGAGTCTAGTTTCTAAATATGTAATTTTTTTGAAATTTCAATGAATAGTTAATTTACAATTAAAAAAAGACCAAACGATGGTTTTTGCCCAAAAACGGACACACAAACAAAAGAAATTAAAGATGAAAGGCTTAACATTGTTAAAATGTGAAAAAAATTACATCGTCAAATAGTTAAAAGAAAGCCTAACATTACCCAGGTGTTCGATTTGTTCGACCTTAAAACACGTGCAAATTTGAGGGTTAGCACAAACAAAATTATGTGAAATCTTGAAGAATATGAGAAAACACGTCTGTGATTGTTCAAAAGGCACTCCAAGCCTTTGGGTTGGAAATCCAAATCAAATCCTAAGCCCAAGGCTTGGGATTCCCAAAGCAAGACATAACGTGAGTGCATTATAACATGCTGGCGTTAATTTTTTCTTTGCATTTTTCCTTTTCCACAAAAGTTTGTGCTATTTTTCATGTTCGAGTGCGTTATGTTCAACTTAAATTTTTTTATGTTCAAGGCTATTAATTATGTATCTATGTATGCCTATATGTATGTATGTATGTATGCCTATATGTATGTATGTATCTATGTATGCCGATATGTATGTATGTATCTATGTATGCCTATATGTATGTATGTATAGTGTCGAGGGTAGAGGAGGGTAGAGATGGGAGTGAGCCAGATAGGGGAGGAGAGGGGTGGATAAGGATTGAGTGATTAAGTTTCAAGGTTGAGAGTTGAGCATTTAGGGATAGGATTTAGAGTTTAGGGATAAGGGATTAGAGTTTAGGACCTTGAGGGATTAGGGTTTAGGGTTGAGGCTTTAGGGATAGCGTTTAGGGTTAAGGGTCGAGGGCTTAGGGTTAAGGTAGAGTGTTGAGGGTAGAGGGATTAGGGATAGGGTTTAGGGTTGAAAGTTTTGGGTTGAGGGATTAGGGTTTAAGGTATAGTTTAGTAGTTCTTGTGGATAGAGCCAGTAAACAATGGGAGATTATTTGCCTGTTTCATAACAATATACCTCCCCTAAGTGTGGGGTGGATAGCAAGAAACATAGATGTACCCTAATGCAAAGCTTTTCTCATAATGATCATCCTTCTGATTTCAACTGTTAATTACTCATTGTGGATGTACCATACGCAAAGCTTTTCTCATAATGTGTACACCTATTGGCATAATGAACCCCAGATGGACCAGAAAAACATGCCATATAACATTACTAACATTAAAAAAGTTCATAGCCATTTTTCTGACATATTCTTGCAACTCAAATATCTTTAAGAGAAGAGTGTCAAAAATGATGGGTTTAACAACCTAACATAAGGCAAAGCAATTTTGTTGGGTTTAGGGATAGGGTTTAGGGTTGAGGGATTATTGTTTAAGGTATAGTGTTGAGGGTTGAGGGTTTAGGGATAGGTTTTAGGGTTGATGGATTAGGGTTTAGGGTTGACAAATTAGGGTTTAATGTTGAGAGTTGAGGGTTGAGGGTTTAGCGATAGGGTTGATGGTCAAGGGATTAGGGTTAAAGTAGAGTGTTGAGGGTAGAGGGATTAGGGTTAAAGTAGAGTGTTGAGGGTAGAGGGATTAGGGATAGGGTTTAGGGTTGAAGGTTTAACGATTGAGGGTTGAGGCTTTAGGGTTGAGGGTTAAGGGATTAGGGTTTAAAATATAGTGTTGAGCGTCGAGGGTTTATGGATAGGTTTTAGGGTTTAATTTTTAAGGGTTGAGGGTAGGGTTTAGGGTTTAGGGATAAGGGATTGGGGTTTAAGGTATAGTGTCGAGGGTTAAGGGTTTATGAATAGGGATTGCGTTTAGGGTTTAGGGATGAGGGATTAGGGTTGAGGGTTGAGGGATTAGGTTTTAGGGTTGATGGATTAGGGTTTAAGGTATAGTGTTGAGGGTTGAGGGTTTAGGGTTGACGAATTAGGGTTTAAAGTTGACAGATTAGTGCTTAATGTCAAGGTTAGGGTTAGAGTGTCAAGGGTAGAGGGATTAGGGATAGGGTTTAGGGTTGAAGGTTTAAGGATTGAGGGTTGAGGCTTTAGGGATGACGGTTTAAGGCTTAAGATATAGTGTCAAGTGTTGAGGGTATAGGGATAGGGTTTAAGTTTTAAGGGTTAAGGGTTGAGGGATAGGGATTAGGGTTTAAGGTATAGTGTTGAGGGTTGATGGTTTAGGGATAGGGTTTAGGTTTGAGGGATTAGGGTTTAGGGTTGATGAATTAGGGTTTAATGTTGAGGGTTGAGGGTTGAGGGTTTAGGGTTCAAGTTTTAAGGGTTAAGGGTCGAGGGATCAGAGTTAAGGGTTGAGGGATTAGGATTTGGCATTGAGGGTTGAGTACATTGAGGTTTGAGGGTTAAGGGTTTCGGGATAGGGTTGAGGGTTGAGGGATTAGGGTTAAAGTAGAGTGTCGAGGGTATACGGATTAGGGATAAAGTTGGAGGGTTTAGGGATAAGGGATTAGGGTTTAAGGTATAGTATCGAGCCTGTTGAGGGTCTAGGAATAGGGATAGCATTTAGGGTTTAGGGATGAGGGATTAAAGTTGAGGGATGATGGATTAGGGTTGAGGGTTGAGGGATTAGGGTTTAAGGTATAGTGTTGAGGGTTTAGGGTTGAGGGATTAGAGTGAAGGGTTGAGGTATTAGGATTTGACGTTGAGGGTTGAGGGTTGAGGGTTGAGGGTTGAGGCTTTAGGGTTTAGGGTTTAGGGATAGGATTGAGGGTTGAGGGATCAGAGTTAAGGGTTGAGGGATTAGGGTTTGATGTTGAGGGTTGAGTACATTGAGGTTCGAGGGTTAAGGGTTTCGGGATAGGGTTGAGGGTCGAGGGAGGGTTAAAGTAGTGTCGAGGGTATAAGGATTAGGGATAGGGTTGGAGGGTTTAGGATTAAGGGATTAGGGTTTAAGGTATAGTATCGAGCCCGTTAAGGGTCTAGGAATAGGGATAGTATTTAGGGTTTAGGGATGAGGGATTAGATTTGAGGGATGACGGATTAGGGTTGAGGGTTGAGGGATTAGGGTTTAAGGTATAGTGTTGAGGGTTTAGGGTTAAGGGATTAGAGTGAAGGGTTGAGTTATTAGGATTTGACTTTGAGGGTTGAGGGTTGAGGGTTGAGTCTTTAGGGTTTAGAGTTTAGGGATAGGGTTGAGGGTTGAGGGATCAGAGTTAAGGGTTGAGGGATTAGGTTTTGACGTTGAGGGTTGAGGTTTGAGGGTTGAGGGTTTAGGGATAGGGTTGAGGGTCGAGGGTTTAGGGTTGAGGTAGACAAGGAGCAACTTAGAGACATAGAGAGGGGAGAGGTAGAGAGGTGAGGGGGAGAGATAAATGAGATATAGAACATGAGCTAATGGAACTAGAGGTGAGATATTGTAAAGGTGCTATTGAAGGTGAGAAAGACACAAATATTAATGGATCAATCTATAGCAGGACAAAACATGAGCCAGTAAACAATGGGAGATTATTTGCCTATTTCATAACAATATACCTCCCCTAAGTGCAGGGTGGACAACAAGAAACATAGATTTAGGGTTTAGGGATAGGGTTTAGGGTTGAGGGATTAGGGTCTAGGTTTGATGGATTAGGGTTTAATGTTGAGAGTTGAGGGTTTAGGAATAGGGATAGCATTTAGGGTTTAGGGATGAGGGATTAGGGTTGAGGGTATACAATAAATAAACTAGAATTTAGGCAGGGTTGGAAAAATTTTGTGAATCATCATGGGTTGGAGATTGGAGATTTTTCTATGTTCAAGTACATATCCAAGTCATATTTTAAGGTTAAGATATTTCAAAGAACAGGCTGTGTGAAAAATATCAATGCTCTTCAGCTTATGAATACCAACATTGATACAAATATAAGATGCCCTTTTCCTAACAGAATATGCAGTTCAAGTCAATCAATGGGCAACAAGTTGCTGAATGAATTGGTTTTTGATGGGGAAAACAACAATGATGTTGAATGAATGGAAGAAAATCAAAATTAGGGTTGAGGGTTGAGGGATTAGGGTTGAGGATTGAGAGTTGAGGGATTAGGGTTTAGGGTATAGGGTAGAGGTTTGAAGGTTGAGGGATAATGTTCAAGGTTGAGTGTCCAAGGTTAAGTGTAAAGGGTATATAGGGTTTAAGGGTTTAAGTTTTGAGGGATTAAGGGTTTAAGAGTTGAGGGATTAGGGTTTAAGGCATAGTGTCGAGTGTAGAGGGTTTAGAGACAAGGTTTATGGTTAAAGGTTTAAGGGTTGAGGGTTGAGGCTTTAGCGCTGAGGGTTAAGGGATTAGGGTATAAGGTATAGTGTCGAGGGTAGAGGGTTTAGGGATAAGATTTAGGATATAAGGTTTAAGGGTTGAGGGTTGAGGCTTTAGGGATAGGGTTTAGTGTTTAGATTAAGTGAGACACCTAGATGACTAAGGACAGATGAAGAGGCAGACAAGGAATGACTGAGAGACCTAGAGAGGGGAGAGGTAGAGAGGTGAGTGGGAGATAGAGGTGAGAGATAGAGAGGTGAGGGGAGAGATAGAATAAAATGAGAGAGTGAAGTTGACAACTTGAGGGAAAGATGGGTAAGGAGGAGGGAGAGAGGTGGAGAGGAAGGGAAATATCTAGAGAGCCCTGAGAGATATAAAAGTGAGAGACCTACAACCTAGGGAGAGAGGGGTGAGAGAGATAGGGGAGAGATGGGGGTGAGGCAGATAGGGGAGGAGAGGGGTGGATAAGGGTTAAGGTTTTAAGGCTTTAGGGTTTAAGGGTCAAGGGTTTAGGGTTTAAGGGTTGAGGGTTTAAGGGTTGAGGTATTAAGGGTCTAAGGGTTGAGGGATTAGGGTTTAAGGTATAGTGTCAAGGGTTGAACCCTAATCCCTCAACCCTCGAAACAATACCTTAAAACCCTAATCCCTCAACCTTGGGGTTTAAGGTATAGTGTCGAGGCTTGAGGGATTAGGCTTCAACCCTCGACACTATACCTTAAACCCTAATCCCTCAACCCTTAGACCCTTAATACCTCAACCCTTAAACACTCAACCCTTAAACCCTAAACCCTTGACCCTTAAACCCTCAACCCTTATCCACCCCTCTCCTCCCCTATCTGCCTCACTCCCATCTCTCCTCTATCTCTCTCAACCCTCTCTCCCTAGGTTGTAGGTCTCTCACTTGTATATCTCTCAGGGCTCTCTAGATATTTCCCTTCCTCTCCACCTGTCTCCCTCCTCCTTACCCATCTTTCCCTCAAGTTGTCAAATTCACTCTCTCATTTTATTCTATCTCTCCCCTCACCTCTCTATCTCTCACTTCTATCTCCCCCTCACCTCTACCTCTCCCCTCTCTAAGTTTCTCAGTCACTCCTTCTCTATCTCTCCATCCATCCTTAGCCATCTAGGTCTCTCATTTAACCTTAAACCGTAAACCCTATCCCTAAATCCTCAACCCTTAAAACTTAAATCCTAAACCCTATCCCTAAACCCTCAACCCTCGACACTATAACTTAAACCCTAAACCCTATCCCTAAAGCCTCACCCCTCAACCCTTAAACCTTAAACCCTAAACCCTCTACCCTTGACACTATACCTTAAACCCTAATCCCTTAACCCTCATCCCTAAATCCTCAACCCTCATCCCTTAAACATTCAACCCTAAACCCTCTACCCTCGATAGTATGCCTTAAACCCTAATCCTTCAACCATTAAACCCTCGACCCTTAAACATTGGGCAAACTTTTGTAAAAAAGAAAAAAATGTAAAAAAAACAATAACGTGCTTGCATTATAACACGAGTGAGTTATGCTCGCGTTATGGCTTTTTAAAAAGTTTTAAGAATTTGGCCACTTTTTGGCCCCCCATCTTTTTGCACTTACCCTGCTACAACAATGCATGACATGTACTTTTATCCCTTGTAAGGTTATCCATTCAAATTTGCCCATCAAATGCTAGGGAACAGGGCTTAAATACTATGACAGTTATCTATTCAATACTGCCTTTAAAATACTATGACATACCTTAGTATAAATAGATTATATAAATAACCAAATATATATATCAACATAATCCCATATAAATTTTGATAGTTTGTCCAAAATCTCTCCTTTCATATGATATAGTCTTTTAAAAATTTTGATTGTATTTTATAGTAAAAATGCCTAAATACAACTAAAAATCAAGTGGTTGATGGCTGTTGGGTGGGAGTCAGTTCACACATAAAATAGGTCAAATCAAGTGCTACAACAATGCAGGACATACACTTTTATCCCTTGTAAGGTTATCCATTCAAATTTGCCCATCAAATGCTAGGGAATAACATGGTTAAATAAGGAAACAACATACACTAGATCTATGTAAGGCTATTTTAGAAATTTTAAAGCAAATGCAATTGGCTGGTGTAAAGCCAAATTCCACAACCTTTGCCAGCATCCTCCCTCATATCCATCAATACATCTATGAATCTGTTGGGTGAATATTTTATCGTTTAGCTAACTAACGGCAAAATGGTTATATCAACCATAATGTGATGAGATAAATCTCTCCTCTTAGCAAGGGGAGGTTCCCTTTTAACTATTACAAACTTTTTTACACTAAATACTAGCTTTGGGGGTGTGTTACATTTAGCGCTTTCTCTTCTTTTAGAAAAGATGTTTGCAATGTTTCACGGTAATATTCAATAATGCTTGTACACTTAAACAATAATCAACAATATTCTTGTAAGTTGAAGCACAAAGTATTTCAACTTACTTCATAAAAAGATTCATGAACCAAGTGAATAATCTCAAGTCCAAAGTCTTCAAATTATCCCCAGAAAGATTTACCGTATCATCAGTTGGAGCACAAAGTCTGTCAACTAACAACACCACTGATTCACGCGAATGTGATTGAAAATCATAGCACAAAGTCTACAAGTTCTCAACATGATTCATATACAAAGTGAACAACTACAAGCTCAAAGTCTTTATAATCCTTCACCAAGAAACACTTTCAACATACATAGATTCAAGGAAATAATATAACACAAAGTTTATATAACTTATCTCGAATGTCCTCCAATCATAATAACCAAGCACCACTTTATCCAATCAATCAACAAGAGAAATCAGCAAAAATGCCATATGTACATCCTCGCTCATACAAATTCGATTCAACACAAAGTTTGATATCAAAACTCGCCTTCTTTATTGATTGGAATTGATCATACAATTTGAACACAAAGTCTCAAAGTTGAGTCTCAATTTGGGCAGCACTTTGTTGCATAAGATTAAAGATATCTATTACAAAAGAGGCCCTCTTTATTTATAGGGAGGAGCCTGGAGCAAAAATAGGAAATTTATAACTACTTTGACTTATTCAAAAATAGGAGTCCTTATTGATTTGGGACTTCCTAAGTTTTTACATGTAATTACATATGAGAAAAGTACATGTAAATATGTCCAAAACTGATTCAAAAGTACATATGAAAAATAGAAAATATACTAAGGCAAAGATCACATTTATCAACTCCCATCAACATCCTTCTTGAGAGAAACTTCCATCCATTGTTATCACCATTTGCATCCCTAGGCTATCTGGTCCAAAAGTGTCCTTGGAAATGACAAAAGTTCTTGTTACTGAAACTTTCATGAAGGTAGCAACCTTCACATGTTTACCCAGAACTACCTTGAGAATGTCCAAGGTCAACTGTGTATCCGACAACTTATCCATAGAAGCCATTGAGAAAGCTTGATCTTCGAACTCCTTTGGATCATGTTATTGAATGCCTGTCTTTTCATTTGTGGAAAGAAACTTTTGGTCTCTTTGATTGGAAATTACAGTAGTGAGGGAGAATTGAGCATTTGCATGGGCTTTGAAGGGCTAAAGTGCAATTAGAGCGAAAAACTGAGTGAAAATGGGCTAAAGTTAACAACTTGAAAAATTTCCCAGAGTTAGAAAATTTTTAGGGAGTGAGTGCACGGGCGGCAATAATCGCTGCCCTTGCATGTGGAGGAAATTGCTTTTGTGCACGAGCGGCAAAAATTGCTGCTAATGCATGTGACAAAGGACTTAACATGCATGGGCAGCAAAAATCGCTGCCAGTGCATATGACAAAGGACTTAACATGCACGGGCGGCAAAAATCATCGCCAGTGCATATGACAAAGGACTTAACATGTACGGGCGGCAAAAATCGCCGCCAATGCATATGACAAAGGGACTGACATGCACGGGTGGCAAAAATCACCGCCAGTGCATGTGACAAAAAGACTAACATGCACGGGCGGCAAAAATCACCACCCTTGCATGTGACAAAGTGACCAACATGCACGGGCGGCAAAAATTGCTGCCCTTGCATGTGACAAAAAGACTAACATGCACGGGCGGCAAAAATCGCCGCCCTTGCATGTGATAAAAAGACTAACATGCACGGGCGGCAAAAATCACCGCCCTTGCATGTGACAAAGGGCTTAATATGCACGGGCAGCAAAAATCGTCGCCAGTGCATATAAAGATGCAATGGAGGCAAAAATCGCCGCCAGTGCATATAACAAAAAATTACTAACTCCTAAAAAGTGTAATTTTTGATTAGACTTGTTTTGCAAACTTCAATAAACTGACACAAGTTGACACTCGAAAGGATGTTCCAAGGCTAGGAGACCATGCACGAGGGCAAATGTGATTCACCTTGTTTTGCGTGTTTAGAGTTGTACGCTACAAAATGGACAAATTTTGTAGGGGTCATCCTACAAATTGAGCGCAACTAAATTTGAGGATAACAGAATCTGAATGGATATGAGGGAGTTAACAGAGTCACACCACCCTATACCATGATGCAATAGGAAACTACAAGGAACAACAAATTTCATCCACACAATATAAGCTAAAAATATATCAAAATTTGAAATCATTCCAGAGAGAATTTGTGCATAAATTCTTCTTTATTGAATTTTGTGCATAAGTTTTTATCAAGGTTGTGGTGATGGAAAATTAATCACAATTTGAAACCATTTAAGAAAGAATTTGTGCATAAGTTATTGGAAAGGTTGTGGTGATCAGAAGTAGCAAGTGGCTGATGGCTGCTGGGTGGGAGTCAGTTCACACATAAAATAGGTCAAATCAAGTGCTACAGCAATGCGGGACATGCACTTTTATCCCTTGTAAGGTTATCCATTTAAATTTGCCCATCAAATGCTAGGGAATAACATGGTTAAAGAAGGAAACAACATACACTAGATATATATACATATATAATACTCTAGAATGTTAAATAAAGTCTGCCTTTTCTAGATTGTCGAATGTTTTTTTTCTAGATTGGAAATATACCTTCTTATGACTCCAACTACTATAGGATAAAATCTTATTTATATGAATTATGATAAGATTTGATTTATATAAATTCCTATATGGCTGTCATGTCAATATGCTACATGCTACATGTGACTTTAAAAATAGATTTTCTATGCATTCCTAGTTCTGTGTTTTATGGTTGATTCAGATTTGGTTGATAGGCCTATTATTTATGTATTTGCAAGCATGTAAGGTGCAGGTTTATTTAAGAAGCATGTGTGCATTTATATCATGGATTTTTTAAAGATGTATGTAGTAGTTGGAAAATTTATATGGAGGTTTATTTACATCGTGACATACAATATGTTTGACAGAAAATTTAATTATCATGCTATAGATAAATTTAGACACATGGATGACCAATCTTCACATCAGTCAGGTCAACCTGACAATCATGACAACTCTACGTTCTATGCTGAGACCATTCAAAGGTTTGAAAAAGCCTTGGATGAACTCAATAGTACAATACATAATACACCAAACCTATCAAATATAAATAGGTTGGTTAGGATCAGGGATGAGATAACATGTATGATCAAAGTTGTTCGATCATACAATCCCTATGATGAGATTAGTGTTGACAAGTTCTATGCATCACTTTCTCAGAGTCTTGTCGACTAGGAGAAATGGACATCTATTTCTAGGGTAGTTTCAGTAGATAATGTTCTTAGCATGTTCCCTTCTTATAGTGGTTTTTGGTAGGTCATCATAAATGGCCAAACAATGATGAGTTGCCATTGTATTTTTGAAAACAATTATATGCAGAGTTCCATTTAAATTTATTTTTCAATTATACATATTTCCCTAAACATGCTGGCCAGGGGAAAGGGAGGTTTGCAGAGAGACCTGAGTATATAAGACAAAATGCACCACCTCTTTAGAATAAGAGGTCCTTAGTTGGCCCACATCTTTTGGTTTTTCCAAAACATGTGGAACTAGCAAATGCCGCCCAACCAACATTGACCCCATCGAGATGCATGATTTTGAGAGCATGGCGACTATTGCCATTGAGGTTGATTGGTTGTCATTCAGTTGTGTTGGTAGGCATTTTTTACCCCTGAGGATTGACATTCCATCCACTGAGGCCACATCAACCAGCTATTCAGATTGTTACATTGGTGCTGATATACCATCGCCACATGATGTGGCACAGATTAGTGGAGAGAGTGCTTTGCGGAATATGACTAGATGCCTGGCTAGTGATTTATTAGATTCATACCAGTTCATCAGTGATCAGTATGGGATCCCACTTGATGCTATATCGTCACATCTCGAGCGATATTTTGGGAGACAGAGGAGCCATGCTGAGTCAGGTTCACAGGGTTTGGGGGGACATCAGGATGTTCTAGTTGGTCCTACAGGCTCCACCCCTCCACATGTTCCAGTTGGTCATTAGGTTGAGGTTACTGCACATGATGTTATGGGAGGTGAGTATAGCAGGCTTATTTTCGGCACTGAAACTGCACCATCTACACGTGTATCGTTGTCTCTCCGTGATTCTGACCTTAGTGGGATTGGGAGGGCCTTTGTTGGTGTAGTTGAGGTACAATTTATTTAAAAATTATAATATAAATTCATAAATTATATATTTAAAAATTATAAGTTTAATTTTAAATAAAATCAGATACATTGAAGCTTTGACTCTTGATTGTAATCTTAAATGTACATGTTTATTAGACACAAGCTATTGTTTTACAACCTGGATATGGAGATTTACATCATGCTGGCGATCCTAGTCATCATCATGATGTATTTAAAATCTAGGTCTATATATCACATGTACATATAAGTTTGATTTAAGTGTACACATATATATCAAGTTAACTTTCTACATATAGACATCAAGTGTATAAGTTTTCTAACTAAATACACATGCTTATATATTGTATGAACACATGTCATATATAGGTTGCAGGATCAGGTCATGCTTCTATTAAGACTCCTCTACATGATGCAGACTGTGTATGTCAGGTAATTTAGATTTGTCAAGTATTATTTATTTATTTAAAATCAAAACAAATTATATTTGTACATCTATATAGATAGAATTTGAAATTTTTATGGTGCTTCATGTGCAGACCCCAACCCACAACTCAGCACAACGCTCGGGTCACGAATCAGTCAAGGGCTCCAATCAGGGATCAGGATGTCACAGCTTGAGACACAGCTCGAGACAGAGCGAGGCTCAATCCACTCGTAGAGAGAGACATTTATGAGTTGTTATTATGATTCAGATGTTTTATATTTACAATACATTTGTACATTATGACTTACATGTTATTATATTTTATCTAGATGTTTTTGAGTCACAAACTTTTATATCTAGACATTATTATGAGTCACATGTTTTATATTTGGACATTATATGTATACTTATGTTTTATATCTTAGAGAAATTCTTATTATGAGTCACATGCTTTATATTTACATTTCAAAATTTATATTATGAGTTACATTCTTTATATTAATTATTTGGACATTCGGATGTCCATTGTTTATTTTGTGAAGAAATTTAATTACTTTCCCCTTTATGAATAAATTTAATGCATTGATGTAATATAGATATAATTGCTTGGTATTATTCAATCCAAGGATAACCAAGTGCCATGTTTAATCTACTTGACATAATGTTTTCAATGGTTGAATAGGTATCAAAGTAATCACACTGTCCCTTGAAATAGAAGATTAAGTTCACAATATTTCACATGAAAAAAATAAATCTATAAATGATGCATAATGTTTGTGTGAATGGGAAAAGGTAAAATACTTATTTTTATGTTGTAAATTATTTTCAATTACCTACAGTAATGTTCCACTATAAATCTAACATAAAAAGAGTTTTATTTAGTTAAAGCAAACATAAGTAACTACTATACCCAATAAGTTAGTGTTATTTTTCCTTTTATCTAAATTTCTAAATGTGTCCTAATTAGGCTATATTCCTAATCTAAAATAAGATTAATTTGGGAAATAGAAAATGAATATAGGAAGATATCTAAGCAAATGAAGTAGTACATATTTAAACCTAGTAAAATTAGAAACTACCTAGAATTTAGCTAAAGTTGCTAGATTTAAGAAACTTAAATTATTTTTAAAAATCGTATATGCAACAAAACATATATATTAATAAATATCCTTTATCCTCTACATATCCAAATAAGTCTTGAAAGTGACTTCTCACACAAGTTCACTCTTGAATACAAATCCATTGTCTAAAATTAAAAAAACACTAAAATCCACTTTTGAAGCCTTAGTTGAAAAATTAGGGCTCAAAAAATCTTGAAATGACTATTAACTAGAGAAAGAAAGTTATGGGCAACTCAAAATCTTCAAGATCTTGATGCTAAAAATAGGGCTCATCGACTTTCTAAGTCAAAAGTTAAATGGTCTTTGGAAGTTATGCTACTACATCATTATTACAAGATAGAAAAAGATACACAAAATAGAAAAATAAAACACAACACAAGCTAAAGAATTAATATAGATTCTCATTGGACTCATGAGCTGATTTCACTTTTGAAGGTTGTTTCAAGATCCTAGAACATTGTTCATCATGAAACAACCTCACATGAATTTTGCTAGACAATCTATGAAAATCCTACATCAAAGTAAGCATAAATTCCTAAATGTCCTCCAAAGATTCGGATTGGCATTGCTAGGATTAATAGAATATATTTAATCCTCCAAAATTTGAGAATAACATGCTTCTTCCATCCATTAGATCATGTATAAATGTAGTAAACTCAAGCATTTATATTGTATCTTCCCTTTTCTTGTTGAGCAATATAATTGATGAAGGGGGTAAATCATAAAACACACAATAACAGAAATTGCACACAGAAAATAGAATGATATTTTATTAATATGGGAAAAACATTACATTACAGAAGCTCAAATACAATAAGAGGATGAATCTCCTACAGGTTGCAACACATTACAGCTCCCTCTCTCAAAACTCTGGAATCTTCAGCCTTCTGTAATTCCCAATTCAACTAGGGTTTCTAATTTCTGACCTTTTTTGAATCTACACCTTCCCTCTTAACTCTACTACCATAAGGGTTCCCCAAAATGGCTATATATAGCCCTTTTTGGCGACCACCAGCTTAATTTTGAAATTTGCATCTCCCTCCAAAAATAGTTCAACTTCGCAGGGCCATAACTTTCGATCCGACCGTTGGATTTTCAATTATAATACCTTTTCAGAAAGCTCTCGAAAAGAGGATGGAGTGCAAGTAGTACCAATAGGTAGACTAATTGGGTTTCCCACCAAATTTTGGGCGCATCCGGAGCCTCTATGTGCCTCAAATTTGACTTTGAATATTTCAATAGGATTTTTGGAATTTGAAATTTTAATATCTCACAAATGACAAATGATATTGAAGTGATTTCTTCACCATTAGCTTCAATTCACCATTCTGGAGGTCCATGTAAGATTTTGTATCCAACCGTGCACAAATGCAAACTTACTAAATATAGTAACCCTGCCAAATTTAACCCTTATTGAAAAGAAACAACACATTTTTTACTATTATTGTTTGTTTTTTTTGGTTGATGCAAGATTGCTCTTACACCCTGGATGCTCTTGCATCAGACACTCAGGGTAATTTGAAAAGTGACCTTGTCACTTGTCATGTATTAGAGGGAAACTAAAACGATTAACCTCAGTCTCAGATAACCATGATGAATCTCCAACAGGCCTTCCTTTCCATTTCACCAAGTATTCTGTATACTGCCTATTTCTTGTACTCTTACCCACACGACTATCCAGAATGCCCTCTATCTCCTCCTTCTCTGAAGTAGATGCTGGAATGTCCCACTATGTTCCTTTATCAAGTCCATCATCATGATACTTTGTCAGATCTGAAATGTTGAACACTGGTGAAATATTGATGTCATCAAGCAACTCTACCTCAAATGCATTTCTTGAATCGTGCTTCTTCAAGATTCTACATGGTCCAAATTTCCTCATCTTCAGCTTATTATATGTACCAACTGGAAATCTTTCTTTTCTCAAGTGAACCATGACTTCATCACCCTTCTGAAACTCCTTATGCCTCCTCTTCTGATCTGCCTTAGCCTTGTACCGAGAATTCATCTTATGGATATGCTTTCTTACCTCTTCGTGCAAATTCTTCATGTGCTCAGCAAAATTTTTAGCTTCAGCACTACTCTTCTCTCCCTTATCCATCCTCCTCAATTTGGAAGCAGTTCTTGGGCTACTCCCATACACAACCTAGAATGGAGATTTACCTGTGCTCCTATTGACAGAATTGTTGTAAGCAAATGCTGCCTGTGGTAAAATCAAATGCCATCCCTTGGGCTTATCTCCTACTAAGCATCATAGCAGGTTACCCAAACTCCTATTCACCACTTCTGTCTATCCATCAATCTGTGGATGGTGTGCAAAACTAAACTTCAAATCTGTCTTCAACTTCTTCCACAATGTCCTCCAAAAATAACCAACAAACTTGGCATCTCGATCTGAAACTATGCTCTTAGGTAGACCATGTAGTCTCACCACCTCCCTGAAAAATAACTCTGCAATGTGAATAACATCATTAGTCTTCTTGCAAGGAATAAAATGGTCCATCTTTGAGAATCTATCCACCATCACAAAAATGGAATTATGCCCTCTCTATGTCCTTGGTAAACCAAGAACAAAATCCATACTAATATCATCCCATGGCTTCTCTGGTATAGGTAATGGCTGATATAGCCCTGTATTCTGACTTGTTCCTTTTGCCATCTGACACATTGCAACTCTGCACAAATTTCCTCACATCTTGTTGCAATTGTGGCCAGTAATAATGTTCACCAACAATAGCAATGGTCTTATCTCGACCAAAGTGTCTAGCTAATCCTCCACTATGCTTCTCCTTAATCAGGTTCTCTCTCATGGAACTCCTCGGAATGCACAACTGGCTTTTTCTAAACAACATGCCATCTTGGATTATGTAATCCAACCATTTTTTCCTGTCCAAAGTAACAGGTTCCAAACAAGCTTTCCAAGCCTCTGCAAAATCTAGATCTTCAGGGTACAAACTTTTGAGTTCATCAAACCCAACAACCTCTATCTTCATTTCTGTCAACAAATTTTGCCTTCTGCTCAAGGCATCTGCAACCCTGTTGGACTTCCCACTCCTGTGCTTCAAAACAAAAGTAAAACTTTGCAAAAACTCAACCCATTTTAAGTGCCTTTGATTTAACTTTCCTTGACTATTAAGATACTGCAAAGCCTGATGATTAGTATATAAAACAAACTCTTTTGGCAACAAATAATGTCTCCATTTCTTCAAATCCTGGACTATTGGATAAAACTCTTGATCATAAATAAAATACTTTTTCTTGGCATCATTATGCTTCTCACTAAAATAGGCAATGGGCTTAACTTCTTGACTTAGAACAGCTCCTATACCACTACCACTAGCATCACAATCTACCTGAAATATCTTATTGAAATCTGGAAGTGCCAACACAGGTTGTTCTACGACTTTCTGCTTCAATGTATCAAAGCTCTTGTCTGTTCCTTTAGTCCATCTAAACTCTTTTCTATCCCCTCTCATTGTCTCAGTTAGGGGTGCACAAATGCTACTGAAATTCCTGATAAACTTTATGTAAAAACTTGCCAAACCATGAAAAGATCTTACCTCGAAAGCAGTCCTTGGCATAGACCATTCAATGATAGCCCTCACCTTCTCTGGGTCCATCTTAAGACCTTCCTCTGAGACAACAAATCCTAGGTATACCAACTCCTTTGCAAAACTACATTTTTTCAGATTGATCAACAACTTCTCCTCCCTCAGCTTCTCTAAAACTCTTCTGATATGCATCAAATGCTCATCCCAAGTCTTATTGAAAATCAAAATGTCATCTAAATAAACAATAACAAAACTTCCTAAAAATTCCTTCAGTACCTCATTCATGAGCCGCATGAATGTGCTCGGTGCATTGGTTAGCCCAAATGGCATGACTAACCACTCATACAAACCCTCCTTTGTCTTGAAGGCTGTCTTCCATTCATCTCCTTCTCTAATTTGAATCTGATGATACCCACTCTTCAGATCAATCTTTGTGAAATACTTGGCTCCACTCAAACAATCCATTATGTCATCCATTCTCGGCAATGGAAATCTGTACTTGATTGTGATCTTGTTGATGGCTCAGGAATCTGTACACATCCTCCACTCTCTATCTTTCTTTGGTGCTAGTATTGTAGGTACCGCACATGGACTTAGGCTCTCCCTTATCAGTCCCTTCCTTAACAGCTCGTGAACTTGTCTGTTCAACTCTTCATTCTCTACTAGAGTCATTCTGTGGGCTGCCTTATTTGGCAAACTAGCTCCTGGTATCAAATCCATTTGATGACTTATCTTCCTCACTGGTGGTAAACCTTCTGGTACATTATTAGAGACAATATCTTGAAATTCTTCCAACATTTCTGAGACTTCTGTTGGTACATCTTCACATTTCTCTTGACTAATCTTAGGAATCAATGCAAAGCAATGATGCTCATACTTCATACCCTCCAAAAACTTTCTACCATCTACCAAGCAAATTCTAGCAGTACTACATACCTTTTCTTCCACCTCCTTCAAGGACTTCAACTTATGACGGACTCTATGCTTTGTTAGGGAGTATGTGTTTGCACAACCATCATGAACAACACTCCTATCATACTGCCACAGCCTCCCCAATAACATATGACATGCATCCATTGGTATGATGTCACACAACACCTCATCATGGTAGTCACCAATCTTGAACTTCACTAAACACTATTTATTGACCAAAGCTCTATGGTCCTTCTGCAACCATGCAATCCGGTATGGATGCGGATGCTTTCTTCTTGTCAACTTCAACTTGTCAACCATCTCCTCTGAAACAAGATTATCAGTGCTTCCATTGTCAATAATAATATCACAACACTTACCTTCACATTTGCACCTTGTGCGGAATAAACTCTTCCTCTGATTGGGTTATTTCTCCTCATTCAACAAAGTTCTTCTGACAACTAGGGTTTCTCCCCTTTCTACATCTTTGGAGTGCTCAAACTTGCATCTTCATCCACACGTGCAACTCGTGCATTACCTTCAGGTCTTCTATTCATCCTTCCTTGATGTTACGGACACTCGTATGCTCGATGCCCTTCTTCTCCACATTGGAAACATGTTCCTCTAAAACCTCCTCTTCTAGGTCCTTGCCCAAGTCTACCTCTTCCTCTTCCTCTTTGCTCACCATTATTCTGGTCACGAGGGCGGTAGGTATTATCTCCTCTCTGATTTCGATTGGTTCCAACTTCTTCACTTTTCTTTGGATCTTCATTTTGGCCTCTTTAGGGTCTTCTGCCAGTCCTTCCACCTTGAACTCTTCCCCTTTGCTTGCTTTCAAATCTCTTATTCATCTTCTCTTCCACTTTCAGGGAAAACTGGCATGCATCTTCTATGGTGGTCATTCTGACTAGGCTCAACTCTTCTTGAATACTTGGCCTCAACCCATTAATGTAACGGGCCACCTTCTCCTTGTTGGCCTCTCCATGGCCTGTCCTGATAGTGATCTTATAAAAATCTTTTGTATACTCCTTAATAGACTTGTTACCTTGCTTCAATCCTTGCAGCTTCTTCAACAACTCCATCTCATAGTCCACAGGAATGAACTGCTTCTTCAATTTCTCCACCATCCGATCCCATCTGGTAATCTTTTATTTTCCTCTTCTATTTCTCTCTAGCTGGACCTCCTTCCACCAAATATTGGCATGGCCCTTCAACTTTGTCTTTGCAAACTTGACCCATTCAAGGTCTTCCACATCTTCATACTCAAAATACTCCTCCATATCATTGATCCAATCAATAAGTTGTTTCGGATTCAAATCTCCAGAATAGGTAGAAACTTCGATCCTGGGCCTCTTTCCGATCTTTGAAATGGCCCTCAACAACCTAACTTCTGCAAGATCTCCCATAGCTTCTTGTTCTTCCTTAGATAGCTCTTCTTCAGCTTCATCTTCGCTTTCCTCTCTCCTTCTCGGCTTGAACCCTCTTCACAACTCCTCTTGCAATGCATTGATTTGTCTTGGCAGGGCTCTAAAACCCTCATCCGTCAAAGCATTCCTCCCACCATGGTTTCTTTGTGGAGGCATCTTGATCTATGCAGCAAACCCACAACCTCAGGTCCTGGTGCAAATTGCCTTGCGGTCAGTGATCTATCTACACACTTAGGAACCCTTGCTCTGATACCTTGATGAAGGGGGTAAATCATAAAACACACAATAACAGAAATTGCACATAGAAAATAGAATGATATTTTATTAATATGGGAAAAACATTACATTACAGAAGCTCAAATACAATCAGAGGATGAATCCCCTACAGGTTGCAACACATTACAACTCCCTCTCTCAAAACTCTGGAATCTTCAGCCTTCTGTAATTCCCAATTCAACTAGGGTTTCTAATTTCCCGCCTTTCTTGACTCTACACCTTCCCCCTTAACTCTACTACCCTAAGGGTTCCCAAAAATGGTTATATATAGCCCTTTTTGGCAACCACCAGCTTAATTTCAAAATTTGCATCTCCCTCCAAAAATAGATCAACTTTGTGGGGCCATAACTTTCGATTCGACTGTTGGATTTTCAATTATAATACCTTTTCGGAAAGCTCTCAAAAAGAGGATGGAGTGCAAGTAGTATTGATAGGTAGACCACTTGGGTTTCCCACCAAATTTCGGGCCCATCTGGAGCCTCTAAGTGCCTCAAATTTGACTTTGAATATTTCAATAGGATTTTTGGAATTTGAAATTTTAATATCTCACAAATGACAAATGATATTGAAGTGATTTCTTCACCATTAGCTTCAATTCACCATTTTGGAGGTCCGTGTAAGATTTTGTATCCAACCGTGCACAAATGCAAACTTACTAAAAATAGTAACCCTACCAAATTTAGCCCTTATTGAAAAGAAACAACACATTTTATTATTATTATTATTATTTTTGGTTGATGCAAGATTGCTCTTACACCCTAGATGCTCCTGCATCAATAATTACCTAGAACAGTTGGATATCTTAACCAATAGGATGTAAATCATTAGAATAACTTGTATGATCATGATTCATCTCAACTCTTTGATTACACCACAAGTTGATAATAGTACTAGTCTTGGAAAATAATGCAGTTTATTTTAAGGGTTCAAATCTTCATAAACCAATTTTATTTTGCCCTTTGAACTTGAAGAAGTGGAGGGAAAGCATGTTTTCACATAAGATCTAAGTACTTAAATTTTTACTATTATTTATTAAATTTGATTGCTTCTTGTGCTTTTAGTGCGTCACCTACTTAGTTTTTAGACCCTTAGTTGATTGTCACATTCTAAACCCTCCATTATTTGTGCTTAATTATTAAATATTTAATTGTATACGCCTAAAAATGACACGACTTGGTCTAAATAAATATTCTTAATATTTATTTAAGTCTAATTCTTCTATCAATAAATAAATAAACAAATTTATTTATTCGATTCACATTCCTCTAAATTAATTAAATATCAAAATATTTAATTACCTCTTCTAAAGTCAAAATTGAATAAAATCCTTTATTTAATTAAATTCAACCAAACAATTAAATAATTCTCAATTATTTGATTAAGTCAAAGTCATTCCTCCAAATTTGAATAAATCAAATCAAATTTATTTAAATCCTCTCAATTTCCAAAAATAAAATACAATCAAATATTTTATTTATTCTTCCAAATCATGCACAACAATTAAATAAATTTATTTATTTAATTTACTTTTTTATCTTCTAATTATTCAAATATCTTCCAAATCTTCTAAAAATAAGTCTTCTTCTTCATGCACACAAAATTGAATAATTTATTATTTAATTTCTCTCAAAATCATGCAAAAGCAAATCTCAAGTTGAGTTAACTGACTCAATCAACCTTGTTTTTATCAATATCTCTTAAATTAGAAAAAAACTTTCTAATTTATGAAAAGCATGTCTTATCTTTAGAAAAGAAAAGCAGTTAATTCAAACAAAACAGCTTTTATGTGACACTTGTCTTCTTCTTATTCACGCACGTTCCTCAAGTTTTCTATACCATTGATCTTCTTGTTCTTTCTATACCGTTGCTCGTCTCTTTCTCAAGTCTATAAATTGAACCCTATTCCTCCATTTCATTCATCCAAGCTTTAAGTAAACTTACTCTGCAGGAATTACAGCGCGCCTTTGGCACCAATTCCTTCATTGCTTGCAATCAAACTCATTACTACATACTATCATCATTGTTATGAAGCTCATCTTCATGGCGAAAGTATCATAGCCGTTCCCATTTGACATCTTGGAATCATAGCAAGGAAGTGTACCTTCTGAGGGCTATATTCATAGACAAGATCATTTGTGATAGGTGATCAATGGAAGCCATGAAGCTTTGAGGTTTGCAAAGGTTTGAAGTTCTTTGTTTGATTGATCTTTTTGCTTCTATATTTCATTGAGTTTTGGGTCTAGTTGATATACTATATTGATTATTCAGAAAAATACAAACAAATCAAAAAAATTAAAAAAAAAATTAGAAAAATACAAAAAAATTGTCCTTTGGTGAAAACCTAGCAAACGAGTGCCTTGGATAGGTATCATGATGAAAACCTGGCAAACAGGTGTCATGCATACTTTCTAGCTTTCGTGTAAATAAAAGCAAGTGGTGAAAACCTGGTAAACAGGTGTTACTGGTGATAAACCACTTCCTCCATCTTTGGGAAACCAATCACCTTGTGTCTGTTCTTCCTTCACTCGTGTCCCATTCAATCCATATCTGTTCCATAATAAAATCCTAACGATAACCTATCATTGGCTTGATACTCTACCTCTTTTGTCACCTTGTCAACCAAGGTCTCATCTAGTATCCCATCTGAAGTGTCAGCCTAGCATAGTGTCTATCGTTAGTATCCACGTGGTCCAACATCCATGAACTACGTTGCCTCTGTGTTGTCACGTAGGCAAGGCCATTTTCAAATGCACCCCCGAGGCTTCCTTGTCCGTCCCATGTCCTGTTGTCTATCCTCTAGTCCATCCATGGTTAGAGTCCATAAACTACGTTGCCTCTGCGTTGTTACGTAGGCAAGGCCATTATTCAAATGCACCCCTGAGACTCCACTGTCCCATCCGCCACATGTCTAGTCCTTCCATCTATCCGAGTCCACACTGCTTTCTATCACCTAGGTCTTAGGTCCATTAGGGTTTACCCTGAACTACGTTGCCTCTGCGTCGTCACGTAGGCAAGGCCATTTAGCAATGCACCCCCGAGGCACTAGGTTAATCCCTTAGGGTCCGTTTTACCGGGCATGCATGCAAGCACAAGCAAAACATCCTTTCAAACAGAAATCTTGACGCAAAACATCAACCTATCCAAGGCAAAGCAAACAAACACCTAAAGCACTCAAACTGATTCTATCCAAATTATGGCAAGAAAAACACATCTAAATGCAAGAATGTTTTGTGTTTGTGATCAAGTTAACTTACAGAGTCTTAATTTTTGTTATCATGTCTTTCTATGTTACTCGAGGATGCCAAAAGCTAGAGATGCTATGATGGGGGCATGATTCTTTTTTTTTGTTTGTTGTTTGAGGATTAAACTTTAGTAATGTGACGCCTTGTCTAAAGACATGATTGACAAAAGATCACCGAGGACATCAAAGGTCTAACATGAAAGGGGGCAATCCTTGACTATTGATACACAAGAAATACTCAGGTCATCTCAGTTCAATTATACCTAGATGCTTGTATTTTCTCACAACATTTGGAAAAAGTACCAAAATAATCACCTAATGATGAAATAAACACTTCAAAATACTTGCAGTATCAAGATGGAAAATATCCATATCCATATCCATATCATATCCAATTGCATTCCATATCTATACCTACATCCATAACATATCCAATTGCGTCTCATATCCATATCCATATTTAATTGCATTTCACATACCATCCATGCAATAAAGATTCTATGTAGAGTATCAATACAAATAAAGGCTCGTGAATCCTTCTGTCGAGTCATTTCTTCTATCAGTCAACTTTCTATCTATCATCGTATCTTCTAAGCAATGATCCAAATGCAAGTCTATCCTTAATCCATACCAATCAAGTCAAGTCAATCTTGTCAAATTATCCATGCGCCCTCAGTGGTCTTGATCCTTGTCTAGTTGTAAACCAACTCAATCAGTTGTAATCATTTAATTATCTTATACAGGATGTTGCATTGTCAAAATCAGACCAACACATGCTTCTTACATGACATGTTTCATTTACTGAAACCAGACATTATCCTATCGTGTTGCTCTAGGGATCTATTGTTCCCCACCATGACAACATGCCTGTCGTGTTGCTTTAGGGATATATCGTTCCCTGCCATGACAACACTGTCGTATATCATTTCATATCAATTAAAACACTTGGTTTACCGCTTGACAGGGGCAATACCTTGTTTTTTCTTGTATCATTTGTGCATACTTGCTTGCATGTGTTATCATTATATCTTACATCATGCTTCGTTTGACTCTTTCTTCAACCATTTTCTTCACCCCAACCTTGTTCTTCCACCTTCTTCATTGTGAGATTGTCCGTCTCATTCCCTCGAAACTCTCTCCCTGTCCAATCTCCCGAGGGGGCATCCTCATCATATCTTTTCATTATCATCTTTTTCTTCTATCCATACCTTAGCTTCTTTGAAGCAACGCTGTAAACTGCATTGCATCAAAGAGGGGCAAAATGTATACGCCTAAAAATGACACGACTCGGTCTAAATAAATATTCTTAATATTTATTTAAGTCTAATTCTTCTATCAATAAATAAATAAACAAATTTATTTATTCGATTCACATTCCTCTAAATTAATTAAATGTCAAAATATTTAATTACCTCTTCTAAAGTCAAAATTGAATAAAATCTTTTATTTTATTAAATTTTTCCAAACAATTAAATAATTCTCAATTATTTAATTAAGTCAAAATCATTCCTCCAAATTTGAATAAATCAAATCAAATTTATTTAAATCCTCTCAATCTTGAAAAATAAAATACAATCAAATATTTTATTTATTCTTCCATATCATGCACAACAATTAATAAATTTATTTATTTAATTTGTTTTCTTATCTTCTAATTCTTCAAATATCTTCCAAATCTTCTAAAAATAAGTCTTCTTCTTCATGCACACAAAATTGAATAATTTATTATTTAATTTATCTCAAAATCATGCAAAAGCAAATCTCAAGTTGAGTTAACTGACTCAATCAACCTCGTTTTTATCAACATCTCTTAAATTAGAAATTTTTTTTCTAATTTATGAAAAGCATGTCTTATCTTTAGAAAAGAAAAGTAGTTAACTCAAACAAAACAACTTTTGTGTGACACTTGTCTTCTTCTTATTCGCGCATGTTCCTCAAGTTTTCTATACTATTAATCTTCTTGTTCTTTCTATACCATTGATCTTCTCTTTCTCAAGTCTATAAATTGAACCCTATTCCTCCATTTCATTCATCCAAGCTTTAAGTAAACTTACTCTGCAGGAATTACAACGCGCCTTTGGTACCAATTCTTTCATTGCTTGCGATCAAACTCGTTACTACATACTATCATCATCATTATGAAGCTCATCTTCATGGCGAAACTATCATAGCCGTTCCCATTTGACATCTTGGAATCATAGCAAGGAAGTGCACCTTCTGAGGGCCATATTCATAGACAAGATTATTTGTGATAGGCGATCAATGGAAGCCATGAAGCTTTGAGGTTTGCAAAGGTTTGAAGTTCTTTGTTTGATTGATCTCTTTGTTTCTATATTTCATTGAGTTTTGGGTATTATTGATATACTATATTGATTATTCATTTGGATCCAATTTTCCCTTATCATTAATTATAGATTATAATTAGCTGTTTTCCTTATCTTCAATAGTCCATTATTATATTAAGCATCTTAATTTGTTTTTATTGTTTATTGTCTCTTATCAATTAATCATTTAGGTGTTAATTAATAGGGTAAATGACATAATGAAAATATTACCACAATAGAGATTTAATCTAATAAAGCATGTGATAAAGACACTAAATTAATGATCCAATTGAAAATAAAACATAACAAATGCAAACCATAACACTATATTTACATGGAGAAAACCTTGTGGGAAAAAAACTCCACCACACAAGAGACCCAAGATTGCATTAATCTCAAAAGAGTATACACCAATACAATCACTTATTCTTCTAATGGTAAGCTGATAACATAAAAGTACCTACAAAAGAACCTTAAAGTCCACTATCTCATGCCTCCAATATATAAATTTTAAAACAAGAAACCATCAAGTGGTCTCCAGGTCTTGTTGTCCTCATTTTTATTCTTCTTGACATAGAACCTCAAATGTTTTTTATTTGTCATTTTTATTTTTATTTTGTAATTTTCTTGAACTCCTCTATTTTTTGCTAGATTTACAAAATGATAAATTGTGACTCGCTAATGCTTAAAAAATATTTGTTATTTGCTTGGTGACCTCAACTTCCCAATCACACCCCAAAACAAGAACATTAGGACTTTCAAGCAACTAAGATTTTTTTACAAATTGATTTAAGTATTTATTTCTTAACTCAAAATATAAAGTGAGATTTTAGAGACATAAGGCATCTTTTTAGTTATTACAAACTTATTCCCAATTTCTAGTTCTTTGCAATAAATTACAAAGAGGGATTTTGGTGGTAATTTGTAAAAGTGTAAATTTATAGTTAAAATTACAAATTAGTTCTACACCTCTATTTCCATCTTGAAGTGGAACTTTAGAACAAACATGCAATCCATCAAAATTGAAAATTTTCAGTTAATCTCCACACTTATAACAATTGATCATTTAATGCAACTTTTCCCACGTGTATGCAAGAAACTATATATATCCTGTCACATTATCATTTTCAATACTTGATTTATCAATTAAACTCATATCAAGTTGAAGAGAGTTTAGTATGATTGAAAAATGAGCCCATTGTTGTGAAATATGCCTCCATTGTGTTGAATTGAACCCCTTCAAAGGTTATTTATCAACTTTAGAGATCACTTGAAATACTTTTAGACAAATTATACTAATCTTGGGCTTGGGAGTCATTATTGGTTTACTATGATGTAATTCCCACATAGTTCAAGGTGTTTCAATTGTTTGTTGAAGAGATTGTCCAGTGTTAGTGCCATTTGAAGCTGTGTAGCCTTGTTCCTTGGTCATATCAAGTTGAAGAGAGTTTAGTATGATTGAAAAATGAGCCCATTGTTGTAAAATACGCCTCTATTGTGTTGAATTGAACCCCTTCAAAGGTTATTTATCAACTTTAGAGATCACTCAAGAATACTTTTAGACAAATTATACTAGTCTCGGGCTTGGGAGTTGAATTATTGGTTTACTTATGTCGTTCCCACATAGTTCAAGGTGTTTAAATTGTTTGTTGAAGAGATTGGAGTGTTAGTGCCATTTGAAGCTATGTAGCCTTGTTAAGGTCATATCAAGTTGAAGAGAGTTTAGTATGATTGAAAAATGAGCCCATTGTTGTGAAATATCCCTCCATTGTGTTGAATTGAACCCCTTCAAAGGTTATTTATCAACTTTAGAGATCACTTGAATACTTTTAGACAAATTATACTAATATTGGGCTTGGGAGTCATTATTGGTTTACTATGATGTCATTCCCACATAGTTCAAGGTGTTTCAATTGTTTGTTGAAGAGATTGTCTAGTGTTAGTACCATTTGAAGCTGTGTAGCCTTGTTACTTGGTCATATCAAGTTGAAGAGAGTTTAGTGTAGAGCCAAACTCTACATTTTTTTTCTTAGTTGTGGCTCAGTGTTTCCTATTTTCTTGTTGCTATTTGTTTCTTATGCGTAAAATGTGCCATGTGTCACATAAAGAGTGCTAACCTGTGAAGCTTCCATGTGTAATATCCAGTGTCTAAGATACATACCGCATGTTTTCTTCATATTCCTGTGTGCGAACGGCACCACGTGTCCTTCATTGTGTATCTTTCTAATAAATTTCTTTCTTGATGCGGACGACACCATGTGTCGTTACCGCGGGCCTTGGTGAAATGTTTCTTTTGTTTCAAGTTTTATGTGAAAAGTGCTAAGTGTCTTTTTGTTATTATAGCAGACGCTACCACATGTGTTCCTTTTCGATTAAGTTTTGGGTACCAAGATACATATGGTGGGCCCGACAGATATTACGACACAACTTCAAGTTTGTGTGGAGTTCACCATGTGTCATATGTAGAGGCTGGGTCTTTTTCATTGTTGAAGTTGCTGATGGCTGCCACATATTTTCTTTTGGTAAAGTTCTAGATGATGCGGAGTGTGACAAGTGTCGTCTCCATGGGGTTTCAAGAGACTCTTTTTGATAAGCTATGGGAATAGTTGGAGGGCGCCACGTCCCTATTATTGTTTCAGGTGGATGGCACCGTGTGTCACTTGTTTCTTAATATGGTGGGTCTCGTAAGATAAATGCCACAGTTTCTAAATGATGCGGGAGGTGACAAGTGTCATTACCATGAGTGCTCGGGGCATAAAGTTTCAAGTATTTTTAAGATTATGGAGAATGCCGGGTGTCCTAGTTTTGATTCTCAAAAGTTACCACATATCAAGTTTCAAGTATGGTGGAAGGTGACAGGTGGCGCTATTCTGTGTCCTTTTTGAATGGAAGAAGGCTAAGCGTTGAGCGGAGGATGCCGTGTGGCATATTTTTGAACCGGTTGAGAACTCGTGGGTGAGGTCATGTGTAGTAACAGAATAGAAGATTAACGTACCACGTATTTTATCACTCAACTAATGAGCGCGTCAGAGAAGATAGTTGCAGATTTGAGAAGATCCTCAGTATCAGTCAAAGTCCCAGTTGAGTTCCAGTTTTGTTCAGGCCATTGAGATCTTGGCGGTTAAGGGCGATCTTGAGTTAAATTTTGTGGCTATATATACAGGAAGATGTTGTAATACAGATAGACATTATTGATTAGAGAATTTAGAGATCTTGTTGTGATCAGATTATATCATTTTGCCTTAATTTAGCTATTTCTGATAAAAAAGATGATATACATGTGCATGTCTCTATGCCTTATATATTTGTTAAATTATTAATGAAAGAAGCTATGTTCTGTGCCATTGGTGATATTATCTGTGTCTTTGCATAAATCTTCTGAGTTTAGCCTTTGATTTTAAATTCATTTATGATTTGTCTATATTGATCATGCAGCATTTGCTCCCTAATATAGTTGAATCTTGATAATTTGATCACTGTGTTGAGTTACCGAAATAAATTTGAATCAGGTGTATCACCATAGAGTTAGAAATTTTGCTTATTGTATCTGTAATCTTGTTTCTTCTTCCCTTTATCCAAAACCCTATTGAAATAGGAAGAGCCAGCTTTTGTAAAATCTAGAGGTTGTTTCAAGTGTCAAGTCTGACATTCTTGAAACTTCCCATGTTGGTGCTGGAATCCGCGCATTTTTGTACATCAACAATTTTTGGCATGCCCGATGGGACCTTTCTTGAATACTGATCAAGATCGTATGAACCAGAGAGCATCAAGGAGTCAGATTTATGGACCAACAACGAGAGCTCAGTCAACCACTAATCTAGGGATTTTATTGCCACCATTAGTTACCACTCCAAGAAGAAGAATAAATCGAGTGGCAATAGCATTAGGGGCAAACATGGGAGCACCTGTACCCCTAAGAAACTATGCAAATTAGAACAATAGAAGTCTCCTCATTCTTTTGACACCACCAGATACTTGGGATCTGATTCCAGCTAACGCTTTGAAAGCTTTACCCAAATTCAGTGGAGAAGATTATAAGACACCAGGGGAGCATCTCCAAGATGTATCACATGTGTGTACAGTACATGTTATTACTTTACAAAATGTAGCCATCAGGGTGTCGGTGGCTTCTTTCAAAGGGAAGGCTCTAGATTGGTATAGATCTTTGATCCCAAATTTGATATCTACTTGGGACGAGCTTGGGGATGCCTTCTTTGCAAGATTTAGTGAGAAGGGTAAAAAATCTTCCCTGCTACAGCAATTGATCACTATAAAGAGGGCACCACAAGAGGCTATAACAGGTTTCAACACTAGGTTTCAAAAGACCTAGGATAGAATCCCTGCTATAGCTAGGCCACCATCAGGTATGGTTATTGTATTCTACCTCAAAGCTTTTAATTCTGATATATCTGTAATGATTCAATCTCTAGGAGGACATACCCTACCAGATGCATATGAATTGGCTGTAAGAGCTAAGAACAATCTGATAGATGCTAGAAAATTGCCTCCAAGGCCCCTTATGCCTATGTCCCTAGAAATCTCTATCCCCTTGCCTCAAGAAGCTTCTAATCCACCATTTGTGCCTATATCCATGTACACCTTCCCAACATCTCAACAACCCACTGTGTCAGCACCCTCTACCCCTCCATCTGAAATGGATGATGTTAAGAACATCCTTAGGTCCTTTTCAAATGAGATTATCAATATCAAAAGGCAACAAACTTCTTACCAAAGCCCCCGTATAACCAGGGATTTCAAGGAAATAGACCCCCATATCAGCCAAACTAGTACCAAGGTGCTCAAAGACAAAATAATCCCCAACCTTCAAACCAGTTGGTTATGGTCCCCACACCTTTGCAAGCTGTCCCTCCTAACCCAGGTAGGGAAATGGTCCCTGGACAAAACAATTCAGTAGAAGATGCCAATGCTTGGTGTTTTCCTTGCAACAATGCTCATATGCCCAGAGATTGCCCTAGAGGCAATCTACAACAAAAGATAGTTGAACAGAGAAGGGTGGAAGGTTAAGTTATGGTGTCAAATGCTCCTCCATATCAGTCACCCAATGTTTAGTATGGAGTAATGGTGGCTCAAATGCAAGGAATGTCTATTCAGCAGGAAGAAGAGATTGCTCCAGAACATGCTTTGTTTTCATGGATTTAGGATGAAGATTCAGTATTCTTGAATGAATCCTCTACCTCCAAAAAACCATTAGTACAGTTAGATTACTATACTAGATCAAAGAGGATAATGGTGGAACAACCTGAGACTCAAAATAATGAAGCTGTTGGGGTCCCTTATTTCTAGGCTCACTATAATCCATTTTCAAGACAAGAAGTGACTCAGCCGACCCAGAATCAAGCAGTCTCTAACCCAATACTGGAAAGAGTAAAGTATCCTTACTACCCAAAGACACAGGCATTAGGACCAATAAATGTGGTAGAACAGCTGAAGAAGACCCCTGCTCATGTATCAATATGGGATATGTTGGCCATTCCTAAGCAAAAGACACTGTTGCAAGAAGCACTGTAGATCCAGGTTGATCCCAAACCTGTCAATACAAAAGGAGTTGCTAACGAAGGGAAAACTCAAAGCAAGGACACTCCACCTTTGCAAATAGCTACTCTACAGAATGTTACACCAAAAGTAAGTAAATGTAAGCCTGAGCTATTTTATCTAACATTAATAGTGGGTAAGAAACTATTGCATAATTCAATGATAGATTCTGGGGCTAGTACTACAATCATGCCAAAACATATAGCAGATGTCTTAAATATAAAATATGAGCCACTTGCTAAAGGGGTCATGTAATTAGATGGGAAGTATATACAAACCATAGGAAGGATTAAACAACTCCCATTACATCTATATACCTGCCCAAATATAATTGTCAAACAAGATGTGGTTATAGATATTCCCACTGTCTTCGGTTTATGCCTATCTAGAGATTTCACAGCTAAGATAGGAGGATACATGTCACTTGATTGGTCACATCTGATTTTGAGAACTAAGTATGGAACAAAGATGAAGGTACTATCTGAACCTTTATCCAAAGATCATATCACTGATGAACCAACCCCAAGAATTGAAGCATCCCATGCCATGATGAATAAGGAGGAGAGAGTCTTTGTTAAGGAATTGGGTGATTGGACTGAACATGATCAACATGAAGAAGAAAATAGTCAGTGGATGACCATGATGCAAAGTGACCCTTATGGAAATTATGACTCCACTGGTTTGGGCACTTATGTTATTTTTGAAGAAGGCCAATAAATACCAAATGTTATGAGAAAAGAAGCATCTAGAAAAGAACCTGACAGAAGCTCAAAAATCTGGACCTTGAATTTTAATGGGGCTAAGAGCAAAAATGGTGCTGGAGTAGGTATATGTCTCACTTCCCCAAATAGTGAGAAAATTCTTAGAGCCATATGCTTTCAATTTGCTTGCACAAATAAGGATGCTGAGTATGAGTCTTTGGTGCATGGTCTTATGCTGGCCAAGAAGAAAGAGATAAAGAATTTGGTGGTCAAGGGAGATTTTGAACTAGTTGTGAAACAAATCAGAGAAAAGGCTGTGGCAAAGAATGTAAGAATGAGATCTTATCGCCACAGAATTTGGCATCTAATAGATGGTTTTGATGCTTTTAACATAGAAGTTGTCCCTAGAACTTAAAACATTGAAGCAGACAAAATGACACAAATTGGTTCCCAATTTGACCCAGCAAGTGACCTGCTCATTAACAGTGAGTCGGTTAAAGTTATAGTAAGACCGGAAATCCCAGACAATGTTCAGAACTAGCAAGTCTTTGATAATGATCTCCAAGTACTTTTGTTTCTACAACAATCAAGAGAGTTTGCTGACCAATTACAACCTAAGATTGAAGAAGCTTATGGTGACCAAATTATCCAACAGAAGTCTAATAAGCTCCCAAAAGGATTGATCACATTGGAAAATCTATTTGACCTAGATGATGTAAGCCTAGACAAGAGGAAATTTAAGGCCAACAAAGATGATTATTCTGAAATTCAAGTCAGTGAAGGAAGAAAGTTGAAGGTAGGCAATGCTACTACCCAAGAGGAAAAGGATAAGCTGATTTCTTTGTGTAATAAGTATGATAGAGTAATTGCATGGACCTATGATGACCTTCATGGTTATAATAGAGACATCATTGAACATACCATAGAATTTGCTAAGGGGTCAAAACCAGTCCACCAGAAATAAAGACCAGTGAATCCTGAGATTGAGCCTTTAATGGTAGATAAACTACAAAAGCTTTTAGAATCCAAAATTATTTTTCCAATTAAGTACTCAACTTGGGTGTCTAACTTAGTGCCAGTAATAAAAAAGAATGGGGACATAAAACTCTGTGTAGACTTCAGAGACCTGAATAAAGCATCATTGAAAGACCATTACCCCTACCTTCCATGGAGCAGATTTTGCAAACAGTAGCTAGATCAGAGATGTTTTCCTTGCTTGATGGTTTCTCAGGGTATAATCAGATTTGGTTGGCTGATGAAGACCAACATATAACAACATTCACCACAAAGTGGGGAACCTTTGTGTATGCCAAGATGCCATTTGGTCTTTCAAATGCTGGAGCTACTTTTCAATGCACCATGGATATAGCATTTGGAGACCTTATAAATAAGATCATTCTAATTTATTTGGATGACCTTACTATATTTACCAAAGATGCCAAAGATCATTTTGAGCACTTAGAAGCTATTTTTCAGAAGTGTCAAGAATTTGGGATTTTCCTAAATCCTAAGAAGTGTATCTTTGTTGTGCCCCAAGGGAAACTTCTGGGACATATTGTTTCAAAAGATGGAATCTCCATAGACCCAGAGTGAGTCACAACCATACTAAATCTATCTTTTCCAGTCAACAAGAAGGCAGTTTAGTCCTTTTTGGGTAAGATCAATTTTGTTAGTCGCTTCATATCTGATTTTGCAGGGCTAGTTAGGCCCATTACTTTGTTGCTGAAGAAGGATTTAGTTTTAAAATGGACTACTGAAGGGAGACAAGCTTTTGAAGAAGTCAAGAAATCCATTTCTACTACCCCAGTACTGAGAAACCTAGATTTATCTAATCCCTTCATAATGTATGTATATGGAGGAGAACACAGTGTTGCAGCTGTTCTGACCCAGAATGATGACAAGGAAGAAGGAGAACATCCAATTGTATTCTTTTCTAGAACACTCATGGAGTATGAATCAAGGTACAATTTTGTTGAGAAACAAGCTTATGCTATGGTAAAAGCTCTTAAAAAATTCAGGCATTTAGTAACAGGGAATAAAATTATAATATTAGTAGCTCACCCTAGTGTAAGGGAGTATATCATGGAAGGTGAGATTACTGAAAAGAGAGCCAACTAGATAACTAAAATGTTAGAATATGATGTAGAGGTAAGGCCTACTAAATTGGTTAGAGGCAAGGGACTCTGCCAATATATTACTCAAGACATAGAAGAGTCAATGCCTGAAGAAGCAGAAATTGAAATAGTGTTGAGACTCCAAGAAGTTGATCAGGATTCTTGGGTAAGTGACAGAATATAGTTCATGAGAACTAGTGTTTCCCTAATGAACTCTCCCCTAACAAGAAAAGATATTATAGGCAACAGGGAGTTCATTTTGTGTTGATTGATCATGTTCTGTTTCAAAAGAATATTGACGAAATACTGTTAAGATGTGTAGAGAAGGATGAAGTCCAAAAGATACTGCATGAGTTTCATGATGGGACCTCAGGAGGACATTTTTCAGCAAAAACTACTGTAATTAAAGTGACACAAGCTAGCTACTTCTAGCCAACATTGTTTGCAGATTGCTATCAAATGGTCAAAAAGTGTCAAGTTTGCCAGTTTTATACTGGGAAGACAAGAAATGCAGCATTGCCTCTAAGTCCAATAATAGTGGATGAACCCTTTGCTCAGTGTGGTTTAGACTTTATTGGGATGATTAACCCAATATCAAATATGGGACACAAATGGATCCTAATTGTAACAGATTACTTTACAAGGTGGAGTGAAGTAGTGCCGCTCAAGGAAGCTACTGAAAAGGTAATCTTAGAATTTCTAGAGGGGATAACTACCCGGTTTGGCCCTTCGCGCACTATTATATAAAACAATGCTAAGGCATTTTTGGGAACCAGACTATCAGAGTTTGCATTAAATAATGGAATATATCTGAAGACTTCATCTAATTACTATCCACAAGGCAATGGCTTGGCAGAGTCTACCAATAAGAACCTAATTAGACTCATAAAGAGAATGGGAGTTGAGCATTAGAGGGACTAGCACAAATCTCTTAATTCAACACTATGGGTAGATAGAATCACACCTAGGCAAGTAACTAAGATGTCTCCATATGAGTTAAAGTCTATGGCAAGCATGTGTGATGCCACTAAGTATAGAAGTTCCTACCTTACAATTGTTGAAACAGTTGGAAATTGAAGAAAGTGGCTCGATGCAAGTAAGGCTTGCCAAGTTACTAGAGGTTCAAGAGAAGAGAGAAAAGGCACATGAGTCATTAATAAAGCATCAGTAGATTGTAAAAAATTGGTTTGACATAAAGACTTCTAATCCAAATTTTGAAGTTGGGTCTTTGGTGCTTGTTGGTAAACAAATTTGTCACCGCGAAATAACCTTTGAAAATGACTCATTGCCCTTAGAGTGGTGACTAAATTGTCCTAACAGTTGGAGAGATCGTGACAGAGCAACGATCTTCCTTTGCATTTGAGAGGGGTAGCTCCCTCGTATGATGGGGGTATTTGTGGTTTTTGTGTACTTTTATCCTGAAAGTACAAAAAGGAAGAAAAGCAAAATAACAGGAGAAATGGGCATGTAGAAACCCTCGTAGTAGACGTACGAAAACCAATAGGAGTTTCACAATCTTATTGAAAAGTACAAGGGGGTTTTCACCACAAAGCTAGAAACCACTTTCCTAAACTCCATGATGAATTTCATGACATATGTGCAACAATGATGAAGAAAGATGACAAATCTCAACATACGAAGAGATAATTTATCTTGACACTTTCAAATCAGGATATCAGGACATGATTATGCTTCATCACCCCAATTGCATGCTTCAATGGATAACTTTGTTTTACACAAATACATAGAAAGATCACCAATTTGACATACAAGGAACTAGTAATCATAACTCAGAAATACATCAAGAACATATGAATTGAAATGCATTCTTCATTATCTTTTAAAAATTATACAATTCCAAAAGTAAACTATACAATGTGTAAAACCAAAAATGTTCCAAGAAGTTTATTCATGAGTTTCCCCTGCAAAAGTTCTCTCTAAAAGAGTTCCCCCTTTACATTTGAAATAGCCTCATATTTATAGGCTTTTTCCCATAACCACCTAGTAACCAACTTGTAACTACTTCCTAACCACTTCAAGTAACTACCCTTTTTTTTTAAAGAAAACCTAATTTTGAACTTTAATTACAATAAGTGAAACAAGTCACTTTTCCAAAATGGTAGTTTTGAAAAATACAGCTTTTGAGTTGTGAATTTGGCTAAGTCACTTTCTATCTCTGTTCTGCTCCATTGTGGTAGTCATCTTTTCAATTGTTTCTTGACATCTCTTTCCAAGTGCTTGAAATATGGTAGATGAAATTGGTCCACACTTTGCATAATAATTGCCATGAAAAATCATATATGTATTGATGGGGATTCAACAAAGTGGTAGTTTTGTAGCCACTAGAATACTCATATCCTACTAATCATGATCACTACTCCTAATACTTGAATTTATGGAGAGATAAATCTGACGATCATTTGAAGCAACAACAATCATATGTATCCATTAAAGACATAGTTGAAAGTGAGACAAAAAGATGTCTTAGGCAAGCTAGGGGCTGCCCTACTTCCCATCAGTTGATCACCTACATGACAAATATCCCCAAGACTACTCAAACCACTTTTTCCCATAATTTGTTTAAGAAGACCATCTCCTTCTTTCCAATCATGAATCACCCTGGACTTCAAATATGTTCATCCCAATTAATGACTAAACCTTCATCACTCTCCTAGTTTTGATCACCAAATTCAACTCTTCCGTCACAGAGTTACAAAATTCCAAGTGTTGCACTGAAACTTGTTTTTATCATAATACGTGTGGAATATGATTTTGAGATGCGAACACCTTATGCCAAAAATTCTTAAACTAACAAATATTTGTAACTTTGAATCAATGTCACCGGTAACTATATAATTTCCTTTCTTTATCATTGATTATCAACATAATCAAGGCATTCTTGAATAGGGGTACCAAAGTCAATGACTAGATGATTATGGGTAACACTTCAATAATATCTTTCTTTGTGCACATATGGATTCCATTATAATGAGTTTCATAGACATATAATGGTAGAAAACTTGACTCTCTATGACAACACTCAAACTCTGGTACATCAAGGCTAAATTTGTCTTCAATGATGTTTTCTTTGACCTTATTTTCATCCAATAAGAGAAAATCCAAACACTTATTTCTTAAGGTTGTGCTCTTCATCTCTTGTTGGAGGTGTCCCATGAAAGACCTCCCATAAACATATGATACTCCTTCCAAAACATTACGTAAATTAAGACATTAGAAGAAAAGAGAAGCCTTTACAATGAATCCATTTTGTGTGTATACTGCATCTTGGAAAACCATGAGATCAAATTTCTATGAGGCATTTAATCAAACATTTTGTGGGCCTTGTCTTATGTTTCTACATCTTGTATACATGTCTCCTATGGCGGCTAATATCTCATTTCTCCTGCGTAATCTATCAAACTTGGATTTATAACTGCTAATATATTTAACTTGAAAGTTTCCAATGTCTTTTCAACACGTCAATTTTGTGCATATTTCGCCAACTTCTTCGAGTTTGTGCATATCCTGTATTGGCTACATTCCCTAAGACAACGGTTCTTTGAAGCCAACTGTCAAACAATTCATCTGTATAAAATCAAACAAAACCCTCTACAGTGTGGCATGATAGGATGTTGGAATTGGTTGTGGAATTTGAAATTTTCTACCGGTAGCATATTGTTTGAAACTTTCTAAAGTCAATAGATAAATTTTCTGCGATCATTGCTGTCCATGACGCTACATTTCTTTAAGGATTTTTTATGAAAGATCACTAAAGGTCTATTAAAACATCCATTCATTTTGTATATAGCCTATAACCAAGGCAGTCCACGAAACCACATTTTCTTTGAGGCGTGTTGTCATAAAGTTCATGTTCACTGTCTATGATTTCCATGCTATACATACCAACCTGCTAGAGCATTTCGAAATATAATAACTGACAAAAATCTACATTTTGTTATGCTTTTCTAGACATCCATATCTTATTTTTTGAAGCTCCATTGTGACATGGGCTAAGAGGAGATTTCGGCAATAGTCATGGAGTCTACACCGGCTAGTTACAGCTGCTTGAAGGTTTCTATAGCCTTTTCAAAAAAAAATCATTTTGTGTATATCCTACTATCGCCGCAGTACATGAGAGTCATTTCTTTGAAGCATTTCATTTCACAGTTCATATGCCTTTGAGAATGTAGGTTTGCAATACTCCAGGATACATAATGTGTGAAGTTGAATGTGTGGTGCCTCCTTCTACTGGATCTCTCTACATAATGCTGTGAGATTTGAGATGAGTAAATGGATAGAAACGATATTTTTGTGGTTGTCAAAACAGTTCATATCCATTGTTTATGCTTCCATATTTTGAATGCATTACTGCGAGAGCAATTGAAACTATTACATCTGACAAAGATCTTTGTTTCACTTATGCTTTGAAGATGTCCATATCTTGTTTTAAAAGCTTCTATTTCCTTGCGGGTTCGTGAGCACACTGGCGAAGGTGGCAGAGTTTGAATTCTACATTTGCAATGTGTATTTACTTGAAAATGTATAACTCTTTCTTAATAAAACCGCTTTGGGCATATCCTGTAGTCATTGTATTCCGTGAGATGACATCTCCTTGAGGCATTTTTGTAGACCGTTTGTGTATATCGTCTTCCACATATTGCATGCATTATCACCATCGTAGCTAATCTGTTTAAAGCTCCCATTTTGGCACCGGGGATGATGGCAAAGACCGTGGAGTTTGGCTTTATAACTGCCAATTACATTTGTTTAAAAGTTCCTGGAGTCTTCTCAATAAATCCATTGCACAAATCCAGCAATCGTTGCATTATATAAGACCACACTTCATGGCAAATAATCCATTTTCTACGCTTTATGCATGCATGTCCACCATAGAATTTATAATTGTTTTGTGTGTATCCTGCATGTATCACACTTCATGCAATAGCATATCTTTGAGGTGTGGCAAATAGTATATGCTTTGTTTATGCTCCCATAGTTTGCATTCGCTAGGTGTCTTCAATAAACCCTGTGTGCATTGTATTCCAGTGAAGACATATTCCTTGATACATTGTAACAACTTAGGCACTTTATTATGCAGACGTGTCTATCACAACATTTGCAACTATAATATTTAGTAAAATCTTTCCATTATTATGCATTCATGGATGTTCAAACCCTCATCCAAAGCTCCCATTTTGGCGTTGGCTAGGAGGAGGTTTCCACAGGATGTGGAATTTGGATTTCCACCTGCCACTTACATTTGCTTGTGAGTTTCTAAAGAGTTTTCAACAAAACTGATTTATGTATATCCTTATTCCAAAGTTCCCCATTTGGACAAAGGCTGCGAGGATGTTGGCAAAGCTTGTGGAAATGGCTTTATATCTACAAATTGCATCTGCATGAAAGTTTGTAAAACCTTTTCAACGAACCCATGGTTTTATCTTGGTAGAAATCTACTTGAGATAACACTTTGATAGACGCCCATACTCTCCTCTGACACAAATTGCAACTCAAACATTATTGAAGATATGATTGTGCCATAGAAATGTTATGACATTACAATCAAATTGCTTGATATTCCTTGTGCATCTTTCATTGGTTTTAACTTACTTTTCAAACTGTTTGCATGCCCTTTTTTTCACGGCTCCACATTCTACTTGCATGGAGTGACTTTACTTATTCACCAATGAGGCTTGAACTTCTTTATCTGTCAATGGCCACGTTTCACATTGCACGTGAGAAGAAAAAGAAGATTTGCTTGATCATAGGAGAGTTTAGTGGACATGGTAATGGAAATTCACTTAGTCGGAAGTACAAGTGAAATCCTTCTTTATTTAAAACTTATAAAATCCTGCCTTGACTTTGGTTAGCCATAAGTGAAAGTACATGTGAACTTAGCAAAATCCAAAAGTTAACGCAAACTTGGTGAAAAACAAAAATTGATGCAAGGTTTGAGGGAAATAAAAGTCGACGCATAGTTTGCAGAAAAATCGATGTGAACTTTGCCGAAAAATAAAAGTTGACACGAGCTTAGTGTGAAATGAAAGTGGACGCAAAGAATAATATTACTAAGCCGATGCAACGTAAATTTTGACTTGGGATAATATTGAATGAACAAGACAAAGTATGACATCTTGTTCATGATTTATTCATGTGATTGACACGTATGACATCGGCGAATTGTAACTGAAAAGATGACTTAGCACAAGGGTTTTGATATGCAAAAAGTTTAAAATTTGGATAGTAGAACGGGGCCAACAGTGTTGAAGTGGGATGAAAAAGCTGCTAAACTAAGCCGACACAGTAAGTTTGATTCATTATGGACAGGTCCTTTCAAGATCTGTTCCTGTAAGCAACAAAATGCATTTGAGTTAGAGACTATGGATGGAGAGCCTGAAGAGATTCCTGTAAATGAGATCTTCTTGAAATATTTTACATAAATCTTGAACCCGGCCATGCAATATAGTTAGTTAGGTGTCTTTAATGTCCTTTCCCACTTTTTCTTGCTTTCCCACTTTTTCCCTTTCAAATAAATGTTCTGAGAACACATGTCTGCAGCATAGAGGTCCCCTTCATTAGCAGTTACATTTATTAAGGTCGTTTGGCGGTTCCTTAAACATCAAGAAAGTACCAAATTATGTGATTGCCACTTTTAATATCAATCTAACACATCATCCCATACGGATTTTCATAGATACACTAACTGTCTTTTGGCATTAATGTCATTAATAAGATGTGATGTGTCATTAAATGTTTCATTATGCCATGTTGAGTTAAGTGTTAAATCTCTTAGATTGTTGCTTTTGTTACTTTTCATTTCGCATTCTCCAAGCTTTGTTTTCTGTGTCTAAGCTTCATTCCTCGCCTGCAAATCTAGCTAAGTTTGGGTTCATTTTTAGTTTCAGTTTCTTACCTTCTGTGTCAAGAATTTCTAAGTCTTTTAAATGAGATATAGAAAATGTCGAAGCCACAGTCGCCACAGGAAGGGCTAGGGCTCTTTGAGCAATCTGATAAATTGAAAGGCAGTAAATCATATGCGTCTACACCAACACAGCCAAAAGTGAGCTATCCAAGGACAAGGGTCCCAGATACTAGGATATATGTAGACTCTACACAGGTAACAGACTATGCAGATGGCATTTTGACACACACATTCACAAGAACCCAAAGAATCTTCGGGAGGGAGCTCATTAGAGATGCCTCATCCAACCTCCAAAGGGTAGTCAGAAACTTTTGATATGAGGGTCTGGACATCTCAATTGGCACAGTTTGTGGTTCCTACCATTCACCCATATCTAGAATTAATTGACATATGCACAAAATTGTTTCATCCTTCATCCACTTCTATTCAACACGGCCCCTTCATGGTCTAGATAACCCCTAAAGCAATTTGAGATATGCTAGCTTTGCAGCATTATAGGACATCCACATTTCCTACGATTCCCAAGTTGTAGGCTACATGGGGAAATATTCATAGTAAGTTAAAGTTTCTAAACATAGAGATGCATTTAGGTGATGAAAATACCTAGTTGCCTTCACTGCCAACAGGTCGAGCCCAGTTCATTCCTGATGTTCAAGATGCTCTTGCTATGCTGGCTTTTATCTTTGGCTAGTATGATGATTCAATCATGCATGATTGGCAACTCGAAGTAATTTTTAGATTGAAAACTGTGGACAAGTCTCAGGAATACTGCCTTGACTTCTCAGAGCAAATCACTTAGGCTATGGTAGACCAGTTCACAAACTTCTCTCAAAATCATGTTTTCAGGTATTTCACCTACTTATTTTATTTAATGTTGTATCAAAATCATGGTCTCTTTCAACAGTATATGCCCTTGAATATGTATGAGCCTGAGTCCAGTAGTAATAGGACAATCCCAGTGTCCTCATGGAACCATGTTTTGTCAGACACCTCAGACCCCTATGAATTTGCAGAGTGTTTTGTTGCACCCATTTTTGGCAAATAACATATGAGCCTATAGAAAATAGAATGACAGAGAGCCTGAGGGGTTTCTTATTGAATTTGAAAGTTCCTTGTGATTACTTCTTTGGAGCCCATACGATCATTATAAGACTTCATGGCTTTGCTAGGGAGCCTGTTCTACTCCCAAAGGTTTTGACTCCTAGGGTTACATTTTTGGAAGTGGCTCGACAAATATCTGTCATTGATAACAACTTTGGATATAAGAAGAGAAAGAATAAAACATATGATGTTCCCTGGACTCGAGAGAAAATAACAATCGAGAGGAGGGAAACTGAAAACCTTTTATTGAGAAAATTAGTAGCATATGGTTTCTTGATAGTTGAAGATAAGTGGAAGTATGATCCAAATAGTCTTTTAGCTTCATGGATTATCAATAATAAAGTTTCTGCAAAGTTCATTCATGAGAGACACCCTTTTTGGGAGAAGAGAAGATCACCAAAGCAGGATGATCCTGCAATTTATGTTGAATTGATAGACCTGCCAGATGAAGGTCCCAGGCCATGGGAAACCTTTTATAGGAAAGTTCAAGAATTTGACCCTAAGAAGTCGATGACTGCAGGCCTTAGAGCTACTTTAAAGAAGAAAGACTAGAATACAAAAAAGATTGCGGCCTACTAGAAATATTGCCAAGAGATATCTGAACTCACTCATACTTTTGGGAATGTTGAGACTGATGAAGAATGGGAAACAATTTGGGATCAGTTTCATATGTCCTTAGTATCAAGCCCAAACACTAGAAACATTCCTAGAGATTCAAGAGAAGAAGAAGAAGGAACATCTAAGGAGGTTCGGGAATGTGAATAAATAGAACAAGTAGTATAAGAGGTTCCCCGAGCCCCATGGCCTCAATCTCTCAGCACCTTACAGAAACAAAAGGAGATAGTATCACCATCTTGCGAGACTCAAATAGCTTTGGCATCAGGGAGTCTCAGAGCGGCATCTTTTCAGCAAATTATAGTTGATTCAGAAGAAGAAGATTCACATGACACAGCTAAAAGGATTTTGAAAAGAAAATGTAAGTTGGTTTTAGGAGAGGAGGAAGAAGAGGAATTGCTGCCCCAGCAACAAGTTCCCATGACTTCATCGGTGGTTCAGGATAGTATTTCTTCTCCCTTTTCCTCTTCTTCTCAAATAGGGGTGGCTGCCCAAGTAATCCATTCTTCCATGCCTCTTGCCACCTCGGCTGTGCCACTTCAATCGTTTGCCCCATTTGCCAGTTCACCGGCCATGTCATCATAGGCCATTTCCTTACCCCAGTTTTCTCCATCAATGCCCAAGCGGGCTTTTCCTCAATTTGACCCAAGCAAACAAATGACTACCATTCCCTATGGCTTACCCTAAGGTTATCCATTTGCTGGTGGACACATTGGTTCACCTCCTACTTTTCAAGCATAAGCTGAAACCGTACGGAAAGCAAGAGAGGCTCGGATGGATAAGAAGAGAAAGAAAGAGAATAAGAGCCTAGCTATGTCTCACATGAAATCCTTGTTTGATTTGATTCAACAGTCTTTGACTGTTACTCATTTAGGCCCAAATGTGATTAAGCCAGTGGAGCAAATGCAGCCACAGGATTATACAATGAATGCAGTGGCCATGGATTTGTCTCATTTCATATCACAAGACAAAGTTGAATTGATGAATGAATCTGCCTCAGCAGTTACCGCTAATTACGTGAAGATGTCAAAAAGATTTCAAAAGGTTGAAGCAAATTTGGCACAAGAGAAAGCTACTAATAGTAGCTTGACTTCAGAAATATAAACCAAGGTGAAAGAAATTGATACTTTAAACAAAGATTTGTAATCTATTGTTTCCTTACAGATACATCAAGCAGCATAGACTCAAGTTGCAGCCTTGAAAATTGAGTTAGCACAGGAGAAAGCTACTATTACTATACTAAGGCAAGAGAAAGCCGTTGTGGAGAAGAATTATCAAGACAAAATGCAAGAGGCATCACAATTGCAATAGACCCTTTTGAAAGAGCAAAATTTGAATAGCACTGCCCAAGCCCAATTAATGGTTGAACAGCAAAAGACAAAGCAACTAACTATTGAGTTGGCACAGAGGCCACAAAATGCAGGGGTTTTGAATTTAGTAAAGGAGATATATGCATCTGTGTGGAAAAGAATCTCTGAGGAGATTGTACAGCTTAAGCCATCCCTCACCTTCCTGCTAAATGCCTAGCAACTTTGTGAGGAAGTAGAGTCTTCTGTGCAAGAATTTGTCTATTGTTTCATTGAGAGTTTTAGACTCCCAACTACTGTTACAGAAACTTTATGACACATTTGATGAGACTCTATCTGCAGCTGGTGTAAGTGATAGGATGGTCGCTACCAAAAGGGTAAATGAAGTGTTGAGTTGTAATTCTGCTGTAATGAATTGTGAGGAACTTTTGGATATAGTTAAAGGAGTTAAGAATATGAAGAAGCATATTGAGGATTTAGTGCAGTTGAGCTTGCCTTCACCTTTTCTTGATGATAATACATTTTTAATGATTGATGAAATAAAGGCTCAACTTGAATTTCAGTTACATGTTGTGGTGCAAATCTTGCAGTCCTTTTCTCATAAGGACATTATAAATTTGGATTTTGCTTTTCAAGATTTGCAGGGTAAACAAGGTTTGTCAGATTCTAAATGGTCTATATACTAGGCTACTTTACAAAAATTATAATTGAGTTTCATTGACAGTGGCAGTACAATTTTGTTCTTTTTGGAGTTCTTTCTGAGCGGGCACAGAAGTCCTTGTAGTCACCATGAATTGTAGAGCCAAACTCTACATTTTGTTTTTGCTTAGTTGTGGCTTAGTGTTTCCTATTTTCCTATTGCTATTTGTTTCTTATGTGTGGAATGTGCCATGTGTCACATAAAGAGTACTAACCTGTGAAGCTGCCATGTGTAATATCTAGTGTCTAAGATACCTGCTATGTGTTTACTTCATATTCCTGTGTGTGGATGGTGCCATGTGTCCTTGGCCATGTATCTTTCTAATAAATTTCTTTCTTGATGCAGACGGCACCACGTGTCATTGTTGCGGGCCTTGGTGAAATGTTTCTTTCATTTCAAGTTTTATGCGGAATGCACCAAGTGTCTTTTTGTTGTTGTAGCGGACGCTTCCGCATGTGTTCCTTTTTTATTAACTTTTAGGCACGAGATACATATGGTGGGCCCGACATATATTACGACACAGCTTCAAGTTTGTGTGCTCGCCATGTGTTGTATGTGGAGGCTGGGTCTTTTTCATTATTGAAGCTGCCAGCGGCTACCACATATTTTCTTTTGGTAAAGTTCTAGATGATGCGGAGTGTGACAAGTATCGTCTCCACGGGGTTTCAAGAGACTCTTTTTGATAAGCTACAGGAATATCCAGAGGGCGCTGTGTCTCTATTATTGTTTCAGGCAGATGGCGTTGCGTGTCACTTGTTCGTTAATATGGTGGGTCCTGCAAGATAAATGCCACAATTTCTAAATGATGCGGGAGGTGACAAGTGTCATTACCATGAGTGCTCGGGGCATAAAGTTTCAAGTATTTTTAAGATTACAGAGAATGCTAGGTGTCCCAGTTTTGATTCTTGAAAGTTACCACGTATCAAGTTTCAAGTATGGCGGAAGGCGATAGGTGGCGTTATTCTGTGTGTCCTTTTTAGATGGAAAGAAGGCTAAGCGTTGAGTGGAGGATGCTGTGTGGCATATTTTTGAGTCGGTTGAGAACTCGTGGGTGAGGCCACGTGTAGCAATAGAATAGCAAATTAATGTACCATGCATTTTATCACTCAACTAATGAGCACACCAGAGAAGACAATTACAGATTCAAGAAGATCCTCAGTATCAGTCAAAGTCCCAGTTGAGTTCCAGTTCTATTCAGGCCGTTGAGATCCTGGTGGTTAAGGGCAATCTTGAGTGAAATTTTGTGGCTATATATACAGGAAGATGTTGTAATATAGATAGACATTATTGATTAGAGAATTCAGAGATCTTGTTGTGATCAGATTATATCATTTTGCCTTAGTTTAGCTATTTCTGATAAAGAAGCTGATATACCTATGCATGTCTTTGTGCCTTCTATATTTGCTGAATTGTTAATGAAAGAAGCTCTGTTATGTGCCATTGGTGATATTATATGTGTCTTTGCATAAATCTTCTGTGTTTAGCCTTTGAATTTAAATTCATTTATGATTTGTCTATATTGATCATGTAGCATTTGCTCCTTAATATAGTTAAATCTTGAGAATTTGATCATTGTGCTGAGTTACCAAAATAAATTTGAATTAGGGGTATCACCATAGAGTTAGAAGTTTTGCTTATTGTATCTGTAATCTTGTTTCTTCTTCCCTTTACACAAAACCCCATTGAAATAGGAAGAGCCAGCTTCTGTAAAATCTGGAGGTTATTTCAAGTGTTAAGTCCCACATTCTTGAAACTTCCCATGTTGGTGTTGGAATCTGCACAATTTTATACATCAACATTTAGTATGATTGAAAAATGAGCCCATTGTTGTAAAATATGCTTCCATTGTGTTGAATTGAACCCCTTCAAAGGTTATTTATCAACTTTAGAGATTACTCAAGAATACTTTTAGACAAATTATACTAATCTTGGGCATGTTAACATTAAAAAATTTATTCAGAGAGTCAACAAGGAATATAAATATTTTTAAGTAGTACATAGCAAATTCAAAGATATCTCAATGCTTAAATATTTTGAGTAATAAATGAAATGTAATCAAATATTAAAGAAATTTGTACATATTTTAAAAAGCTAGAGCATATAAATACCATTAAAGATCTACCTAAACTTCAGTTAAAATAACAATCATCATGTTAAAATCCAAAATACAAAAGAACTCTTAGAAGAGAACTCATCAACACATCATATTTGAACATGTAAATTATGAACTAGATAGATCTATCTAATGTACCTACATTTGTTAAGTTTGAGACCCCTACATGATAAGGATACAAAAAAAAGAGCTTCCCTTAGCTTCAAGAAATATTTATTCTGTACTGACAAGGCCAACCACATGAAGGTGGAAGCTCAGTGGCCTCACCTAAGACCTAACACACCTAAAACCTAAGACTGAAGACCTAGAATGCAACTAAGACCTAGAAGACACTTTTAAGACACTTAAGACATATATTAAGACACCTAATACCTTTAAGACACTTTTAAGACATACACTAAGACACCTAAGACCTTTAAGACACTTAAAAGACATACCTACTTGACACATTTAAGACACCTAGACACCTAAGTCTTAAAACACCTAAGAAACCTAAGACCTATAAGACACCATAGTACACCTCTAAAACACCTAAGAATTAAGACATATATAAGACACCTAAGACCTTTAAGATAGTTACTTGACATATCTACTTGACACATTTAAGACACCTAGACACCTAAGACACCTAAAACACCTAAGAAAGGTCTAAGATGCCTAATCTACCTTTAAGACACTTAAGACATATCTAAGACACATATGACCTAATATAGGTCTAGAAGACATATTTAAGACACATTTAAGACACCTAGACACCTATGACCTAAAACACCTAAGAAACTATAAGACCTTTAAGACACCTCTAGACACCTAAGACATCTAAGACTATCTATATATTGTTTAGAGATCATACCTGCACAACATGAAGTTCAATTTTATAACTTGAAATGCTTATAGGTATAGACCTACATATTTGCAAAAATAAAAATCTATGTAAATAAATTTATAGCTCGTTTGTAGCTTGATCATGTTTGATTATAATAAAATTTGAACTAAGAACCATTGAAATTAAAATTTGAAAGGAAAGAACTATCAAGAATCATGTACATTTTAAAATAAATCAATAGATCAATAGATAAATCAAGTGTGCATATACATTCATACCATGTATCGATTGGTTCAACTCGCTCTTCAATAATGTAGCCAGAGCTCTTGATACATATAATCTGGATCTTCTCTATCTTTTATTATCTCTAAAATCTTTTTGTGATCTTCAATAGACAACCTCCACTTTTGTTGGCCACGTCCTCTTTTTTGTTAAGTTTTCAAACTTAATCTTTTTATTATAACTAAGTGATTGTACTGCATAACCTTTTGTCCTGGCATATACTCAATAAATATAATACCATTTTTATCTATCTTTAATTAATGATAATAGATGCCTTCAACAACAACTGATCCAATGGGATATGATTGTCCATCACCATTTGTCATTGATTCTAACAATTTTGATTTTGCTTGTGTGCATATTAGTAGATAGTAATCTACACCTTCTGTATTGTTAGGATCTGTAACTACAACAAAAAAATCTCTTGTACACACCACAAGTAAACATGTTTGTACATTTGAGTTGAACAATGTAAATCAAATGTTCAAAACTTTATTACAATCTAGAATATAAATCAATTCTGTAACTTACCTATAGCAACTAAATCTGATACATGTTCGTAATCAGCTGAATATATAGGATCATATACATCTACGATGTCACTATCTTCAAAAGGAGGTATTGATACTATTTGTTTCATTTCCCATTGTGAAACATATCCATCCCTTACATTTGGACATTGTAGAATATTTGCATTGTTCTCAATGCAATCAACACAAAAATATGATTTTTCTCTCACTTGAATAGCAAGAGGCTTGCTATATCCTGTAGTCATGTCTTGATGCAAACTTCTAACACCATTAATTGCTTGACAATTATATGGATTCGATCGATCAATATCTGCACGTATGAACAAATTCTTGAGCATTTCAATTAAATTAAAATTCAATTAAATCACAAGTGTACTTAAATTTGAATATTAAAGTTTTCAAATAACATAAATTCAATTAACATACCTTTAACTTCCCAAAAATAGCGTTTGTTGTATATTGAGTCATGGGCACCAAAATGACTTTTGCACCATTCAACAATTTAATTTTCATTTCGTATGGTGTTACCTACAATTTCATGTTGGTAAAGTGCCCAAATAAGAGGTAAGAATTTAAAAAAGTTCACATGTACATCCAACTATTACAATACATGTAGATCAATTACAAAAATCATTGTAGAAGTATTCAACAATTTTAAATTTTATAAATTCCATATCTAGTACATTACATGCAAGTTCATATTGGTGAAGTGCACACTTTACACATGCTCCTACTTCATCATGCTCTCCTTTTCCATGTCCACTCTCAAAAAAATTCCACAAAAATTTTATGCCAAATCTAGCATGTTGTTGTGTTAACCAATTAAATGCTTTTGCAGACTTAAATTATCCTATATAAATAGTTATATATAAACAACGATTTGAAAACCAAAAATTAGTTAAAAATTCAAGTCTTAAAATTTTATAAAATTTTAAATTAAAAATTAATAAATAATAATAAAATCAACACTTACTAGCACATCCATTAGACCAAATCTAGTGTTGTAATGCATTAATGCCACATTGTCTCAAATCTTCAAAAAACATTCGAAAGCAATGTGCTACATAGCTTCTATCATGATCCGTATCATCACTGATATAAAAGTGAACCTCCTTGATGATAATTCGTTCATCTTCAGTACTCTCTACCTCATCTACAAATAACTCAGTATGCCTATAGCAAACTTGTACAAAGATTGTGACTTGCTCTGAATGATAATATTGAATTTGAATCTCAGTTTGAGGACTAAATGTATAATTTTTAGAAAAATCTACAATAGAGAGAATACAACCCGGTGGAAAACAATTCTTTGAGTCACGAAATTGCTTAGCCTGCCATCTTGTGCCATGACAATGTTGGATATGTGGGTATACAATGTTATGAAATTTGTTCATAAACTCGTTGCAGGGCAATTCACTCTCTCTCAAAACAATTTTTTTGGATTAAGCTCCTGACTTCGTTGAGTATTTCTCATATTCAAATCTCTTCCAAACAATTGACATTGAATGATCAATATTCTCAAATGGTAAAAATTTCATCTTGAAATTTCCACAATCTATACATATATTTCTTATACACTGTACATTGAATTCATCTGAATCTTTTAATTTTTCACATAAGATAGACTTCACAAATTGTGTTGTACTTCTAGGGATGGCTACATTTGGATTAACTATTGCCATAAATGTTTTATATGACTGTAGGAGTAGATGAAATTCAACATGATTTTGACAGCAACAAGTTTCACATACTTTATTTATATGTACAAAACTTGGTCATAAATTCTCAAACATCCTTTGAGAAATCTTCACATGTGAAAATTCTTGCTTGAATGCTTCAAAAAATTCACTTTGTGTTGTATCTATAAAATGCTTTAGATGAGCAATTTTTTTACCATCTTCGTCTTTTATTTGTATAGTGTCCCTTCTATTGGAATAAACATGGGAGTGATCGGTCCAATATCCAATTACTTTTTGTTTTACATCTTCTGAAAGTCTCTCTCTCTGAGGGACTCAACAAATATTTACGCAATTATTTTCAATGTTTTCATCTAATCTATTTCTCTTCTTGATATATCTTTGAATAGTTCTCCTAGATACATTTACTAATTGGGCAATTGCTTTAACTTGTCTTCTATGTGATAATTTCTTACTAAAAATTATAGTCATCAATACTCTACGTGCAACACTTAAATCAGAACTTTGACTCTTATTTTGAATAGAATTCAATGTTGTTTGCAAGTTTTCAATTACTGTCTGATTTACTAAATTTGAAGTTTTTTCTTGTTATCAACTCCTAACAACTCCAAAACATGGGTCATTTCTTTTCATCTAAATAACTTTGCACATAATTGTGCTCTTCTAATTAGAAATTTATCTTCAAAAAATTCATCCCAAATTCTTTTAGAGTGCAATTTTATTATGCTTTCAGATAACATATGTTCAGGTGAAATATTTTTGAAAAGAGCGTCCTAATCCATCTCCATAAGATTTTTCATTCCATGCAAAAAAATTCTATCACTACTACCAATTTCATCTTGTACTTGTTTATTAACACACCCTTCAACTTGTTCATCAATAATTTCAATGGGTTGTTCTTGACTAGATGTTCCTAGGGTTTTTTCATCTCTTTTTCGGTCATACAACCTTGATCTAGTTCTTTTATTCCCCATCACAAATTGCTTGTTTTAATTCACCTACACACATATACATCCTAATATATAACTCATGAAGTTCAATTTCTACATGGTAAAATGAGTAAATAAGTTAGGAATCATGTTACATACCTTGAAAATTTATAGCCTCTCTTACCAAAAAAACTCCTTTTGTGTGGTTTCTCCAAATGTTTGAATTGAAAAAAATTAAAAAAAATAATTTTTAGCCTCTATTGCAAAAAATTCTGCTTCTTCTATTTTCTCCTTGATGCTTGAATTGAGAAAAAACATTAAAAATGAAGCCATATATATATATATATATATATATATATATAATATTAAGTTAAAAAAAACAAAAAACAAAAAAATAAATCGTCGACCAGTGGTGGTCGCTCGAATTATATAATTTCATGCGAGTTGGTCTCACCCGAGTTTGATCTGGGTGAGTCTAACTTGAGCGAGTTCGATTCACCCAAAACTATCTATGTGGCATTCCACTTGGCAGCCACCTCCTCATTTTCTAAGGTTTTCTGAAATTCTCAACTTAAACTGAATATTTCTTCAATCAGAATGGATTATTTCAAAAATAAAAAAATACCCTTTTGTAGAGCTCTGAGTCTAGAATCCAAATATGATTTTTTAAATATTTTAATTAGTCTTAATATATATATTTTTAAACTATTACAAGTAGGTTATTAAAATTAGAGATGACGTTGATTAGAGATTAAAAAAAAAATCAAAACACATCCAAATTTTTTCAAAATTATATGGTGCACTAGAGGAAATAGTCCTCTCCAACAGGGTATAATTGGTTTTGTGAAAATGATAAAAAAATATACAAAAGTTGATGTGGAATGAAAACTATTAGATTATGTAAAGTTTGACTTTAAAACGATATTACGAAGAAAATATGCATTGAAAACTAATTTTTTTTCTCCATGCACTAGATATTGAACTCCTCTATTTGGGAAAAAAAAATTAGGGAAAAATAAGATTGTTTGCTCTATTTTTTGTGATGTGGACTCAAAGTCACTTTTTTCTTGAAATTTTCAGTAATTCAAAATTTGGTCTTAAATTTATAAAAAAAAAAATTGTCAAAATAATTTTTAAATTTTTTGAAAAATTACAAGCATAAAATTCATCAAGAGATCTACATTTCATTAGTTACATCATTTTGAAATTCAAAACATAAATGCCACTTTTATGAGGTCAAAATTGAAACTTTTTGCTTGTGTTGGCGGATTCCTTTATAAAAGTGTGACACAGGTTTTTGAATTTACCCAGTTATTCAATAAATTAACTATTATCAACCATTTCTTGTTGATGGTCGCATACTGACCTAACTTAGTTTTCAACAAAACTTAATTTTAATGGATCTATAATTTCCCATTCAAGGCCCAATTTCTAACTAGGTAAGTCAAACACAACTTACCACTATCTGTTGCAAGTATGAGGTTATCCAGTGTTGTCATTGATGTCAACATACTCATATTGCATTGACAAGAAGGATTTGATGAGCTGTGTACTGAGGATATTGAGAAAATTAGTCTCAGTCAGGAACAGTGAAGAACAGTGATGAGAAGAAGGTAAATGAACTGTATAGGATGAGAACCGGAGGATGCGGATTAAAGGGTTAGTAGATATGAGTCTTGAGATGCTACAGTTAAGATTTCAGAGGTCCGCATGAAGATCTGAAGGAGTTGTGGCTACCGGTATAGAACCGGGTCCGGCAAGTATCCGGAGGTGACAGAGGATCACAAAAAGGTCCGGTGAGGTCCGGAATTGTATTATCCTAATCTGCGGATTGGAAGGAGTGTTTGGGATGTCCTTGTGATGTATCATCCTGATTTGTGTATGATTTGGAGGTCCGGAAGTACCTCTTGCATTATGACAGTAGCGACAGACTGTGTTCTTGAAGTTCCGGATGAGGAAGACAAGAGATCCCAGTAAGCAGAGGAAGTGCGGATGTATCCGGACATTCAGACAGGCTTGTGAAGGTTCTTGGATCATGTTTAGGTTGTGTTGTTGGTCCGCATTGATGGTAGAGCCCGGAATTGAAGTTATTCTTCCGGATGAAGTTCTTGCTCTGTGTAGCCGACCGGATGAGTTGTTCATCCTGCGAATGTTCTTGTGATGGCCGACCGGATGTGTTATTCATCTTGCGGATACTCCTATGGTTGTTTGCCGACTTAGATGCTTGTTCCTAAGTCGATGTCTTGTATAAATAATGATTTGTGAGTTCATTTCAGTGTGTGGTGAAAAGATGAGCATGATATAGCGAAGAAAGGTGCGAAAGGCAGAGCAGAGATTGTTGGGCTTAATTGGAACTGATCCGGACATGGTAGAGATGTCATTCTCCAGTTCATGACTGTGATTTTTATCACTTTGTAGACAGTGTGTCTCCTTGTAGGCAGTGGGCCTCTTTGTGAGCAGTGTGCTCGGGCAGTGAGCCCTTATTGGCATGTGCCATTCATTTTTCTTTATTCTTCTAACAGAGAATAATTCTTGGGTTAATCACCCCGTGGTTTTTCCCTTAACCGGGTTTTCCACGTCAAAATCTTGGTGTTCAATGTGTTGATGCTTATCTGCTCTTATATTTATGTATTATGCTTTCATGAATGATTATTTGATATGCTGCTAACTAACAACAGAGAATTAAGTGTTTGAAATAGAAGAAGTTCTATACAACTGATTCACCCCCCCCCCCCTCTCAGTTGTAAGCCCTAGATCCAACAATTGGTATCAGAGCCAAGTTCCTCTGACAAGAGCTTAACCGCTTGAGGAGATCCAGGATGTCGTCTTACAAGAAGGATAGTCCGAAGTTCGATGGAACCAACTTTACTCTCTGGAAAGGTCGCATGAAGTGTCACTTGGAATGCATGGGAAAAGCATATCTGGGTATGATTTCAAAACCATATGTACCTCCACAAGGTGGTCCGACAACTCTGAATGAAATCACAGAAGCTGAAAACAATCTGCGGACCAAGGAAGCTCTTCTAAGTGCATTGAATGACTCAGATCTCTCGAATGTCATTGACCTACCCACTGCATATGAGATCCTAACTAAACTGGAACTTCTGTATGAAGGAGATGAGTTTGTCAAAAGTGCAAGGTTGCAAAGTCTGAAAGGGAAATTTGAAAGATTGAAAATGAGAGATGATGAAAACATTACTACCTTTATGCCAAGAGTAAATGAGCTGGTATGTGGAATCAGAAATGCTGGTGGAACTTTAGATGAAAATGAGATTGTCTGCAAAATCCTAAGATCCCTTCCTGCTGCCTACAAAATCAAAGTTGCTGCCATTGATGAATTCAGAGCCCACACAACTGTCACAAGAGAACAACTGGCTGGCAAACTAGCTGCATTTGAAATGACCGAGTTTGGAGATGATCCTCCCAAGACTGAATCTGCTTTCAAAGCCAGTGCCTATGTGAAAGGCAAACAGAGATTTGATCCGGGTGAAAACTCATCAAGGAAAATGTCATGGTATGATCAAGCAAGAAGAGACATGGAAGAAGAAGAAGCAGAAACAGCTCAACTTGAAGCCCTCATTGCAAAGAGACTGCCAAGAGGATCCGGTAAGTATGAAGGAAAACTACCCTTTAAGTGTTTTAACTGCAATAAGATTGGTCATTTTGCCTCAAGATGTCCGGAGAGATCTGCAAGATCTAATACTCACAGACAAAGGTTTCAAAAGAATTGCTATTATGTTCATGAAGAAGATGACAATGAAGGAGTAACAGATGATGAATCAGATCCAGGAAGCAAATCCGGAAATGAGTGGGTGTTTATAGCCATCAAGGAAGAAGATTCCTTGCTCTCTGAATCTGTCAATCACAAAGTTGTTGAAAAAGCCTTGGCTGCTCAAGTGGAAGAAAAGGATGATTGGGTTATTGACAGTGGATGTTCTCACCATATGACTGGTGACAAGAATAAGTTCTTAGACTTGGAAAGATATGAAGGAGGAATGGTAAAGTTTGGTGACAATTCTGCTGGTAGAATCAGAGGTAGGGGAACTATTTCCTTTGATGGTAAGAGCAAAACAGGTAATGTACTGTATGTTGAAGGATTGAAGCACAATCTTCTCAGTGTTGGTCAGTTAGTGGACAAAGGCTATGATCTCCGGTTCAAGAATGGAAAATGCAGAATCTTTACAAGCTCCGGAACTGAAATTGCATCCGGTACTCAGACAAGAGGTAACATCTTTCATCTGGTTGGTTCAAATAAAAGTTGTTTGTTTGTTCAAATTGATCAGAGTTGGTTATGGCATAGAAGAATGTGTCATGTAAATTTTGATAACATCATCAAGATAAGCAATACTCAGGCTGTGAGAGATCTTCCAAAGTTGATAAAACCTACAAATAGTGTGTGTAAAGAATGTCAGTTAGGCAAACAAAGCAGAGTCTCTTTTAAAAGCAAAGATCAGTCTTCTACCGGATTATTGGAATTAGTACATACTGATCTATGTGGTCCAACAAGAATCAAGAGTCTGCAAGGTGATAGATATTTCATGTTGTTAATTGATGATCATTCCCGGATGATGTGGGTTACCTTTCTAAAAGAAAAATCAGAAGCTTTTGAGAAGTTCAAAATCTTCAAAGCTATGGTGGAGAATCAAACCGGATTGAAACTAAAGTGTCTAAGGTCTGATAGAGGTGGTGAATTTACATCTGGTGAATTCATTGACTTTTGTGAGAAACAGGGTATAAGGAGACAGTTGTCTGCTCCTAAGACTCCACAGCAGAATGGAGTAGTTGAGAGAAAGAACCGGACCATCCAGGAAGATGCTAGGACAATGATGTTGGAAGCAAATGTTCCTCAAATGTTTTGGAAAGAAGCTATCAGCACTGCAGTCTACACTCTCAATCGAGTTCAAATCAGAAACAACACCGGTAAGACCCCCTATGAACTCTGGTTTGGCATCACTCCTACTGTGAAATATTTCAGAGTATTTGGTAGCAAGTGTTATATTAAAAGAGATGAAGATCTAGGAAAGTTTGATGCTAGAAGTGATGAAGGAATTTTCTTGGGCTACTCCACTCAAAGCAAAGCATACCGATGTTACAATAAGAGATTGAGGAAAATGATAGAAAGCACCAATGTAAAGGTTGATGAAGGAATTGAGAAGCCTTCAAGATTTTATGAGTTTGATGAAGATGACCAAGACAGTGTTCAAGGACCTCAATCCTCTCCGGTGAGACAGAGTCAGCCTGATCCGGTAAATCAGGAAGAAGAGTTAGATTTGAATGAGGCTGATCAAGAAACAGCAGTGCTGAATACTCCCAAAATTCCAAGGTATGTAAGACTGAATCACTCTGAAGATCAGATCATAGGTGACAGAAGCAAAGGTGTACAAACTAGAAGGAATATTGCTCAAGATCAGAATGAATGTTGTCTGATTTCAAAGATTGAACCTAAAACAATAAATGAAGCCTGCAATGATGAAAACTGGACCAAAGCAATGGAAGATGAACTGATGCAAATTGAGAAAAATCATACTTGGGATCTTGTTCCCAGACCTAGAGACAGGAATGTAATTGGAACCAAGTGGGTCTTCCGGAACAAACTAAATGAAGCTGGTGAAGTAATCAGAAACAAAGCTAGATTGGTCTGCAAAGGCTACTCTCAAATAGAAGGAATTGACTTTGAAGAGACTTTTGCTCCGGTAGCAAGAATTGAAGCAGTCAGATTACTTCTTGCATTTGCTGCCTTCAAAGACTTCAAGGTATATCAGATGGATGTCAAGTCTGCCTTCCTAAATGGTGATCTGGAAGAAGAAGTCTACATTGAACAACCGGATGGATTTCAATTGTCTGATAATAATGATATGGTTTGCAAGTTGAAGAAAGCCTTGTATGGATTGAAGCAAGCCCCAAGAGCATGGTATGAAAGGTTGGATAAGCATCTTGTGCAGATTGGATTCAACAAAGGTACTGCTGACAGCAACTTATATTTCAAAATTGATCATGAGAACATTCTGATTGTTGAAGTGTTTGTGGATGATATCATTTTTGGAGGAAGAGATAGTATGTGTAAAACTTTTGCAAATCAGATGAAAAGTGAGTTTGAAATGTCTATGCTTGGTGAAATGAATTTCTTCTTGGGTCTGCAAATTACTCAAACAAAAGAAGGGATCTTCATTTCTCAGACCAAATATGCGAAAGAATTGTTAAAGAAATTTGGTATGGAAGACTCAAAGCCTATGAACACTCCTATGGCAACCGGATGTAAGTTAAGCAAAGATGATGATTCTCCAAAGGCAGATCAGACAAAGTATAGATCAATGATTGGTGGATTGTTGTATCTCACTCAAACTAGACCTGATATAATGCAGGCTGTTGGTCTTGTGGCAAGATTCCAGGCTGATCCTAGAGAATCTCATGTTATGGCAATCAAAAGAATTTTTAGATACTTGAAAGGAACAGTTGAGTATGGTCTTTGGTATCCTAGAGATCCGGATTTCTCTCTTCATGCTTACACAGATGCAGATTGGGCAGGAGATGTGGATGACCGGAAGAGCACTAGTGGTGGAGCATTCTTTTTGGGAAAGAGATTGGTTTCTTGGCTAAGCAAGAAACAAGATGCAATATCTCTGTCTACAACTGAAGCAGAATACATTGCAGCAGCAGGTAGTTGTACTCAAATCCTATGGATGAAGCAGATGCTAAGAGACATCAAAGTTGAATATGAGGAGCCTATCACAATTTTCTGTGATAATTCAAGTGCAATTAATATCTCCAAGAATCTGGTATTGCATTCTAAGACTAAGCACATATCTATCAAATTTCACTTCTTGAGAGAACAAGTAAACAAGGAAGAAGTCAGATTGGAGTATGTTCCCTCCAAGGATCAGATTGCAGATATCTTTACAAAACCTCTTCCCAAGGACTCTTTTGAATATCTCCGGGAGAAGTTAGGGGTCATGGCCCCTCCGGTAATGAACTAAGATGCACTGTTGTGCATCAGTCCGGTGGCTATCACAGTCATATCTTGTGATCCGGACGAATGGGGAGCTGCAACTAAGGGGGAGCAGCTGGTATGATTCTGATGTATGAGAATTGCAAGTATGAGCCCTTTGCCATTGATGTCAAAGGGGGAGAGAAAACATGTGAAAAACAAGTGGTTGATGATCAAAGGGGGAGCAGCAAAGGAAGAGAAGACATATGAAAAGTTGAAGTTCTTGTCTTAATGGTTTTTCACATCATATGTTGCCATCAATGACAAAGGGGGAGATTGTTGCAAGTATGAGGTTATCCAGTGTTGTCATTGATGTCAACATACTCATATTGCATTGACAAGAAGGATTTGATGAGCTGTGTACTGAGGATATTGAGAAAATTAGTCTCAGTCAGGAACAGTGAAGAACAGTGTTGAGAAGAAGGTAAATGAACTGTATAGGATGAGAACCGGAGGATGCGGATTAAAGGGTTAGTAGATATGAGTCTTGAGATGCTACAGTTAAGATTTCAGAGGTCCGCATGAAGATCTGAAGGAGTTGTGGCTACCGGTATAGAACCGGGTCCGGCAAGTATCCGGAGGTGACAGAGGATCACAAAAAGGTCCGGTGAGGTCCGGAATTGTATTATCCTAATCTGTGGATTGGAAGGAGTGTTTGGGATGTCCTTGTGATGTATCATCCTGATTTGTGTATGATTTGGAGGTCCGGAAGTACCTCTTGCATTATGACAGTAGCGACAGACTGTGTTCTTGAAGTTCCGGATGAGGAAGACAAGAGATCCCAGTAAGCAGAGGAAGTGCGGATGTATCCGGACATTCAGACAGGCTTGTGAAGGTTCTTGGATCATGTTTAGGTTGTGTTGTTGGTCCGCATTGATGGTAGAGCCCGGAATTGAAGTTATTCTTCCGGATGAAGTTCTTGCTCTGTGTAGCCGACCGGATGAGTTGTTCATCCTGCGAATGTTCTTGTGATGGCCGACCGGATGTGTTATTCATCTTGCGGATACTCCTATGGTTGTTTGCCGACTTAGATGCTTGTTCCTAAGTCGATGTCTTGTATAAATAATGATTTGTGAGTTCATTTCAGTGTGTGGTGAAAAGATGAGCATGATATAGCGAAGAAAGGTGCGAAAGGCAGAGCAGAGATTGTTGGGCTTAATTGGAACTGATCCGGACATGGTAGAGATGTCATTCTCCAGTTCATGACTGTGATTTTTATCACTTTGTAGACAGTGTGTCTCCTTGTAGGCAGTGGGCCTCTTTGTGAGCAGTGTGCTCGGGCAGTGAGCCCTTATTGGCATGTGCCATTCATTTTTCTTTATTCTTCTAACAGAGAATAATTCTTGGGTTAATCACCCCGTGGTTTTTCCCTTAACCGGGTTTTCCACGTCAAAATCTTGGTGTTCAATGTGTTGATGCTTATCTGCTCTTATATTTATGTATTATGCTTTCATGAATGATTATTTGATATGCTGCTAACTAACAACAGAGAATTAAGTGTTTGAAATAGAAGAAGTTCTATACAACTGATTCACCCCCCCTCTCAGTTGTAAGCCCTAGATCCAACATTATCAACTAGGTTCACTAGGTTTATAAAGCACATAACTTAGGTGGAAATAAACTGTCCCTTCCAATGTTTATCCACTTCTCTTAGATGATGCTCTCCCTCCCTTCTCAGAGGTTGGTAATCTGTTCCCTAGATACCACTCACAGTCACCAAATTATGATAAGTGTTCATTAGTAAAACCTTGATCTTCATAAATAGATAATCTCAATAACATTTAATCACATGTCAAATTATATGCATTTAATCATAACTCATGAAATCATTGTTTTATCCTGACATTTTCCCTAAACATCAAATCATTAATCCATGAAAATTTATCTACTAATTACATGCTAGTAAAAGTAATGCATAGTCGAAGTTTGGGGATGTGACATATCTCCCCCGTAATATTCATCGTCCTTGATAATTCCATGTATCAAAATTTATACCATGAAAAAGTTTTTGTTTATCTTTGAAAAAACTTAAACTAATGTGGAAATCTTTGGTAAATATCATGATAATTTTCCCAAGTGGCATTATCTTCTGCATATTGGTCCCACTAGACCTTGCATTGAGTAACCTCTTTATTATGCAAGCGTAACTTATGTATTTCGAGCACTTTGATAGGCTTGATCATTACCACTCCTGGGTCCTTCAGCTATAAGGCATTCCAATCAAGAATGGGAATTTGATTATCTCTTGAAACATACTTTTCAAATAAGAAACATGGAAGACATTATGCATCATAGCAAGAGTTAGTGGTAGAGCAATCTTGTATGCAACTAGGTTGACTTCCTCGAGAACGTAAAAGGGACCCACATATCTAGGAGCTTGTTTGGATGTCTTTCCAAACTTAATGGAACTCTTTTGAGGCTTGACTCTTAACAAAACTTTTTCTCCTACTGAGAAATGTCTTGGAATGTACTTAGCATTTGCATAGATTTTTTGTCTACCATTTGCCTCCACTAGCCTTTTCTTGATCAACCTGATCTGTCCTTCCATTTCTGATAGCATTTCTAGACCAAGGCTAATCCTATCTTCTATCTTATCCCATCTTATAGGAGTTCAACACTTTCTTCCATATAATGCTTCAAATGGGGCCATTTTAATAGCGGAATGATAGGAATTATTGTAAGCAAATTCTACAAGAGGAAGATAATTCTCCCACTTATATTGATGATCCATACATGCAATACATTCTCAATAGATCTTCCAACACTTGGTTTACTCTTTTCATTTGACCATTTGTCTCAGGATGATAAGCTAAACTTATGTTCAATTGAGTTCCGAGTGAGGAAAATAAAGTTTGCCAAAACCTTGATGTCATGCGGGCATCCCTATTTGAGATGATCTTCTTAGGAATGCCATGCAACCTAAATACTTCTTGCACAAATTTTTAGGCTATGATTGGTGCTCCATCTGTCAAATTCCCAGGTATGAAATGTGCTACCTTAGTGAGCCTATCTACCACTACCAGAATACCACTATGCCTATTTATAGACATAAGAATACCTTGTACAAAATCCATATTGATGATATGTAATTTCCATTCTGAAATCTCATGAGGATATAAGAGTCTTGTCGAGTGATGATGTTCTACTTTCACCCTCTAGCATTCTAGACATCCTGCTACAAACCTTCTAGCATCCCTCTTCATTCCTTTTCAAAAGTATAATGGTTTTACATTGCCTAGCAATTTTGTCACTCTAGGATGTCTTGAATAGGGTGCATAATGAACTTCTTTCCACACGATATTCTTTAACTCATCAGAGTTTGAAATGTACATTCTTCCTTTGAATCTTAGTAGTCCATCTGGTTCAAAGTGGAATCTATCATACCTAGAATCATGAGGATTGTCCAAGAGAGCTTGCCTAACCTACTCATAGTATTCATCTCCCTTGGATTTTTGTAAATCTTGATCTTTAAATCAAAATGAATAGAGATCATAGAGGAGATATGTCTCCTTCAACTTAAGGCATCCACTACTTGGTTTTATTTTCCCTGAATGTACTTGATCTCAAAATCATAATCAGATATTAACCCTAACCATCTTCTCTAATGAGCATTAAGATGTGGTTGGGTAAACAAATATTTAAGTCCTTGGTGGTCTATTCTTAACTCAAAGGGTTTCCCAATTAAATAATGTCTCCACATTTGTAGTGCATGAACCACTGTTGCTATCTCAAGATCATGTGGGGCATAATTTTTCTCATACATCTTCAATTTTCTAGACTCATAAGCAACAACTCGCCCTTCTTGCATAAGTACTCCACTCAATCCTTCTCCTGAGGCATCAGTAAGGACTACAAAATGACCCTCTGGATTAGGTACCTTTAGAATTGGTGCCCTAGTTAGCTTCTCTTTTAGTTGATCAAATGCCTCCTAGCACTTTTCTAACCAAACAAATCTTTTTCCTTTCCTTTGTAGAGAAGTAATGGGGTAGGCAATCCTTGAAAGGTTAGCTACTAATTTTTTGTAATATCCTGCTAGATCCATAAAACTATGAACTTCATGCACATTTTTCAGTGCAAGCCACTCTAGAATGGATTTGATCTTTGTTGGATCTACTATAATTCCCTCTACTAAGATTATATGACCTAGGTACTGTACTTATTTTTGAAATAAAGTATACTTTGAGAGCTTACCAAAAAGTTTGTGCTCTCTTAGATGCTAAAGACCAATTCGCAGATGTTGGACATGTTTTTCCTCATTCTTGGAATAAATCAGATTATCATCTAAAAACACAAGAATGAACTTATCCAAGCAATCTTTGAATACATTGTTCATTAAATTCATGAATGTTGTAGGTACATTATGTTGATATATTGTCATTGATGTCAAAGTTGGATGTACAAGGCAAAGAACGAAAGAGTTATTGATTTGTTTCTATTTCAGGTTGTATGACCAAACTAAGGACTTAATTGTGTTAAAGACCCAAATGGGTAACCCCAGTTTCAATTTGGTGAAATTTGGATGAAAAATGGTTAAGTTATAGCCAGTCACAGTTTTCCTCAATTCACAAACTTGCAAGTTCATCAATTCTGAAGTTTGCCAGTTTGCCGATTTGGTGATTCATTGATAGAAGGGTAAGCACTCTTGTTGAACACTTAGAAGAAAATAAAGACTTGAAAGAAAAAGTTTAAGTCTTCGATAGTTCTCAAGTTCTAATTTTTGTCAGTTCGTCAATTTGGCAATTCACTGACAGCTCAGAAGGAGGGAAGTCTTTTTAATAAAGACTTAGAGGAAAGTAAAAGACATGTATCATTGGTAAAGTCTTCTATTTTTGAACTTGTTCTCAAGTTTAGTTTTTTCACCGATTCACTGACCAAGTAGCACATGGCAATGAAGGGAGAGCAAAAGGAAGAGTTCAAATGACTTATTCAAGAAAAATTTGTTTTTTGAACTAGCTCAGAAGTTTGACATTTTGTCGATTCACTGACAGGGCGATAGGTGGCTCTCAAAGTCAAAGGTTCATTTTTAAACTAGTTCGTTGATAGAGAGAAAGTGTTGGAAAGAGTTCAAAAGAATTAGTCAGGAAAAAGACTTAGTCAGGGAAGTTATTATTTTTAGAACTAGTTTGGGAGTTTGGATATTTTCTGATTCACCGATTAGACAATAAAGAGCTCGAAGAAGAGAGTTTGTGATTAGTAACTTTGCTGATAGAATGGATAAAGCACTCAAGAAGAGTTTAGAAAAAGTGATTTACATTGACAAAGGCAAAAGTTCACAGTTTGGAGAATTTGCTAATAGAAGGCAAAAAGTGATAGAGAAGCAAAGTTCATGGTTTGAAGAATTTGCCGATATAGGCAAAAAGGGGATGATTGCAAAGTTTGAATGTTGGGGACTTTATCAATAAAAGGCAAAAAGTGATAGAGAAAAAAAGTCTGCAGAAAGAGTTTTTTGCTGATAAGGTAGACATGTACCATTTGAAGTTCAAAGAAAGAGGTTTTCACTGATAAGGTGGAAATAGACCGAAGTTCGAGAAAGATGATATTCATTGATAAATGATTAGAAGTTAGAGTTCGCAACAAATGATTTTTGCCGATAAAGGATACAAAGGTGGTAGTTTGAAGAAAGTAGAAATCAATGATAAGAAGGATAAAGAAGACCAAAGGGCAAGGTTCAAAAAAATGAGAAATCGCTGATAAAGGGCTAAGAGACAAAAGTTTGAATAAATGAACTTTTGCTGATATAAGCAATAAAAGCCAAAGTTTGAGAAATGATAAAAGTGTCGATAGAAAAGGAAATAAATAAATTGTTTAAATGGATAGATCAGTTAAGTTTTTGTTGGATAGTTGCTATTGTGTTTTTAATGACTTCCAGTTTTCCCCAACAAGTTATAGTTTTGCAACTTTATGTCAGATGTTTTTCAGTTGGTGATTCAGTTTCTTCTCATTAAAGAGTTGTTAAAGATTCGTTATGCAATTTCTTCTCATCAAAGCATTGTTAAGAATTTGTTGAAGCAATTTCTTCTCATCAGAGTATTGTTGAGAATGTGTTAAGCAGTTTTTTCTCACGCGAATGTTAAATAGAGCGTGCTATGCTGCTTTGTAAATTGATGAATGGGATGTTCTCTGCATGTATGAAATATGATATTGTTAATGAGAATAGTGTAGGTAATAATTCTTTAAGCATGTATTATAGAAGAGGGTGTGTTAGTGAGAAGACAGAGAGTCTGGGGTGTGTTGCATAAGAAGAGAAGTCTATGTATGAATTTAAGAGGTGCATCTGACGTTTGAAAAAGAACCAAATGTCTACATATTTGAATTTGTAAAGATTCAGAGGTTGGTGCCTCTGGTGGACTGAGTTGGTTCTCAGATTGGGGGATTGTAGTCTCCTTAGAGTTGGTGCTCTTAAATCATGGATTTGAAGATTCCTTAGAGTTGGTTCTCTTAAATATTATAATTGATGGTTTCATTTGTGAGGCTGGATTAGGATGGTAGATCCTAGCAATATTTTCTCACCATACTTTTTCCCACACTGGGTTTTCCATGTATATTTGGTGTTCATGTGTGCATGCTTTCTTAGTGTTGATATTAGTGCATTGAAAGTTAATTTGAGTTGAATACTAGAGGGTTGAAGTTTTATGTTTTATTGACCTACTAATTCACCCCCCCTCTTAGCAGATTGCATGTGTTCTAACAATTGGTATCATATCAAGGTTCCTTGAAGAGGCTTTACATCTAAAGGTTGATCTGGGAGATCGAACACATGGCCAGTAAAGAAGAATCTCACTCAAACAAAGCACCATTGTTTGATGAAACAAATTGTGTGTTATGGAGCATAAGGATGGAGATTTACCTTATCTCAATAGGGTACGATGTGTGGCAATCTATTATGGATGGCTATACCAATCCTCAAACTCCTCCAACAGACTAGGCAGGTAAGAAGGAATGTGAGAATAATGCTAAGGCCAAGAATGCAATTCTATGTGGTTTATCTAACTCTGAATTTGTGAAAGTAATGTAATGCAATTCTACCATAGAAATCTGGGTGAAGCTTCAAAGCACGTATGAAGGAGATACAAAGGTGAAACAAGCCAAGCTATATAACTTTAAAAGAAGATTTGAAAGCCTAAAAATGAGAGAGAAAGAAAAGATTTTTGATTATCCGTTTAGAGTTGATGAAGTTGTGAATGCTATGATAGGACTGGATGAAGAAGTAAAAGAACAAGTGATTTTTTAGAAGGTACTTAGATCTCTACCTTCCAGGTATGATGCTAAAGTCCCTGCTATAGAAGAAGTAAAAGAACTCAATAAGATAACTGTTGATGAGCTACATGGTATTTCTACTGCCTATGAAATGAGGATAGTTGGAACTGAGAGCTCCAAGAGGGAAGGTACATTTAAGGCATCAAAGAAAGAAAATAATAAAGAGCCAGAATTTGAGACAGACGTGGAAGAGGCCAAATTTGTAAGAAGATTGAGGAGAGGATCTGGAAAGTATAAAGGTAAGTTACCTTTCAAATGCTTTAATTGTGGAAAGGTTGGTCACTTTGCTGCTAAATGTCCATCTGTAGGAAAAGATAAAAGTGATGAACATGATATCAAGAATAGTAACACACAGTTCTATCCAAAGAAGAAGAACTTTCAGAAGAACTATCAAAAGAATTTTTAGAAGAACAAAAAGAGCCTTTACATAAAAGGTGACTATGATTCCTCTAAAGAAACTCCCAGTTCAGAAGACAACAACGAAGGTTGTTCTAAGGCCAAATAAAATGAATTCCTATTTATGATAGTAGAGTCTATTGTTAAAGATCAGAACATTACTGATATGGGAGACCCTGAGAATGAAGAAGAACGTGAAGTAGACTTCGAAGGAGAGCTAGTATGTGCTTTACAAGAAATTGAGAAACTTAGGAAGAAAAACTCAAAACTGAAACTGTAAATCCAAGAAGATATGGTGTTTGAGAAATTGGTAGAATTAGAAGAGTTGATTACTGATTTAAAGACACAAGTGGAAGAAGCTAGAATAATAGAAGAGGTTACAAAATCTGAATTGAAAGCTAAATCAGAAGAGTGTTTGAAGCTAGAATATGAAGTGATATTTCTGAGAAAAGAATTAGAAAAGACTAAGGATAAGATAGGCCTAAGTCTAAAATTTGATAAGAGTAGTAGCATGCTTGATGAGATGATCAACAATTAGAGATGATCAACAATCAGAGATTTCCAAAGAGCATGGTTAGTCTAGGATTTGAAGAAGGTTAGCATTCAAAGTCTAGTAATCCTCCTAAAAATACCGAAGAGAAGAAGCAAAAGAAGGAAGATGATGGCTTCACAAAAGTTAGAGATCTAAAGAAGAAATATTCAAAGGACCTTCTCCTACAAAATACTCTTCTAAATTTAGGTTTCCTCAATCCTTTCATGGCTATTTCTATTCATGTAATCACTATGGTCATAGGGTTGTTAGTTGTAGAATTATTCCTAGAAGAAGAACGGATTTTATTAGCAAAAACTCTTTTGCACCTCTAGGAGATTTTAGAGTAGTTTGTTACAAATGCAATAACTATGGTCACATTGCAAAATACTATAGAACAAATTTTGTAAAATCTAACAAACTGGAAAGAAAGGAGAATGTTCCTCCTAAGAAGGATAATGTATCTAACTCTCTTGTCAATAAGGAGATGACAACTAAGAATGTCTGGAAGAAGAAGAAAGATGATCAAAAGGAAGAAGAGTCTCTAATAGTGCAGACTACATTTCATGCCAAGAGACAGAATTTGTGGATGATAGAAAGTGGCTATTATACTCACATGACAGGAGATAAAAGTAAGTTTCTATGCCTGCAAGATTGGAATGGAGGTTCGGTCAAGTTTGATGACAATACATCTACCAAGATAGTTGGTAAAGGAACTCTTTGTATTGATATAAAAGTAAAGACACAAAATGTCTACTATGTGGAAGGACTGAAACACAATTTGTTGAGTGTGAGTTAGATGTGTGACAATGGATACAATCTAACCTTTAATGCAAAAGGTTGTGAAATTAGGAAAACAAGTTCTGGGATGTTAGTGGTTGAAGCAAGAAGAACAAAGAATAATCTTTATCATCTCAAGGAGATGCACAATAAAAGATGTTTGATGGGATAGACTGATGAAAGTTGGTTGTGGCACAGAAGATTGGGACACATCAATTTTGACAACCTTGTGAAGGTTAGTTCAAAAGGGGTAGTTAGGCACATTCCTAAAATCATTAAGCCAAAAAATACTATATGTAAGGAATGCTAGCATGGGAAACAAACAAGGTCTAGTTTCAAAACAAAAGTATATTCTACTTCAAAACCTTTGGAGTTAGTACATGCATATCCAAGTGGTCCAACCAGGGCACAAGGAGTACAAGGTGAGAGATATTTCATGTTGTTAGTTGATGATTTCTCAAGAATGACGTGGGTAACCTTTCTTAAGGATAAATCAGAATCTTTTGAGAGATTTAAGATGTTTAGGTCTATGGTTGAGGAGAGTGCTTTGACACTTAAATGCTTAAGATCAGACAGAGGAGGAGAATTCACCTCAAATGATTTTGTGGAATACTATGAAAGACATGGCATAAAAAGACAATATTTTGCACCTAGAACTCCACAACAAAATGGAGTTGTGGAAAGGAAAAATAGGACAATTAAAGAGATGGAAATAACTATGCTAAATGAGGCAAAGTTACCTGATGTCTACTGGAGAGATCCAATACACACAACAATGTATATCTTGAATAAAGTGTAATTAAGAATAAACACTGTTAAGACATTGAATGAATTATGGTATGATAGATCTGCGTCTATCAAATACTTCAAGGTGTTTGGTAGTAGATGCTACATCAGAAGAGATGAGGATGGCATTGGAGGTTTTGATTCTATATGTGATGAAGGAATTTTTCTGGGATACTCTAGTAGATCGAAAGTGTATAAGTGTTACAACAAGCTACTGCACCAAATTGTAGAAAGTGCTAACGTCAAGGTAGATGAGGATCAACTGCATCTAACACACAATAAGGACAACTGCTTAAAAGAACCAGTTATAATTGAAGAAGAAGGAGATGTGACTGCTACTGAAGAAGAACTTGAAAGGATAAATGTTAAAGCACCTGCTTGATTTGTTCAAAAAGAATATCCTGAACAACAGATAATAGGAGACAAAAATGAAGGCGTTCAAAATAGAAGAAGGTTGGCTAAATCAAATGAACAAGTAAATTTCTCATTACTATCTAAGATTGAACCTAAAACATTTACTAATGCTAGTAAGGAAGAAGGATGGATCAATGCAATGGATGAAGAGCTAAATCAGATAAAGAAAAAATAGACTTGGGAATTGGTTCCAAGACCTGCAGATAAGAATGTGATAGGCACAAAATGGGTGTTTAAAAGCAAGTTGAATGAAGATGGAAAAGTTGTGAGGAACAAGTCATGATTGGTTTGTAAAGGATAAGCACAGGTTGAAGGCATAGATTTTGAAGAAACCTTTGCACCTGTTGCAAGATTGGAAGCCATTAGGATGTTTCTAGCATTCTCTGTTTATAAGAATTTCAAAGTTTACCAAATGCATGTCAAATCTACATTTTTGAATGGAAACCTTAATGAAGAGGTTTACATTGAGCAACTTGAAGGATTTAAGTTGTCAGAGAAAGAAGATTATGTTTGTAGACTGAAAAAGGCATTGTATGGTCTGAAACAGGCCCTTAGGGCTTGGTATTCTAAACTAGATAATTACCTCCAGCATCAAGGATTCAGAAGAGGATGTGTAGACAACAACTTGTACTTCAAATCATAAGGTGAGCACATGTTGATTGCTATCATTTATGTCGATGAGATTATTTTTGGTGGTAGTGATGACAAGATGAGCAAAGAATTTGTTGATCAAATGTCGAAAGAGTTTGAAATGTCCATGCTTGGAGAACATTCTTTCTTTCTTGGTTTACAAATATCATAAAAAAGACCAAGGTATATTTATATCTCAAACCAAGTATGCAGAGGAGATGCTTAAGATGTTCAAGATGGAAGATTGTAAGCTTGTGAGTACCCCCATAATGATAGGATGCAAGTTGAGCAAGAATGATGAATCACCAGATTCAGATCAGACTTTGTATAGATCAATGATAGGTAGCTTGTTGTACCTGATTGCATCTAGACCAGATATCATGAAAGCAGTATGCATGGTGGCTAGATTTCAAGCTACTCCTAAGGAATCAAATGTTCAAGCAGTGAAGAGAACCTTTAGATAGCTGAAAGGTACTGAGGATTATGGATTATGGTATCCCAGAGTTAATGATTTTACCTCGATAGCATATACAGATGATGATTGGGCAGGAAGTACTGATGACAGGAGAAGCACCAATGGTGGAGCTTTCTTCCTTGGTGATAGGTTAGTATCTTGGCTCAATAAGAAGCAAGACTCAGTGACATTGTCCACTGCTGAAGCAGAATATGTTGTTGCTATTTCATGTTGTATACAAATTTATGGATGAAGTAGATGTTGGATCTAGGGCATACAACTGAGAGGGGGGGGTGAATCAGTTGTATACAAACTTGCTTTTTACTTCAAACACTTGATTCTTCTTGTTAGTTAATAGCATATCAATTAATCATCTATGAAAGCATAATGCATGAACACAAGAGCAGATAAACATCAAGACATTGAACACCAAGATTTTGACGTGGAAAACACGGTTAAGGGAAAAACCACGGGGTGATTAACCCAAGGATTATTCTCTGTTAAAAGAATAAGAAAAAGAATGGCACTTGCCAATTAGGGCTCACTGCCCGAGCACACTGCTCACAAAGAGGCCCACTGCCTACAAGGAGACACACTGTCTACAAAGTGATAAGAATCACAATCTTGAACTAGAGAATGACATCTCTACCATGTCCGGATCAGTTCCATTTAAGCTCAAAACCCCTGCTCTGCCTTTCGCACTTCTCTTCGCCATGCCACACTCATCCACACAATCCACACAACGAAATGAACTCACAAACCTTTATTTATACAAGACATCGACTTAGGAACAATCATCTAAGTCGGCAATCAACCATAAGAATATCCGCAAGATGAATAACACATCCGGTCGGCCACCACAAGAACATTCGCAGGATGAACAACTCATCCGGTCAGCTAGTCGGAACAAGAACTTCATCCAGAAGAATATCTTCAATTCCGGGCTCTACCATCAATGCGGACCAACAAAACAACCTCAACATGATCCAAGAACCTTCACAAGCCTGCCTGAATGACCGGGTACATCCGTACTTCCTCTACTTACTGGAATCTCTTCTCTTCCTCATCCGGAACTTCAAGAACATAGTCTGTCGCCACTGTCACAATGCAAAAGGTACTTCCAGACCTCAAAATCATACACAACTCAAGATGACACATCACAAGGACATCCCAAACACTCCTTCCAATCCACAAATTAAGATTATACAATTTCAGACCTCACCAGACCTTTCTGTGATCCTCTGTCACCTCTGAACACTTGCCGGAACCGGTTCCACACCGACAACCACAACTTCTTCAGATCTTCATGCAGACCTTTGAAATCTTAACTGAAGCATCTCAAGACTCATATCTATAAACCCTTTAATCCGCATCCTCCGGTTCTCAACCTATACAATACATTTGCCTTCTTCTCATCACTGTTCTTCATTGTTCCTAACTAAGGCTAATTTTCTCAATATCCTCAGCACACAGCTCATCCAATCCTTCTTGTCAATGCAATATGAGTATGTTGACATCAATGACAACACTGGTTCACCTCATACTTGCAACAACACTCAAGGACATAAAGTAGAGTTTGATGATCCTATTCCCACTCTTTGTGATAATACAAGTACAATTAATATCTCAAAGAATCCTATGATGCACTCAAGAATGAAGCACATCGCCATTAAATACCATTTCTTGAGGGAAAGAGTTACAGATCAGGAAGTCAAGATGGAGTATGTCCCAACACAAGAATAGATTGTGGACATCTTCACTAAGCCACTTACCAAGGATACATTTGAATATCTCAAGAAGAAGCTAGGATTTATTGCTTAGGGGACTTCTTCTCACAAGTAGAAGTAAAGTTGTGGAAATTGTCCAGGGAGAGCAGATCAAGGCATATTTCTCATCCCTATTTTGGACAGTGATTACCTCTCAGGAGGAGAAAGTAGATGGTAATTTGGATGTCACGAGTTCATCGGACATGGTGAGGAGAAGCATTTCAAAAAGGAGGTTGGATGTCAGAAAGGAGGTTGTTTACTTCCCTTTTCCATTGATGACAAAGGGGGAGAAAGAGTAAGGGCAGGCAACACTAGAGCAAATGACAGAAGAAATAGAATAGCACTAAGATCAGATTATGCATAAGTGTTTCTATCAATGACAAAGGGAGAGATTGTTGATATATTGTCATTGATGTCAAAGTTGGATGTCTAAGGCAAAGAAAGGAAGAGTTATTGTTTTGTTTCCATTTTAGGTCATGTGACCAAATGAAGGATTTCATTGTGTTAAAGACCCAAATGGGCATCCCTAGTTTTAGTTTGGTGAAATTTGGACAAAAAATGGCTAAGTTATAGTTAGTCAGAGCTTTTCTCAGCTCGCAAACTTGCAAGTTCAGTAGTTCTGAAGTTTGTCGGTTCGCCGATAGAAGGGTAAGCACTCTTGTTGAACACTTAGAAGAAAATAAAGACTTGAAAGAAAAAGTTTAAGTCTTTGGCAATTCACAAGTTATGATTTTTGTCGGTTCGATGATTTTGCGATTTGCTGACAACTCAGAAGGAGGGAAGTATTTTTCAATAAAGACTTAATGAAAGTAAAAGACTTATGATATCGACAAAGTCTTCTATTCTTGAACTTGTTCTCAAGTTCAATTTTTTTGTCAATTCACTGACCAAGTGGTATGTGGCAACGAAGGGAGAGCAAAAGGAATAGTTCAAATGACTTAGTCAAGAAAAACACTTAGTCGAGAAAAATGGGTGTTCGAACTAGTTCGGAAGTTTAACATTTTGTCAATTTGCAGATAGGGTGACAAGTGGCTCTCAAAGTCAAAGGTTCCTATTTTGACTAGTTTGATGATAGAGAGAAAGTGTTGGAAAGAGTTCAAAAGACTTAGTCAAGGAAGTTCTTATTTTAGACCTAGTTCAGAAGTTCAGATATTTTCTGATTCGTTGACTAAGTGATAAAGAGCTCAAAGATGAGAGTTTTGATTAGTAACTTTTTCTGATAGAATGAATAAAACACTCAAGGAGAGTTCAAAAAAAGTGATTTTCATCGACAAAGGCAAAAGTTTGCAGTTTGGAGAATTTGTCGATAGAAAGCAAAAAGAAATAGAGAAGCAAAGTTCATAGTTTAAATAATTTACTGATAGAGGCAAAAAGGGGATGATTGTAAAGTTAAAAAGTTGGGAACTTTGTTGTAAAAGGCAAAAAGTAATATAGAAGAAAAGTTTAGAGAAAGAGCTTTTTGCCAATAAGTCAGGCATGTACCAAAGTTTGAAGAAAGAGGTTTTCAATGATAAGGTGGAAATAAACTGAAGTTTAGGAAATATGATATTTGTCGACAAAAGGGTTAGAAGTTAGAGTTTGTAATAGATGATTTTTGTTGATAAAGGATACAAAGGCAATAGTTTGAAGATAGTGGAAATCACTGGTTAGAAGGATAAAGAAGACCAAAGGGCAAGGTTAAAAAAAATGAGAAATCATTGATAAAGGGTTAAGAGACAAAAGTTTGAAGAAATTAACTTTTTCTGATAGAAGCAATAAAAGTTAAAGTTTGAGAAATGATAAAAGTTCTGATAGAAAAGGAAATATATAAATTGTTTGAACGACTAGATCAGTTAAGTTTTCATTGGACAGTTGTTGTGGTGTTTTTAACGACTTTCCTTTTTCCCCAACAAGTTAGAGTTTTGCAATTGCTATGTCTCAGACATTTTTTAGTTGGTGATTTGGTTTCTTCTCATCAAAGAGTTGTTAAGGATTCATTATGTAGTTTCTTCTCATCAAAGTTTTATTAATGAAAGGAAGCTAGGTGTGCGGAAATCACTTCCTACACTAATCTAATGAGGGGAGAGCTATGCAAATTTAATTTAATCTTTACAACTACAGCAACATGAAACATATAATAGAGATATTGCAACAATACACATAGAACCAGAAAGAAGACAGAAGAAGAGAGACAAGATATATCGTGGGGAAAACCCTTATCAGGTGAAAAACCCCACACTCAAAAACTTGCACAATGTATTATCAAAACTAAATATGGTATACAATACACTTGCAATGCAAGCTCTCAGTAGTCTTCAACACTTGTGTCTAGAGTCAATCCAGCAGTATAACAATACCTATCAATCACATTATGCAACTCCTCCTCAAAGCACCTGTTTATATAGAAAATACAAGGCAAAATTGCCTCTATCTTGGAATGGGCATCCAACTTGGCCTCATGGCCCAAAACCCACGCCTATGGACACTTGGTCAACATTGTTAGATGCTTCTGACACTTGTCCACACATCCCATCCCAAAGAGGTCACTTATTTCCAAAATGGGCTATGACAAATGCTCTTACGACTCTTACGACCGTCATAGAATCTGTCATAGCTATCATAACTTACAATTGTAAGAGAATCTGTTATACATAGGCTATAAATAGCATATTCTCTTACAACATGTCATAGTCCACCTTGGGGCACCCAAAGATGCCTTTTTCAAAGATGCTTCTCGACACATGTCTTCACGTCTCTTACAAGCTTCTATTTTTGACTCTTACATGTCATAACTTTGTCATATGAATCCGCCATAACCGTTATGGTCAACATTCCCTTACACAACGTCCAAGATGCTAACACATGGAAAAATATTCCTACCACTAAGTGGGAGGCCTATCTCCTCATGTGAGGACAAAATTACATGTGGTCATATGCCATGTAGGATGACACATCACCGTGCCAACTCCCACAATATGGCAACATAGGATTTGCATCCAAATTATACAATAGGCAATAAATAAATAAATACAATGAAATAATACAAGGAATTACCAAGGTTGAGACACCTTAGTTCCCAACATTCTCCCACTTGTCGAACACCTTGTAAGAGCCAATAGAATAATAGGATTTAACTACTATAGGCTGAGAGGCCCATAGACTTCGAACACCATCTGAACTTCTTTGTGCTCACTGGTTTCGTTAATGCATCTACAACATTCTTCAAAGTATCTACCTTCTCCAAATTTACCTTCCCATCCTCTACCATGTCTCGCATGAAGTGAAACTGTACATCAATATGCTTTGTTCTGGCATGGAAAGTTGGATTCTTTGCAAGGCAAATCACACTCTAACTATCACAACTTATCGTAATTTGACCTGCATCAACACCAATATCTAAACATAATCTCTTAAGTCAAATGGCTTCATTACAAGCATGAGTTTCTGCCATATACTCAGCTTCTGTTGTGGACAAATCAACCACAGGTTGTCTCTTACTCATCCAACTAATAGCACCACCAAACAATATAAACACATAAGCACTGGTGGATCTCCTGCTGTTAATGTCACCTGCCCAATCTGAATCCACAAATCCATGAATATCAATAGAATGTGGAGGTCGTGTAACATTACCATGATAGCATATGGAATACTCAGAAGTACCCCTCAAATATTTGAACACTCACTTAACTGCATCCCAATGTACTTGTCTAGGATTAGCCATAAATCGACTAAGGACTCCCACTGCTTGGGCAATGTCTGGTCTTGTATAGACCATGGCATACATCAAACTGCCAACAACACTAGCATAAGGTACTCTGCTCATGTCCTCCACCTCACTAGGAGATTTTGGACAATCCTCAATAGACAACTTTGTTCCCAAAGAAACATGAACACACAATGGCCTACAATCTGCCATGCTAAACCTATCCAACACGGTCTTCACATACTTACTCTAGCTTAACCAAAGTTTTCTGTTAGTTCTGTCTCTTCTGATTTCCATTCCTAGAATGTACTTGGCTGCCCCTAAATCTTTCATTTCAAACTATGGTAGACTTACAATTAGAAATCATATTCTTACCCTTCCTAATGAGCAACATATCATCAACATATAATGCAACAATGAGAATATGATCACCATCATACTTATAATACACACAGTGATCCGATTTCGATCTCACAAAACAAATTTGCAACACAAAGGCATCAAACTTCAAGTACCACATCCTAGGAGATTGCTTCAATCCATACAAAGACTTCTTTAACTTGCAAACCAAATTTTCTTTACCTACAATCAGATAGAGACTCTTCCATGACCAACAATCTTCATATGAGAGTCGTCACCTAGGTACACCCTTCCACCATCGAACTCCTCATACTTAGGAAACCAATCTTGATGCGAGGTCATGTGGAATTATGTACTAGAATCAATTAGTCACACACCATCAGATGCATGGGTTGCCAGGGTTGCGATGAAAGCATCACCATCATCTTATGACTTGTCAGAATCTGAATCTGGGTTCTTCTTCTTCTTTTTCTTTTCCTCTTTTCATTCCTTTCAGAAATGCCCTATTTTTCCATAGTTCCAATAGAGAGCCTTGGACTTTTCAGGAGATTTGGATCTCCCATAAGATTTGGATCTACTCTTCTCAGCTTTCTTGTCCTACTTTTTCCCTTTCTCCTTGGGTCTTCTATGAACTGCAAGAGCCTCTTTGGCTACCTCAGAAGACTTTCTCCGCATCTCTTCAGATAACAACAATCAAACCACTTCATCCATTTTGAATGTGGATGTGGTTCTTCCAATATCCATGACAAGATGATCCCATGAGTCTAGAAAAGAACAAAGCAAGGTCATACAACGATCCTCCTTCTCCATCTTCACACCGATGGATGTCAATTGTGCAACCAACATGTTGAAAGCATTCATATGATCTACAACAGATCTTTTGTCTTCCATTTGAAGAGAATACAACTTCTTTCTCAGAAAAAGTTTTTAACCAGGATTTGGCTTGATACACATCTCCCAACTTCTTCCAAAGCAAGTTTGCAGTTTTCTCCTCATGGACATTTAACAGGACATAATCAACAAGACTAAGTCTTATGAGACCTTTAGCCTTCCAATCTTTGAGATCCCAATCAGCTTGTGACATTGACGTAGGTTTTGTGTCATCAATGGTTTCCCATAGGTTTCAATCAACAAGCATGTCTTCCATCTTGAGCTTCCACAGCTCGAAATTAGTGCCATTGAATTTCTCCACCTCTATCCTTCCAAAGTTGCTTGCCATCTCCTTGTTGCAATAAGATTCAGAATACTCCACACAGACTCCCACTCAACTTAAGATCAACTCAAAAAACCCCTACCCAACAACTAGGACCAAATGTGATCAAGCTCTGATACCAACTGAAAGGAAGCTAGGTGTGCAAAATCACTTCCTACACTAATCTAATGAGGGGAGATCTATGCAAATTCAATTTAATCTTTACAATTACAGCAACATGAAACATATAATAGAGATATTACAGTAATACACATAGAACCATAAAGAAGATAGAAGAAGAGACACAAGATATATTGTGGGGAGAACCCTTATTGGGTGAAAAACCCCACACTCAAAAACCTGCACAATGTATTATCAAAACTGAATATGGTTTACAATACACTTGTAATGCAAGCTCTTAGTAGTCTTCAACACTTGTGTCTGGAGTCAATCCGGCAGCATAACAGTACCTGTCAATCACATTATGCAAATCCTCCTGAAAGCACCTGCTTATATAGAAAATACAAGGCAAAATTGCCTCTATCTTGGAATGGGCATCCAACTTGGCCTCCTGGCCGAAAACCCATGCCTATGGACACTTGGTCAACATTGTTAGATGCTTCTGAAACTTGTCCATACACCCCATCCCAAAGAGGTCACCTATTTCCAAAATGGGCTATGATAGATGCTCTTACGACTCTTATGACCATCATAGAATCTGTTAGAGCTATCATAACTTACAGCTGTAAGAGAATATGTCATACATAGGCTATAAATAGCATATTCTCTTACAACATGTCATAGTCCACCTTGGGGCACCCAAAGATGCCTTTTTCAAAGATGCTTCTCAACACATGTCTTCACCTATCTTACAAGCTTCTATTTCTAACTCTTACATGTCATAACTTAGTCATATGAATCCGTCATAACCATTACAGTCAACATTCCCTTACACAACATCGAAGATGCCGACACATGGAAAAATATTGCTACCACTAAGTGGGAGGCCTATCTCCTCATGTGAGGACAAAATTACATGTTGTCATATGCCATGTAGGATGACACATCACCGTGCCAACTCCCATAATATGACAACATAGGATTTGCATCCAAATTATACAATAGGCAATAAATAAATAAATACAATGAAATAATACAAGGAATTACCAAGGTTGAGACACCTTAATTCCCAACAGTTAAGAATTTGTTGAAGCAATTTCTTCTCATTAGAGTATTGTTGAGAATCCATTAAGCAATTTCTTCTCACACAAATGTTAAATAGAGCATGCTATGCTGCTTTGTAAATTGATGAATGTGATGTTCTCTGCACATATGAAATGGATATTGTCAGTGAGAACAGTGTAGGTAATAATTCTTTGAGTGTGTATTACAGAAGAGTGTGGGTTAGTGAGAAGATGGAGAGTCTAGGGTGTGTTGCATAAGAAGAGAAGTCTGTGTATGAATTGAAGAGATGCATCTAAGGTTTGAAAAAGAACCAAATGTCTGCATATTTGAATTTGTAAATATTTAGAGGTTGGTGCCTCTGGTGGACTAAGTTGGTGTTTAGATCAGGGGATTGCAGTCTCCTTAGAGTTGTTGCTCTTAAATCAAGGGTTTGAAGATTCCTTAGAGTTGGTGCTCTTAAATATTGTAATCGATGGTTTCATTTGTGAGGCTATATTAGGACAGTAGATCCTAGCAGCATTTTTTCACCATGGTTTTTCCCACACTGGGTTTTCCAATTATATCTAGTGTTCATGTGTGCATGCTTTCTTAGTGTTGATATTACTGCATTGAAAGTTAATTTGAGTTGAATACTAGAGTGTTGAAGTTTTATGTTTTATTGACCTACTAGTTCACCCCCCCTCTTAGTAGATTGCATGTGTTCTAACACGTTCATCAATCTAAAGGGTAGGACTATGAATTTACAATGCCCATATCTCGTTCTAAAGGTTGTTTTATAGATATCTTCATCTTTCAACCTTAACTGATGGTATCCTGACTATAGATTGATCTTTGAGAACACAACTGCCCCATGCATTTGATCAAAGAGATCATCAATATGTGGCAATAGATACGTATTCTTTATCATTGCTTTGTTTAGCATATGATAGTCTATACATAGGCACAGTGTGCCATATTTCTTTTTAATAAAAATCACTAGCAGTCCCCAAAGTGAAACATTGGGTCTTATCAATCCTTTTGCTAGCAACTCCTGCAACTTAGCTTTAGCTCCATCAACTCTATTGTAATCATTCGATAAGGAGATTTGGATATAGCTTCCGATCTTGGAATTATATATATGGAAAAGTCAAAAGCTCTCTTAGGAGGTAATCAAGGTAATTCATTTAGAGATACATCCTCAAAATCTCAAAGAAAGGGGTACTTCTCCATATCTGATATCTCTTGATCTATGGATTCTTCTTCATCCACTCCTTGGAGTTTCTGAGATTCATAATACATTAAGTCATCTTGAAAGATAAACTCTTTGTGATCATCTATTTTCTCCATTTTAATTGCAAAGAGTTGACACCCTTTTTGTTTGGCTCTCTTCAACTATAAGGCATATATTTGCCTCAACTTGACCTCTCTAGAAGTACCTTGTAGAAAAAATCTATTTCCAAGGTCATCTAGGCATTCTAATGTTTTAGGAAAATAGTTTACCTTAGCTCTATGCCTCTATAACTAGTTTATTCCAAGGATGACATCATATGATCCTAAGGGGGCTACATTTAAGAGTAAACCCACAATAGTGGGTTACACTTTTGTGGACGAAGAAAAATTGAAGGTGCCAAAAAATTCTAGCAGGCACCTTCGATCGAAGGCCCCTTCCTTCGAGTGAAGGCCATGTCAACTGTGTTGGTACTCATTTTGACCTGGAGGTTGAGCTTGCATGTTGGAGGGTTTCTTCATCTAAACCCTAAGTCTTCTTGTTCATTGGAGGGGCTTTGGTTCCTTATTTTCCGTAAGTGAGTCCTTTGCTCATCTATGTGATCCAATCGGTATGGTTGAACCACCGCGTTGAACCACTTGCTTGAACCCTTTTCTTCAAGGTTCAATGGTTCAAAGCTTTATGATTTTGGTCTTATCAGGGTGATCGGCATCATCGGCGAAGGATTTCTGAGTTGGGCCGACAGTGGATGTTTGGCCGATGAGATGTCATCGGCGTATGTCTTGCCGAAGAGGGTGGGGTTGACGAAGTGCCATCGGTAAGACTATTGTGGTCGGTGAAGGAGTGTTCAGTTGCTCCGATAGTGTTGATCTCGCCAATGGGAGCGAGGAGTTTGGCCGTCGGGGAGTCGTCGGTGTGTGTCTGGCCGATGAGAATTTGGAGGGTGTCTATCGGCGTCAGTTGTATTGTCTGCCTAGTCGATGGAAGGTAGCCTGATGGTCTATCTTTGGCCGATGATGGGGAATGTATAGTTTGCATCGGCCAGACCTTTGAGATCGGTGAGAGTTTGCTTGGCTTGGCCGATGGTTTTTGTCTTGGCGATAGGCGTGTATGGAATGGTCATCAGTGAGACTTTGTTCATCGGCGGGGAAGCTTTTGGGTTGGCCGATTAACTATGTCTGGCCGACAGAGGATTGCGATGGCTTCATCGGCGTAACACATGAGGTCGGCAGGAGTTTTTTGGGGTGAGCTGATGGTGTAGGTCTTGGCGACGAGCTTTGGGTGAAGGGTTATGTGTCGAGCGCGGCAAAAGGTGCTCGACATTTGTTATACATGCGGCTATGTTTTTAAACTGCTAAAGTGGTCTCCGCACCATGCATGTGGGATTAATCTCCCTGCATATTTTGAACCTTCAGTAAAACGCGTTTTGGCGGGAAGTTCTTTTTGGATGCTGCGACTGTTTTCTCGGTGGCTGCGGGTGGCTGAGCCATAAATGGCGACTGTGCTGAGGCGTGGGCGAGTTGTTGAACAGTCATGTACCTGATTTTTGGCATGAAGGCTCCTGGATGGTGGCATAGGGCTCGAGGCCACCCTTGTCTACTCTCTTGTCTGTTGCAGCAATAACTTCTGAGCGCCATTCCTTCTGAGGACTGTATCTGGCAATTTTTTGTCAAAAGCATGTAATTAATTGCTAGAGGTACACTTTCTGGCCGATATAGGTAGACTGTGTTACCATTGTTTTGGTTGTTGAAAGTTGAACATTTTGGCTCTGTAATACAATACAGTTGGTTTTGTTTGCTTTGTGCAGCAAAGCTTGTGAGTTTATGTATCTCCTGTTGTATGTTTTTGCATGAATCCACTGATTTCATGGTCAATCTTATATGAATAATCTATGTTTGCATGTGTTGTGCTAATTCTGTCTCTAGTGTTGCATGTATCTTTCTTCTGAGTCTAGGTATTCAAGGAATGTCTAAGATTCTAGAACATAGAATTCCTGTGTTGAATGTTTAATTTGTTAACTTTTGCTCAAGGGGTAGATTAAATTGTTCTCAGATTGAATATTGGGAAGGATATACTGCAATAGGGATGCCATAAGTATAGATAGCTTAACACTCTGTATTGGGAGATATCTGTAAGGCAGATATCACATGTATCCCTTTGAAATCCAGTTTTAGTTGTTCATGCTAATCATTCACAGGTGTATGTCTACTGACTCCAAGCCCTTGATAGGCACCAATCTTGCTTTGTGTTAGTGTTATATACCATGTCCATCTTTGCATTCAAATTCAAAATCAAAATCAAACTCCAAAACAACCATTAGGACAGTAGAATTAGTTTTAGGATCCAAGTCCTCTATCTACAACTACAAATAGGCCCAAAGCTAGCCCCTTTGCTCTTATCTTACAGTTTTGGTCTACTTACAGGAGGACTTATCTGCTTTCTGTTAGCATCCCAGCCTTTGTATGCATATCCTCATGGATGTTGAGTAGCGAATACCCCCCTAGGTTTTGCAGAGCCTGAAGAAGAAGAGGAGATAAAATATAGAGTCTATCTCCTACACTGTTGGCCCCTGGCCCAGAGATCCTGTTGATCATTGATGGCTACCTTGTAGGGAAATCTGGGAGTAAGCATCCAGTCTGGGAAAAAACCAACAGGCTGTAATAAGCCTTAATACATTAGGACCTTCGTTTGAAGGGGGTCTTCGAATGAAGGAAATTGGGTGCCAAATTAAAATAATAAAATAATGCATTCATTCAAAGAGTGTCTTCAAACAAAGGCGTTGTTTTATTGTTTTTATAAAAAGTTTTTAACTCTCAAATGATAGTTTTTTTTGTCATTCGAGAGTGACAGTGAAACAAACCCACAGACGAAGGTGACAGTGCTCCTGCAGACAAAGGTGATAGGGCACAGACGAAGGTGATAGGGCACGTCAAAGGGGACAACTGGAAGCTCTGAGATAGGTGAAACAAAGGAGGAGGCCCCACATCAACATACAAGCCCACATTAAGTGCATAAAATTATAGTTTCTATGGATATGCTTGTTGTTTGAAGGCCCCATATGCTTGCCATTTCTCATAAATGATCAAGCCATTTCAAGGCCCCATATATTGTTTGATTATAGTGCATAAAATACAGAAAAATTGTTTTTTCATTACAGTGCATAAAATACATAAAAATTCCATAACCCTAGTTAAGGAATAATAAAATACATAAAAATTCCTTGAGATAGTTAAAGAACTATCAAACCCTAGTTTCAAAAGAATAATATTTTCTCAAACCTAGTAATGATGCAAAGGAAAATGTGAATCAATTGATGATAACTAGGGTTTGACAAACCCTAGTTTGCCAAACTAGGGTTAGTTTGGCAAGATAAGGTTTACCAGACCCTAGTTTCAAAGGAATAATAATTTCTCAAACTTGGTAATGATGAAAAGGAAAATATGAATGAATTGATGAAAACTAGGGTTTGACAAACCCTAGTTTCAAAAGAATAATAATTTCTCAAACCTGGTAATGATGCAAAGGAAAATGTGAATCAATTGATGATGTTGGTCAAATCTAATGCTACATCTTCCTATCCTTCTATGCCACCATTGATTGCATTTTTTTATGAGGAGATCGTATAGAATAGGTATTATGGTCTATTTTACATGCCAAGTATTATGTGAAGTGTGAATTTGAACTTCAATTTCTTATTGATCTCATATATCAATACAACATATTTAATGAAGAGGAACTATTTAATTGACATGTCACACATAGAGAATATGCACATTCTATAGTTTCATTGAGGATGAAAAATGGAATGATGATAAGTACATTGAGTTGTATCATTTTGAACTTAAGAGTAGGACCTAAGGAGTTACCCATTTATGTCATGTTATGACATCATTAGATGAATTTAGTACATTTACTTGGTAAACCAGAGATTGAACAATGCAAAGTTGTGCCATATATTTTACATCAATGTGTTAAGTTTACACATGAAAGAAAAGTTCAATCAAAATTTAAATAGCTCATTAGAACCCGATATCAGATGCTAGTTACTTTATAGTGGACACATTTGTTAAGCCACCTTGTGATGTGCCTTATGAGAGAGATGATACAATTCATGATTTATATGATCCACTTTTATGAGTTAAAAAGAAACCAAAATAGAATTAAGAAAGATGCATTGTATCCAACCAAAGAGGAGCCAAATAAAGAACACATTGAAGAAAGAACAAAATGAGCATGTCCTAGAGAAAGATCAAAAGGAACTAGAGTTTCAAGCAAAGCAATCAAAATGGAAACCAAAAAAAAAGTTGCGAACGTTCCATCCAAAGAGTATCATTCTACCACAATCACAAGCAATAAAACTAACATAGATAAGAAGATATTACACTAATTTATCATGTATTTACACCTAACATGTGAAGTCCAATATCAAGAAGAAACACATAATTGAAAAGGTAAGAAAAGAAGAACACAGAAAAACAACTTGAGGATAAGTTAGAATATTTTTCTTGAAAAAAGAAGATGATCTAATGGATACATGTGCTAACACCAAAAGAATCAAATAAAAGATATAAGTTTGTCAATTTACCATATCATTGATGTCATTATTACCATTTTAGTGTTTTTCCTTTATTTTCTTGATGAGCTCTAGATTATAGATCATGGACCTTACTTACTCTTCCCTTGAACTTGGGCAAAATGTTTAGTTTCATTGATACTCATGCTATTTCATATTCTCTTTTCCCCTCACTTTAGGAGCATGTTTGGCTTCATTGATCTTCATGCTTACTTTGTATCATATTCCTAGGTGAATTAGAGAATTTTAGTTTTTAAAAGTAAGGGAAAGAAAAGCGATTAAGTTGAAAAGAAAAAAAATTAAATCTACATGGAACATGTCAATAAAAAAGTCACTTACATCATTCAAATATGTGCAAAGTTTGCTCTCCTCCCACGTGCATATTGCATGATCCATATGTCATGCTAGCTAAAGTTTTAGATTTATTTAATCTATTGAAATAAAATCCCATTTTATTTTATTTTGTTGTGAAACTAATGTAATCTTTGTTACATTGCATGGGAAATTACAATGCTTTTAGAAGAGATATATTGCTACTGTAATTGCACTTGCAGGTTGTTATATGAAAAGAATTTATCAACCTAGCTTTGATTTAATCTAGGTTAATTATGTTTAATTCTAGGTGCATTTATTTATTAGCCTAGATTATTTATCTAAAGCATTTAAAAATATATTTATTTCTTTACAACTTTATATTCAACAATAAAATAGAGAACTTATGATCAAGGGTATCCTTTATCAAATGTAGTATTATGTGCACGTGCCTAACATATGCTTTAAGGATAAAAGGTTGACTTCAAGTTCAATGACTTTTAAGGCTATCTTATATATTAGGACTTTAATCACATCTAATAGGAAAATAAAAAAATCTATACTCGCTGATTACTACGTGTATGAAAATTTTGAAATTTGAAATTTATAAATAAAAATGTCCACTTGTAGTAACTAAAATAGGTTAATGGGATTGCAAGAAAAATGTATTTTAACAAAAAAATTGAAGGAAAATGCATAATTCAAGTTATGAGCTCTTAAGAATGCAAGACTATGTTGGGTCATGTCTCTAATAAATACAACTGTACACATCTTTGATCCTTATAATGAATAAGATCTTAGTGAGAGCCATGAATTTCTCTAAAGAAGTAGTAAAACCTGTCACATATCTCATAATACATTGGACACCTAAAAATAAAGTGCTTTGACTCCTTGTGAAGGTAATTTGAGAGCATACTCATAATTGGCCAAAAGGAAATATCAAACCAAAAGAAAGTCTAATGTACTCAAGAGTAATATTGTATCCATGTCTTTGATCCATAAACCACTAGATTGGTAACCTTAATGGTTCATTAGTTATGGATTCCTAAGTTAACTCTTCTAAACATCAATTCTTAGCAATCTACCCTATTAACCTTTATACTTGCAGTAGAATAAAGATTCAAATAACAAGATAGAAAATAACATTTAATAATGGAGCATAACATATAAGATATAGAACAGATGACACAAAGTTTCAGATCTCAAGAAAACCCAAATGGGTGAAAAACTATAGGAAGAGTGTGATACAAGCACCCCATCACTATATATGGTGTTATTAAGTCATAGGGTCACTAACTCAACCACAAGGACTAGGTAGGGTGTGAAGGCCAAGTGAATCCATGTCATTCTCCTCCACATCCTTCCATTGGTCAAACACTTATATATTTCCTGCACATTCAAGGTAAAGCATCAAATTTGACAACAAAGATCATAGCCAGAGCAACATATAATGACCAATGAGGACATGTAATCTAGAAAGGCACATATCCATCCTGTAATTACATCATACCATAAACAACTCAATATAAATTAAATCCAATCACAAGAAATGTCAAAACAAGGCAAGAGTTATCACATGGGTGGACATTACAAAAACGATGACAAAATGGATTTGAGGATTGATGGAAATGGATGGGGAGGAATGAAGGATGGACAAGAAGTGATGGTATGTAGATTATAACCTAAAATGGAATGAAAATAAAACTATTGTAACAAGAAACATAAGCTAGCTAGTGCAAAAATACAAAAAATAGATACTTCAATTAATTGATTCAACTATATGGACTATTACATAGGGCTCCAAAAACTCTATCAAGAGATCAAATAAAAGATAACTCACTCTAAAAATGCTCTAGTCACTAACATAGGCTCACTTCTTTAGAAACTATTACTCAAAATTTTCTCTCAATGTGAAAGTTTATTGATTAAGTTATAAAAAGTGAGATTAGGAGGCTTTTTGATGACTTTTTGGAGGGGATTTGGGCTTGAAACATAGTTCACCCTATTTGTCATGATCAAATGAGGTTGTTGTGAAATACTGAGTGTGATTGGAGGATGTGGATGACACCTCTCCCCTACATCCAAGGGTGAGGAGAGGTCCTAAAGCTCAATTTCCTAGGACAAATGAAGGTGAAAGTTTCCCACCTAAGGGTGGTGATTCCCAATCATGAAAATATTTGGAAAGTGAGATTTTAGGAGGTACAAAGTGTTCATTACACTAGATTTAAGACATGCAATCTCATTAAATACTTTGATTAAAAGGATAAAAAGGTGGCATGCAAAGAGGGGTGATGAGTCATGAAAAGGGAAGGAGAAAAATACCTAATATACGGAGACAAAAGAAAATAAAAAATAAATCAAAGGAATGAACACATGTTAGAAGAGAACAAGGTGACATAGGTAAGCTAGGATAAGGCTAAGGGAAGCAAAAAAGAGGGTTGAAAAGAGGATTAAAACATACATGCGATAATGAATAAGTTGAGTACAAAATGTGATGAAAAAAATTACAAAGGATGGAATTTTTTATCTTACATGTGCACGTTTTTGAGTGCTTGGTTACTTTGAAATTTCCATGGAGTAAAATGGCCTTTTTAATGGTCTTTAGAGTTATATAATGAACCTATAATATCCCCTAGCACTTTGCTTCTACAATCACAAGAACTCTAAATGTGCACCTTCTATTTGATTGAATTTGTGATGCCCCGTCATGCAACCCTAGAGTGTTAGACTAAACAAAGATAATATTACAGAATTTTTTTTTTTGAAGCTAAGATATGCATTATACATTAAAAATAACATCATTAATAGAACATGAAATGAAATGTACAGCTAACACCTCTAGGGAACATAACCGCATCTTATAGAATTATAACCATACAAGTGTTATGCATCACAATGCAACAAAAGAATAATACTTTATACATTTATAGAGATGAATGATTACAAGGTTCAATACAAGATTACAAGACTAATTACATAGGTTTACAAATAGTACAATTATGAATGTATTCAACAACTAAAGGTGTACATCAACTCTGGAACTGGAACACCTCAGCACTGATCTCAAAACAACGTCCAAGAAGACCAACGGATAGCTCTGCCTCCCAACCATGTGGAACCCTGAGGTCCACCCCTTCAATCTAGGAGATAACAATGAGGATTCCACTAAGTCAAAGGATACACCAAAAAATATAACCAAACGGATACAGACTCAACATAGACCAACCATAATAACAAGACTGCACAAGACAAGGTAGTACTCCAGAGGCAACAATAAGAGTCAAAGAGGGAAGTAACTAACCTACAATGAGGAGAGTGTCATTGTATGGTCCTAACATGGGTTATCCAAGCGATCTCTCACTAGAAGCCGGCCCCCATCTATGGTTATCTTGGTGACCCCTCTTTGGCACCGGCCCCATAGGGTGACACATGCGGAGCCGACACATCCTTGTTGGCAAGAGACACTATGTGGCTTCATGAGTGTTGTCATTGATGGAAAAAAAGTCCATCCCACACATCCGCAAGACATGGTGTGTCTATACTAGAAGTCAGATTGAAGAGTATTTTGGTCCGGTGGCCAAGAACAGAGCATGCAGCAAGGTCTGACAATCAGGTCCAGATCTCTTAGATGAAGTATCTTAGTAAAGTGCAAACTTGGGGAAGTCAAGAGGAGTACCTTGACTGATAGATTCCAGGGATTGAGCCTCCAGTGATGAAAGAGTGAAGAGATGTGAGCACCTAAGTATTGGGTTCCTATTTGGCAGAGCATACTGAGGAAGAACTAACTGGTAGAGCATCAGACCTTAATCTGGATGAGATATTGATGGTGATCAAGGTTATTAAGGTATCATTCATGATTGACCAAGATGATTGATGAATTCTATGAACATCTCTTTGATATGCATCACTTGGTAAGCAAGGATTCAGCCGACAGACTAGAGTTTGGAAATATTCTGAGTTTTTTGGATGCTGACAAGAAAGATGATTGAAATAATTGATGTGGATATATATACTAGATTGATTTTAGTATGAAGGTGTGTGTGGTGTGTTGTGAAGTGTGAAGAAAAGCAGAAGAGCAATGTGAAAGCAGTAAGGTAGGTCCGGTATGTGATAGGACAGCATCACTAAAGAAGAGGAAGAATGAAGTGCAGTAGATCAATATATTGAGCTTAACCGAAACTGAACCTAAGCAGATGATGCAGAGGTAAAGGTAGTGGATATAGAAGTTCACTCAATGAACTTGGTTGACAAAGCTTCCTTCTTAATGTTTCAAAGGTGGATTGTTTATAAGCCTACACAAGGCTTTGTTCAGGTGATTGATCTAGCCTAGAACCACACCTAGGTCCACCACATAGGCTACTCAACACTCACCTTGGGGAGTCACTACTCTACCCAAACAATCAACACATTCACCTTCAAGGACAACATTCCACTTCTAACACCTATGCTAGCAGGATCTCCATACACAATTTGACATAGGATTGTTTAAGACATGGAGAATAACAAGGTCTTTGACCAAAAGACTAATCTCTGCATTCTCTAGGGCAGTGGACAGCAACAATAGTATGACTATTCTAGGACAGTGTTTGAAGAAGGCTTAGATCTTGTAGAACTTGCTCAATCAACTTCTCAAGGCCATAAATGACCATCAACACTCCATGCATAATAAACACTCAATGTAAACAAACAACCATTTATTCATATGCAGGCTCACACTGTGCTATACAGGATAGAGGACAGCAATTGCAGCTTGACTATCCTATGGTAGTGTTGAAATGATAGCTTATTCCTTGTAGCTGTTATGAACCACTGAACCTGCATCAACTCCTCTACCATGAAGGGTTTAAACACCACATGCATTCACCAAGGACAGGATCCACTTGAGGTCTCTGACCCAACACCTCACCTCAGTACTTGCTCTGACAGAAATAGTAATGTTGTTGTGACTGTTTATAGGGAACAGGTACTCTTCCTCGAGCATGCAGCCATACTGTACCACTGACGTACAGAAAATAGTAAACTATTTTTCTCTAAAGAAGAAGGTCTAAATCAGATTGTATGTAAAGAATGCAGTAAGCTTGCCTCCTCAAGTTCCACCAACCATCTCAGAGGTCTATCCTTGCTTCTAGACATGAAATCCAATCTCCCTTTGATTGTGCACGTGGCTATTTTCAAGATAAACACTGCTCTACACCATTTCTTCCAACTAGTCACTGTTTTTGACTAGCTAGGATCATGCCAAATGCTTGGAGAAGGAGTCTTCAACCTGCAAACCATAGAAAATAATAAAACCTAACCTAGTCTCCTCCATCCTTCTGAAAATGATTGATACTTTTAGAGGATAGAGGACAAATTCACCATTTTTTGACACAAACCCTAGTTAAGAGGGGTTCAAAACAATTTTTACAAGTTTGATTGATTCTATCTTCTACAGAAGTGTCAAGAGCTCCAAGTAGATGCAAATGAAAGATGTTTTGCAGACCTAACAAATTTCCAACATTTCAACTCATAAAAAATTCGTACCAGGCCGTACAGAATAGCTGTTTCAATAAAATATGCAGAAAACACAGTTTTTTCCTTAAAAGACTCCTCCTCTCTATTCATTCTTGGCATGTTTAACAAATTAAAGTTTAAAGGAAACTTTCCGCAATGTTTCCACTTCCCAACAGTCCATACAACTGCCCAAGAAAGGCAGTGAACAGATGGAAGTGGCTGTTTAACATAAAACAACAAGTTTCTAAAAGAAACACTCCTATAAAATAGGGCTAAGTTAACTTCAAATTGGACTAATCAATCAAATGACTAAGTCTTTATTACAAAACAAGAAAATGGCTTTCAAAGCCTTAGGAAAAACCAAAATTAACAAGGTCAGAAAATGTTATATTCGAAAAAAATGACTAAACTGAAGCTCCTGCACCATACTCCCCCTGTGGGAAAAACTCAAGTCCCTTGAGTTGCCAATTGTTGAAGTGTCATGCCATGCTCCAAGATATCTGCTTCAGTCATCCAGGTGGCCTTTGAGTCAGGGAGATCCTTCCATTTTACCAAGTAGTCCTTATAGACATCTCTCTGAGTCTTCTTGATAACTTTGGAATCCAAAATGCACTCCAACTGTAAAGGTTTGCTTGGAAGAAAATCCTTGATCCAATCAGCATCTTCAGCCACCACATCTGATCCACTTTCATCAGGTAATGGAGGTCTGAAAGGAAAAAGATCACAAACATTGAAAATTGGAGAGATACCAAGGCCATCTGGTAGCTCAATCTCGTATGCATTTGGACCAAATTTGTGCACTATTTTGCATGGCCCAATCTTCTTCATCAGGAGTTTAGTTGGCTAACCCTTTGGCAACCTTTCTTTCCTCAGATATGCCATAACTAAGTCACCAATTTTGAACTGTACTTCTCTTTTCTTTAAACCTGCCTTTTCCTTGTACTTTGTGACTGATTTTCTAGTTGCAACTTGACTTGATCATGGACTGTTTTCATGGAGGCAAAAAACTCTTCACCCAGTGCACTCCTTCTATCCCAACCTTGGAGATCCTTCAGCTCAAGTGGCCCTCTTGGATGAAAGCCATAAACTATCTCAAAAGGACTTTTACCAGTGCTCCTATTCCTTGAATCATTGTAGGCATATTCAGCCTGACTGATAACCAAGTCCCATGCCAAACCATGCTGCTTTGTAAGGCACCTTAGAAGGTTTCCAAGTGATCTATTAAGCACCTCAGTCTGACCATCAGTTTGTGGATGGTAGGCTGATGAAAAGGATAATTGTGTGCCCAGCGTCTTCCACAAGGTCCTCCAGAAGTGACCTACAAACTTAGAATCTCTGTCAACAATGGACAATGGTAAACCATGTATCTTTACTACCTCTCTGAAAAATAGACCTACAACATGAGATGCATCATTTGTGCATTTACATGGCACAAAATGAGCCATCTTGCTAAACCTATCAACAATGACAAACACACTATCCACCCCTCTGGCTGTCCTAGGTAACCCAAGCACAAAATCCATGTTGATACTTTCCCAAGGTCTGTTGGGAATGGGAAGGGGCTGGTATAGGCCTGCATTTGAAGACACACCTTTGGCTCTTTGATAGATTGCACAACTAGCTACATACTTTCTCACATCTGATTGCACCTTTGGCCAAAAATAGAACCTTGTGACTTGTTCTAGTGTCTTGTCTAAGCCAAAATGTCCTCCTAAAGAACCATTATGCTTCTCCTTGATGATGTTGTCCCACATGGAGCACTTAGGGACACACAGCAAATTGCCCTTAAACAAGAGGCCTTCCTGCAAAACAAAATCTGCATACTCTCCATGGAATGTGTTAGCCAAGTTCACACAAACATCATAAGCCTCTTTGAAATCAGAATCTTCTTTATACAACTCCTTTAAACAGTCAATACCCATGCTTTCTAACTGAATTTCATGAATAAGAAGCAACCTCCTACTCAATGCATCAGCCACCTTATTAGAGACACCTCTTTTGTGCTTAATTGTGAAGGTATAAACTTGTAGCTGTTCCGTCCATTTAACATGTCTATGGTTCAATTTTTCTTGACTGTTTAGAAAGCTTAAAGCATGATTGTCAGTAAACACAATAAATTCTTTGGGCAGCAAATAATGTCTCCATTTCGTAAGAGCTTGCACCATTGCATAGAGTTCTAAGTCATAGGTAGAATACCTTTGCTTGGCTTCATTCAACTTTTCTGAAAAGAATGCCACTGGATGTCCTTCTTGGCTAAGAACAGCACCAATAGCTTGCTGACTTGCATCACACTCAACAACAAATACCTTATCAAATTCAGGGAGTACTAAGGTAGGTAACTCAGCCACCTTTGTTTTCAACAACTCAAAACTATCATCAGCTTCCTTTGTCCATTGGAATCTACATTTGACTCCACCCTTTATTGTGTTGAGGATGGGAGCACTAATGTGACTGAAACCTCTGATAAACTTCCTATAGAAAGTCACTAATCCATGGAAACTTCTCACATCTCCCACTATTTTTGGGGTAGGCCAACTGAGAATAGCCTCAACCTTAGAGGGATCCATCTTCAAACAACCATTAGACATGACAAATCCCAAGTATACAAGTTTAGTTTTCATGAACTCACATTTGTCTAAGTTGATCATCAACTTGTGCTCATGCAGCTTCTCCAACACCTGACCAACATGCTTCACATGGTCTTCCCTTGTCCTGCTGAAGATTAGTATGTCATCCAGATAAACAATAACAAATTTACCAATGAATTCAACCAATACCTCATTCATTAGGCGCATAAATGTACTTGGCGCATTGCTAAGACCAAATGGCATAACAAGCCATTCATAAAGACCTTCATTGGTCTTGAAAGTAGTCTTCTATTCATCTCCCTGTCTAATCTAGATTTGATGATATCCAGATTTCAAATCAATCTTTGAGTAATAGCATGATCCTCCCAGGTAATCCAAGAGATCTTCAATCCTTGGCATTGGGAATCTGTATCTTATGGTGATCTTGTTTATGGTCCTGGAATCTGTGCATAGCCTCTACTTTCCATCCTTCTTAGGAGCAAGTACACTTGGAACTGCACAAGGACTTAGAGTCTTCCTAATCAGCCCTTTCTCCAAGAGATCTTGAATTTGCCTTGCCACCTCTTCATTTTGCTGTGGAGTCAGCTTGTATGTAGCCTTGTTAGGCAATGTAGCACCAGGTATTAAGTCAATTTGATGACTAATATCCCTCATGGGTGGTAAGGAGTTGGGAACTTCCTCTACCACAAGGTCTTGATACTTATCTAGAAGTTGTTGTACTTCCAATGGAATCTCCTTCTATTTTTGATCTTGCTAATCTGATCCACTCTTGGGCTTCATGACCAAAGCATACCCCTGGTTGTCATTTTCCTTCAAGATGTTTAGGAACTCATTTCCATTCACCAACATGACACTGATGTTATTTTCCTTTCCCCGGGGCTGCTCCAACAAAGGATCCATTTTGAATGGCCTTCCATTCTTGGTGATGACATAAGTGTTCTTCTCACCATCATGCTGAGCTTTAACATCATACTGCCATGGGCGGCCAAGAAGTAGGTGACATGTATCCATAGGGATGATTTCACATAGCACTTTGTCCTTGTAGTCACCAATTGCAAATTCAACCCAAGTTTGTTCCTCCACCATGAAACTTTGGTTCTTGTTTAACCAAGAAATCTTGTGAGGACTGATATGAGGCAGCCCCTTCAACTTGCACTTCTCAACCATCTCAGTGGATACCACATTCTTAGTAGACCCTAAATCCACTATGATTTTGCAGAGTTTCCCATAGGCTAGGCCTTGGGTTCTGAAAAGATTCTTTCTCTGAGGGGGCTCTTGCTTCAATGTCATCTTCAACATAGACCTTTTTATCATCATACTCTCTCCATCTAAAACAGGTGCAGAACTTCCCATTGGTGAATTCACACTTTCACAGTCATCATCTTTCACTAACTGATTTCTCTTCCCACTGTCATGAGAGTTGCTGGCTTTCCCTGGGCATTTGTTCATTGTATGGCCAACTTGGTTGCAGCCATAACATCTTCTAGTGAAGACTCCTGGTCCTCTACCTCCTCCACCATTTCTGCCTCTACCATTATGACTTCTACCACCTCTAAAACCTCCTCTATGCTCTGTTGCTGATTGTGTTTCTTGCTGACTATTATTTTCAGTTTTGTCGAAATGTCCACGGCCAAAATTGCCTCTACCTCTTTGGTTTCTGCCACCTCTACCTCTAGCACTTTGTTCACCCTTCCTTCTCAGCTTTTCCTTTGCTCTGGAGGCCAATAAGAAACATTCATCCACTATCTTTGGTAACACCAAGCTTATCTCATCTTGCAGATTGTATTTCAGTCCATTCAGATACCTAGCCACCATCCCTTTTTCATCTTCATTATGATTGGCCCTCATACCGAGTCTATGAAATTCTTCTGTGTAGGCAGCCACATCCATGTCTTTTTGTCTCAAATTTTGAAATCTCCTTATGATTTGAATCTCATAGTCAGGTGGCATGAACTTGCTTCTGAGCATAGCCACCATTCTGCTCCATTTAGTGATGGGTCTCTTCCCAATCTTCTCCCTCTCACTCTGCATATAGTTCCACCATACAAGTGCAGAACCTCTTAGCCTTGTCTTGGCAAACTTGACCTTTTTGTTGTCATTGAACTCCTTGTAATCAAAGAAGTTGCACATAGCTTCTATCCAGTCGGTGAGAACATCTCCATCCAACTTGCCATGAAAAGTAGGCACTTCCATCTTGGGATCACCACTATCTCCATGAGCACCCTTAAGTGCATTCAAGAAGGCTTTCTGATCTACAGACATATCCTACTCCAGAGGATCCTCTTCTACCTCTATTTCTTCATTTGTGTCTGAAGAACTTCCCTCTTCTTTGGTCTTGCCCTTAAACTTCTTCTCTTCTTGCAATTTTGCTTCTTGCAATCTAGCTTCAACCATCTCTTCCACCAACTTCTTGATGGCATCTTGACTCATTGTCTTGGGAGGCATTGTACTAGCCTCTGTTTCAATTTCCTCTTCTGACATACACTTGCTTCCAATCAAAATATTGGCTCTAATACCAAATATGATGTAGAGGTAAAGGTAGTGGATATAGAAGTTCACTTAATGAACTTGGTTGACAAAGCTTCCTTCTTAATGTTTCAAAGGTGGATTGTTTATAAGCCTACACAAGGCTTTGTTCAGGTGATTGATCTAGCCTAGGACCACACCTAGGTCCACCACATAGGCTGCTCAACATTCACCTTGGGGAGTCACTACTCTACCCAAACAATCAACACATTCACCTTCAAGGACAACATTCCACTCCTAACACCTATGCTAGCAGGATCTCCATATACAATTTGACATAGGATTGTTTAAGACATGGAGAATAACAAGGTCTCTGACCAAAAGACTAATCTCTGCATTCTCTAGGGTAGTGGACATCAACAATAGTATGACTATTCTAGGACAGTGTTTGAAGAAGGCTTAGATCTTGTAGAACTTTCTCAATCAACTTCTCAAGGCCTTAAATGACCATCAACACTCCATGCATAATAAACACTCAATGTAAACAAACAACCATTTATTCATATGTAGGCTCACACTGTGCTATACAGGATAGATGACAGCAATTGCAGCTTGACTGTCCTATGGCAGTGTTGAAATGATAGTTTATTCCTTGTAGCTGTTATGAACCACTGAACCTGCATCAACTCCTCTACCATGAAGGGTTTAAACACCACATGCATTCACCAAGGACAGGATCCACTTGAGGTCTCTGACCCAACACCTCACCTCAGTACTTGCTCTGACAGAAATAGTAATGCTGTTGTGACTGTCTATAGGGAACATGTACTCTTCCTCTAGCATGTAGCCGTACTGTACAACTAACGTACAGAAAATAGTAAACTATTTTTCTCCAAAGAAGAAGGTTTAAATCAGATTGTATGTAAAGAATGCAATAAGCTTGCCTTCTTAGGTTCCAGCAACCATCTCAGAGGTCTATCCTTGCTTCTAGACATGAAATCCAATCTCCCTTTGATTGTGCACGTGGTTGTTTTCAAGATAAACACTGCTCTACACCATTTCTTCCAACTAGTCACTGTTTTTGACTAGCTAGGATCATGCCAAATGCTTGGGGAAGGAGTCTTCGACCTGTAAACCATAGAAAACAATAAAACCTAACCTAGTCTCCTCCATCATTTTGAAAATGGTTGATACTTTCAGAGGATAGAGGACAAATTCACCATTTTTTGACACAAACCCTAGTTAAGAGGGTTTCAAAATAATTTTTACAAGTTGGATTGATTCTAACTTCTATAGAAGTTTCAAGAGCTCCAAGTAGATGCAAATGAAAGGTGTTTTGCAGACCTAACAAATTTCCAACATTTCAACTCATAAAAAATCCGTACTAGGCCGTACAGAATAGTTGTTTCAATAAAATATGTAGAAAACACAGTTTTTTCCTTAAAAGACTCCTCCTCTCTATTCATTCTTGGCATGTTTAACAAACTAAAGTTTAAAGGAAACTTTCCCCAACATTTCCACTTCCCAACAGTCCGTACAACTGCCCAAGAAAGGCAGTGAACCGATGGAAGTGGCTGTTTAACATAAAACAACAAGTTTCTAAAAGAAACACTCCTATAAAATAGGCCTAAGTTAACTTCAAATTGGACTAGTCAATCAAATGACTAAGTCTTTATTACAAAACAAGAAAATGGCTTTCAAAGCCTTAGGAAAAACCAAAATTAACAAGGTCACAAAATGTTATATTCAGAAAAAATGACTAAACTGAAGCTCCTGCACCGGCACATATGGATGCTTCTCATCAGTTCAAGTACCTAGTTTCCTTGTATAAACTATTGTAGGCAGTGAGCCTCTTGTGAGCAACGTGCTCGGGCAGTGAGCCCTAATTGGCAAGTGCCATTTTGTTCTTTCTATTCTTCTAACAGAGAATACAATCTTGGGTTAATCACACCATGGTTTTTTCCCTTAACAGGGTTTTCCATGTCAAAAATATTGTGTCATGTGTGTTGAGTTTATTTATGCTTTCATTGTTATATATGCTTTGATATTGCTCTAATTGTTAAAGAAGAAAAGAAAGTCATATTATTAAGATAACTAATTCACCCCCCATCTTAGTTATCAACAATTGGTATCAGAGCTAAGTTCCTCCAAACAGAGCCTAACAGCTTGAGGAAGATTTGGGAATTCAAATGGATATGTATGGCATGAGAGAACAACTTCAGTATGCCCTTGATGATCTTGAGCAATCTCACTCTAAAGTCAATAACTTGAGAGAAAGACTCAAACAAGCTAATGATTTCATAAATGAACTAAAGGAGAAACTGAGTATCTCTATAAAAAAGAGAAAGGAACTTCTTCAACAATTAGCAAGTCAAAGTGAAGCCAATGATACTAATGAAGATTTGAATGAGAAGAACAAAATATGTGAGAAGTTATCAAAAGAGATCATTATGGTAAGACATGAAATGGAATCAATAGTTATGAAATTCACCCAAGAAATTGAAGAGAAAAGAAAGACTGAAGATAATCTAAAACAATCTCTCAAGGAGAAGTCAGAAGACTGCCACAAAATGGATAGAATAATCAGGCATCTAGAATATGATCTTGAAGAAGCTAGAGATAATGAAGAACAACTTGAGAATCAGAGTCACTCTTAAGAGGGATCTTCAAACAACAAATGAATACAAAGAAAAATTCAAGATAAGCTTTTCTCAGCTTGAAGTTCTTCTTGAAAGCCAAAAGAGCATAGATCACAAGCAAGGCTTGGGGTATGAGAAAGGTGAAAGCTTCGGATCAAGTTAGAAGAACTCTGGATCAAGAAATCCAAGGAATACACCTAGAAGACCTCCGGTAAGGCAACCAAATACTCAAAGATATCCATCCTTCAACGGATACTGCCACACTTGCAATAACTTTGGTCATAAAGCAAATTAGTGCAGAAGAAGAATGAATCAAACTAATTCATCCTTCTCTAGATAGTGTTTTAATTGCAAAAGGTATGGTCACAAATCTCATGAGTGTAGAAATATGCAAATGAATAATTCATTCAATGGTAGATGTTTTGCATGCAATAGAATGGGACATATGGCTATCAGTGCAGATCAAGAGGATATCAGTCAAATATGCAAAGAAATGTTGTTTGCTACAATTGCAATAGATCCGGCCATATTACCAAATTCTGCAGAAGCAAGAATCAGGACAAAAAGGGTTCGGTGCATCATAATCAAAACCAAGACAAAGGAAAAGGAAAGGTAAATACAGATGAAATTCAAAGGGAGATGAACAAGATTTGGGTGAAGAGGAGTACATAAAATGTTCAGGATGGATCCACACCAAAATCTGGTGCTGATATTTCTCTCGAAAACTAAATAGATGAGCTCTGGCTCAAGGGGAGTCACAAAAGAAAACAAGCTCCCCCAGCCAGTCAATTGGTGCCTGAAATTGGCACATGGAAGGTTGTAGATTAAAAGGGCTCTCAGAGAAACATCTAAATAAGCCTTGGTAAAGATATGGAAGACCCGCAAGAAATTTAGAAGAGGTTAATCTACCAAGGTTAATCCAATTTAACAGTCATCCGGTAAGAATAGGATTTTCGCAGTTAGATCCGGTATGATCCAAATTGAGGTATCTTGATCTATAGATAAATGGAATGATTAGAGAAAGATAGATAGATTGTTAATATTCACCAAGAATAACTCTAAGTGCACCTCAGTGATCCGAAAAGATCTCTCTCAGAAACAAGGAGAACAAGGCAACCGGAATAACCTAAGTTGTGCATTTATTGCAAAATGGAATTAGGGTTTGCACAGAAATAAAAGGGTTCTTTTGTTCATCATTTGTACATTTGCATTTGAGAAGAAGAGAAAAGGAGCTCTGCAACAAATTGTCTCAAATTTCTCAAAGATCAACCGTTGAAGTCGATTCATCTAGCAAATCGATCCGGCTCATTCTGTGAACCCTAGAAGCCTATTCTTCTACTATATGAATGAGCTGCCTGGAACTAGTGGCTGGATATGGTAAAATGATAGACCTATTGTAATATAGATCAAGGATTATTTATATGGGCTTGGTGATGCCAAGGCACAAAATACAACACTGTGGGGTTACTTCAAAAACTTCCAAAGCATAATGCAGGCCAGAGAGAGAATCCCCCAATCTCTAGTTGAAAAATACAAAGATATAGTGTGCTTCATGGTGGATACTGATCAATGCCTAATGGAGGCAGTGGAACCAAGAATAGTCTAGATCATGCCAATGGGGTATGAAGTAGATGAGAAAATTGTAGAGCTACATGTTCAACACTTGCTGAGTCAACCCAAGGACCCTAAGGTAGAAAGGTTTGGGACCTTCCAAGAGTTGAGTGTAAAATTTCATGTTGAACTAAGACAACCTAAAATCAAGAGAAAAGTGAGAAGAGAGGTGGAAGAATTTGCCAAGAGACATGGAATTTCAAAGGAGGTAGTTGATGCCAACAGAGAGAAGATGGAAAGGGCAGAGAAAGAGAAACAAGATGCAGAAAAGAAAAGTGATCTGGTGGAAGCCCCTTCCTAGACCAGATCCTCCAAGAGCTCTGCACCTGCCACCTCTAAGAGCTAGAAAGCATCAAAATTGGAATTCAAAACATCCAGAAAGGGAGAGAAAAGAACTAAGACAAAGGCCACAAGGTCTTATGCTAGTCAAAAGATGATGAAGAGACTGAGTCAGAAGAGGAGATCAAGAAAATAAAGAAGAAGAAGAAAACATCCGGTGAACCCTCTACCGGTCAAGGCAAAGAAGAGAAGGTAGAGGAATTTGTTGAAAAGCCTACTCTCCACATTGATGATATCATCAAATCAGTCATTGTGGATGGGAACCTGAAACCAATGACTGAGTTCTATGATGAATATAATGAAGCTGACCAGAAGATCTTGCAAGAAGCAACAGTCTGAATATCTATAATAAGGCATTTATTGAAATCATATCTCTAATTCCCAAAATCCTAGAGAAGGAACTAGAAATAAGGAAGAACAATGCCAAGGCAAAGGACCTTGAGATCCGGGAATAGATAGATATTCAACTCTATCCTTGAATCACTCAGAAACAAATGAATATGATCTTCAAAGATTACAAGGATGAGTTCTAGAGCTAAGCTAGAATGAATCAACTTATGCTTGGAGAAACTGACAAAGTGGAAAAAGAAATAGAAGACATCCTCCGGAATGCATATAAAAGATTCAATATTCCTATTATAGAGGACATAAGTGATGAACCTTCTAAGGAAAATCTTGCAAAAGCAATTGTTGAAGAGTCAAAAGGGTTAAGTGAGGAGAAGACCAAGGACCTGGATTCCTCTGTTCTGGAAGAGGAAGTTCAAGAAGAAGTAAATATCTCTCATCCGGATTCCCCTGTAGACTTCGGATCTAAAGGAGAAGAAAGAATAGAGGAGAAAACCAATCAAGAAGAAGAAGTAAAGGAAAAGGAAAAAGACCAAATAGAGAAGACCCCAGGAGACAGTTCTGAGACTGCAGAAGGAAAGAAGACTCTGTCTCTGGCAAGAGACACTACAGAAACTGTCAAAGATTTCTTGACCAAAGAGATGATGGAAATTGATGAACTAGAACTACTTCAAGGACCATTCAATTTTGATTCCCTCTTCTCAGTTCAAACTATGAAGATAACATCCTTTGCCCATGCAAAGGTAAAAGAAAAACTTTTGAAGTCTCACATAGAAGACTATGAGCTAATAGAGATTGCATCTGGTGCATTAGAGAAAATCATGCCATCCTTCCAAAAGGATTCTTCAACCTCCACATCTGGTAATCTAAAGTCTCTTGTAAACTCAATTAGCACACATTTTGAATCTTTGGAAAAGTCAGCTGAAGATAAAGTCCGGAAAATATTTTTGGGAAAGAGACTCTCTGAGGTGTAGGGTCTCATAACAAATGATAGGAGAGTTATGGATATTGGGATAAAGAGCTTAGAAAGTGCTCTTAAAGATGGTGGAGAAATTTATAAAAAAAATTATCCTAGTCTAAAGTTACAATGGATATTGAGAAGAAAGTGAAAGAACAAGAGGATAAACTGTCAAGTTTATCACAGAATTTTGATCCTCTTACCTCCTCCATAATAAATCAAGAGTGTCAGACTATTGCAATCATAAATGAAATAAAGAAGCTTGAGAAGGAGAAGAAAAATAGAATAAACAGGTTAAGTGAACTTAGAGGGATCATTATCCCTAAGTTAGAGGCCATGCATGAAGCCCTAACTAATGCTCAGGCCACAGCCCAGACCAATGATCCGACAGATCTTAAGAAGGTAGAAGCTTTTGCATTTTTGTTGAGTGGTCACATCTCAATTTTGGACAGGATGAAGCAGAGTTGGGTGACAGAAGTTGTACGGTTGAAGAATACTTTTGCAGATATACTTAAGTATATGTAATTACAACTTGTATATATACTTATGCGGATATATATATAGATTGATTTTTGAAAATTTTGGTGTGCGGATTCTACCCTTTGCCATTGATGTCAAAGGGGGAGTTAGGAGTAGTGAAAAATGTGGAATCTAACTAAGGGGGAGCTCTGGAAAAGTGTTCATTAGAATAAAGCATCAGCCAAGGGGGACTGCAGTGTGACACTTAGTCATTTTGCACTAAGTGTTGCCATCAATGCCAAAGGGGGAGATTGTTGGAAAGAGACATTGTGTGGCTTCATGAGTGTTGTCATTAATGGCAACAAAGTCCATCCCACACATCCGCAAGACATGGTGTGTCTATACTGGAAGTCAGATTGAAGAGTATTTTGGTCCGGTGACCAAGAACAAATCATACAGCAAGGTCTGACAATCAGGTCTGAATCTCTCAGAGGAAGTATCTCAGTAAAGTACGGACTTCAGGAAGTCAAGAGGAGTACCTTGACTGATAGATTCCAGGGATTGAGCCTTTGGTGATGAAAGAGTGAAGAGATATGAGAACCTAAGTATTGGGTTCTTGTTTGGCAGAGCAGACCGAGGAAGAACTGACCGGCAGAGCATCAGACCTTAATCTGGATGAGATATTGATGGTGATCAAGGTTATTAAGGTATCATTCATGATTAGCTGACATGATTGATGACTTATATGAGCATCTCTTTGATACGCATCACTTGGTAAGCAAGGATTCAGCCAACAGACGAGTTTGGAAATATCCTGAGTTTTTCGGATGTCAACCAGAAAGATGATTGAAATCATTGATGCGGATATCTATACTAGATTGATTTTGGTATGAAGGTGTGTGTGGTGTGTTGTGAAGTGCGAAGAAAAGAATAAGAGCAGTGTGAAAGTAGTAAGGCAGGTCCGATATGTGACAGGACAACAACACTAAAGAAGAGGAAGAATGAAGTGCAGAAGATCAATATATTGAGCTTAACCGGAACTGAACCTAAGCACATATGGATGCTTCTCATTAGTTCAAGTACCTAGTTTCCTTGTATAAACTATTGTAGGTAGTGAGCCTCTTGTGAGCAGTGTGCTTGGTCAGTGAGCCCTAATTGGCAAGTGCCATTTTGTTCTTTCTATTCTTCTAACAGAGAATACAATCTTGGGTTAATCACCCCATGGTTTTTTCCCTTAACAGGGTTTTCCATGTCAAAAATATTGTGTAATGTGTGTTGAGTTTATTTCTGCTTTCATTGTTATATATGCTTTGATCTTGCTCTAATTGTTAAGGAAGAAAAGAAAGTCATATTATTAAGATAACTGATTCACTGCCCCCCCTCTCAGTTATCAACAATCCTCTCATGGGAACAAGGAGGTCGACCTTGCCAACTAGGCCTTCCCATCCCATTCTTAGCCTATGAGAGCACTCAAGGCATGGGTGAGGCATCATGCTTATCTTGTTATGTGAATTACTACCCGACCCACCTAGATATATTATTAAGTTATCACTTGATTACAACTTCCATTGGGTTATCCAGGCAACCACTTTGGGCACCGGCCCCACCATGGAAGCCACTCTCCTACATACAACAAGCAACCCCTAGCCAAAAAAAAACATAACATGCATAGTCAAGGGACTAGAAGGCATCTATCATAAACAATCCAATGCATAGACCATTTCAAATTTTAACCACATCATTTAAAACTCCCCTTATCCACTTCCAAGTTCCACATCAGTAAGTCATGACAAAAAAATAGATTGAAGCCAAAAGTAGCCTAACCTTTGGAGTCGGCAGATAGAACACAATACTCCTTTTACAAAAGTTTGTCTTCCAAAATGAGAACAAGTATTTAAATGACTAAGACATTCCTTGAAATCATATGGATTAGGGCCAAAGAAAACATAATAAACAAATAAAATCCTTACCACATGACACCGAAAACAACAGATGGGACTTCAACAAAAATCATTTTTAAAAATCAACTCGACATATCACCAATGGATGTTATCAATCGGCAAACATTGTAAGGTTTTTACTCTCTTTAACAAAATAACATAAACTAATACCTCTAGTATTTACAAAACATCATCATAAAATAACTCTATTCACACTAAAGCTCTGATTTATTATTGCTTACTAAATCAATGTATCACAGGGAAAACATTTAACAAATTTATATTTAATTAGATAGAAAGCCCATAACCAATTTAACTCAAAGTATCTAATTCTAGAGATTGTAACACCAACATTACCATACTAACCTATTAATACTTCTTATTTAATTCATTTAACAATCTTACATCTACCAATTCTATTCTATTCTAATAAGGTAATTACTTTAAAGAATAAAATATTACAATTCTATCTTAACAAATATATGAGCTATACTAATAATTTAGACCAACGAATAATAAAGATCATACTTAATTTAATGCTACCAATAAACAAGTTTTATACTAACCATTAAGATCAAGGGATGTAGCCAGTTATTCTAATCTAACTTCCTACAAAAATAGAGTTTATTACATTTTCTTTCTACTAAAATTAAGATTAAATATGTATTTAAATAATACTAATTTGGATACACTCAACATTCATTCCTAACACAAAGCCTATTATCCAATAAAAAAAAGAATTTATATATAATAAATAGCTGCCATTCCTTATCGTTGATGCTAATGTCATCAGGTAATAGGAAGTTGTAATAGGAATTAATCTAATAGAATTTACTAATGCTTCCATATTTCTAAAAGAAAACTCTAGACAAACGATTACTGGCAGAGTTATAAAAGAAAGACATTTCAGTTAAACGTTTATGCACTGAAAGAATTGAGTTGATGAAATCAGAAGTGAGTAGATTCAATGAAGAATTGGATTGAAGATTTCAATAGGTTGCTAGGCAATGGGATGTCTGCAGAAGAAGAGGACACACACTGAAAAAGTAGAGGCCGCTAAAAGACATGAGGCACGGCCGCACTCAGGCCAAAATTTCAATGAATGTCTCAAGCTCTGGTAGAAATGCCATACAAGGCCTCTAACAAAAAAAAGATGGAGCTTTCAAAGGTTTATCCCCACACCCGTGAGAGCAGTCGTAAGACTAGATTTTCTGGTAAGAGTTTAATAATTAAAAGAGTTGGATACAGTCGCACCGTGAAGTTTGGAGAAGAGAGAATATTTTTTTAAGTTTCCTCTGGTTCGGATGAAAACTACACACAGATACAAGGTTTCAGCGTTGGGCAACATAAGGAAGTTGGAACTGGAGTGAGAGCCGATACCAAACAGAGCATCGTTACAAAAGGCCACGATGGGCAGCACATCTGGCAGAGGTAAATTCATAAATTTTTCAGAGGGCCTCAAAAACTCCCAATGACGTACGGCATGAAAGGTGGGGAAAACTTTGAGTTAAGATCCAAAATTGAGGAAGGGAAGAATTACAGGGGGAAATTCGCCCCACGCATTCTGGCAAGAAACAATACATATGGCAACCTCCATAATTTGACTGAGGTAAATTGTAGATTAAAATTCCATTTTGGTTTAATCAATTTCAGATTAAAAGTAGAAAAGCTTCATTACAAGGCACAATTCTGAAAAGCTAAAGCTGGGTGAGGCCTCACTATGGCATTGAGAACAACCAAGGACGAAATGGGTCCAGAAACTAGTAAATGGTTCATATGGGTCAATTTCTTTTAATTCAGGTCACTTTGAATGATTATAGTTCATTGGGCTCTAAGATTTCAAGAAGGATTTTGACATAGAATAAACCAGAAGAAGAACAACTTGGAAGAATCTACAGAGGTTATAACTTGGACAGCCATCAAGGTGTGATTTCCAAGATGGGAGCGTGGTCAGGGACAACTACACTTGAACACACAGAACATAGAACAATTATGCTTAGAAAAAAAAAGATTTAAATTCTAAGCTACAGAAATGCAAAATTTCACACACAGAGAGTCAACATAAACATACCCGAATTTCAGTCCCACTTCAGATCTTCTCCATTTCCTGTAACAAATTCTCTGTTTTTCCCCCAATTTCTATCTTCTTCCTCCCAACACAAAAAAACCCATCCCATTAAAAATGGCAAATCTCATAAATTACCTCAATCATGCATCTGTTACTCAGAATCCCCACTCCTCTGCAAAATTTTAAAATTTTACTAATAATAGAGATTTCCCAAATCTTGAAAATTCACATTGGACAACTCATAACATTAATTTATTACCTAATATTATTCTTTACAAGCTATATATATTTATTAACCATGAAAAACTTCAGATGCTTAAAAAAATATAATTAATTTATTCAATAATGAATTTTACTTAAGCAATATTCCAAACTTCACGACTACTTAGAATACTATTAAATTTAGCATATAGATAGCATTATCATTATGTTAACGTATTACCAAAAGAAACACATAGCCATAACTTAAACAAACTCAACAATGCTCCACAACACGTGACACACAACAACATGAAGTGAGGATCAAATGTCACATTACGACACACGACCACAACTAAAAACTGAGACTGACCTAGGGCAATAAACCTCATGTTATCTCCATCAACGTCATCCATTGGTGTAAGGGCCCGCTCAGACCTGCTAAGTCAAGTGGAGTCGAGGCCCAATACCTGCAACCTACATAAGAATAATAGGTTGTATAGGATCAACTACATATATATCAAACACACATAGAGTCAGAGAATCACGACATAGTAGGGTGCTTGAATTGAGTAGTACTACACTGTCCCTGCTCTGAAACAAGACTATAAACATTTTTATATAAAATTAGACATCAACAAATTGAATAAAACATGATAATATTAACCCATTACTAATCATGCCAATCCCATCATAACTAGAATAATAATAATGTCATCGTAACTCATAACACATGCCAAAACTATATTAGTCGAACATAGTTCATCATGATCAAAATAAGTATAAACCATAAGCCTAATAACTCAAATGTCTCAGACTGTCTAAATATAATGAAAGAACTAACAACTGTCTCAGAACTAACAAGAGTAATGTGAAACTAGCAACTATCACAAGCCAAAAATGAGGGGCATTACAGAATTCACAACATAGGAGTCACTTCTATGAACCAACCACTCCTTCTAAATGACTCAATGTTGGTCTTTTTATCCCCTCTCTTTCCATGTAGCCAGAGGGAAGATGGATGAATGCCCTGAAAGGGCAACGATTGTCCATTCCCAACTGTCCAAATATTGGACCACATCTATGAAAACCTAATGCCCATCCTTCTACCCTAGTGGCTACCAACAAGGAATATGAAGTGTCATCTTCCATAGAGAAAGAAACCTATCATGGTTTGATGAGGAGAAGAGCATCTCACAAAAAGTCAAAGTGAATTTTAGATCAACTACTAAAACAAACATGGCTAGGTAAAACATAGCTAAACAAAGTCAACCGGGCATTAATAATTTCAAAAAAATCAAGTCTCACCAAAAACCTTCTACCCTAATTATTTCTAGTATCTTGAATCAACCAAAGTTCAAGACCTATAACAAGCATGTGTATGGATAATTAACTCCATGCAACTTCATGTTGAGTTTTTGGACCACCACCAAGATGCTCTAGTAGACCCAATTTATCCACCCACATATTTCTTGTGCACTATTTTTTGCATTCATAGCATTATTGAAAGCAATATTAATCACTAAAAAATGATTTTTTTCAAGAAATTCCAAAATTTTGGTCATCTAAAAATCATTTAAATTTGTTGTGTTTTTAAATTTATCTTGGCATGCACCAAATTTGATGGTAGACTACAACTTTTACATAGATAATAATTTATTTAAAACATTTCTAACTAGAAAAAAAGGTGGGAAAGTAACTAAAAAAAATTAATATTCAAAATATTTGAGGAATGAAACTATTCAAACGAACATGTGCACGATCTTATGCAGACAAAGGTTTTGTGATGGTTGTGCTCCATGGTGGGTAATACAATAAAACTTGCATGTGATGACATGTATAATACATAACTTTCTATTTAGACCCATTCAAACAAGTACATGTACATGTATGTATCTATCTAGATATGATACAAATTATTTACCATGTGGTCCTTTAAGTTATTGCACTTTCTTTTCATGTTATCACTTGTTTTAAACATGTATTCAAAAATTTTCAATTGAATTAGAACATGTGAGCTTGGAAGTTAAAATTAAGAATTAATTTAGATGTACTAGATGTACACATACATTTGAATAAGTAATTTATTTTTGTGCACAATTCAGATCGAGATATCATGGCACATGCACCACCACCTCTTGACCCTTCCATATTTACTCATACAAATACTGAGATCCTTAGATTAAGAGGTGTTCTTTCTGACCCCAACACAATAGGGGTTTATAAAGACACCTGTCAATCAATTTTATCTAGCTTGCAACATATTAGGTAGAGTCTAGGAGATACCCATGCTTATTTAGGTGATACTCTAGTAGCTATTATTGCCCAAATACAGCAAGAGGTGACTGGTGATGTTTCGCTTGCTTGTATTCAGCTTAGTGTCTCGAAAGAGACCATCAAATCCTAATATTTTCCATATTATGTTGGTAGGCCTAATATGAAGGCCTACCAAGTGACTAGATGTGTAGACCCTCTTATGGCCCTATTGATATATCCACATTTTCTTGCTGCCCATAGTCGTTATTCCTATAACAACTGAATTCCTTTATATTTTGCACAACATTTGTATGCTGAGGTTCATATGGGCCTCAAGGTCAACTAGTTGGATCTACCAGCATATTTTGGTTAGGGGCGGGGCAGGGTTGCTAATAGAGATGCTTATCATTGAGCAGATTGATAGGCTCTAGCTTATAGGGCCTTGGTTGGGGAGAGGATGCCTATTGTCTCCCCAGCCTTGGCCCCTATTTCTAATCAAGTTGTCATTGCTTCCCAAAGGGAAGCAATCAACAGTATTGGTGATATTGCAGCTACGACATCTAGGATATCTTTGAATCTTGTGGGTAGATATTTGATGAGTCTTCTTGGATGATCTAGACCATCGGATCATGCTACTGATATTTATGATATCGCGGGTGTCCCTTCACCTATAGACATAGATGGTCTTATAGGAGACCATATTCTTCAGAGTACAACAAGTGTTTGCTTGAGAACCTATTGGAGTCATATGCTTTCATTGCATCAGAGCTTGCTATCCCTTTACATGTGGTTAGAGGACATGTGGGTAGAGCTTTCCATTCATAGGGGTCACAATCCAGTCAAGCTGTGAGACCTTCTCATCACCCTAGTAGTACTCCGCATCCTAAGTCACCCACAGATCATTCAGCTATTGTAGAGGCAGATACACCTACCCCTCCTTCTATGAGTGTTGAGCATCAGACATCCTAGTCTTTCCTAGATTCACTTGAGGACCTGCAGTTGTAGATGGGATCGTCAAGTTATGTGGATATGCTTCTACATTCAGGCTCTTCGATGCCATCTCGCCTGGATAGTCCACTTCACTCATCTTTACTGGAGCTAGCCAAGGAGACTCGTGATACAGACAAGTTGGCATTGGATACGATTATTGTAGTAGATCCTACACCACTTGATACATAGGTATGTACATGTGTATGTGCACACATGTGATTTAAAAGAACTTAAATTAAATTAAGTTTTACTTTTCTCTAGATAGAGTCCTAATGTACGCATATATATATATATATATATATATATATATATATATATATATATATATATATATATATATATATATATATATATTGTAGGGGTTAGCTCATGTTACACCTAGTCTGGGGACGGAACGTGTACGTAGGCGTGATTCAATTGATGCCAGTAATGTTAGTTGATAGGTGAGTTTTAAATTTTTAAATCATGTACTTACATGTTTGCATATAATTTGTATGTGCATGTACATATATATTTAGCATTATTCTAATTTAACATAATGTACTTTTATGTACATGTGCTATACTATCTCTAGGGCTTGGCGCATCCATCAGAGTAGGATTCTCACTCAGAGGGTCTCTCGAATCGCAACTGACATGATGACCAGGCTCCCAGCACTACCTAGACATTTCTCTAGATATTTGTTTTCAGACATTTATATCTACATGTTTGTGGACATTTCTATCTACATTTGCACATGTTTGTGGACATTTCTACATGTTTGTGGACATTTCTACATGTTTGAGGTCATTTCTATCTACATGATTTCAGACATTTCTATCTACTTGTTTGTGGACATTTCTATCTACATTTGCACGTGTTTGTGGACATTTCTACATGTTTGAGGACATTTCTATCTACATATTTTCAGACATTTCTATGTACATTTGCACATGTGTTTGATGATATATATTTATGGACATGTTTGTAGGCATTTGCATGTTTGATGATACTTTTGTGGACATGATTTATGTCAAATGATGATACATTTATGAAATTGATTACATGTTTGATTCAATACATTTATGGACATTTATATATTTGATGAGATATATATATTTGTAGACAAATTTATGTTTGATGATACATGTGGGTGTTTTTCATGTGGAGGTAACCACTATGCTAATCACTATCCTAATAAGACACAAGGAACTCATTTTGACTATTCTGAAATCCTTTATCACCCTTCCCTTTGAAGTTCTGCTTGTTACCCTTTTTCTTGAAAGATTGGGAAGATTGTGACCAATTGAACTTCTTATGACTCTTTTCCTAATAAGTAGATATGGAATTTAGCTTCTACTCTTGTTTAATGACTTTCTCATAGACTCGGTCCATAGTAGTGGGATCATGAACATCTACCTCACCTCCTATTTGGGCATTTAATCTCATAATGAATTTCCATATACGAAACCTTTCATCCTGCTGGCATTGAGGAACATACTTAAGGAGACGAGTGAACTTCTCCCAACACTCATTTATGGATGCATCACCTTGTCTCAAGTTCTAAAAATCTATGAGTTTATGATGAAAATACAATTTTGGTAACCATCTTTTCCTGAAGAGTTCCATAAACTTATCCCAAGTTAGACTCAAAGAGCTCAATCCCAGTTCCATCTTCTTATTCATCCACCAAGTGGATGCTTCACCAACCAATTGATATGCTCCCCATATCGCCTTGGTTATTTCTAAATAGTTCTTGATTTCAGAATATTTTTCTATTTCTGCGAGCCATGCCTCCGCAGCATCTCCGCTCACAATTCCATCAAATTTAGGGGGTGTGACCTTCATGTCTCCAAACAATTTGAGGGCCAAATGGCTCCTTTTTTCCTCATCTAGTCTTGATTCTGAGTTATTTTCTCCATGCCCACTTTGGGTGGTGTGTTCATTATGACCCTCATCTTCACCCTCATGGAAAGATTCATGCACAGGTCTACTCTGACCTCTGACCTCTTGCTTTAAATTTCCAATCCTTTCCCTTGTTTCATTTAGCATTGCAAGAATCTGGTCTAGTTTTGCATTAGAGTTGCCAAAAGGTTGCCCTTCCTCTTCGCTATCCCCAAGACTAGTTTTGGTTCGAACCATGCTGAAATTCTACTTCTCCTGAAGTTTTCATGTTAAGCATTCAATTAGTTTTTCATATAATTGAATTCATTCAAACATAAATCCATTCTCATTTATATAGTCTTAAACAAGAAAAGGGAATTTTTTCCAAAATTCCAAAATTATATTATAGTATCTGTGGATTACATAATATCCTTATTTATCACAAACTTTAACATCTTGTGACTGCAGGTCGCTATCAGGAATGGGAAATGCTTTGGGTTCTTCCTCACCCTTGAGGTTTACCAAAACAAACTTGGAAGGTGGATGTACTCATAGGTACTCATCCATAACTTCCCAACTAATGACAGGGGCACTAGGACTACATCCAAATGGTAAATCTCTATGTGCAAAGGTTTAACTGGTTCACCCTCAGTGATAGGAACAATAGCCTTATCTTCTTTGTCCTTCTTCTCCTTCTCCTTCTTGATACGTTTAAGAGTGTCACCAAAGGTCTCAGAGTCAATTAACCATGCTCCTTCAAAGTAACTAGTTTTGTCTAGGCTTTTCATTTTTGAGGCTTGCTCCCTCATAGCCTTTAGGTAACATCCATTTCTTGTTACCTTCTTCCTTGGAGTTAGTCTTGTTATTACCATTTTGGCAAAATAACATTCAAACATTAGCAATTGTTAATGTCTGAGGAATATTTTTATGCAATGAGCTTATAGGTCCATGTATTGAACCTGGTATCTTTGTACCATATGTAACATGCCTTCTCATAATACTCAGATTTACACACCAAAATTACTAGAAAAGTAAATTAATATAATCATCAATAAACATTTGTTTACAATCATATAATATTTGTATAATGTCAAGGGAACAATAGCATATCTTTTCTAAATTTTTTCAAAACCTAAAAATTATAACATATTCAAAGATAACATTTTAGCGAAAATTTTCACTTTACATTTACAATATTTTTCTCTTGGCAATAAGAATAATTTCACATAAATTTGACCAATAGGTTTTTTCTATCTGAGTTTCTAGTGTTATGTCCTACATAACCAAAATGGTCATACAACTATAGAATGCTTCTAACTGAGTATGACACTACTAGATGGTTATGCAAATCTGGAGCATAGTGAACCGACTAATGCATGCAGAGACATATGCATTACTTTGGCCAAATATTCAATATAAATAGACATTTTGCAATGAATGTAGTCATGAGTTCACACACCTCTAACTCGACTTGGAAACTATCTCATCCTATAGTGAATTTGTTTTGACTAACACTAGCCATAGAGTGTTTTGACTAAGTTTCTCTCATAGTCCTCCTAACTTAAGACTTAATCCTGATTTCTAGAACATAATACCAAGGATGATTATAAATAAAGCTTTAACTTTCAAGAAGTCTCTAGTTGCAATCTTGCAATATTAGATCTACGACTCCCTGTCATTCTACAATGATAATTCATAAGTTTACAATCTTGGTTTGAAGTCCAATATTGACTTGGCATATACCTTTAAATCAAAAGCTTCTTTCTCCTCTTGGATACTCGTCTTGGTGTAAGGATTTTCAATTAATCCTACTCGACTAAAAGGACGTTAGTTATACTTGTCCATATACCCATTCAGAGAATCTTAGGTTTACTAAGCATATTTGGATTGTTCCTTAGAGACTATCCTTTCTAACCCATCAAGAAAGATAACATTAAATCTCTCATTATTAGTAAGTTTAAAGAATTTCATAACATTTTGTGGTTTCTTGACCTTATCTGTCGATCAAACAATACATGGGAACAATATAGTCATCATTCTCTCTTAAGAGATTCCATGATCTCTAATTTCATCCCCATTGAATCTAAAGGTTATGTTCTTTTAATCCAAAGCATTGTGAGGCTATCAATTCTTAAAATGGTAATAAATACCTATCACAGTCCCATAATGGTTTATCTTTGGTTATATCAAAACCTAAGTACCATTCTAAATTAGACTCAATACAAAGAGTCTCTAAGACAATTGATTTAGCAAGTTGTTCACTTATATGAGTATATCTTTTCTAGATAACTCCTACTCTATCAGTTTGTATGAGATTTATTCAACAACCAATGCATATTTAAACAATCTTGGCCTATTGGCCTACAACAAGTCACTGTTATTAATAATAAGGAAATAGTTGATACTTATGATCATTCATAGGCAACTTTTGTTTTCTAATTATACTATCTGCCAATGGCTAATAAAGCTATCATGGATAGATGTAGCATAAGTGTTATTTTATCTTAGAACTAATACTTCATAACAAGAAACTCAACATACTAAGTCTCAACCTACTGTTCTACTAACAAACAACAATAGACTTTTTGCTAACTTAGCATGGTTCCATCAACAAGTATTAAGACACGATTTTGTATCAAACTAATGGTACTCTTATAGGAAGAATCCATGATTATCAATGTATCCAACATAACTACTATTATTGATAGTGATCTCATGGAAAGAGATAAAGATATTGTTAAAGTTGTATAGCTTCCAGTATAATACAACAAGATTAAAAGATACGTCATAATTTTATCAGCCCTTTGAGGCACATGGTAAACACCCATAGTGTATACAAGCAACAACATTAAGGATAAATGAAAACATGTTTCATACATCACTTTGACAACAATACATATATTTACACACACATGTATGTGTTCGGCCACAAACTCTCCTGTCGAGCTTATAATCTTTTCCTGCTTCAGAGCTTCTCGTGTTCTTTCCTTCTTGTGATATCTTGTTCTCCCTCATACTTCTCACCTCAAAGTTACTTATCCTCCATTACTTCCCATGCCTGTAGGAGTAACTACCCAATTTCCCTATAAAATCTCCAAAAAGGAGCATGCAACAACATAACTTCTCCACTCTCTCCACATTACCGTGGAGTGTGGAGTCATGTACCACTACGTAATGAAGTGGTTTGCAATCATAAGCAAACTTATCATGACATCATAAGAGCTCATGTCTATAATGTACAAGTTTCACTTATACATTATATTAATATAAAATAAATAAACATATATAATCATAATGTTAGCATAAACCACATTTACTGATGTTGATAAAAATCATTCAACAAGATGCGAGAATGGGGTTGAGGTTTTCTCTCCCCTGACAACCTTGCGCTAACGTCAAAAGACAAAATATCATACTATGATCCTCATCAGGAATTCAAGTTATAAAATAACTTAATTATTATCAACCATTTCTTGTTGATGGTTGCATACTAACCTAACTTAGTTTTCAACAAAACTTAAGTTTAATGGATCTTATCGACAAATCAACAATTGTCCATTCAAGACCCAATTTCTAACTAGGTAAGTCAGACACAACTTACCACTATCAACCAGGTTCACTAGGTTTATAAAGCACATAACTTAGGTGGCAATAACATGTCCCTTCCAATGTCTATCCACTTCTCTCAGATGATGCTCTCCCTCCCTTCTCGGAGGTTGGTAATCTATTCCTTGGATACCATTGATAGTCACCAAGTTGTGATCAGTGTATCATTAGTAAAATCTTAATCTTCATAAATAGATAATCTCAATAACATTTGATCACATGTAAAATTCTATGCATTTAATCATAACTCATGAAATCATTATTTTATCCTAATATTTTCCCTAAACGTCAAATCATTATTCCATGAAAATCTATCTACTAATTACATGCTAGTAAAAGTAAAGCATAGTCAAAGTTTGGGGATATGACAAATACCACCAAGACCAAACCACGAATGGTGGTAACAAAGACAATAGTTTTGATAACCAAAGTGATCTAGAGTGCTTCCTAAAACATGTACTTGTCCTCTGCCTTCGTTGAATGCACTCCAACAATGCCATGTATGTGCACATGTGTTGCCAAACATAGTCAAACAACATACTTTGTTCACAATGTGTTAGCCATACTTTATCTAGACCTTGTGTACTTGCTAACAAGACAACATTGGGATATAAGACAACCTCCATGCTAAAGCATGAAGTTTAACTCCCACCACATTTTATGACACTGGTTGTTGACACCTTTTTACTAGTCTGCAATTAAACTTGTCAACAGGAACTTGCATAGTCCCAAACCTTCTCTCACTTTGGAATTATTTGAAGGTGAATAACACATGAAAGCTCCAACAAATTGGACGTATAGAAAGAAAAAATGTCCAAAAAGAGATGAAGTCTTAGATAAATAGAAGTCAAATTAGAAAGCATCGAATACCTCATTTGACAAGTATTTTTCTTTAATATCTCCTAGCATTCTCATAAGGAATCATAGTTGACAATATGTCAAAACCCTCCAAAGAAATGATAGAAGAGAAGTATCCTTAGTAGAAGAACAAGTAAGAAATTATTGGATTGAAATGCATTGAAGAAGAGGAAAAATTCAAAATAAGTACAGTTAGATTGTGTGTGTCTATTAGGGTGAATATGATTGTTTGTACCATAGTGTTGTTTTACCTGGATGCCTATTTGTCTATTTTGATGTCTTGTTCCCCTACAATTACAACTGTGGCTATTATGAATTAAACTAGTACCCCAAGGCACTTTGTTTCATGGGAGAAAATTATCCATAATAAAGATTGTGAACTTGTGAATAAGTGTAGAATGTGTAATATGTAAGTAGGATATGTAGATTTATATAAGTACCTCAAGGTATTATGTTACTCAACTATAGTCAAGATTTGGTGTTCTAGTGCTTGATTTGGTGACTTGACGAGGGTTTGATGATCTATTACCCCACTAATCCTTACTTGGGCCCAAATCTATGAATCATGAATGTGATTACATGTTTGTGTTTCATGGTTAAATCTATATTCAATTTGTAAAGAGTACATGTGACTAGTTTCATATACTATGTGTTTTTTGTTGATTCTTGTGTCAAGTTGATGCCTATATAAGTGAATGTAGAGAATACGAGTAAATGAATGCATATGAAAATGGAAATTGGTTGGGAATAGTGAAATAGGTAAATCAAAATGATAGTTATTCAACACTAGCTTGCAGTTGAAGACTTGGATGCCACACTTATTACCCTGTATGGAACATGATACCCACTATGATGGAGGCTACATGGAACAACTAACCCAAACACTTTGTTTGGTTGATGGTAAGCAGTAGTAGCAACACACCAATGGATTATATGAAAATATATTTTGGCCATGTATCTCCTATGAACCAATGGTTTTTATCACCAGTCTTACTTGATAGGTTTGAGTGTTCTTTGAATTGTTTGATGTGGCTTGAAGATGAATCTCCTTGTCAAAAAATTTTGTTTATCTTTTCTTTAATCAACACTAACATGTAGGTTAGATTATCTAGTGAGGCATGGTTGAATGTGTGACATGGTGGATATGGTGGCTATGACATCTCCTAGTCATAGGAGAAGGCCCAATTGGCATATTCTGGTTGGCACTAAAAGTTTTGAGAGAATTTTTGCAAGGCTCTACATTCTTAACCATGTCCTAATAGTTCCAAGCATTTGTGTTTTCCATTGCAACATCAACAACCAATAGAGAACCCAATTCCTTATCGGGTTGTACAAGGTTTTTTTTCTTCTCAAACACATTGATCTTTTTATTCTTCCTTTTAGCCAAGCAACTAAGGGGAGAGTGACCAACCATCTGACAGACTTGACACATGAACAAAGAGTTCTCATAGACAATATGTTGAGTCTCATCACCAAAATTTAAAGACATGGTGATAGAAGAAGGAAGTTTCTTACCCAAATCTACAAGAACACAAAATTTGGCAAAAAGCATATGCTTCCTAGAAGTGCTTACCGAATCAATGTGGATGAGTTGACCAATGGACGAAGCAATACCTTTTAAGACCTCAACCTCCTAATATTCCAAGGGCAAGCCCAAAAGCTTCACCTAAATAGGAACTTTGTTGATGCTCTTGTCTAGATCAAAATTTGCAGATGACTTCATGATAAAAGCCTTAATTTTCCCAAAAACCATAGGTCATCTAACAAGGTTCTCTCATAATCTCTAGGGTTCAGGAAGGAGATTAGAAAGAAACCCTTAGTCCTAACGATGATGTCAACACAAATGTAAGACATCCATTTATTTTTCTCATTAGTTAGACCATCTTGATCGAGTTGCTATTTGCATTATTTATTTAAACAAATTACCCATGAAGGTGATTGATATATTGCTAATAAATTAAATGGTAAGTAAAAAGAATTGAATAGATATTTATTTTCAAACTAGAATCGATTATTACACCACATGGAATTTATGTTTATCTTATAATAACTTATTATCTTATTGAGTTACATTGAATACGAGCATCTTACTATGAAATGAATTGTTGAACCAATAGAAAAGAAAATCATGTGCCATCGTATTGCATGGTATCTAGCTTGAGCTAGGATTCACCATTATATATAAGATACACATAATTTAAAATAGTTGTAAGGACATTAAAAAATAAATGAGAATAATATACATTTATGCATACCTTCATACATATCACTTATAATCATGTTGCCTTGGATGGGTGTTTTACCCTCTACATAAAATTATGATTTTCTATATAGAATTGTTCATGTATGTTAATAAATCTCTCTAATTGATTTTTGGTTTTGTTCCTCTATGTATTAGTTTTTTGGAACGTATTAGAACACCAAATTCCATTAAGAAATAAAAAGTTAATCACAAATTTAGTATCAATGCCTCAAAACTAAAAGCTATACTAACAACATAACTATTTTGGAGATTGAAGTATCGTCCACATTGATCAACCTCCTTTTAGATAACAAGAAAATTTGAATTTTGTTTTCTCAAGACTATACCTAATAAACCCCTACTAAAACTTGGATATATGTATAGGTGATTTCACTTATGTAAGAATATTTATATCCTTACTCAAGTTGCCAAGCACTTAAATAAATTTGTATCATACTTTGTAATATTTTTTCTAAGGATATCATTAAGAAGTTTGAATCTTTTGTTAGTCAATCTATTAGAGTATGTTAGGATGACAAGGTTATGATATTTTCTTAGGAATTGTTATGATCTTATCTCCTAAGAAACAAACCTATCTCCTTTGAACATAATTGAGTAGGTTGATACTTTGTGACTTGTTATCATAGAGGCAATGTTGTGTTGATGGGGTTCCCATAAGTTACCCTTGGGTTAACATGTGGAGTGGGTTAAAAGAATTCTTGGTGTGAGGTGATATTTTTTGATTAAAGGGTAAATAGGTTTTGAGAGGACCTAAAACCTTTTAAAAAGCTAAGCAACATGTACAAGTAGCTTCAAAACATAACAAAATAACAACCACACTATCAAAAAGAACCTCAGACCAACAAAACAAACAACAATCAGGTCAGAAAGCTATACAACTCTTGACCTAATCCTAGAGACCCTCACCCCCTTGACTTGAGTATGGGAATCATACACAACTTTATGGTGCCATTTTTTCCTTCTTTGGACCACTATCCAGGTTACATCATTAACCAGGTCCTCAGATTTGGAGAGGAGATATCCTCTAATGTTGCCTCCGCTAGAGATGTCTCTCGTTAGGAGGGAGACTGAAGACCCAATGAAGCCAAAGACTGCCTTATGTCCTAAGATAATTTAGGAGAAAGAATCCCATTGCAGTGTGCCTCGGGGGTGGATATCAACTTGAACCAGAATTGAAGAAGTCCCTATAGAGGGCATATAGATACCAGCCATAGGGTTCCCCACCTCAAGCATGTGATTTGTTATAGGGGGTGTTGAAGGGGAAGAACCATCATCGTAAGGGGACTCATTATCCTGAGAAGAACCCACCTCTTGACAATCAAGGTCTTTAACCGTCAAGTGTTCAACACAAGCATTCTGCCACCACGTCATGCCAACCTTGCAATGAGAGTGGGTGAAATTCAAAGCTAGGTGTCCAACAGTGAAGCATCATCTGCATCAAAAGGGTAAACCCTCATAATCAAGCGGTTGGGACCATGGCCTATTGTCCATCATCAATACTAGATATCTCCATGAAGAGCCTTAGAAATATCAATATCTACCAGAATATGAGCATATGTACTAAGTCTCATGAGGATTGTAGTTCTGTCTACCTTCAGGTAACGACCAATAGCATTGCCAATGGTCTCATACCATGATTCTTCCCAAAATTGGAGAGGGAGATTAGGTAGCCTGATCCAAACTAGCCTGTTATTGAGAGGTTATGAGATAATATTAAAAAAGGAGCCCAAGGTTTGAGTAGAAGGGAGTACTCTCCCCACAACCACAACTTGCCATCAAGCACCGAGTCCCTAGCCTCAACAAAAGAAAAGCAACAATGAAGAAACCCCTCACACAGGGCAATAAATCAATATCACCTTGGACAATAGGTCTCCAGGATTCCAAAATCCACTTGTTTAGTTCATGGAGAGATGTACATAGACCATTAAACCTACCAACCAATCCATGCCTAGCATAATAGTCTTCATTTTCACTGACTTCCAGTCCACACACTACTATAGGGGAGGTGTGGGAGCAGAGAAGGGGAAGAGTTTTATCCTGATGTTGGTGAATGAACATGAACACTCATGTAATATCCCTTGCTAGTGCTGATGCAAATTTGCTGATTAGAGGCTTAAGAAATTTTGTCAAACACCTCGCATACAATCTCTATGCTTGTTGTTTCTGAGTTTCAGTCTTGATTATGCTTGCTTGAAATGGTGTCAAAGATCACCTAAAAGCTTGCAATTGATTGCTACTATGTCTAAGCAAAGAACTAAATGCATATGCAATTCTCTTTTGGCTTTTCAAATACATATATATGAATTCTATATGAAAAATGTGCACCTACAGCCAGTTGGCATTTTGTCAAACACTTGGCATGCATACTATTATGCTAATCATGAAGGATATTAATATGCACATTACATCAAATAGATAGCCTACAACTTATCACTCCTTTATTGAGATATATTGTCTAATACAATGCTGATATGAATGGCCAAGACTCTTGGCTTTACAATTTTATGCAACTCCTAAAGTATGAGAACAAATGACAACTATGAAACAATGCTAACTCATGAAAGAACCTAGAAATGTAAGCTGCTGTGAATCGTTGATGAAGATGAAGGAATGGCAACCTCAAAACAGCTCATAAACATCCCTCTCAAGCCCCAATCGTGCCTCTCAAGTGTAGCACCCAGCCTTCTCATCAACCAAGGAAAGGAGTCCCTTCCAAGCCCAAATTGAAACCCTCTCCTAGCTGCCCCGTACTGTAGCGTACTATAGCATACTATAGCAAATCACTGTAGCAGCACTGTAGCAATCACTGTAGCGTACTATAGCAAATCACTGTAGCGCTATTGTAGAAAATCACTGTAGTGCACACTATTCACAGCACTGTATTAGCCAATAGAAAAACTTCTAATGTGCAAATTAATACCTCCAAACCCTTGGTTAATACTACAGATTTAAGTACAAATGAAAGGACTGAAGTATCCCTTCCAATTTGTAACCCTTCGGAGGATATTTCACCACCTCAGTTATGCTAATCTAAGGGAGTTTCCATTCCCAAAGACCAAATATGCAGAAACCCTTGGCTCCACAAAACTCATCAAATGCAAATGTCAATAATCAAATTCCTGGAAGCTTGCCTTGACCCTTCTTTCATACATTTTTTAATCCCACTTCAAGAGGCTTCTAGAAAAATCTTATTATTTCATTTTAGTGACTTTAATGATATAATATTAATTTTAAGTCACTATATTAAATTAATTAAATATAAGGTTACCTTTTGATTAAAAATTAAGTAATAACCTTATAAAATAATTAATTTAATAATATCTCCCTTATTTCGTCAATTAGCCTTCGGGAGATAAAGGCTAAATTACTCATCATGAAAGTCACCTAGGAAGGGGACATTACAACTCATGGCGGATGAACATGAACACTCACGCCTACCATGACAAAAAAAGAAGTCCCCTATGTGCCCAACAAACCTAAGGAGATGCCCTTGGAATGAGCCAGATCTCTCGAACCCCTACCAAAACTAGAAACATTGCTAGATTTGGAGATTTTGCCCTCTGTGTGCATTGCCAATGGAGGGAAATCCACGTTTGAATGAAAGAGGGTTGCAGGGCTAGTGCTAGGAGGACAAGCTCAATAAAATCCATGACTAGGGGAATGACCACTAAAATTGCATGAGCACCATTAGATGAACCAAGTGGAGCAACGTCATTAGGAGCAAGAGCTAGGGTTCACAAAGGAGACATTGTTAATTATAGATTAGGTGATATGTTAGTGTTTATAGATAGAAGAAATTACATCTTATACAAAAATTGTTATGGTCAAATACCATTTTGTAACTATATCATTATTTATAGATCAATCCATTTATGACTTTGTAGAAAATCCTCTCAAAATGGACCACTATAGGAGTATTGAAAACATAATGTGAATACATATTGAAGATATAAATTATATTAGTAGAAGGTACTTTGGTTTGTCCAAGCACCGAACCAAACTCACTTATTTTATATTAAACTATTCTACTTAAGCATAATATGATGGTATGAATGTAGAAACACAATATCATTCTGTTTCACAAAACTAACATTAGTATTGATGTTATAATGCTTTTCTATTATTAAGTCCTTAATAAAATTTGAAACATAAGTTAAAGAGAAAATAACTTTGACAATGACTAATTAACGTGTCAATTATATACTTGATGTAATTCCTTCAGAAGACCCTTTTTATATTTAGATTGAACAATTAGTCTACATTAATCATGGATTCTAACCTAGAAAAGTTACTTAGGAATCCTCATAAAGGAGTAATCAATCCTTGTTAGTTGAAGTTGCTCAGCTAACTTCAGATGTACAACTTTAATAAGTTATTGAACAAAAATATATAAAAAATAAAGAATGGCATATAACATGATGCCCACTTGTTGCATGTGTTTTCCTTGTACTATGTGGAGTTGATTAATCAAGGTTGAATAAGGTAGTGATACTATGCTTGTTGCTAACAAAAAACTAACATCCAAATTTGTTACCTGAGTCCAACTTAAGTTACATTGTGCACCCATAATCCATAGGTCCCAATATCATTTTCACCTCTTACACTTGGGACAATACAACACAAATTTTATAGGATATGACATTAAATAGTTTCTTAGGCTAAGACATGGGAACATGTCCGATTTTATAGAGGGAGAGACAACCTCTAAACATTTAAAACAAGAATAAGATATTAATAATTTAAAAGTGTTCTTTTCCTGAATTTAAAAGTGTTCTAAAAATTAATCGTGGGTGATAACAGTTTACTATTGTTCTATTGTTGTTAAGATGCCTTGCAAGATTTTACCATATTTTATTTTATTTTATTTTGTTTTTGGACTTGATCAATCCAATAACTTTATATGTGTGTTTTATAATATGTTGTATACAAATGATGTCCTTAGAATGTTATATCATTAATTGCCTACAAGTCTATGACAAAGTGATATGTTGACAAATGTTTTGACTAGATTATGTGTTACAAACATCCTATTAATAACAATAAGCTATATTAGATTGCATCCTTGTTGGATGGAAAACTTGCCCCAAAGCTTTTTTGAGTGGTTGTGTTAAATTATATGAACTTTGGGTAATTATGTATATGTTTCCTCTCAATTGTATTTAGTATAGGAAAAGAGGATATTCATGTAGTCCAAAATGCATAACTATCATCTTGGAATGTATTTTGAGTATATAGATTATATGGCACTCAATGATGAGTACTTGAATAGTATGGGATATGCATGTCATTCACTAGATAAGTGCTATGTGATCACACGATAATATTTTTGTAAATTTCATGTTGAATTTATATATGAAATATTAAAACATCTATATTAAAGATAAGGGGTTACATGAGTGAGCAAAATGTTAAAGTTGAAAGATAGGAGATTAAACCTATAGACTAGCATTAGCTCTTGAATTTTAAATTCATGATATGTTTCATAAGAAATATATATAATCATGATTTTGATTGGCAAAGTGATTCTATTGAACTTGCTTGTGAATTTAGAATGAAACCAAAAAGAATTATTGAAAGAAGATCTATGAATTTAAAAAAGAATATACATTAAGTAAAAATAAAATAGAAACATTATGATGTTGAAAATAGTTACACGAAGAATTAATATATTCATAGTCACTATCTTTAGCACACAGTTCCCTATAGTCCACATTATAATGGTGTCATAGAAGACAAGAATCGGTCCTTGAAAGAGATTGCCAACTATATGCTTCACTCCAGGTCTATGGAACCTCAGTGCTAGGTAGAGGCCATCAATTGTGTGTGTTACATCTAGAACCGTGTTCCTCACAAAGTTGTGAAGGGGGTATCTCCTTTTCAATTTTGTACCAGTTGAAAACCCACATTTAAGCACTTCTGATTGTTTAGTTCTCTTGCATGGGCCCACATTCCAACAGAGAAACATAAGGATATGGATCTGTAGAGCAAGCCTTGGATATTTGTTGGGTACCCAGACAATGTCCAAGGCTACAAGATTCTCCACCCTACCACACATGAGTTGTTCATCGAGAGGAGTGTTCATTTCAAGGACTCTCCTAGTTCTTATCCTACCACTTCTCCCCCTACCATAACATTGGAGACATTGCAACATGATGATAGTTCTTCAGAGGATCTTAATCCTCCTAATCATGATTAGGATTCTTCTTCCTCCACTTCAGATGGTGATAGTGATGATGAGGATCCACCCTCTCGTCCTAGTAATCATCTACAGGTTGATGATTCTTCTCCAGATTCTCCTACCTCTGGGCCCTTTTGGGTTTGCCAAACATTGCAGTAAGCAGGTGATTGGGTTGGTGATCCTTTAAATACTAGAAGAACAAGGTCACAATTTTAATAGGATCCACATTTCTGTTGGGAATTAAGGTGTCTCAACCTTGGTAATTCCTTGCATTATTTTGATTGTATTTATTTATTAATTGCCTATGTTGTAAATTAATTGTAAATTCCATATTGTCATTTTATGGGATGTGGCACAGTGATGTATCGTCCTACATGGAAGATGACAACTTGTAATTTTGTCCTCACATGAGGAGATAGGCATCCCACTTTGTGGTAGGAATATTTTTCCATGTGTTAGCATCTTGGATGTTGTGTAAGGGAATCTTGACCAAAACGGTTATGATGGATTCCTATGACAGATTCTATGACATGTAAGAGTCAGAAATAGAAGCTTGTGAGACAGGTGTAGACATGTGTCATGAAGCATCTTTGAAAAAGGCATATTTGGGCACCCCAAGGTGGACTATGACATGTTGTAAGAGAATATTCTATTTATAGCCTATGTATGACAGATTCTCTTATAGCTGTAAGTTGTAACTGCTATGACAGATTCTATGACGGTCGTAAGAGTCGTAAGAGCATTTGTCATAGCCCATTTTGGAAATAGGTGATCTCTTTGGAATGGGAGTTGTGGACAAGTGTCAGGAACATTCTACAATGTTGACCAAGTGTCCTTAGGCGTGGGTTTTGGGCCATGAGGCCAAGTTGGACACCCATTCCAAGATAGAGGCAATTTTGCCTTGTATATTCTATATAAACAAGTGCTTGGAGGAGGAGATGTATTACAGGTTTGACAGGTACTGTTATGCTGCCGGTTTGTCTCTAGATACAAGTGTTGAAGACTCTTGAGAGCTTGCATTGCAAGTGTGTTGTAAACATTCTTTGTTTTGATAATACATTGTGCAGGTTTTGGAGTGTGGGGCTTTTCACCCGATAAGGGTTTTCCCCATGTATATCTTGTGTCTCTCTTCTTCTGTCTCACCTTCTCTGTTATGTGTTTGCTACAATATCTCATGTTAATGGTTTAATGTTGTAATAGTTAGGATAAATTTGAATTTGCACTCTCCTCCCCTCATTAGATTAGTGTAGGAAGTGATTTCCACACACCTAGCTTCTTTTCAGTTGGTATCAGAGCCTGGCTAGTTTTGGTCTCAGTTGTTGGGTAGGGGTTTTTTGAGCTAATCTTAGGTTGAGTGGGAGTCTTGTGTAGAGTATTCTATATCTTATTGTAGCAAGGAGATGGAAACCACATCAAGAAGGTTAGAAGTTGAGAAATTCAATGGCACTAATTTCGAGTTGTGGAAATTGAAGATGGAGGACCTACTTGTTGATCATGACCTATGGGAAACGGTATCCGGTGTGAAACCTACAGCAACATCACGACCTGATTGGGACCTTAAAGATTGGAAGGCTAAGGGTCTCATAAGACTCTGTTTAGCTGACTCTGTCTTGTTGAATGTCCATGAGGAGAAGAGCACTAAATATCTTTGGAAGAAGTTGGATCATGTCTATCAGGCCAAGTCCTTGGTAAACAAACTTTTTCTGAAAAAGAAGTTGTTTTCTCTGAAGATGGAAGACGGAGGATCTGTTGTGGATCACATGAATGCTTTCAACATGATCGTTGCATAGTTGACATCTGTGGGTGTGAAAATAGAGGAGGAGGATCGATGCATGACCCTACTTTGTTCTTTGCCAGATTGGTGGGATCATCTTGTAATGGCTATCAGAAGCATCACTACCACCTTTAAGATGGAAGATGTGGTATCTTCACTGTTATCTAAAGAGGTGCGGAGAAAGTCTTCTGAGGTAGCCAAAGAGGCTCTTGCAGTTCATGGAAGACCCAAAGAGAAAGGGAATAAGAATGACAAGAAAGGTGAAAAAGGTAGATCAAAATCCCATGGGAGATCCAAATCTCCTGGAAAGTCCAAGGCTCTTTGCTGTAACTGTGGTAAAACAGGGCATTTCTGAAAGGAATGCAAAGAGGAGAAGAAAAAGAAGAAGAAAGCTCCTGATTCAGATTCTGACAAGTCACAAGATGATGGTGATGCCTTCATTGCATCCCTGGCTACCCATGCATCTGATGATGTGTGGTTGATTGATTATGGTGCATCATTCCACATAACCTCGCATCAAGACTGGTTTACCAAATATGAAGAGTTCAATGGTGGAAGGGTGTAGCTTGGTGATGACTCTCATTTGAAGATTGTTGGTGATGGAAGAGTCTCAATCCAGTTTCTTGATGGACAAGTGAAGGGGATCATTGGAGTTATGCACATTCTAGGCCTTGCATGGAACCTGTTTTCTGTAAGTATGTTGAATGATGCAGGTGTGCAGGTTGTCTTTTCGAGGGTGGATGCAAGATGACAAGAGGATCTATGGTGCTTGCGAAGGGTACTCAGAGGGGTACTCTGTTTCAGCTGGAGGCATGCACTTCACTATACAATAGTTCTTTTGACTCAAGGAAATGAGTTGTTGTCACTTCATCCCCACCATCTGAACATGCAGTGAAGAAATCTGTTGTAACCGGTTTCGATGGTTGTGCACATGCTTTGGAAGCTAAGCTTCCTGTTGAAAAGACAATGTTATTTCATTTGAGATATGGCCACATTGGTGAGAAGGGTCTGCGTACCCTGAAAAATAAAAGCCTCGTTGAGGGGTTGAATGATTGTAATCTCAAATTTGACTTTTGCAAACATTGCATTTATGGAAAGCAAAACCGTGTTTAATTTTACTCTAGTTCTCACAAGTCTTCTAGTGTATTGGATCTTATTCATTCTAATGTGTTTAGTCCTGTTAATGTTCCTTCGATTTCAAAATCTGTATATTTTGTATCTTTCATAGATGATTACAGTAGGACATGAGCTTATTTTATCAGAAGCAAGACCGAAGTCTTTAGTCGGTTTAAAGAGTTTAAAGCCTTTGCTGAAAATTAGACTTGTAAAAAGATTAAGTGTTTGAGAACTGACAATGGTGGTGAGTTTTGTTCGGCAGACTTCAATAATTTCTGCAAAGAGCAAGGGATTGAAAGGCATAAGACAACTTCATATACCCCGCAACAAAATGGAGTTGCAGAGAGGATGAACAGGACACTAATGGAGAAGGCTAGGAGTATGCTTAGTGGAGCTGGCCTAGAACAAAAGTTTTGGGTTGAAGCTGTTGCCACTACTTGCTATCTAGTAAATAGATCTCCTACATCAACTCTTGTTGGCAAAACACCTATGGGGGTGTGGTCTTGTAAGAAGCCTTTAGTAAGGCATCTTCGTGTTTTTGGTTGTGAGGCATATGCACATGTGCCTAGGGAGAAATGGTCTAAGTTGGAGAAAAAGGCTGTTAAATGTATTTTCATTGGCTATGGTGTCAGTGTGAAAGGATACAAGCTTTGGGATCCCATAACTGAGAAAGTGTTGTATAGCAGAAGTGTTATCTTCAGAGAGCTAACACCCTCTTCCATTGTTCTATAGCTAGAACAATTAGAAAAGAAAGAAGATGCAGTTCAGTTTCCTTCTACCCCTGAGAAGACTGAACCGATAGACACTATGAGGCTTGATGATGAGGAGAGCTCTAGCAGCTCTGGAAGTGAAGAAGAAGAAGTAGAACCTCAACCTCAGCCATTGAGGAGGTCTACATGAACAAGAAAGCAACCTGATAGGTTTGGTTATTCATTACTTGATTCTAGTTGTGCTTTTTCTTTACTTTCTAAGACTGATGAGCCTATAACTGTGAAAGAGGCTATGGGCATGAAAGATGTAGGTTCTTGGAAGGAGGCCATGGAGGATGAAATGGCTTCTTTGGAAAAGAACAAAACATGGGACTTGGTGCCTTTACCTGATGGACAGAAACCCGTTGGTTGCAAATGGGTGTTCAAGAAGAATTTCGGTGCGGATGGCAGTGTTGAAAAGTACAAGGCTAGATTGGTTGCAAAGGGGTACTCACAAGTGGAGGGAATTGATTATGGTGAAGTTTTCTCTCTCGTTGCAAAGTTGGCATCCATTAGATTTCTGTTATCTCTTGCAGCTGCTTATGTTTTAGATATAGAACAGATGGATGTGAAGACAACTTTCCTTCATGGTGATTTGGAGGAAGAAATCTAAAAGTCATAGCCAAAGCATTACATAGAGAAAGGTAAAGAAAATTTGGTTTGCAAGCTTAAGAAGTCTTTGTATGGTTTGAAGTAGTCTCCTAGGATGTGGTACTTGAAGTTTGACGCCTTTGTGTTGTTAATTGGTTATCTGAGATCAAAATCGGATCACTGTGTGTATTATAAGTTTGATGGTGATTGTATTCTCATTGTTGCATTATATGTTGATGATATGTTGTTCATTGGGAAGGGTAAGAATATGATTTCTAATTTTAAGTCTCAGTTGGCAGCACAGTTTGAAATGAAAGATTTAGGGGCAGCCAAGTACATTCTTGGAATGGAAATCAGAAGAGATAGAACTAACAGAAAACTTTGGTTAAGCTAGAGTAAGTATGTGAAGACTATGTTGGACAGGTTCAACATGGCCGATTGGAGACCAGTGAGTGTTCCTGTTTCATTGGGGACAAAGTTGTCTGTTAATGATTGTCTGAAATCTCCTAGTGAGGTGGAGGACATGAGCAGAGTACCTTATGCTAGTGTTGTTGGTAGTTTGATGTATGCTATGGTCTGCACAAGATTAGACATTGCCCAAGTAGTGGGAGTCCTTGGTTTATGGCTAATCCTGGACGGGTACATTGGGATGCAGTTAAGCGAGTGTTCAGATATTTGAGGGGTACTTCTAAGTATTCCATTTTCTATCATGGCAATGCTACAGGACCTTCGTATTTAGTTTGTATTCATGGATTTGTGGATTCTGATTGGGCAGGTGACATTGACAGTAGGAGATCCATCAGTGCATGTGTTCACAATGTTTGGTGGTATGATTAGTTGGATGAGTAAGCGACAACCTATGGTTGCTTTGTCCACTACAGAAGCTGAGTATATGGCTGCAACTCATGCTTGTAAGGGATCCATTTGGCTTAAGAGATTGTGTTCAGATATTGGTGTTGATGCAGGTCAAATTACGATCAGTTGTGACAGTCAGAGTGCAATTTTCCTTGAGAAGAATCCAACTTTCCATGCCAGAACAAAGCATATTGATATGTAGTTTCACTTTGTGCGAGACATGGTAGAGGATGGGAAGGTAAATTTGGATAAAGTAGATACTTTGAAGAATGTTACAGATGCATTGACAAAGCCAGTGGGCATAGAGAAGTTCAGATGGTGTTTGGAGTCTATGGGCCTCTCGGCCTATAGCAGTTAAATCGTATTATTCTATTGGCTCTTACAAGGTGTTCGAAAAGTGGGAGAATGTTGGGAATTAAGGTGTCTCAACCTTGGTAATTCTTTGCATTATTTTGATTGTATTTATTTATTAATTGCCTATGTTGTAAATTAATTGTAAATTTCATATTGTCATTTTGTGGGATGTGGCACGGTGATGTGTCATCCTACATGGAAGATGACAAATTGTAATTTTGTCCTCACATGGGGAGATAGGCATCCCACTTTGTGGTAGGAACATTTTTCCATGTGTTAGCATCTTGGATGTTGTGTAAGGGAATCTTGACCGAAACGGTTATGACGGATTCCTATGACAGATGCTATGACATGTAAGAGTCAGAAATAGAAGCTTGTAAGACAGGTGTAGACATGTGTCATGAAGCATCTTTGAAAAAGGCATATTTGGGCACCCCAAGGTGGACTATGACATGTTGTAAGAGAATATGTTATTTATAGCCTGTGTATGACAAATTCTCTTACATCTGTAAGTTATAACTGCTATGACAGATTCTATGACGGTCGTAAGAGTCGTAAGAGCATTTGTCATAGCCCATTTTGGAAATAGGTGACCTCTTTGGAATGGGAGCTATGGACAAGTGTCAGAAACATTCTACAATGTTGACCAAGTGTCCTTAGGCATGGGTTTTGGGCCATGAGGCCAAGTTGGATGCCCATTCCAAGATAGAGGCAATTTTGCCTTGTATTTTCTATATAAACAGGTGCTTGGAGGAGGAGATGTATTACAGGGTTGACAGGTACTGTTATGCTACCAGTTTGTCTCCAGATACAAGTGTTGAAGACTCCTGAGAGCTTGCATTGCAAGTGTGTTGTAAACATTCTTTGTTTTGATAATACATTGTGCAGGTTTTAGAGTGTGGGGTTTTTCACCTGATAAGGGTTTTCCCCACGTATATCTTGTGTCTCTCTTCTTCTATCTCACCTTCTTTGTTATGTGTTTACTGCAGTATCTCATGTTAATGGTTTAATGTTGCTGTAATAGTTAGGATAAATTTGAATTTGCACTCTCCTCCCCTCATTAGATTAGTGTAGGAAGTGATTTCCGCACACCTAGCTTCCTTTCAATTTCTTTGTTGCTTCAACTTGTGATCCACAGTCCTTTTGGGAAGCTTCTGGTGGCCTCGAGTGGGATGCTTATATGCAAGAAGAGTTCAATTCTTTGGAAAGGAATCATACTTGGGATTTAGTCTCTCTTCCTAAGGGAAGGAAACTTGTTCGATGCAAGTAGATCTATCAAAAACAATTTGCAATAAATAGTTTGGTTGACTAGCATAAGGCTCGCTTGGTCGTTAAAGGATTCTCCTAGGTGCCTGGGATTGACTACTCTGAGACTTTTGCACTAGTAGACAAAATGAACTCCATCTAACTTGTCCTTACTGTAGCTGCAACCCATCATTTGGAAATTCATTAGATGGACGTGAAGAGTTCTTTTCTTCATGGTGACGTTTAGGAGGAAATCTACATGGTGATCTTTAGGAGGGGTTCATTTAGGATCCTGCACTTGTTTACCATCTTCAAAAGTCTCTCTGTGGCCTCAAAAAGGATTCTCAGGCCTGGTATGCGAAGATGGACTCCTTCCTTCTGATAGTTGGGTTAACCCAATGCCATTCTGATCCAAACGTGTACATTCTACAATAGGATTATACTCTCACTTTTCTAGTTTTGTATTTCCATGACTTGTTGATCACAGGGAGTCACTCATCCACCATCAAGGTAGTGAAAAATGTTGTACATGATCTATTTTTGATGTCAGACTTGGGTCTATTGCATTACTTTAGATTAGGGATTGAGATCACTTAGTCATCTTTAGGTATCTTCATGGCACAACCCAAGTACACACTTGATATGCTCTCCAAATTTTGCATGGTTGACTATAAGCCTACACCAACTCCATTTCTATTAGTGGTCAAACTTGAGGCTGTGTTCTTAACCCTTGGTTGATGGCACTTTATACCAACATCTTGTTGGGAGACTCATCTATCTGACTCACACGAGGCATTAAATTTCATATGACATGGGCCTGGTCTCTGAGTTCATGCAGGAGCCCCATGAGTTGTATTAGAAAGCAGCTAAGTGGATATTGCACTATGTTTAGGGCACTCATAACTATGGGATTCACTATGTAGTGGGCATGGATATTGACTTGGTGCAATACACAGATTTAGATTGGGAAGGTAGTTCTCAGGATCACAAGTCTACTTCAGGGTATCAATTGCTTCTCACTTGGTTTTGATCCAATTTCTTGGTCAAGCAAGAAGCCGTCTACAATTGCTCTTTCATCTACAAAGGTTGAGTATCGAGGGACAATTAATGCCACCACTGAGCCGGCTATCTTGCTTCAAAATATTCTCACTAAGTTTGGCATTTCATTTAGAAAACCCATAGTCATTTTTTGTAATAATCAGTGTGCTATACAGATCTCAAAGAATCCAGTCCATCACTAGCAAACAAAACACATTGAGATACATATGCACTACATTCGGGAGCTAATTCATGGAACATCATTGATCTCAAGTACATTTAGACATTTAAGCATATCATAGACATATTCACCAAACCCTTCACTGAAATTGGACTAACAAGTTCAACAGTCTCACCCAAATTTGAGATAAAGTGAACAATTATGTTAGGGGATTAAAATGAGGATGCTAAGGTTTATCTCGTAGAAGAGCTTTTCCCTAGAATCAATGGTCATTGCTAAGTAGGAAAACCCTATCCTTCATAGTTTCTTTCACCCAAACTATCTCTCTCACCTAATTATGTTTTTACTTTCTATGAAGCATTGAAACTTTCTAATTTTATTTGAAAAATAATATCATGGTGTGTGTTTGGGAGGTTGGGTTTTTATTTTACAATAGTTTTTCTAGCGTATATCTTGTGTTCACTTTTTTAGTTGAATTTTTTCTTGTGTATCATTATTTTACTCAAATTATTATTGATTTGGTTTACTTTCAGTGTTCTCCTTTTAGAACAACTAAAAATTATATGTGTTTCCTTTCAAATTGGTCATCCTAAGGGCTAGACCAAAGGAGAATTAATTGTTGTTTTACAAGTTTCCAAATAGTGCATATTGACACCACCCCTTGTAGACATAGGCATAAGAAACTAAGGCGCATCTACTACAAATGCTACTTTTATGTCAGTTCATTTCTACAGGTCAAGTATATTTTCACACACTAAGGTCACTTTTGCATATGTGAAGATGAATTCTATGACAAGATATTTAATTTACATATATTGAAACATTTAGTTTGATAAAGCCCTATCATAATTCTTTTAATTTAATTTATTTTTTATTTATATATAATAAAAATGAACTATATTTAATATTTAATAATTATGCCGAAGGTGTTCCCTTACTAAGAAGGACTGTCTAGCTTGGGGGATTGACAGTTGCAAACATTTTATACCGATATAAGACAATCGAAAGTATGTTGTCTATCCATCTCTAAAAAAAATGTTGAATTCTGATTGGTCTATGTCTAGACATAGGATTTGTTTGTAATGGTGGAAGATATATCCATGTATCTCTCTTTAAATCTAAGCCCTCACAGTGGGTCATCTCATCTACTCATAGCCCTCACCTCATCCTCAATTCCAATGCCACTCCACGAACATCCATATAGCCTCTTTTTTCTTTAATCACTCAAGAAGAATGCTCTACCATTGTCCCTCCTGCCAGTGAGATAAGATGCCTCTTTTCCATCGAGAGAGGTTAGTCTTAGTCTTAGATTCGATTGCTTTACCTTCAATCTTGCTTTGCACTTACACTATTGAATCTCACAAACAAGATTTCAAAGAAAACAATGGCGATAATAAAGGTAGAATACCCAAGAATGAAAATAAAAATGGAGAAGTGAGTGTAAAGACAAGAAAAATCCACTACAAAAGATGGTGTTGGAACCCACGGTGACATTGTGTGGGCACCTATTTTGTTGGCCCTTCCTTTATCAATGGTTACGCGAGTATTCCTCTTGCAAAGAATTCCTTGCCTGCAAGGTCAAGGTTTCAAATAACAATATAATGCCTATTTAATTATAGTGGAGGCATGAGAGGAAACAAGGGCAAAGGGGGCCTTCCTCTTCCTCTTCTGCCTTGCCCTCACACTCACAGGGTTGAGAGTGCAAGGCAGAGAGAGATAGAGATAGATATAGAGATGGGAAACACAACTTCTCTACAACAAAGATCTCTTCAATTGTCATCCCACTATCTATTATAAATTTGAAACCATCGATTCTCAATCATATGCATACGAAGCTTGTAGCCTAACCTTTAGCTTCTTCGACATGGATTTATATTCAATGGATTCACTCTTCTTTTCCCGACCAAGACTATGTCTTTATGCGTCAAAGTCCCTCTTCCTCGTCCTCATCCTCTTACAGTCATCTTTAATTTTCCACCAATAGTCCTCACTCCACCACCATTACCGCCATCTACACTTATCATTCCTCCTCCAGTAATTTCTCTATCGTCGCTGTTAGAAATAATGTGTTTTAAAAATAGAAAAAACAAAAAGAAAAAAAAAATAGAAAGTGTCTCAACCTTGCAGGGAAATAAAAAATAAAGCAAGCTAGGAATAGAAGATTTTGTGATAGGTGAAAAGCGGTTATTTTGAGAATTATCTTTATATGGAGATAGAGATAAGATTGCTTTGAGATTTTATTAGATATTTTTTAAAAAGAAATGCTTTATCTCTAGAAGGTTCTCTTGTGCAATGTAATATATGTAATATATATTGGTACTTTGAGATAGTCATTTGAGAAAAGAGATGAGAGTTAGTTTGCAAGTTTGTATGCTGCTAAAATTCCTCTAGTTTGAGTTGAGGTGAAGACTCCTGTAAGAACTTGCATTGCAAGTGTGTTGTAATCTGGTTCAAGATTTGATAATACATTGTGTAGGTTTTGGAGTGTGGGGTTTTTCTCTCGAAAGGGTTTTCCCCATGTAAATCATTGTGTTATGGTTTTATTGTTATTCTGTTTATGTTATTATGTGTTTCTTGAAATCTCTGTAATATTTTATTTGAAATTTGCATAACCCTATTCTCAAGGTTAGTGTAGGAAGCATTTCTGCACACCTTTGCTTCCTTACAAGTGGTATCAGAGCCTAGCCAATTTTGGTTCTATTTGTTTGGTATAGGGTTTTTTGAGCTAATCAAGTTTGAGTGGGAGCTTGTACAGAGTATTTCATATTGTATATTGTAGATGGGGAGCACATCTGGAAGAATTGAGGTAGAGAAGTTTTCTGGCATGAATTTTGAAATGTGAAAGCTGAAGATGGAAGATCTATTGATTGATCAGGATCTATGGGATGCAGTGGATGAAAATGTCTAGAGGCCTACAGATCTAGCTTTGGCTGCAAAATATGATGTAATGGATAGAAAAGCTAAATGTCTCATAAGACTATGCCTTGTAGACTCAATTCTGATAAATGTTCACGAAGAACCCACTTCAAAGAAGCTATGGAAGAAGCTGGGTGAAATATATCAAGCCAAATCTCTAGTAAATAAAATTTTCTTGAGGAAGAAGTTGTATTCCTTGAGAATGGAAGAAGGTGGACGGATTTCTGAGCATCTGGAAACTTTTAATATGTTGGTGACTCAGTTGACCTCAATTGGGGTTAAGATGGATGAGGAAGAAAGGTGCCAAACTTTGTTGTGTTCACTGCTAGACTCATGGGACAACCTAGTCATGGCCATTGGGAGCACTTCAATCACTTTGAAGATAAAGAATGTTGTTGGTTTGCTACTCTCTGAAGAGATGAGAAAGAAGGCCTCCCTGAGTGCCAAAGAGGCTTTGAGTGTTCGAGGAAGACCAAAAGAACAAGGCAAAGATGAGAATCAGCATGGCCATTCCAAGTCCAAGAATAAGGGGAGATCAAAATCTTCTGGTAAGTCCAAGGCAATATGCTGGAATTGTGGCAAATCCGGACACTTCCAAAAGGAATGTAAAGAAGAGAAGAAAAAGAAGAAGAAGAAGCAAGATTCTGATTCTGAGTCTGAAAAGGAAGATGGAGACACCTTTATTGCAACCTTGACCACTCGTGCAGGTGATAATGCATTGTTGATAGACTCAAGTGCATATTTCGACATGACTCCTAATAAAAACTGGTTTAGTAAATATGAAAACCATGATGGTGGTAAGGTGTATTTGGGTGATAATTCTTTCCTTGACATTGTTGGCCATAATAGTATTCATGTGAAATTTTCTGATGGTAGAGTTAGATGATTTGATGGTGTCTTGCATATCCCAGGACTAGCAAGAAATTTATTATCTGTTAGCAAGCTAATAGATGTGAGTGTACATGTACAGTTTTCTGAAGTAGGTGTGAAAATAGTGAGAGGTGCTATGGTGATAGCAAGAGGAAGCAGATTGGGTACATTGTACCAACTCGATGCATGCACGATTGAGTGCAATAGCACTTCTGATAAAATTAAGCTAGTAACTACTTCACTAAAAAAAGAAATGGTTTCCTCTTCTACGGATGGTTGTGGCTTCTGGGTACCCAAGGGTGCTCTGTCTACCGAATCAAAGTTGCCTACAGAGAAGACCATGTTATGGTACCAAAGGCTTGGCCACATTGGAGAGAAGGGTTTGAAAGCCTTGAAAAACAAGAACCTTGTTGAGGGGTTGAATGATTGGGTAAGTGCAAGAAGATGGGGGGCCAAAAAGGGGTCTTAAGTGGCCACTTTTTTTTTGAAATCAGGAAATACTGGCCTTGGATGAGAAATTGAGCATAGTTACACTCAAAATTTAGAGATGCAACCAAAACAATGTTTGTAGTGCTCCGAGTCTACTTTCTAAACTACTATTTTGTTTTGAAAATGGCATAGATTAAGGGGTTCAAAAGAGGGAGCCACAGAAATTGGTGTTGTTTCTGTCAAAAAAACATAACATAGCATGTTTTGTGGCTCCCTCAAAAAGTCAACTTTTTTTTGGTATTTTTAAAATCGCTTTAGTGAGAAATTAGCTAATAGCATGTAGTTTATGCCCGGTTTTTCTGATAATTTTTTGATGAATATTTGATTTTTTACTAATTTTTAAAGTGGACACATCCTAAAAAATAGAATTTTGGCCGTGCTACCCCTATAAATTTTGAAAACTAATTGAAAATCATTTTTTTATTTTTTTAATATTTGTAGAATGGAGTCTAGTTTCTAAATATGTAATTTTTTTGAAATTTGAATGAATAGTTATTTTACAATGAAAAAAAGACCAAACAGTGGTTTTTGCATAAAAACGGACACACAAACAAAAGAAATTAAAGATGAAAGGCTTAACATTGTTAAAATGTGAAAAAAATCACATCTTCAAATAGCTAAGAGAAAGCCTAACATTACCCATGTGTTCAATTTGTTCAACCTTGAAACACGTGCAAATCTGAGGGTTAGTACGAACGAAATTATGTGAAATTTTGAAGAATACAGAAAAACACGTCTGTGACTGTTCATAAGGCACTCCAAGCCTTTGGGTTGGAAATCCAAAGCAAATCCCAAGCCCAAGGCTTGGGATTCCCAAAGCAAGAAATAACGCGAGCGCGTTATAACGCGCTTGCGTTATTTCTTGCCTTACATTTTTTCCCGCAAGTCTATCTTTTGCCATGTTTGACATAACGCGAGCGCGTTATAACGCGCTCGCGTTATGTCCTACTCAAATTTTTTTACATTCAAGGCTATTCATCATGAGGGTTAAGGCATAAAGGATACAGTTGAAAGGTTTACAGATAAGGGATTAGCGTTTAAGGTATAGTATCGAGCCCGTTGAGGGTCTAGGAATAGGGATAGCGTTTAAGGTTTAGGGATGAGGGATGACAGATTACGGTTGAGGGTCGAGGGATCAAAGTTAAGGGTTGAGGGATTAGGGTTTGACATTAAGGGTTGAGGGTTGAGGTTCAAGGGTCAAGGGTTTAGGGATAGGGTTTAGAGTCGAGGGATTAGGGTTAAAGTAGAGTGTGGAGGGTGTAAGGATTAGGGATAGGGTTGGAGGGTTTAGGGATAAGGGATTAGGGTTTAAGGTATAGTATCAAGTCTGTTGAGAGTTTAGGAATAGGGATAGCATTTAGGGATTAGGGATGAGGGATTATAGTTGAGGGATGATGGATTAGGGTTGAGGGTTGAGGGATTAGGGTTTAGGGATAAGGTTTAGGGTTGAGGGTTTAGGATTAGGGTTTAGGGTTGACGGATTAGCATTTAATGTCGAGGTTAGGGTTAGAGTGTTGAGGGTAGAGGGATTAGGGATAGGGTTTAGGGTTTAAGGTTTAAGGATTGAGGGTTGAGGCTTTAGGGATGAGGGTTTAAGGCTTAAGATATAGTGTCAAGTGTTGAGGGTGTAGGGATAGGGTTTAAGTTTTAAGGGTTAAGGGTTGAGGGATATGGATTAGGGTTTAAGGTATAGTGTTGAGGGTCGAGGGATCAGAGTTAAGGGTTGAGGGATTAGGGTTTGACGTTGAGGGTTGAGGGTTGAGGTTCGAGGGTCAAGGGTTTAGGGATAGGGTTGAGGGTCGAGGAATTAGGGTTAAAGTAGAGTGTGGAGGGTATAAGGATTAGGGATAGGGTTGGAGGGTTTAGGGATAAGGGATTAGGGTTTAAGGTATAGTATCGATTCTGTTGAGGGTGTAGGAATAGGGATAGCATTTAGGGTTTAGGGATGAAGGATTAGAGTTGGGGGATGACAGATTAGGGTTGAGGGTTGAGGGATTAGGGTTTAGGGATAAGGTTTAGGGTTGAGGGATGAGGGATTAGGGTTTAAGGTATAGTGTTGAAGGTTTAGGGATAGGGTTTAGGGTTGAGGGATTAGGATTTGACGTTGAGGGTTGAGGGTTTAGGGTTTAGGGTTAGGGTTGAGAGATTAGGGATCAGAGTTAAGGGTTGAGGGAATAGGGTTTAACGTCGAGGGTTGAGGGTTGAGGTTCGAGGGTCAAGGGTTTAGGGATAGGGTTGAGGTTGAAGGGATTAGGGTTAAAGTAGAGTGTGGAGGGTGTAAGGATTAGGGATAGGGTTGGAGGGTTTAGGGATAAGGGATTAGAGTTTAAGGTATAGTATCGAGTCTATTGAGGGTTTAGGAATAGGGATAGCATTTAGGGTTTAGGGATGAGGGATTAGAGTTGAGGGATGAGGGATTAGGGTTGAGGGTTGATGGTTTAGGGATAGGGTTTAGGTTTGAGGGATTAGGGTTTAGGGTTGATGAATTAGGGTTTAATGTTGAGAGTTGAGGGTTGAGGGTTGAGGGTTGAGGTTGAGGGATAGGGTTAATGGTCAAGGGATTAGGGTTAAATAAGAGTGTCGATGGTAGAGGGATTAGGGTTTAAGGTATAGTATCGAGCCTGTTGAGGGTCTAGGAATAGGGATAGCGTTTAGGGTTTAGGAATGAGCGATTAGAGTTGAGGGATGACGGATGACAGATTAGGGTTGAGGGTTGAGGGATTAGGGTTTAGGGACAAGGTTTAGGGTTAGGGTTTAAGGTATAGTGTTGAGGGTTTAGGGATAGGGTTTAGGGTTGAGGGATTAGAGTGAAGGGTTGAGGGATTAGAATTTGGCGTTGAGGGTTTAGGGTTTAGGATTAGGGTTGAAGGTCGAGGGATTAGAGTTAAGGGTTGAGGGATTAGGGTTTGATGTTGAGGGTTGAGGGTTGAGGTTCGAGGGTCAAGGGTTTAGGGATAGGGTTGAGGGTCGAGGAATTAGGGTTAAAGTAGAGTGTGGAGGGATGACGGATGATAGATTAGGGTTGAGGGTTGAGGGATTAGGGTTTGATGTTGAGGGTTGAGGGTTTAGGGTTAGGGTTGAGAGATGAGGGATTAGAGTTCAGGGTTGAGGGATTAGGGTTTGACGTCGAGGGCTGAGGTTCGAGGGTCAAGGGTTTAGGGATAGGGTTGAGGTTGAAGGGATTAGGGTTTAGGGACAAGGTTTAGGGTTAGGGTTGAGGGATTAGGGTTTAAGGTATAGTGTTGAGGGTTGAGGGATAGGGTTTAGGGTTGAGGGATTAGAGTGAAGGGTTGAGGGATTAGAATTTGGCGTTGAGGGTTTAGGGTTTAGGATCAGGGTTGAAGGTCGAGGGATTAGAGTTAAGGGTTGAGGGATTAGGGTTTGATGTTGAGGGTTGAGGGTTGAGGTTCGAGGGTCGAGGGTCGAGGAATTAGGGTTAAAGTAGAGTGTGGAGGGATGACAGATGACAGATTAGGGTTGAGAGTTGAGGGATTAGGGTTTGATGTTGAGGGTTGAGGGTTTAGGGTTAGGGTTGAGAGATGAGGGATCAGAGTTAAGGGTTGAGGGATTAGGGTTTGACGTCGAGGGCTGAGGTTTGAGGGTCAAGGGTTTAGGGATAGGGTTGAGGTTGAAGGGATTAGGGTTTAGGGACAAGGTTTAGGGTTAGGGTTGAGGGATTAGGGTTTAAGGTATAGTGTTGAGGGTTTAGGGATAGGGTTTAGGGTTGAGGGATTAGAGTGAAGGGTTGAGGGATTAGAATTTGGCGTTGAGGGTTTAGGGTTTAGGATCAGGGTTGAAGGTCGAGGGATTAGAGTTAAGGGTTGAGGGATTAGGGTTTGATGTTGAGGGTTGAGGGTTGAGGTTCAAGGGTCAAGGGTTTAGGGATAGGGTTGAGGGTCGAGGAATTAGGGTTAAAGTAGAGTGTGGAGGGATGACGGATGATAGATTAGGGTTGAGGGTTGAGGGATTAGGGTTTGATGTTGAGGGTTGAGGGTTTAGGGTTAGGGTTGAGAGATGAGGGATCAGAGTTAAGGGTTGAGGGATTAGGGTTTGACGTCGAGGGTTGAGGTTCGAGGGTCAAGGGTTTAGGGATAGGGTTGAGGTTGAAGGGATTAGGGTTTAGGGACAAGGTTTAGGGTTAGGGTTGAGGGATTAGGGTTTAAGGTATAGTGTTGAGGGTTTAGGGATAGGGTTTAGGGTTGAGGGATTAGAGCGAAGGGTTGAGGGATTAGAATTTGGCGTTGAGGGTTTAGGGTTTAGGATCAGGGTTGAAGGTCAAGGGATTAGAGTTAAGGGTTGAGGGATTAGGGTTTGATGTTGAGGGTTGAGGGTTGAGGTTCGAGGGTCAAGGGTCGAGGAATTAGGGTTAAAGTAGAGTGTGGAGGGATGACAGATGACATATTAGGGTTGAGGGTTGAGGGATTAGGGTTTGATGTTGAGGGTTGAGGGTTTAGGGTTAGGGTTGAGAGATGAGGGATCAGAGTTAAGGGTTGAGGGATTAGGGTTTGACGTCGAGGGCTGAGGTTCGAGGGTCAAGGGTTTAGGGATAGGGTTGAGGTTGAAGGGATTAGGGTTTAGGGACAAGGTTGAGGTTGAGGGATTAGGATTTGACATTGAGGGTTGAGGGTTTAGGGATAGGGTTGAGGGATTAGGATTTGACATTGAGGGTTGAGGGTCAAGGGATTAGAGTTGAGGGTTTAGGGTTTAGAGATCTATAGCAGGACAAAATGCGAGCGCGCGTTTAGGGTTTAGAGATCTATAGTAGGACAAAACGCGAGCGCGTTATAATGCGCTCGCATTTTGTATTTCTACTGAAACGGTAAAAAAGTGGTTACCCCCGTGATCCAGGCCCACATGCTCTGTTTTCTTACTGATTCTGCGCGTGCTCCGACAAAAAAGAAGTGCTTTCATGCTATTGGGAAGTTCACATGCACATTTGACACATTGTACCACCTTTGCATGATCTTTCCACCACCTTTTCTACTTTGCCAACTTGAGAAGGAGGAAATAACATAGTTTTCAAACCAAATTTGATATATATCTATACAAGTTTCAATTTTTGTAGTATTGCAATGTTAATTTTGATTCAATTTTAAGAATTTAACATTGAAAAGGAAGCAAGTGGTGAAAAACTCAAATTGTTGAGGAGTTTGATGCAAGAAGATAAAAACACTACATAATTGGGTACTCTCTCCATTCAAATCTTCATTTTTTAGGTATGTCAAGTCTTTACATGCATGTTCTTTACATTTTCCTTATTTCGGATTGAATTACTTTATCATGCATTATCATACATGTTTAAAATAGACACATTTCCAATCAAGAAAGCAACCTACAATCTCACATGATGCCATGTATATTTTCTACACTTGGGCTCTTTAATAATTATGTGTAATAAACAAACCTTAGTTCATACCATGATGTCAAACTATACAAGAATAAATCCTTACAACATAAAAAAAATACAATCCCACTATTATCATGTATTCATTTCTTAGGAACTAATATTGGTCTCTTTATCATGCTACAGACAAATTCTCTGTCATGCCGAGGAAACGATCAAGAATTAAACCAACACAGGAAGAGATAGAAGCTAAGAATGCAAAGAAAACAATGGCTATGAGGGAACTTCGTGAGAAGAGGAAATTGGACACGATAAATGAAGACATACCAATTGAAGAGGAACCACAACCATCACAAAGAGATATGGTATTGGCGGCACAAAGAGAACGAATGCAAAAACTTCGTGGTACGAGAGATTTAAATACCATAGTTGGAGACACATCCTTTATCGCAAGACAACATGTAGGGACACCATCTACCACATCTCAAGTTGAGAGTACATCATCACTCACATGTGATGAAGGAGGTACGCCATCGTTCCCACCTCAACCTCAAGGTATGTCATCTATTCCATCTTCGATCGAAGGTATGCCATCTAACCCATCTCATTTAAATATTGATGAAATTCCTAATGTTGAGATGAATTTACCTAACTTGACACCACCTAGAATTTTGCATAGAAAGCCAAAGTATTTGATTGATATTGATGAGAATATTTTGTAGCCAATGGAAGGTAAGATTCCAAAACGCACTTGTAGAAGATATGCTAATAAGATTTGGAGATTGTTCTTTGAAAAGTTAAATGAGACTGCAAGATGTCAACTATTCGTTGAAATGATGCGAAGTATAAAGTATAGGTCTATCATGAAGATTCTTGGGTTGAGAACATCAGAGGCTTCAAGTGAAAAATCTATTGTCAAGAATCTAATGAGTGCGTATGAGAGTGTGGGTAACACCTCACGCACAAAAGATAGTAATGCAACACGGCGTGTGATTACATCGACTATAGTAAGTAGTCAAATGAGGAAAGCTCGTCTTATTAGAAAGACAAGTCAAAAATTGAGAATTAATAGGAAAACTTTATCAAGAGCCGTTGGAAGACGCCAAAGAATTGAGGACACTAATGCCAATGAATTATGGGCGTTCTCGGGGAGACTACCACGAAAAGATAAACCAATTGTTGAAGCATTGAGGTCACTAATTGAAGACTTTTGGAAGAATTACACAAGGGTATCTCCGAATCAAAGGGATGTGGTAAGAAGGAGAATTGGTAGTCAGAACTGCGAGCCACATCCAAAGCATTTTTTGGATGAGACTCAAACACAGTTTTATGGTAAATTTCTAGAGAAGTATCCTCAAATTAAAATTTGTCAAAGATATTTTGAAATGCTAAAACCTTTCTATGTTAAGATAAATCACACACGCACTACTTGTTGTTGTAGATTACATATTGAATTTTCTAACCATTTTGATGCTTATAGGTCTATATGTTTAGATATGCATACTAACAATGATTTGCAGGGTTGTGCCATATGTGCCCCACCAACATCTTCAAGAGATTTCATATCAAGAATTTTATGTGAAAGAGAGGAAGGTCAAATATTCTACAAGAAATTATGCTTGGATGGCACATGTCATCGTTGCGGTGGCTTGCAACATTTGCCAATATGTGAACATATGGAAATAACACATGCGGTTGGAAATGAACTAGTAGAATTTGGCAAGTATAAAACAGTGGCATACAATACAAAAGATGGTAAAGAAGCAAAGAGGTGTGAATTAGTTATTGAAAAGATTCCAGTGTATCAGTTTATGCCTATATTTCGTGATAGCATAGTGTATGAGTATGCAAGACATGCCCATAGAGCTCGATGGTTGGACTTGCAATTCAAGTTATGCAAGGACACATTTCCAGTTGGTAGCATTGTTTCAGTCGTCGACTTTGCAGAGAACTACAGTCTACAGCCACAGCGTGAGGTGCAATCACAATATTACAACTCCACACAGGTTTCTATATTTGTGCACATCGCATTCATTCATGCGAATGATAGTACAGAGGATGACAGAAAGATCATAAGGGAGTATCATTTCTATATTAGTGATGATCGCACGCATTCTACGGAGTTCGTGCAAGGTTGCTTTCAGGTGTTCTATAATGATTTGGCTAGAAGGGGCATATCGTTCAGTCAGCATATCATATGGTCGGATAATTGTGCATCACAATTCAAGAACTCGCGGAATTTCTATTGGCTGAGTAGGAGGCATAATTTTACAGGTATTCAACATATGTGGAACTTTTGTGAGGCCGGGCATGGAAAGGGGGAGCATGATGGTGCAGGAGCATGTATCAAAAGAGCCATAGCACGAGAAGAGTTAAAGTATAAAGACAATGCAAAGTTGACAGATGCAAAATCGATTGTCGAGTGGTGTAATGCTTCCATGGGTCCAGGTAATGAAGGTAAGTCTTTAGTTTGTAGATTTTTTTGGTTGATAGATGATACTAACATTGCACCATATGAGGATTGTTGTACACTGACAGGATCAAATGAGATGCACTCTTTCAGAAGTTCAATTGCAGGTTCATGGAGTATCCATACACGAAAGATGTCATGCTTTTGTTCTTCCTGTACAATTCAAGTCTGGGATGAGTGCGAGTCAAAGGAGTGGGTTGACGAATGGCAATTAAGTTATCTTAGCCCACTTGACACGTATCGACCCCCGACGGCACTGGAACTAACACAGATGGAATCGTCAGTTGACTTTGACCACATATCAGATTTAGTTCAACCAGGTAATATAGGGCACATATATGCATCTAATTTCATCTAGTTCAACCAGGTAATGTCATCTTACTTTGTAGTGTTTTTGTAATGTTGACTAATTTCATCTAATTTGCTACACATATCAATGTAGGACACGTATATGCAGTTATTGCAGATGAAGATAATGAAGAGGGTGTTGACATTTCTTCTGAATCAGCATTAGGGTTTGCCACTTCTAATGCACAGGCAGATTCAGGCCAACTGAATACAGGAGGTTGCGTGAGCTCCTCCCCTTCACTTCTGGTTCTGCCGCACCAAGGGGGGTATCCCTATAACTTAAGATGTAACCTTGACTAGCTCAAAGATAGAAAGATCTAACTTGACAACAACAGGCAGAATACTCTCATGTATGGACCAAGATCTGCATGATAGATCACAAGGTTGGCAACATTCTTGGACATGATGTCTGGTTGAGTATGAGAGTATGCAGGGGGTTCCTAATCCTACTCCTACAACTAACAGGTGGAGGTATGAAATGGTTTAATATGAATTTGGATGCAAAGCTGGACATGGTGTATAACACAAGAACACAGCATGATTGGTGCCTATCCAGGGCTTGGAGTCGGTAGACATACACCTGTGAATGATCAGCATGAATAGCTAAAACCAGATTTCAAGGGGATACACATGATATCTGCCTTACAGATATCTCCCAATATAGAGTGTTGAGATATCTCTACTTATGGCATCCCTACTGCAGTATACCCTTCCCAATGTTCAACCTGAAAACAGTTTAATCTGCCCCTTGAGCAGAGGTTAAAAGATCAGACATTCAACATAGGAATTCTATGCTCTAGAATCTAAACATAAGCAAACATCCAGATCCAGAAGAAGGATACATGCAATACTGGAGACAGAATTAACACAACACATGCTAAGACATCATTACTCATACAAGATCAACCATGAAATCAGTGGATTCATGCCAAGTCCTACAACAGGAGATACATAAACTCACAAGATAAACTGTACAGAGCAACCAGATCAGCTGGTTATGGATTACAGAGCCAAAATCTTCAACTTTCAACAACAACCTTTTATGAATAACACCCTCTGCCATATATAGCAGGAGGGTGTATTCAGCATTAACTACCAGGTTGACCAAAATTCCCGCCAGATACACAGTATCAGGAAAATGGCGCTCAAACACAACCAGATTGGCGCCCAAACTTGAATGCAGCAGGTAGGAGAGGAGACAGGAAGATTTCTCGAGCCCTGCGCCCCTGTCCGCTGATGTACACCCTCAGTCGGGTACAAGATCGACCCACGCCATCGCCCATACCTCTGCAACAATCGCCATTAATGGCGCACCAACTCGCGGCCTTGGGAAGATCATCAAACAGACTATCGCAAGCATTTCCCGCCGAGATTCATCATCATGATATTTGAAAATGCAGGATATCAATATCCCACATGCACCCCGCGATGACCTCAATAACACTTTATATACTAGGTCATGAGCATATATCATGTCGGTGCTTTTGCTCCTGACGACACTAGTATAGACCTCATCATCATCATCCTCCAGCAGCATGATATCCTGTTGTTTGAAATATCACCCTGACGTCATCATGATATTTGAAATATACCCTTCATGATAATCGGCACAACCTGATCCATCGGAGGAACATCCTCCTGCTGAGCTTATAACAAAAGTCTGGCCGATGAACATCCTGATGACGTCATCATCATATACTGCTGACGTCATCATCATATCTGCCTACTGCGCACCTCCTCATATCCGGATGACGTCATCATCATGTTTGCAAATATCAGGAGGTCTCTTCAAGATGATCAGTTGTTAGAAATATGACCCCCGCGGACCTTGATGACGTCATCATCATATTAACATCATCATGATATTCGGAAGACAACCGGATATTTGGAAATATCCTCCTGATGTTCAAGCATCAGGTTGCACTGTAGCTCCTCTGTAAGATCGGGGTGATAACTGAATATGATGATGATGCTTGAAAAGATCACCCCCAGTAGATAATGCGCGAAGCCAATCAGGCGGATATCTCCTTGATATCAGCATCATCATGATGCTCGAACAAACATACTCGAGTGATATGAAAATATCACCCCCTCCTTCAGAAATATCATGATGCAGATAGGCAGAAAGAAAAATATCACCCTGATATACGGATGACGTCAGCATCATCAGGATGAGAAACAAAGAATAAGAAGTGATACAACATCATCAGGATGATATTGACTAAGATCATCTTGACGTTCAAAATATGATGACCCTAGTGAATATCGGGTCGCACTTGGATCTCTTCAACAACATCATCAGGATGATCGTAACCAAGATCACCCGATGATAGAAATATCACCCCGGCGAAATATCATGAAGGCAGAAAATATGATGACCTCCGCAAGCAGCAGGATGATAACTGGAAATATGATGATGATGACGACGACCCTTAAGAAAAAACAAGTTAGGTCGAGCAACTCAAAGAATAACCCCTTCAGAATATCGGGGCAACATCATCATCATGTCTGGGCAAGGTGATAAGTGCAAGATCACCGGAGACTTTGAAAAATCACCCCCGCAAGCAAACCAAAGCGCACTGTAGCTCGTCAGCATCATCAGGATAAAAAACCAAACATCACCCGATGTTTCAATATAATGATGACGATGAGAAACCGGTCGGCGGAGAACATGATGATGCCGTCCACCATCGAAACAAACATGATGATGATGACCTCCTCCTCAAGAAAATATGATGATGCAGCTGAAAAATGCTGAGGAGGTCCATTACTTAGAACATTTTTTGGATACTTAGGGAGAGTGCCTGAATGAAAAATTGCTCAAAAAACTACCAGTCAATTCAGGCACTAACAGAGGGAACAGATTATTACTTATGCCGTTGTGTTGAGGCCAAAAAGAAATTGGAGGCCCCTGTTACAGATGGAGAAAACATCGAATACCCTACAGGATCAGTGGTTATTACTGGAACATGGCTTAGAAGGTACCCACATAAGAGTGTTAATATTTGGCTATTTCAGGACTTTGACATGCATCGAAAGATTCTTCATTACTCGAACCTTGTCGTGGCATCCAATGTTCATTTGATAAAGTATCGGGGTAGACCTTTGAACAAAATATTGTGGAAGGTGCGTGAGTCTGACCATGAAGCAATACTTGACACAATAAAGAGTAGAGCAGATCCAGATGGTTCATTGGATTAATTTGTAAGTATTCACATTGATTTTGTAAAGTTATGTTACATTGAGTTGTAAGTATGCACATTAATTTGTAAAGTTTGTCTTTTTTTATTTCCTCCTGCATTTTTACACATATGTACACATTTTTACATCATCATGTTATGCATTTTTGGTGTCCTGCTCCTGATGCGACCAAACTCATAACTCACCCTACTAGACACCATTTGATGATCTCTCCAACACTCTGGATCCAGGGCGCCCAATCATGATGATGACCTATATACCATTCTCCCAAGGCGCTCATAATGAATGAATGATAAGGAGCACCTTGACCTCTATAATCAAGGTGATTTTAAGTCACTTTGAGTCATTTGGGGTCAGTTTGGGTCTTTGAGTCATGTTGCAAAAAAGTGTCAATGTTGTCAAGTTGCACAAAGCAACCTTTACATTTTTGGTGTCTTGCTCGTGATGTGACCAAACTGACTGTTCCAACGCATTCAGATGGGTACATTTACGCTAGGCATGGTCCTATTTCTCACCCAAACATGTCGAAACAGTCGGAGCTACATTGTACCGACGATATCCCTGAAGAGTCCAAAGTGCAAAAAGGCAGCAATCTTTGACGAGATGTTACTCAAAAACTGTGTCACTTAGAAACATTCCGTCTGAGGCAACGGGATCACGTAGAGTGCCTCTACAATAACCTCTCTCGGTTTTTTATAGCTCTGAGGCATTTGCCCGTGGTGAAAGGTTTTCTGTTGCCCCAAAAATCGTCAGAAGGAGGCAGTGTAAAGTTGCAAAGGGGTGTAACTTTCGTCCTGCTCCTGATGCGACCAAACTGACTGTTCCAACGCGTCCAAATAGGTACATTTATGCTAGGCATGGTCCTATTTCTCACCCAAACATGTCGAAACAGTCGGAGCTACATTGTACCGACGATATCCCTGAAGAGTCCAAAGTGCAAAAAGGCAGCAATCTTTGACGAGATGTTACTCGAAAACCGTGTCACTTAGAAACATTCCGTCTGAGGCAACGGGATCACGTAGAGTGCCTCTACAATAACCTCTCTCGGTTTTTTATAGCTCTGAGGCATTTGCCCGTGGTGAAAGGTTTTCTGTTGCCCCAAAAATTGTCAGAAGGAGGCAGTGTAAAGTTGCAAAGGGGTGTAACTTTCGTCCTGCTCCTGATGCGACCAAACTGACTGTTCCAACGCGTCCGAATAGGTACATTTATGCTAGGCATGGTCCTATTTCTCACCCAAACATGTCGAAACAGTCGGAGCTACATTGTACCGACGATATCCCTGAAGAGTCCAAAGTGCAAAAAGGCAGCAATCTTTGACGAGATGTTACTCGAAAACCGTGTCACTTAGAAGCATTCCGTCTGAGGCAACGGGATCACGTAGAGTGCCTCTACAATAACCTCTCTCAGTTTTTTATAGCTCTGAGGCATTTGCCCGTGGTGAAAGGTTTTCTGCTGCCCCAAAAATCGTCAGAAGGAGGCAGTGTAAAGTTGCAAAGGGGTGTAACTTTCGTCCTGCTCCTGATGCGACCAAACTGACTGTTCCAGCGCGTCCGAATGGGTACATTTATGCTAGGCATGGTCCTATTTCTCACCCAAACATGTCGAAACAGTCGGAGCTACATTGTACCGACGATATCCCTGAAGAGTCCAAAGTGCAAAAAGGCAGCAATCTTTGACGAGATGTTACTCGAAAACCGTGTCACTTAGAAACATTCCGTCTGAGGCAACGGGATCACGTAGAGTGCCTCTACAATAACCTCTCTCGGTTTTTTATAGCTCTGAGGCATTTGCCCGTGGTGAAAGGTTTTCTGCTGCCCCAAAAATCGTCAGAAGGAGGCAGTGTAAAGTTGCAAAGGGGTGTAACTTTCGTCCTGCTCCTGATGCGACCAAACTGACTGTTCCAGCGCGTCCGAATGGGTACATTTATGCTAGGCATGGTCCTATTTCTCACCCAAACATGTCGAAACAGTCGGAGCTACATTGTACCGACGATATCCCTGAAGAGTCCAAAGTGCAAAAAGGAAGCAATATTTGACGAGATGTTACTCAAAAACCGTGTCACTTAAAAACATTCTGTCTGAGGCAACGGGATCACGTAGAGTGCCTCTACAATAACCTCTCTCGGTTTTTTATAGCTCTGAGGCATTTGCCCGTGGTGAAAGGTTTTCTGCTGCCCCAAAAATCATCAGAAGGAGGCAGTGTAAAGTTGCAAAGGGGTGTAACTTTCGTCCTGCTCCTGATGCGACCAAACTGACTATTCCAACGCGTCCGAATGGGTACATTTATGCTAGGCATGGTCCTATTTCTCACCCAAGCATGTCGAAACAGTCGGAGCTACATTGTACCGACGATATCCCTGAAGAGTCCAAAGTGCAAAAAGGCAGCAATCTTTGACGAGATGTTACTCAAAAACCGTGTCACTTAGAAACATTCCGTCTAAGGCAACGGGATCACGTAGAGTGCCTCTACAATAACCTCTCTCGGTTTTTTATAGCTCTGAGGCATTTGCCCGTGGTGAAAGGTTTTCTGCTGCCCCAAAAATCGTCAGAAGGAGGCAGTGTAAAGTTGCAAAGGGGTGTAACTTTCGTCCTGCTCCTGATGCGACCAAACTGACTATTCCAACGCGTCCGAATGGGTACATTTATGCTAGGCATGGTCCTATTTCTCACCCAAGCATGTCGAAACAGTCGGAGCTACATTGTACCGACGATAACCCTGAAGAGTCCAAAGTGCAAAAAGGCAGCAATCTTTGACGAGATGTTACTCGAAAACCGTGTCACTTAGAAACATTCCGTCTGAGGCAATGGGATCACGTAGAGTGCCTCTACAATAACCTCTCTCAATTTTTTATAGCTCTGAGGCATTTGCCCGTGGTGAAAGGTTTTATGCTGCCCCAAAAATCGTCAGAAGGAGGCAGTGTATTAAGTCAGGATGAAAGCCTATTCACTCTAGGCGCCTGTTTTTGACCAAATCACACATGCGCCTTGAACAACTCTGTCTTCAAGGCACTTTTCTCTAATCTCTGTAACTCTCCAAATCCACTAAGGCGCAAATTTTACCTCTTGGGCTCAAGATATAGGTTCTTCATCCAAGGCGCCAGAATGGTCCAAAGGCGCATTTCACCTCTAACCTCACCTCTGACCTTACTTGGAGGCGCTAAACCTCATCTCATTGCTCTCCTCCATTACAAGCGCTCACTTACCTCAATCTTGGGCGCATACCAACATCCCAACATCCAAATCACCTAGGCGCTCAAAACCTTCAAGACTCAAGGTGCATTTTATGATCAAACAAGGTATCTCCTAAACAAGGCGCTCATAGTCTCATCAGGGCGTTAATCATCATCATGAGCACTCATATTGTTCTAGGCACACAGTTATCTCTGGAATGCTCAAGGCGCACATACCCTTCTCTAGGCTAGTTTACACTTATTCAAGGCGCTCATTCCAAACTTACATGAACTCCTCATTACAAGACGCACAAACTAGATGATCCTAGGGCATAAGGGCGCTCATAGGAGTTGTTATGTGTCATTTTGGCCAAGGTTTTCTGGAGCAGTGAAGACATTAGGAAGGGGATGATCGTTTGGATAGTTTTGAATGCTTTATTTCTCCTTGTTTAAACTAGGCGCTCACTGAGGATTGGAGTAGCCTTTGCACCCTCACATCACGTTAATCGGCGTTTCAGAGGCAATCATAGTATAAGAAGATTTGTGCCTTGAAGAAGAGAGTTATCTGGTGAGTGCTTAGGAGTTCTGGCGCCTAGGGGAAAGGTCTAGGTAGAGCGCCTTCAGACTTTGACAGTGAAGTGCCTTAAGGAGTTGGATGATGTTTTTGCCTAGAGTGGAGATGATGTTTTTAGCGCCTTAAGGATGATGATGGAGCGCCTTGGAGTCAGGTTAGTCTGGAGCACCTTAAGAAGGTAAAGCACTTCAAATGTAAACACAAGTGTTTTGAGCGCCCTAATGAGAAGTTGTCTTGGCACCATAAGTTGTTCAAACGAAGATATGCGCCTTGGATAGTTGCAAAGACCTAATTTAGCGCCCAAGGTTGGAAGACTCTTTGTGAGCGCCCAGTGTTTGAAAGCTCTTTGTGTTTGGTGCATTAAAATGAATTTGACACCTAAATAGTATTGAAACACTCAACTGAGCGCCTAAAGCCCATGAGAGAAGTGATATGCGCCTTGATAGGAATATCATGGAAGATGAGTTTACTGAATGGCGCCTTGAATGACTTGGTTGATTAAGTGTTTTAGCGCCTAGATATGGGATGAATCATTGAGCACCTTTGGTTGAGATGATGTCAGCACCTTTGAGATTATAACACCTTGGAGTCAAGTTCGAAGGAGCACCTTGAGAAGGTAAAACACTTCAAATGTTTTCAAGGAATTGGAGAAGTCACTTAGTGCCTAGAAGGAATTCCAGAGCAAGAGGGTTGGAGCGCCTTGAGCTTCAAGTCAGATATGTGCCTAGACCTCTACCCTTTAGCAAGTTGAAGCCCTCTGAGCCTTGACAACGTGAGAATGCCTTATAGTGAATATGCGCCTTGGGCAAGGTTGAATACAAAGTTGAGGAGTATATCATAATGAGTAAGTGCACTGTAGGGTTAGATGATAAAGACTAGTGCCTTGAGTGTCTTGGTCAAAATTTTGATGTGAGAAGTCTTGCAAGATCAAACCCTGGAGTGCGCCTTAGAGAGAACCTATTGATCCTTTGCTTTGACAAGATTTGGGCGCCAGAATGATCCTTAATAAATGGAATGTATCTACACCAATTTTGCGCCTTTAGGGAAGTGATGGTGGCCAGAATGATCCTTAATCTCATGTTTGTGCACCTAGGTCTAGAAGCAAGATTTGAGCGCCTTAGGATAGGGTTTTTTGCACCTTGTCTTGGAGAGTGAATTTGCGCCTTGGATGATGTTGAAGCGCCTTGGGATGAAATGCGCCCAAACTTATAGAGGGCCTTCAGTGAGGGAGTTGAAGAGAGTGCTTAGAGGAAGGATAGCCTTAAGATCAAACTAAGTACTTAAAAACCTAAGATTAGCGCCTTATTTGAAGTTATACACCTATTCTGGCGCCAGAGAGTGAGTTTGAGTGTGAAGAAGTGAATGTCTGCGCCTTGAAGGGGATACAAAGGGAAGATGATGCACCTTGATGGGTTGATGATGGAAATTTGTATTTTGGAGCTAAATGTGCGCCTTGAATCTAAATGATATTTGAGTGCTTAGAGGTAAATAGGGGCGCCTTTGAGAATTCTTTGTGCTTTAAGGAATGGATTGTGGCGCTTTGGACTAAGGTAAGTCCTAAGCACTTCCAATGATTTTAAGGAGCACCTTGAAGGAGATAGTGCATAGAGGTACAATGAATCTTCCGGAGAACATGGATAGACAACTAAGTCTCCAACTTGAGTCTTCTAAGTGAATTGGATAATGAAGAGAGTATAGTCATTTTGGGCGCTAGTATCAGGATGAATCATCCAAAATGGGTGCCTAGAACTAGAAGGCGCCAATGCATGAGTTCAAGGATCCTCCATTGGAGCGCCTAGCCCAGATGGCTATAGATTGAAAGTTTTAAAGCTAAGTGATGTCTCTTACATGAATTCCTAGCCCAGGTGCATGTGTTGGGAAAAACTCTTTGGCTCTGGCGCCTAGAATTGGGAGCTTTGTAAGATGCACCAATTGATGAAACATTTCCATTTTGCGCCTAGAATAGAACTCTCTCACATAGTTGAAATTGACTTGATAGAAGGAGATAAGTCTTAAGGACTAGTTTGGTGCCTCACTTGCCTATCTCACCTTTGAAATGCGCTTTGGTTGATGATCATCATTGATGGAACCTAGTGAAATGTAAAGCTATTTGCATCTCCAGAGGATCAAAATTGGATTAGGAGATCATCCTTGCAGTTGAGATTGACAGAGAAGTGTTAAAGGAATCACTTCAAATGGGCGCCTAAGCTAGTTGAGGCGCATATCAATTCCACTGTAACTCCAGACTAACGCTTAGGATCCAGTCATCTCCTAAGGCGCAGTTCCATTCACCCATGACCTCGCTTGGCGTCTAAAACTTGGAAACTCCTTTGGAAAGCTCCTGTTGCGCCTAGAAGATGAGTTTGGGATATCAACTTGCAAAAGGCTTAGAAACTCTTCAAAGATGTTAGGCACAATCCCATGGCACTGGAGCTCAGTTTTGGCGCCTTCAAGGAATAGCACATGAAGGAACTTGGGAGGTCAGGTGCTTGTAAAAGGGAACACCTTGGAACATCTTCCAGGGGTTGAAGTAGTAAGAAAACATCAAGTGAGTCTAGGCGCACTCCCTTGTGTGAACAGTTTAGCTCTGGCGCCTAGCCATAGAGTGAGCCAGAAGAAGTAGTTTGGACATTAGAAGATAGGCGCTCATTCTACAATGAAGCATTCCACCTTCCTAATCAACAAAGACTTGCAAGAATTGACAAAGGAAGCTAAGGCGCACCTTCTACTTGTTTCCACCTCCAGAATGCGCCTAACCTTGAAAGGGGGTTCAAAGATGTTTGTTAGACCTTTTCACTCAAGGCACTCACCTTAGGCGCACTTTCTAAGTCCTTGTCACCTCAAGGAAACACCTAGTTTGGAAGGCGCTTGCCCTGTTCTCCACTCCTTTCAATTGGCGCCTAGAACACAGAATGCATGAAAGGAGCGCCTAGACTCCAGAGGGCTGATTTGGGTGCCTAGCATTTAAAACACTTTCATAATGATGATGTTTTGGCGCCTACTCTTGGAAACAATCCAGAGCATCCATAAACTCTAATTGGCACCTAATGTTGACAAGGCGCAACTTCAGGAGGAGGTCACCTCAACTTGGCGCCCAAGTCAGAAAAACCTGTAAATCCTTCAAATATGCGCCTACCTTGTGAGGTGATGAGTTGAACATTCCAAATCTTCAAATGTTGCTCAAATAAGGAAGACATTGTAACATCAAGGCTTCAAGGCCTGTCCTTGTATTTCCATTGAATGAGTTGTACTTCATGCTATTGAAAGCATTTTCCATGTAATAAGACATTGCAAGTTGATTGAAACAAGTAACAAGACAAGTACCCAACTCTAATGTTGTTTCATTCAAATAGTTATCTTGATGTATATCTTTATGTTATTGAAGTAGTTGATGAATTGTTAGCAAGTAAAAGTGTTTAAGTAAGGAAAATTTTTCGTAGAACTAGTTGGGTATCTTACACTTACACCATGCCTATCCATCAAACATCACAATGCAATCAAAATCCTAACAACATGCCCATGATCCAAGATCAAGTGCAATCATGCAAAGATATTATCAATCACAAGCCTATTAAGAATGAACTAGAGTCTTCTAGTACCATACTTTTCCATCAAACACCATCATGTAATCCATGGCCTATCAAGCCTATCAAAGAAAATGCAAACATCCTATGTAATACAATCAGACTTTAAATATTTGAAGTAGCCATCTACAAATATCCATTCAAAAGTGGATTTATAATGCAAGTATGGACGCCATCAATAAAAAAGATTTGTATTAACTAAATATCCATATACGCATACATCAATATCTGTCGATATAAGTATAACATATATACAAAATAGCCATATAGGCTTACAAGAATGCCATATAGGCATACAATGTCAACTATGTACAATACAAAATATATGTCCACAAATGCCATATAGGCATACAACAGAGGAACACAATAAAAAGTCATTCCCCTCTAGCTGGTGAAGAGAATAAATCACGAGCAGCCTTTGATCTTCTAGGGGATGGAGACATGCATGTGGGTGGTCTACTACGAACCCGAGGGCTACTTCTCCTATTTAGTTCTTCCTGCACCTTTACCTGTTACAAAAAAAAAAGTATAGATATTAATATATAGAAATTACATGTTATAAAAAAATGAAACATTTAACAAAATAATCACTTACCGCTAACATATAATCTGTCTGCTCGCTTGCCTCAGTAGCAGGAAAAGGCCCTGGTGATGTCATGTCCTATAGAAACCATCCAGATAGAAATTAAACTTCAAATCAATAATCTTTTGATTTTTCAAAAATAGACAACTATAACAATGAATGTAAATTGAAATTTACTAATCTGCCTCATACCCCTGTCAATGCCATAGAGCTATGAATCGCAGAGGCCACACCCTGCTCCATTGTCCTATGAACATGGGGAGGTGTATCCGCAGCCTGCATCATCTGGAAATAAAACAACATATTCAATTACGAAAACTATAATAGTGATGCAAATCATGGCTCCTAACATACACACACGCTCATCTAAACATGGAAGTACACACAATAAAACACACAAATCACATACAAAAATTTAGTAAGTACAATTCATTCATTAAACTATTTATTTTATTACCTCCGTAAAGCTTTGAAGTCCACCACCGCTGGCAGGTGTTGCCATGAAATCTACAGTGTTAACCTATTCAACATCCAAAATCAGAAATTAGAATACCATTCATATAACGATGCTATTCACATGTAATATTTATAATTGTTTACTAGTTACATACCTCGACAGTAGATGATCTAGTGAAAAATGTAGGTGGAGAACCACTGAAAACTACATCGACGCTATGACCCTAAAATTTTATTAAAATCAACAATTTAAATTAGTTAATCTTGTATTTCAAAAATAAAATTTAATAAATTAAATTCAATAAACTTGCTAATATTTACCTGAGTATCAAGGCCGAAAGTCTCACTCAGGAGGGTATCTGTCATCACCATCTGCTCAGCTGCAGATGTAGCCTGTGCACCTGCGTCCTGACTGTCCATGGGGTCATAACCACAGGCTGACCCGCAAGCCTGGCAAGTATGCGGTGGGACCCTACTCCTCGCACTATCTCCCAACCCACTCTGTGTTGCAGGATCGGCATGCTCTATGATGCTCTGGGTCAAGGCACTAATCGACCTTAGTGTATCGACCTCAACACTCTCCTTCACAATGGAAGGAATAGAAACATGCTCGTGGGCTGGTCTGCTGATTACTCGTCTCACTACCCGCTGTGGGTCAAGACGTGCCCCTGGTCTATCCTGTGCTGAGCCCCCACCTCTACCCTGGAAGTCCCGCATATCAAAATAGTTTGGCACTTTATTGAGGACAAACTCGAAGTAGAGTTTCCTCAAAAAGTATTGCGGGACCTCATTGTTATTACATGGAGGATGGTCAAAAACCATCCACCACCTCTGCCCGAAATTGTCCCTTATCGCTTGGTTGTTGCACCAATGGATAGGGAACCTCTTGCATGTAATGGGTGGAGGTTGATTTGTTTGTGGGTTTGTGAAAATTGAACACAAGTCTACTTTTGTAATTTGTAATTTTTTGACATCTTGGTATGACAATTTATCTGCATAGTAATCTCTAAACTCTCTCTTTTTATCGGTCCAACTAGTTATTTGCTTGCTAATTGAATTTACATTTGATAACATAGACTCAAGAGATTCGGCAAGCGTGGACCTATGCAAGGTTGAAGTGGAAGGATCTTTCAACCTTGCAATTATATCTTCAATTTGTTTTTTGTTGTTTTCAATTTCCCCCATTATATTATCTTGTGTTCCAGGGGCATGTCGAGGAATGAATGGAGGAGGTTGTTGTTCTGCAGGTATTTCTTCCTCAAGATTTTGTGGATTTTGAGGAGGAGGAGGAGGTGCATTAACATTTCCTACAATTAATAAAATATACATCAAAAAACAACACAAAACCTACCTATTTAGGAAGAAATTCAAACAAAAAAACAAAGATAACTCACCCCTTTGGCGTGCTCGACGTCGCGGCGGCATTTCGGCGATGAATCGACAAATCTTTTGTGTTGAACGGTGTTTTGTAGAACGCGAGCGCGTTTTTGAAGGGTTTTAAGCCGCGGGCGGAGGAAAAACTCACAATGAAATAAAATGAAATGAAATGACAGCGTTTTTTTTTAATATATAAAGGACTTTATAACGCGAGCGCGTTATAACGCGCTCGCATTATGGCTCGGCAATGACGAGCCTCAGGCTTGTCATTGCCAAGCCATAACGCGCTCGCGTTATGCCTAAAATTTTTTTGAAAATTTTTTGGCCACTTTTTGGCCCCCCATCTTTTTGCACTTACCCATCACTCCCATTATGTTATTTGAGTGTTTGAACCTAGTTCAAGTAGGGCGCAAATTTATGTGACAACAATAAGTCAGAGTAGTAAGAGGGCAGCAAAGGAAGAGTGGGTGATTCTAGGACAACAAAGAATGTAGCTTAACAAACGTGGGTAGAAAGGGGCAAAGGCTCAATTTTGAGTCTCCAAAATAAATAGAAATCAAGCCCCCCTCAAGCACACCTAAATTTAGTGTCTTGGAATTGTAGAGGCTACCCTTGGAGGAGGGGACCTATGTTAGGTCCTATTGTTGAAGGAAGAGACATAAAATGTCTCACTAAAATGCATGAACAAGAAGGCTGCAAGACTCCCATCTTCGAAGGTTACACAAATTTTGCAGTTTGGAACAAAGCAATGGGAAATGGAAAAGGGTATGGCTGCATAATGGTTTTAGTGAAAAAAGAAGGGTGCATCATTTAGTTGGAAAGAGAAGACACAAATAAACAATACATTTGGGTCAAAATATCTGAAAATGGCAATCACATTATCATTGCAGCATGTTATTTTGCTCCTTAGATCTCAAAAACTTACAAAAAAATGGCTTGGATAGAGAGGATTCATATGCAACCATCAAGAAAAATATTTCAGCTTATTCCCAACAAGGTAAAGTTATTTTTTTGGGAGATTTCAATGCTAGGACAACAAGTGGTCAAGCTAATGTTCTATGCGGTAAGGAGGATCATAATCCTATTTGGCTTATGGAAGAAGCGAATCATCAATGGGAGAGATCTTCAGAACACAATAGGGACATTAATCTTTTTAGTGAAGAATTTCTTACTCTTTGTGGCACCTTTGATCTAATCATTTGTTGGAAGAAATCTAAAAAAATTACATGCAACACCTGCAATGGTGCAAGTAAGTGTTGTGGACTATACAATTTGTTCAAAAATATTAATTAAAAAGATAGAGGAAGTCATTATTGGTGATCATATTTGGGAGTTAAAATAAGACCTTAGACCAATATACTTAAGGCTTTCATGGTTGGAAAAAATGCAGTCCCCTTAGCAACCATTTTCAAAGGGAAAATTTATTTTAACTCGAGAAAACCATAATATTTTCAAGTTAGCACTAGAGAAATTATGTAAGAAGGAGAAAGCTAGTTCACAAGGTTTCAATAGTCGAGAGTTAACCACTTTAATCCAAGGTGCACCTGAGAAGTGCAAAAGGGCAAAAAATAAGAAGTCGGTAAAAAATGTTTTCCAGTAAATGTTTGGTTTGATGAAGATTGTAAAATTGCAAGGAAAGATTTGAAAAACCCAGACAAAGAGAAGATGAACATAAAGTGTACAAGCAAATCATAAAAGTGAAAAAAGCAGAGTTCATGAACATAAGACGTGGAGTTAATCTACCTAGGTAAGAATAATACTAAGTTATTTTGGAAGGAGCTTCAACCAAAGACGAAATAGACAAAAAATAACATCATTGTAGTTAATGGTTTGATTATGCAAAGCAATTGTATGAGCAGGAAATAGAGATTGAGTTTCCTCCCTTGATCAACACGAAAACGAAGCTTTTCACTATGTAAGATGTCAAGGTTGGCATTGGGAAGTTGGGTCTTGGAAAAGCAAAGGACTAGGTTGAATTTTAGGCATAATACATTAAATGGGGGGTGAAGATTCTTGCGCCAAGCATTATGAGAATATTCAACGACATTATTCAGCATAGCTTCCCTAGAGATTGGATCACCAGCCTAGCGATACCTCTTTTTAAGAGTGGGGATGCTAACAATCCTTCCAATTATTGGACCATCATGATTAATCCTATGTTTGCAAAATTGTTTGGTATCATGGTTGAAAGAAGAATTAGCAAGCGGGTAGAAGAGAAGGAAAATAGAGCAAAAGGGTAGGTAGGTTTTAGGCCTAAGCATTCTACTTTAGATCATGGATTTACATTGAGACACATCACTGAAAATAATTGGCATGAAAAGGAAGAAGCTTATTGCTATTTTGTTCACTTTGAAAAGGCTTTTCACATGATTCCCAAGGATAGGTTATGGGGTAGGATGAAGGAACTTGGTATTCCAATTCATCTTAGAATGACTGTCTATAGGCTCAATGAAGAGGTTCGAGTCAAAATTAGAACTTTAGCAAGCATCTTAGAAATTTTTAGGAGCGACATCAAAGTTAAGCAAAGGTTCCCTTTATCCCCCACTCTTTTTGGCTTATACATTGACAAACTGGAAGAGTGGCTGGATTTGCAGGGTGGGGATGGTGTTTAACTAAGGGGTAAGTGTACAAAAATGAGGGACCAAAAGGGGGTCTTAAGATGCCAATTTTTTTTTCTAAAATCAGGAAAGACTAATGTTGGACATGAGAAATTGAAGATAGTTACACTCAAAATTTGAAGATACAACAAAAACAAGAGTTGTAGTGCTTTGAATCTAGTTTTAGTCTTGTGGACATTATAAGTTATTCTATTCTATACACGACACTTAAAATTAGTCTGTGCATGTTGAACATGATTGTGAATCATGATGATAGAATAGACTTATTTTAATGTATAAAAATTTAATGGAGTTGTTGAATGTCTACATTCTAGATTGTCATAATACAATTGATGATGGTAAATATGATAAATTATCCAATAAAAAAAGTTGACCATTCAAATGATTGTAGACTAGCCGGCATAAAATGTCATATATCATCCATTAAACCTAGAAAATCTCTGCAATTGTAACTTTTTCTATAGATTTGACAATGTGCATAATACGTTTAATTTACCGCTAACTTTTCCCTATCAAATCAAACACAGGAAAAGAGTTAGTGTTGAATTTAAAGTATTCAACAATTTGAGGAAGAATTCCATGAATGTATTTAAGAGTCACTCTTTGAATTTAAATAAATGGAAGATGTCCTTTTTTAATGAGAAAAGGTGCATGTGGCAATGTCCAACACAAAAATTATCCATGTTATCATGATCACATTGATATTGATTATTACCGAATTATATCCATATTTTTTATGGATGAGGTTTAGTTCAAAGAATGGGTTTAGGTTCAATTATTCTTAAATATTGTAGACACCTAAAAATGACCATTTTATCGCATCACTTGCATTTCAACTTAATTAAATAATCTAATTATTTAATTAATTTCATCAAAATCATCAAATTCTTCCAAATCTCCTAAATTCGACATTAATTGAATAAATTCTTTTTATTTAATTAATTTCATCAAAATCAACTTTATTCTTCCAACATTAAATAATTTCAATTATTTAATTAAATCATTATCATCTTCCAAAATTTAAATCCACATCAATTGAATAAATTAATTATTTAATTAATTTATCATTCAAAATCATCTTATCTATATAATTAAATAATTTCTAAATTATTTAATTAAATCAATCATTCTTCCAAATTTAAATAAATCATTCAAATTTATTTAAATTGAATATCTCAATCTCTAAAAATAAAATATAATCAAATATTTTATTTATCTTTCATCATGCAAAATAAATTAAATCAATTTATTTGTTTAATTTATTTAAATCTTCAAATCTAATCTATTTTTTCTATCATGCACAAACAATTAAATAAATTTATTTATTTAATTTGTTTTGTTTATCTTCTAAGTTCTTCTAAAAATAAATCTTGTTCATCATCATGTACACAAAATTAAACAATTTATTATTTAATTTTACTCAAATCATGCAAAAAGCAAATTATAAGTTGAGTTAATTGACTTAATCAATATTGTTTTTATCACCAACTCATAAATTAGAAAAAAATATTTCTATTTTTATGAAATCTAAAAATATGTCTGCTCCATGTCTTTTTATGTCAAATCAATTAGTTAACTGAAACAAAAATATCTTTTTTTGTGTGACACATGTCATGTGCACATTCATCATGAATTCTAGATTTATCTCATCCGTTGATTCCATTGAATTTTCTAGACCGTTGATCGATCTTTATTGAAACCTATATAAACCCCCTTTATCTCATAACAAATCCTCTTTGATCATTTAATCTTTGGCCTCCCTATAATGCATTGAGCATACATTGCATCGTTGAGCACACCTACCTTTTGAATACAAACACAATTTACATCCACTTGTTGCAAACATGGTTTTGCAATTTATGAAGCAATCCACATTCGACCAAAATAACAACACAATTTAGATGAAAGCTTTCATTATTTTTGTGTTAATTCATTGATTATTTGGTTGTTTGGTTAGATCATTATCTTGATATTACAGGATTGAGTTGTTGATTATTTCATTGTTTTGATTATCCCTCTATCTCGATTTTATTTCTATACACATTCTGGCACGCCCGGTGGGACCCACGAATCGTTGTTTTCGTTTAGATTTTTTTTAAGTACAGTACTGAAACGCATAGACGAACACAGAAAAGTGCCTTTGCAGCACAGTAAAGCACTTTTGGTTTGCATCAAAGTACCTTCAAGCGAAAATGCAGCATCTTTGGCACATAGTGCAGTGCCTCTAGTCTGCAGTCCAGTGTCTATGTACAATAGTACAATGCCTTCAGTTTCCTAGGGTTTCTGACTTTTTTATTTTATTTTGCAGGCTCTAACCTATCATATTTTCATCCTTGCTTATAGATCTTAGTTTTATCAATCACTCTAGAGCATACTATAATCATGACATCATCTTTCGAACCTAACTTTTTGACGAAATATTAAGTTTTCTAGATCTGGAACAATAATGCGCCTTTGCATCACAATAGCGCACTTTTGTAACACAGTGCAATGCTTTGCAGGACAGTGCCGCACCTCTGGTCAGAAATAGTGCACCTTTGGCAGGATAGTGCAATGCTTTTGGTAATACAGGTTAGCGCCTTTGGTTCTCAGTAAAGTGTTTTTGGTCAAATTGATTTATTTTTGCTAACTATTGAGTTTGTGTGGAACTAATCAACTTTTTGTAGCTTTTTATTACTCAAATAGAGCAAATGGTTTTTTCTAACATGTTCATGCAAGACAAGCTTTGAAGAATTGCCAAATCTATCAATTTAGGTCTTAGGAACATATTGCTTTCTTAAGGGACAATTGAACCAATCATCTTTGCAATCTTAGAAACAAATTGCTTTCTTAAGAGACAATTGAACAATCATATTTTGTAAACCTAATTCTTAGGAACATATTGCTTTCTTAAGGGACAAATCACCTTTTTTGCAATCTAAGTCTTAGGAACATATTGCTTTCTTAAGGGTTAATGGACATGAATGCAAAAACACCTTAATTTCTTAAGGGACAATGGACATGAATGCAAAACACTTTAATTTCATAAGGGGCAATTGACAACTACAATCACGTGTGTGCCTAATCTAGTTGCACCTTATTTTTCTTATAATGGGACAATTGAACCTTTGTTTGACGTGCTTGAACTTAAATTTTAGTTATTCCTTTAGAAGGGCCTGCTTTTGGATTGAGGTTCATCCAAAAGGGATGACCCTAAGCGGAGTTTTCCTTTGAACCGCTATATAAGAGGGATTAGGTGAAAGCTAAGTTCTAACCGACGTCAGCCTTGCCTTATGGTGCCAAATCAAAAAGAGGTGTACTAGAACTTTGTGAAAATGATTTTCACATTGTGTGAAGTGTTTGATACTCTTAGTAGGGTTGGTTAAAGCTTTTAGTAGCTTGCCACATGCTCGCAAGGCATTGGTCTCTCAAAGCTACTAAGAACCAATCTAGATAGTGACTACCCATTTCAAACATGCAGCAACCTCCTAGCATATCTCAAATGCCCGCATCCATTGCAAATGGAACATTAGCTACCCCATCACGAGATGGTTTTCCACCAAACTACAATCTAGGAAACACTTATGTAGCCATGCAACAAGGGTCTCAACCGACACCTCCCCCAACGTCATCAACCCTCTGTATCACTAACCCAAACAATGTCATGCAACCACAACATTCCCAAAATGCCAACACAAACTATGTCCCTCTACCACAACATTATTCCGCACTTAATCTTACTTATCCATATCTCAATCAACCCCAACCATCACAAAACCCATCTACCTATGTCCCTCCACTGCAAAACTCATCCACACTCAATCTCAACAACACATATATCAATAACCCTCAACATTCTCAAATCCAATCATCCTATGGCTATGTTCCACCATCACAACCAAACCCAACAAACTTTAGCTTTCCTCCATGGAATTCTTTCTTCACACCACCTCCATAATACCAACAACAAAACTCTTATCTACAACAATCACAAAGACAACATTCTTACCTAGTACCACCCCCACATATCCAAAATCAAAACAACCAAACCCAACCCAATTCAAACCCAACATACAACACATATGACCCAAACCAATCATATGACCCACCAATTCCTATGGATTCAACTACAATCTTCCCTATGGGCAACAACAACCACCTCTAGTGCAACAGGAGACTCTTCCATAACCCCCAACAACTATGGAACTTAAACTTGTCGAGGTACAACAACAAGTAGCCGATCTTACATTTTGTCACACTAAGAAAACCTACTCCTTGGAGGAGGTTTGTCCTTATCCATTTGATCGGTCATTGCAAATGATCCCTTTGCCTCCCAACTTCAATTTACCCAAATTTGATAAATACAAGGGAAGAGGAGACCCAAAAGACCACCTTAGAGAATTATATCTCTCTTGTTTAGAGGTTGCACATAATGACACATATCTCATGCACCTCTTTCCTTGCAGTCTTGGAGGTCAAGCTATAGAATGGTTTTTGCATCTACCCATGAGTATCAAATCTTTTAATGAGCTGGTAGAAAAATTTACCACCCATTTTTCATACAACACAAAACATGAGGTCTCTATGACCGACCTATGCAATAATAAATAGAAAAATGGGGAAACTCTCATTTCCTTCCTTCAAAGATGGAGACACATGGCTAGTAAATTCCCATTCAAAATACCTGAAAAATAGTTTGTTAGGATGTTTGTGCAGAACCTTAACCAAGAATTGGGTTTCCATTTGCAAATACTAAGTGCTACAACCTTTGACAAAATTACCTATAAAGGCATCAACATCGAAAAAGCTCTCATCACTAAGGCGTAGTCAAAATCTTCAAAGATAATAAAGACAACCCTCCCCAACAACAATCAAATGATAAGCCCAAATTTTGGAACAAAAAATAAATGTGGTCAATGATGGTGTGGTGGATTCCAAACATGTCCAAACACTACAAACACCCCTTAGTCTTTCATCAAAACAAAACCAACCTCCGCCACAAAAACAACAACAACAATGACAACAACCAAACCAAAACCAATAGTGATAATGACAGCAAGAGTGGCCTCCCCAAGATTACCCTCCAAGGCATAAGTTCACTCCCTTGGGAGAGCTTGTAGAGTCAGTTCTAAAGAAACTTGTGCAAAATGGACTCGTCACGCTACAAGACGCTCCCCCATATGGTGAACCTACTTACAAACCCACATGGTACAAAGACAATGAATATTGTGAATACCATAGGACCAAAGGACATAGAACCATATCATGCATGAAACTCAAGCACATGATCCAAAACCTTATTGATAGAGGAAAAGTCACTTTTGATGCACCTCATAATCAAAACACCAACAAAGACCTCAACATGTACAAGGAGCCATTCCCTAAACATGGTCAAGGTCAACATACTGATAAAGGTAAAGCCATTAACAAAGCTTCAACTTCCTATGACTCTATTGTAAGTCATTTTGAAGAAAGTCATGTGTCTACCCTCACTATCAAAGGTAAATCTACGGATTGCACAGTCACAACTCATCATGGTCATGTCACCCTTTGTGGGCCTACACTAAGTCTCCCAACCTCATCTGATTATAATCTTGTTGAACATCTAGGGAAAACCCCTACGCAGATCTTTATTTTGGACCTTCTACTGTCATCACCCACACATAAAGTTGTGCTAGAAAAATCCCTACAAGAGTCTTCGATTCCTAATGACATAGCGGTCACAGATTTCCAAGCTATCATAGGTAACATCGCCTCACCATACAATGTGGAATTTTTTTAAAAGGACCTCCCATCCCATGATCCATGTCACAATGATGCACTTCATATTTGAAATTTTCATCCATAAATGAAAGATCAATCACATACTTATAAATGGTGGTGTTGGTCTCAATATCTGTTCTCTCAAGTTACTTAAACAATTGGGATACTCTGAGGATCATGTCAACATTGATCAAAGCATTACAATCAAGGGATATGATGATGCTGAGTGTCGTTCAGAAGGTGTTATCCACTTTCCTTTACAAGTAGGCCCCGTCATGCTTGAAACTAGGTGCCAAGTCCTTGATATTGAGCTACCTTATAACATTATCTTAGGACGCCCATGGATCCATGCCATGAAAGTTACTCCCTCCACATACCATCAGTCTCTCAAGTTCCCATTTAATGGTACAGAGATCACTATCCCAAGAGACCCTCATCCCTTTGAATTATGTCATACTTTGCAAGGTAGTTATAGAATAGAAACCAAGTGCCAAACAATGACAAAGCCCATGACTCCCCATTGTATGTCGACTTTGAAAATCTAAAAAAAACCTCTCAAGCTGAACCTAATCCTAAACCTATTCCTGAAATCAAAGCTGACATCCGTGATATAGGCTTTGGGGAATATGATATCTCAAAATCTTGTTGTGTAGGGCGGATGCCTTTATCCCCTAAATCCTACGACCAACCACCCATAGCCAAAGCAACTAAGAAAGTAGTCATCCCCCCTCTAGCATCCCTAACCCAGTTCAATGAGGGAAAATTATTGGCAGAGGAAACTATTAAAGATATCTCATCTTGGCTCTACAAAGAGAGAGAACCAATCATCATACCAGTTAAACAATATGGCAATGGCCTAAGAATTGTCAAAAACATGGGCTATAAAGGCAAAGGTGCCCTTGGAAAAGATAATCAAGGAGAAATAGAACCCATTGTTGTTAAAAAGAAGCTTGAAAAAAAGGGGTTAGGATATGGTAAGATGGTACCATGTGCCTTGGACATCGAGGGTATTCTCAACAAGGTGGCACAAACTTCTCTCGCAGATTCGACATCTAAAGAGGATATCATCAATGACTCCTATCTCCATATGACTGACCTATTCATTGAATCCTCCATATTCATGTTATCATCCCTATCCTTCACATCCAACACAAACACCCAGATTGTAACACTTGTCTACCCTAAACTTATCAATTGGGACCAACAAGGGACCCCCATTCTAGATGTTTTTCAAAATGACGAAGCTATTGTAGAGTTCATGGGACTCTGGGATAGTATCCATCTTGGTGATCACAAAGCTAGTTTTGTAATGGAACTAGATCAAACTACTTATTTTGGTGAGAATGACAAATCCTCTAGCGTAAAAATAAAAATAAAGAAAGATCTCTAGGTGAAAACCACACTATGGCACCTCCTGATCAGAAAATAGTCAAAATAAATGATGTATCCGAAGGTGAAAACCTAATTGTGGCACCTGAGGATGGAGGATTTGACCTTCCCCTACCATCTAAGTATCAAGAGAAATCAACTCTCCTAGTGGAAGATTCTACAGAGATAAATCTTGGCACAGAGTAAAATCCTAGAACCACATTCCTTGCAGAATCATTATCAGAACAAGAGAACAAGGATTTTACCAACTTCTTCTCACAACAAACCATCAACTTTGCGTGGACCTATGCTAATATGCTAGGGTTAGACCCTTTGCTAGTAGTTCACTATCTCATGATTGATCCAAAAGCTAAACTAGTCAAACAAAAACTAATAAAGATGCACCCATAGATCGCTCTCTTGGTGAAAGTTGAAATACAAAAGTTGCTAGATACAAAATTTATCAAGCCTATTAATTATCCAGAATGGGTCCAAACATTGTACCTGTGGCTAAACCAAATGGGGGCATTCGCATGTGTTCTAACTTCAGAGATCTTAACAAAGCATGTCCCAAAGATGACTTTCCATTGCCAAACATTGATCTCATAGTGGACCTGACCGTGGGCCATTAAATGCTTTCTCTAATGGATGGATTTTCTGGCTATAATTAGATAATGATAGCAGAAGAAGATCAGCATCAAATAGCTTTTACTTGTCCTTGGGTACCTATTATTGGTGCGTCATGCCATTTGGTCTTAAAAATGCAGGTGCAACCTATCAAAGAGAAATGACAGTGATATTCCACGATCTCTTTCATCACATCATGGAGGACTATGTGGATGATATACTAGCAAAGTCTTCTAAGACAGATCACACACAGGTTCTAGGACAAATCTTTGATAGACTAGAAAAATATCAAGTAAGACTCAATCCAAAGAAGTGTGTCTTCGGGGTAACCTCGAGAAAACTATTGGGATACATTGTATCTCATAGATGCATTGAAGTAGATCCAGCAAAAGTCAAGGCTATAGTAAGGATGCCTCCACCAAAGAATCTGAATGCATTAAGGAGCCTTCAAGGAAGGTTGCAATCCATTAGGCATTTTATCTCACAGCTAGTAGATAAATGTCAACTGATGAGGTATAAACAACCTCATTTCTTTGATGAAATAAATAACCCTTTTTGCATTGCCCAATTCCCTAGTCTGGCCAATTTATCTATTTTTATAAGCAATATTTATCTATTTTTAATAAAATGTTGTACAAATCTTTATTTCCTAAATTGATTGAAATTAGCATTTAAATGTTGATATAATGGCATGTAGAGTTGGGTAATTGTGCAGGGTAATGTATTGCCTACAAAAGAAGTGGACTTCATGCAGCTAAGGTCGAGTGCGCCAGAAGTTGAGGGAGCCAAAAGTTTTAGGCATGCATTAAGTGAAGGCTCTGTTTAAATTCTGTTATTTCTATTGGTTACCCAAAGACATTATGGCTCCACTTGGAGTCCTTTTTATGTTTTAAAAGACATTAGTAGTTAAAGATTCTTTTTTTTAGTTATAAGACTTCTTCAAATGGCATTTTCCCGCCATCTGAAATTCAGGAGTTTGAATGTAGTTCAATTTTAATTGTTGCTCAAAACATGGATATAAATATATACTATGGATGGATGAAAATCAATCCCTTAGTTTTTGAAAATAATCAGAGCTGTGTACTGTAATTTTTCCATGAATGCAAATGGTGTTGTTTTGAGTAATTTCTTTTAAAATATGAAAGGAAGCTAGGTGTGTGGAAATTGCTTCCTACACTAATCTAATGAGGAGAGGGCTATGCAAATTCAATTTAATCCTTACAATTACAACAACATTAAGCATCTAACATACAAAGATATAATGTGGGGAAAACCCTTATCGGGTGAAAAAACCCCACACTCAGAAACCTGCACAATGTATTATCAAAATTGAATGTTGTTTACAATACACTTGCAATGCAAGTTTCAATAGTCTTCGACACTCATGTCTGGAGTCAATCCAGCAGCATAATAGTACATGTCAATCCTGTAATACATCTCCTCCTCCAAGCACCTGTTTATATAGATATACAAGGCAAAATTGGTCCTATCTTGGAATGGGCATCCAACTTGGCCTCATGGCCCAAAACCCACGCCTAAGGACACTTGGTCAACATTGTAGAATGTATCTGACACTTGTTTACAGCTCCAATCCCAAAGAGGTCACCTATTTCCAAAATGGGCTATGACAGATGCTCTTACGACTCTTACGACTGTCATAGAATCTGTCCTAGCAGTTTCAACTTACAGCTGTAAGAGAATATGTCATACACAGGCTCTAAATAGCATATTCTCTTACAACATGTCATAGTCCACCTTGGGGCACCCAAATATGCCTTTTTCAAAGATGCTTCATAACACATGTCTTCACCCATCTTACAAGCTTCTATTTCTGACTCTTACATGTCATAACTTCGTCATAGGAATCCGTCATAACTATTTCAGTCAACATTCCCTTACACAACATCCAAGATGTCGACACATGGCAAAATATTCCTACCACAAAGTGGGACACCTATCTCCTCATGTGAGGACAAAATTACAAGTTGTCATCTTCCATGTAGGATGACACATCACCATGCCACATCCCACAAAATGACAATATGGAATTTATAATTAATTTATAGCATAGGCAATGAATTAATAAATACAATCATAAATAATGCAAGGAATTACCAAGGTTGAGACACCTTAATTCCCAATATTCTCCCACTTGTCAAACACCTTGTAAGAGCCAATAGAATAACATGATTTAACTGATATAGGCCGAGAGGCCCATAGACTCCGAACACCATCTGAACTTCTCTGTGCTCACTGGCTTTGTCAATGCATCTGCAACATTCTTCAAAGTATCTACCTTCTCCAAATTTACCTTGTCATCCTCTACCATGTCTTGCACAAAGTAAAATTGTACATCAGTGTGCTTTGTTCTGGCATGGAAAGTTGGATTCTTCGCAAGGCAAATCGCACTCTGACTGTCACAACTAATCGTAATCTGACCTGCATCAACACCAATATCTGAACACAACCTCTTAAGCCAAATGGCTTCCTTACAAGCATGAGTTGCTGCCATATACTCAGATTTTGTCATGGACAAAGAAACCATAGGTTGTCGCTTACTCATCCAACTAATAGTACCACCAAATAGTGTAAACACATAAGCAATGGTGGATCTCCTACTGTCAATATCACCTGCCCAATCTGAATCCACAAATCCATGAATATCAACAGAATGCGGAGGTCTTGTAACATTACCATGATCGCATATGGAATACTCGGAAGTACCCCTCAAATATCTGAACACTCGCGTAACTGCATCCCAATGAACTTGTCCAAGATTAGCCATAGATCGACTAAGGACTCCCACTGCTTGGGCAATGTCTGGTCTTGAACAAACCATAGCATACATCAAACTGCCAACAACACTAGCATAAGGTACTCTGCTCATGTCCTCCACCTCACTAGGAGATTTTGGACAATTATTAACAAACAACTTTGTCCCCAAAGAAATAGGAACACACAATGGTCTACAATCTGCCATGCTGAACCTATCCAACACGGTCTTCACATACTTACTCTGGCTTAACCAAAGTTTTTTGTTGGTTCTATCTCTTCTAATTTCCATTCTTAGAATGTACTTGGCTGCCCCTAAATATTTCATTTCAAACTGTGCTAACAATTGAGATTTAAAATCAGAAATCATATTCTTTCCCTTCCCAATGAACAACATATCATCAACATACAATGCAACAATGAGAATACGATCACCATCAAACGTAAAATACACACAGTGATCCGATTTCGATCTTACAAATCCAATTGACAACACAAAGGCATCAAACTTCAGGTACCACCTCCTAGGAGACCGCTTTAAACCATACAAAGACTTCTGTAACTTGCAAACCAAATTTTTCTTTACCTTTCACCATGTAATGCTCTGGCTGTGACATGTAGATTTCTTCCTCCAAATCACCATGAAGGAAAATTGTCTTCACATCCATCTACTCTACCTCTAAATCATAAGTTGCTGCAAGAGATAACAGGAATCGAATGGATGTCAGCTTTGCAATGGGAGAGAAGATCTCACCATAATCTATACCCTCCACTTGTAAATACCCCTTCGCAACCAATCTGGCCTTATACTTCTCAACATTGCCATCTGCACCAAATTTCTTCTTGAACACCCATTTTCATCCAACAAGTTTCCGTCCAACAGGCAAAGACACCAAATCCCAAGTTTGATTCTTTTCCAAAGAAGCCATTTAATCCTCCATGGCCTCCTTCCAGGAACCTGCATCTTTTATATCCATAGCCTCTAATACAGTTCTAGGTTCATCACTCTTAGTAAGCAAAGCAAAAGCACAACTAGAATCAAGCAATGTATAATCAAACCTCTCGGGTTGCTTTCTGATTCATGTAGACCTCCTCAAGAGCTGAGGTTGAGGTTTAACTTCTTCATCTAAGCTTTCAAAACTGCAAGAGCTCTCCTCATCATTAGGTCCAACATTGTCTTTCTATTCAATCTTCTCAGGGGTAGCAGGAAACTGAACAACATCCTCTTTCTTTTCTTTTTCTTCTGGCTATAAAATAGTGGAAGAAGGTGTTAGCTCTCTGAAGATGACACTTCTGCTATACAACACTTTTTTAGCCACAGGGTCCCAAAGCTTGTATCCTTTCACACCGACACTATAGCCAATGAAGATACACTTAACAGCCTTGTTCTCCAGTTTTTACCACTTCTCCCTAGGCACATGTGCATATGCCTCACAACCAAAAACATGAAGATGCCTTACTGAAGGCTTTCTACCAGACCACACCTCCATGGGTGTCTTACCAACAAGAGCTAATGTAGGAGATTTGTTTACCAGATAGAAAGCAGTGGCAACAACTTCAGCCCAAAACTTTTGTTCTAGGCCAGCTCCACTAAGCATACTCCTAGTCTTCTCCATCAGTGTCCTATTCCTCCTCTCTGCAACTCCATTTTGCTACGGGGTGTATGGAGTTGTCTTATGTCTTTCAATCCCAAGTTCCTTACAATATTTAACAAATTTTGTAGAGCAGAACTCACCACCATTGTCAATTCTCAAACATTTAATCTTTTTACCAGTCTGATTTTCAACAAAGGCCTTAAACTTACTATAGACTTTAGATTTGCTTCTAAGAAAATAAATCCATGTCCTTCTACTATAGTCATCTATGAAAGATACAAAGTATACAGATTTTGATAATGAAGGAAAATTAACAGGACTAAATACATCAGAATGAACAAGGTCTGACACACCAGAAGACTTATGAGAACTCGAATAAAACTAAACACAGTTTTGTTTTCCATATATGCAATGTTCGCAAAAGTTAAACTCAAGATTACAATCATCTAACCCCTCAACGAGGTTTTTATTTTTCAAGGTTCTAAGACCCTTCTCACCAATGTGGCCAAATCTCTTATGCCATAACATTGTCTTTTCAATAGGAAGCTTAACTTCTAAAGCATGAATACAACCATCAGGACTAGATACAACAGATTTTTTCACCGTTGGTTCAGATGGTGGAGATGAAGTGACTGTTGCCCACTTCCTTGAGTCAGAAGAACTATTGCATTGTGAAATGCATGCCTCCAACTAAAACAGAGTACCTCTCCTAGTACCCTTAGCAAGCACCATAGCTCCTCTAGTCATTTTGCATCCTTCTTTCAAAAAGACAACTTGCACACCTGCATCATTCAACATACTTACAGAAAATAGGTTCCGTGCTAAGCTTGGGATGTGCATAACCCCAGAGATCCCCTTCACTCCTCCATCAGGAAATCGGATAGAGACTCTTCCATGACCAACAATCTTCAGATGAGAGTCGTCACCCAGGTACACGCTTCCACCATCGAACTCCTCATACTTAGTAAACCAGTCTCAATGCGAGGTCATGTTAAATGATGCACTAGAATCAATCAGCCACACATCATCAGATGCATGGGTTGCCAGGGCTGCAATGAAAGCATCACCATCATCTTATGACTTGTCAGAATCTGAATTTGGGTTCTTCTTCTTCTTTTTCTTTTCCTCTTTGCATTCCTTTCAGAAATGCCCAGTTTTGCCATAGTTCCAACAGAGAGCCTTGGACTTTCCAGGAGATTTGGATCTCCCACGAGATTTGGATCTACCCTTCTTAGCTTTCTTGTCCTTTTTCCCTTTCTCCTTGGGTCTTCCACGAACTGCAAGAGCCTCTTTGGCTGCCTCAAAAGACTTTCTCTGCATCTCTTGAGATAACAATGAAGAAACCACTTCATCCATTTTGAATGTGGATGTGGTGCTTCCAATAGCCATGACAAGATGATCCCACAAGTCTGGCAAAGAACAAAGCAAGGTCATACAATGATCCGCCTCCTCCATCTTCACACCAACGGATGTTAATTGTGCAACCAACATATTGAAAGAATTCATATGATCTGCAATAGATCCTATGTCCTCCATTCAAAGAGAATACAACTTCTTTCTCAGAAAAAGTTTGTTACCCAGGGATTTGGCCTGATACACATCTCCCAACTTCTTCCAAAGCAAGTTTGCAATTTTCTCCTCATGGACATTTAACAGGACATAATCAGCAAGACTAAGTCTTATGAGACCCTTAGCCTTTCGATCTTTGAGATCCCAATCAGCTTGTGAGATTTTCGTAGGTTTTGTGCAATCAACGGTTTCCCATAGGTCTCAATCAACAAGGATGTCTTCCATCTTGAGCTTCCACAGCTCAAAATTAGTGCATTGAATTTCTCCACCTCTATCCTTCTAGATGTGCTTGCCATCTCCTTGCTGCAATAAGATTCAGAATACTCTGCATAGACTCCCACTCAACTTAAGATCATCTTTAAAAACCCCTACCCAACAACTAGGACCAAAGGTGATCAAGCTCTGATACCAACTGAAAGGAAGCTAGGTGTGCAGAAATTGCTTCCTACACTAATCTAATGAGGGGAGAGCTATGCAAATTCAATTGAATCCTTACAATTACAACAACCTTAAACACCTAATAGAGATATTGCAGCAATACACATTAACTAGAAAGAAGACAGAAGAAGAGAGACAAAGACGTGGGGAAAACCCTTATCAGGTGAAAAAACCCCACACTTAGAAACCTGCACAATGTATTATCAAAACTGAATGTTGTTTACAATACAATTGCAATGCAAGCTTGAATAGTCTTTGACACTCATCTCTGGAGTCAATCCGGTAGCATAACAGTACCTGTCAATCCTGTAATACATCTCCTCCTCCAAGCACCTGTTTATATAGAATATACAAGGCAAAATTGGTCCTATCTTGGAATGGGCGTCCAACTTGGCCTCATGGCCCAAAACCCACACCTAAGGACACTTGGTCAACATTGTAGAATGTATCTGACACTTGTCCACATCTCCCATCCCAAAGAGGTCACCTATTTTCAAAATGGGCTATGACAGATGCTCTTGCGACTCTTACGACCGTCATAGAATATGTCATAGTAGTTACAACTTATAGCTGTAAGAGAATCTATCATACACAGGCTATAAATAGCATATTCTCTTACAACATGTCATAGTCCACCTTGGGGCACCCAAATATGCCTTTTTCAAAGATGCTTCATGACACATGTCTTCCCCTGTCTTAGAAGCTTCTATTTCTGACTCTTACATGTCATAACTTCTTTATAGGAATCCGTCATAACCGTTTCAGTCAACATTCCCTTACACAACATCCAAGATGCCGACACATGGCAAAATATTCCTACCACAAAGTGGGATGCCTATCTCCTCATGTGAGGACAAAATTACAAGTTGTCATCTTCCATGTAGGATGAAACATCACCGTGCCACATCCCACAAAATGACAATATGGAATTTACAATTAATTTACAACATATGCAATGAATTAATAAATACAATCATAAATAATGCAAGGAATTACCAAGGTTGAGACACCTTAAATCCCAACAAAATATAAAGATCTGAATAGAGTTACCATGTCACTATGGAAATGACTGAATGTGACTTGAGTTAGAGACAAATTTCTCCCAAGAGCTGGCCACTCGCGGGACTATAGAATAGATAAGTACTTTTATTTCTTTGGATGTTTTATTTAGTTGGAGTTATTTTATGTTTAGTTTTCTATTGTGAACCTGCAAGGTGTGTTGATTAAATGTTTTTGAAGCATCTGCTTTAGTTAAACTGTTGTGTGTTGTTGTTTTAGAACTCTGTATTGTTTAAATGTTTCTGGTGCATCTGCCTTAGTTAACTTGCTATTTATTGATTGTCAAAAGTTGGAATGTTTTGTGCAATATAGAATTTATCTTTGTTCAGAATCTGAGTGAAGTTACATTTATGAATTTCTTATGCAAAGTTTTATATGCTTTCTAGTGTAGAGTTTTACATGCTTTCTAGTATAGAGTTTTGATGCTTTTTAGTATAAAATTCAAATAATTTCTATAGAAGGATATACCTACTGTTTAATTTCATATGTTGTTTAGATCTTTTAAAGGAACTAGAAAAGTGTTTCTCAATGAGATATCCAACCTCCCTATTGCATACAGCCTCAGACACTACCCCAATTGATAAACTGATATTTTTCAATTAAGGCGTTAGGACCTCACGATAGCCTGTCACTTTTTGGCATCCCTGTCGAGGACCACGTGATCTTTTCTAAGTGTTATTAGGGAAATGCTTGGAAATCTCTTGTAGTAAACACCCAAAAATTGTCACCAAACCTCTCTTTTTGTATGGTCAGGAAACGAGGCCCACATGGAAGATTTATACCAAAAACCCCCCAATAGTAATTCTATCCATAAATAGGGAGGAAGAAGTCTCAACTGAAGAATTAATTACGAATTGATCGAGCAGGGTCAACCTAAGACCTCCCAAAGTACCCCAGAAGTTTTACCAGTTGACCCAATCTTTGAGGAGATAGTCATTCAACCAACCAACCTAGTCTTCAAGGAAGAAAACATTCCTTTTGACATTATGGCTAATAATCTCCATAATGATGATATCTCGATAAGACCGACAGCACGAACCTTTACCTACCCTATTGCTCTCAACAAAGATGACGATGCACCAATGAAAAACATTTCACCATCCATCTTGCTGACTTTCAAGGGACTTTCTTCTGAAGATCCTGACCAGTTCCTCTTTCAGTTCAAAGTCTTGTGTCAACTAGAAGAATGATAACCAGAAGCTTAAACTTTTTCCCTCCACTCTAAGAGACGCTGCAATGCGTTGGTTCATGGGACTATTTTTTGGATCAATAACTATGTGGGATGAAATGGAAACTATCTTTTTAGACAAATACCAAAGTTATTGCAGAGTTAGCAACAAGAAAGAAGAGTTGTTCAAACTAAGACAAAAAGAGGATGAGAGCCTGGAAGATTACCTTGATAGGTTTATCTTTCTAACCAAACGATGTGGTGAAGAAGCCATAAGTCCAGAGATTCTAAAGACTATATTTCTCAAAGGACTTGATGAGGATGCTAGGAGAAGATTAGATTTAATGGGAAAGGGAGATGTGTCCCAACTCAAACTTACTAATATCTCTAAGTTATGTCACAATTTTTCTCGTACTCGTGGAGGTATCCAAAAATATAGCCTCTTAAGAAGCTCAAATGAAATACGTAAATTGAGAGAGGAAATAGCAAATCTGAAGACTAACATTCTTGTTCAATTGAACACCACTTTGGATGGAATACAGGCCAAAACACATAACCCTGAGACTTTATCCATCTATTGCCCTAGGTGTCGAAACAAGCATCTGTTAAGAGAATGCCCTTTAGATAAGGCTAACAATTGCCAAATTTGTGAAAAAAGTCATGCCACTGATTAATGTGAGATTCTGAATGCAATCAAAAATTCTAAAAAATGACCATCTCACACTAAGGAGCAAATCAATTTCGTGGGCTAGAGACCTGGAGGAAATTTCTCCTATGGTCAAAACTCCAACCCTACATGGCGACCTCCAAACACTTGGAACAATACATAGTGACTAGCTCCATAGCCTTTAGCACCACCTAGTTGGGGATCTTACCCACCTTGGGGACCACCTAAATGAAGGAACCAAGCTTGGGGAAATCCCTAATGGCCAAATCATCAATGGCATCCTCATAATCAACCCCCACAATGGAACCAACCACCAAATCAATTCTATAATGGTCCAAGATGAATGCCAAATCCACAACAGAAACTTCTAACGACTCCTCAAAACCCTTAGCAGAACGAACACGTTAATCAACCACCATTACTGGCACAAGTTGTTCCTAATCCCAAGAACACATGTCAAAATGCCCCAGTATATGTTGTTGATTAGGATAACATGGTAGGCATCAATGCTATCTACTATGGAAACCTTTAATTGAGGTGAGGAAAAACACTTAATCAACCAACCATTGTTGAAGTTATAGAAGACCTAGACTATTATGGGACTTTCTCCCTAAGAAAATAATTATAAAAATAAAGTTTATAAAATATTTAAAGAATCAAAGGAGAGGAAAGAAAATTATTTAATAGAAAAGGAGATGTGTAAAATAAAAGGATGTAAATAAAGTTACTTTCAAGTTAGAAAGAAGTTAAAAGGTTAAAAGAACCTTTTAAAAAATAATAATAAAGGAAATCAGAATAATAATTATATTCCCTATTTTGTTAAGATTGGGTGTGATGGTTGGAAGTCACCCTTTGGGTTATTATTTAAACCTAAGGAATGAATGTAAATAAGGAGGGGAATTAATGAGAAATCATTGAGGAAAACTATACAGGAAAGTCTAGGAAAAGTGAAAAGAAAAAGGAATACAAAATTTGGAAGGCACACAAGAGTGAAGGTTTTGGTTCTCACTGGCATTTAAACGTTTGGAGAAGGGGCACACAGCGTGTGTCCAACTCGGGGTTCAGTGTACACTCGGGAGTGTCCTCGCCAGGGCTATGTTTATGTCATAAAGATAGGTTGGTTCTGTGCAAGAACCAGTTCCTCCGGGGGTGTCTGTGCCAAGAAAAAATAGGGCCAGTAGTGGGATAGTTGCTTCCATAAACTATTAAAGATACATATTATTTCCATTACCCTATAATTTAAATGTTCTCTTGTTAATTTATCATCTCTTGTCAATGTTATAAATTTCATATTCATATTATTGCTTAAGTGATTAATTATTGTTGCTCCTTTTATTTATTAATGCTCCAATTAATATATATGCCTTACTAATTAAATAAATTGAAATATATAGAAAATGAAAAATAAAATGATTATAAATGTTCAATCAAATTATAATATATAGAGATCTAAACATTAAATAAATTAAATGGTAATATAAATGTTTATTTGTATAGAGAATTTAAAGTAAATTATAAACAATTAAAAACAACAATAAATGAATATGAGATTAAAATATGTGTGCATTATTAGTATATATATGGTTGTTAAAAAAAATATAATTCAAAAGTAGAAAACCATTAGGTTAAACATGTGAAAAGTGTAAAGTGAAATGGTTTATACCATCACTTGAGTTAAAATTAATAAAGTTGGGTAAAACATATATATTCTTGTCCCGTTTATTATAAATATTGACATAGATGTATATGATTGTATATATACTTTATTAATTTATACGTCATTATTAGAATGGAATTATAATAATAAATAGAAATGTGAGTCTAATCCCATTGCTTCTTATGACTACAAATACATGGATAATTGTTTATATGTATATCTATAATTTTAGTGTTTGAGTTATATATGTTGAAAATATATCTATCTATATATAAACTTTATATTATATGTTTATGCCTCATATAATATTAGTTGAATTTAGTGGATGTAATATCTATAATATGATATATAAAATAATATTAAGTTGAAAATAAATATGTTTAATATATTAATGTATGAGAACTTTAGTAGATATATCTTAATATATATTTAGCTAAAAAAATAACAATGTTATATTATCTTCAACACATAGATAAGAAAAGTTATAAAGCTATTTTAATTACTTAAATTACTATTGCATTTAACATAATAATTACCTAAGTGAAAATTTTATTATTACTTAGGAGTTGTTTAATTTTTGAAATTATTTAATAATTATTTATTACATATCTTAAATAAATAACTATTTCAATTATATTATTATAAATACTATATCCTATAGTTATAGTTATAGAGTTATAAATTGAAGTGTATATAGATAAGGGTTAATCATCATGTGGCTATAATTCTTCATATTAATAAGATTTATTTTTTATGAAGAGGAAAATTTAAAATTTATATAAAATAATAATAATGAAATTAAATGTTAAGGTATTAAAAAAATGTTTATTTGTATAAAAAAACTACAATATACTATTATATAAATTCAAAAAGTATATAGGATAATATGTATTTTAGAAACTGTGTATATATGGATTTAAAAAGTAATTTATTAAGACCAATAATAAATATTTATAACCAAATAGGTATTAATATAGAGAAACTTATATTATAATATTAACTGACTAAGTTGTTTAAGTGATAACCCATTCGGTTTTATATTCATACTAAGTTGTTTAAGTGATAGCCCATTCAGTTATTAATTTTATATTCATAGATATGCTATTAATATGACTGAATATGAATATAAAATTCTAAGTGGATTGATTAGAGTAATATATTTTGGTATGCTATTAATATTATTTTATTTTTATGTATTTAAGTATAATAAATTTTGGTATATTATATTGGGTATTAATATTGTTTTATATTTATGTATTTAAGTATACTATAATTCACCAAATCTAAGTGTGTGTATGATTTATTTTATGGGATAATTTTTTAGCTAGAAATTGTAAGGTTAATAGGTCTATAGGTGGTGAATATAAAAGATAGAAATACATATCAATTAAATTATACTTTGAGAAACAAAATTATAAATCCACTATGAAATAAAATTGCTTATAAACTTCGTCGAGAATAAAAGAGTAAGTAATACTCACAAGATATATTGTTGCAAAATCCTTCGTGAGGTGTAATAGGGTAAATAGGGGATAAAAGCACATAAGGTAACAAAATAAAATTCTTGTTTGTCCCGTGTGTTTTCCTTGTACTATGTTGAGTTTATTAATCAAAGTTGAATAAGGTAGTCATACTCTGAGTCTGACTTAAGTTACATTGTGGGCCCATAACCTTTAGATCCCAGAATCATTTTTCACCTCTGAAATTTAGTACAATATGATGTTTCTATTGGAATGAGTTGGATAGAATGAAACAATATTTTTATAGAATATGAAACCAAAAATATTGTTTAGGAACAAACCTAGGGACATGTCAAATCTTACAGGGGGAGAGATGATCTATGATTACAATTATATATATGATTTTATACAAATTTGATTTTGAAATGAGAAAGCAATTCTTGGTACAAAGATGAATATTTTTTAAGATGTTTATATCTTTCACAAATTTGGAATTCAAACCAAGCTTAGGTTTGTTAAAGATTTATTAGTATTTTGAAAAACAAACTAAAACATCAACTCAAACCAAATCAAACATGTGAATATAGTTGAAGGTCTTAAACGAACAACATATTTGTGCTCTTTATTGTACTACGATGTAATCAATTTACACATCCAAGACATAATATGAATTTGTCCTAATAAAATAACTATTACTGTTACAAAATTATCAATTCAAATATTACATAGTTGGTACATGTTGTTTCTCATTATGGAATGCATATTTTGGTTATTGTAGACTTACAACCAGAAGGGGTGCATCTTGGGAACTATAGAATGACATTTTATACAGTATTATTCATGTATTATATGCTTTAAAGCCATGGTTGTAACCGACATGTGATTTGAAGGATCCAAGAGAATAGACAAATTGACAAACCATTTTAGGATCAATTTTTTAGATAATTCTTCGAGACTTGGATTTGGATGACCAATCCAAAGATTTTGAATTGAGATAATATAATCCATTTATCTTAGAAGTAGACATAATTAGGTTGTTGAACAATCAATCTATGTGAGTGATTTGTTAATGCCTGGTTTTTTAAAAGAAAATACCTTATAGGATTATGTGTACTACCTTTAATTTTATTGTGTTATGTTATTGGACTTGATCAACCCAATAACATTATACAAGTTCTTTGTGCAATATTATATAAAAGAGAGGATAGTCATGTAGTCCGGAATGCATGATTATCATCTTGGAATATATGAGTATGTAAGTTATAATATATTGAATGATGGGTGAATGCATAGTATGAGATATGTATGTTATTTACTAAGTGGTACATGAATGAGCAAATTGAAAAGTTATTAGGGGTTTAGTATATAGAATTGAATTAACTCCTTAATTGCAAATTCATGATCTATTTTATATACAAGTATATATAGTTTTGATTAGGTTATTAAATAGAAAATTTTCATAATTACATTAGAAAGTGCTACTGAAAATAACTAAACAAATTATGAAATAGAACTATAGATGATGTTAAGTGAAATAAATTCATAGCATGATATTGATAGTGCTACATCCAAATTTATTTAACTAAATGATTTTGCATGTTTTGTCAGAGATTCTCTTTGAGCTACTAAGGACAGCAACTAAGCTACTAGGGGAGAATTGTTATGGGACTTTTTCCCCAAGAAAATAATTATAAAAATAAAGTTTATAAAATATTTAAAGAATCAAAGGAGAGGAAAGAAAATTATTTAATAGAAAAGGAGATGTGTAAAATAAAAGGATGTAAATAAAGTTACTTTCAAGTTAGAAAGAAGTTAAAAGGTTAAAAGAACCTTTTAAAAATAATAATAAAGGAAATTAGCATAATAATTATATTCCCTATTTTATTAAGATTGGGTATGATGGTTAGAAGTCACCCTTTGGGTTATTATTTAAACCTGAGGAATGAATGTAAATAAGGAGGAGGGGAATTAATGAGAAATCATTGAGGAAAACTATATAGGAAAGTATTGGAAAAGTGAAAAGAAAAAGGAATACAAAATTTGGAAGGCATACAAGAGTGAAGGTTTTGGTTCTGCCTAGCATTTAAACATTTGGAGAAGGGGCACACAGCGTGTGTCCAACTAGGGGTACAACGTACACCCAAGAGTGTCTTAGCCAGGGTTGTGTTTATGTCCTAAAGATAGGTTGGTTCTGTGCAAGAACTGGTTCCTCCGGGGATGTTTGTGCCAGGAAAAGCCAGGGCCAGTAACCCTATCTCTATGTGTGTGATAGTTGCTTCTAGAAACTATTAAAGTTATGTATTATTTCCATTACCCTATAATTTAAATGTTCTCTTGTTAATTTATCATCTCTTGTCAATGTTATAAATTTCATATTCATATTATTGCTTAAGTGATTAATTATTGTTGCTCCTTTTATTTATTAAGGCTCCAATTAATGTGTATGCCTTACTAATTAATTAAATTGAAATATCTTTCATTTGTGTATTGCTAGAGAATAATTAGGTTACACAGATGAGGGACTTAACATAGAACCAAAGACTCTTCTTGTACCTACAAAGCGCGACCCCAAGAAAAATTAGGAGGAATTATCCCCAACACAATCTCGGGCAACTTCAACACCTACCATAGAACCGTCTTAAGAAGAAGTTGCCAAGCGACCATCAATAACTCTAGAAAAAAATCCCATATTAAGAAAGAAAACCCAGGCACCTTTTCTAGAACGTCTCAAATCAAATGTTCATAGGAACCCACCAGAAGTATCATTGTCTAACAAAATTGCTCTGATACAAGAAATTAAACAACGCCATATCGAGATTCCTTTGTTACAGGCAATCAAAGAAATTCCCAAACTAAACCAGCTAGTTAAACAGTTGTGCATTAAAACACCAAGAAGGAAACCAAAACAGATTAATACGGTGCACATAAATGGATATCTAACTGGCCTTTTGGCTAGAAAAACCTTAACCCCAAAATATGGTGACCTAGATAGTCCACTTATGACAATAACAATTAATGAGGTAGCAATACCTAATGCATTGGTGGACTTGGGAGCAACCATTAACGTTATGACAGAGAATGTTATGGAAAAACTTGGACTCACTAATTTATGCCCCATGACTACCATATTACAAATGGCAAATCAGGCCATAGCCATTCCCAAAGGTGTCTTAGAAAATGTCCTTGTCAAGGTTGACGATTGGAAATATCCAATAGACTTCCAAATCCTCTAGTCCCTCACACCCAAAGACAGTTACCCAGTAATACTGGGTAGGCCATGGTTAGCTACAGTTGCAGCCAAGATTGACTGTAGAGTAGGAGAAATGATCATTTCACATGGTCCCAATAGCAAACATTTAAGTCTATAGCCCCCCACTCAACCTGCAGAACATAACCAAGTCTAGGTTGATGAATAAGATGAATCTGACAAACAAGAGAATCTAGCTTCACTTGCTATGGTTGTTATTAAACAACACGACAAAGAATTGGAAGATGAATTAGAAAACATCCAAGATCTTTCCATAGACTCAGGTGATGAAGAGATTTTAGAGGTGGAATAAATTTTGGGACATCCAATCCACATTGATGACAAAGAACATGATTATACCAACTTCACAACTCGACCTTGTCCCCTAGCAAATATCATCTTGAAAACGGATCACTTCTTCGAAGATATTACTAGACTTCATAGAACCATACCACATAGCTATCCTCTCAACACTTTAACAAAGGAAGTTCACACTATCACCTCCAATTACCCTAGAACCAAGACTATCATGTTATTACCGAGAAAGACTTTAAATATCAATAGTTGGTTGACAGAATCTAATGAGTGCAAATTATTTGATGTTTTGATGAATAGGTCCAAAGATTTTGCTTGGGACTATATAGATATGAGAGGAATTCACCCAAGTGTTTGCACCCACCACATCTATACTGAAGATGTTAGACCAGTCCGTCAACCTCAGTGAAGACTCAATCCTGCTCTCAAAGATATTGTTAAAACTGAAATTGAGAAACTTTTACAAGTAGGATTTATTTATCCTATCTCAGATAGTAAATGGGTTTCACCCTTGGTGGTAGTACCAAAGAAAAATGGGAAATGGAGAGTGTGTGTTGACTATTGAGAACTGAACAAAGCAACCTATATAGATTATTTCCCACTACCCTTCATAGACCAAGTTTTGGATAATCTAGCAAGAATGAAGTATTTTTCATTTCTGGATGGGTTTAGTGGATATAACCAAATACAAGTGGCAGCAGAGGATAAGGACAAAACTACTTTCACCTATCCTTGGGGAACATTCACATATTGGGTTCTTCCCTTTGGGCTCTGTAATGCTCCTGCCACGTTCCAAAGAGCTATTCTAACTATCTTTGCTGAACTTGTAAACGACTGTGTAGAAGTCTATATGGATGACTTCATAGTCTATGGTTCCACTTTTGATGAAGGTCTAAAAAATCTGGATAGAGTATTGTAACGATGTGAAGATCATCAACTATCTCTAAGCCATGAGAAGTGTCTAATAATGGTAGAACAAGGTATAGTGCTAGGACATCATATTTCAGCTCAAGGGATAAAGGTTGACCCTAAGAAGATTGAAGTAATACAACAACTGGAAACCCCAAAGAATCAAACCAATGTTAGAAGTTTCTTAAGACATGCTGGTTATTACCGGAGGTTCATAGAAAACTTCAATAAGATTGCAGCTCCCATGTTCTCTCTTCTACAGAAAGATGTGGATTTTGCCTAGACAAAAGAACGTCAAAAATCCTTTGACATTATTAAAGGAAAGCTTGTCTCATCTCCAGTCCTACGAGGACCTAACTAGAAACTTCCCTTCCATATTTATGCTGATGCTTCCAATGATGCTATTGGAGCAGTGTTAGGACAAGATGAGAATGGAGGAAAATATGTTATAAATTTCATCAGTAAAAACTTGAGCCCCACTAAACGGAATTACACCACCACAGAGAAGGAATTTCTAGCAATAGTTCATGCAATAAACAAATTATAACATTACATTATAGGATACAAAGTGACTGTGTTCATAGACCATTTAGTTATCAAATACCTGATGAACAAACCCTCAGTGAATGGAAGAATAATCAGATAGTTATTACTTCTCCAAGAATTCAATGTGACCATAATGGATAAGCCTAGAAAATTCAACGTAGTTGCATATTTTCTATCCCAGATAAAGTAAGATAATGGAGATTGTACCCCTATGCAGGATGAATTTCTTGATGAAAATTTATTTGTTGTTTCCATTAAAACACCTTGGTTTGTAGACATTGCCAATTACTTAGCCACCTCTGAGCTTCCCCCAGAATTTACATCAAAACAAAAGAAACACCTTATTCAAGAAAGTGCTCACTTTAAATGGATTAATGGCATGTTATTCTGATATGGGCCTGACTTGGTCCTGTGACGTTGTGTCAGACCAGATGAAACATACAACATCCTCAGAGCTTGTCATGATGACCCATCTGGGGGATACTACTCTGCCAAAAGAACTTCTCATAAAATATTAGGTGTAGGATACTATTGGCCCTCTATGCACAAGGATGTGAAGAACTATGTCCACCATTGTGATGAATGCCAATGAGTGGAAAGACCTATGGCATCCAATGAAATGCCTCTGCAGCCACAGGTAGTTTTTGAATCATTTGAAAAGTGGGGATTGGATTTCATTGGTCTTATAGATACTCCTTCGCAAGGAAAAGAATATATTCTAGTCTGCATGGACTATCTTAACAAATGGGTAGAAGTCCAAGCCTTGGAAGTTGCTAGAGAAGAACATGTTGCAGACTTTTTGTATAACAAAATTTTTCTCAGATTTGGAGCCCCTAGGTCAATTGTCATAGACCAAGGACCTCAATTTATGGTTTTATTAGCTTTCACTAATCATTTCCAGGTAAGCCATAAGAAGTCATCACCCTATCACTCACAAGCAAATGGACAAGTAGAAGTCACTAATAGGGAGCTCGAAAACATCCTAACAAAAATAGTTTCATCAGGCATAAAGGACTGGGCCAGAAAATTGCCCGAGGTTGTTTGGGCTTACAACACAACTTGGAAATCCACCACTAGTCTTACTCCTTACGAACTAGTCTTTGGGAAGAAACCTTTTCTGCCCATTGAATTTGAACTCCAAACTCTTAGAGCAACAATGGAGGTAGACTTCAACCTTGATTGGGCTCAGGTAGAGAGAGTCTTGCACCTTAGTAAACTAGATGAACTCTGCTTAGAAGCTATTCATCAAACTAAGCTAGTTCAACAACAACGAAAGGCTTGGCATGATAAACACATCAAAGAAAGAGAATTCCATGAAGGAGATTGGGCGTTGCTATTTGATTCTTGATACAAGGACCAAAAAGGCAAACTCAGAACTCATTGGCTAGGTCCATACGAGATTTCTGAGGTATTCCCAAATGGAGTAGTACAACTCAAACCCATTGATGGTGATTCTTGAACTCTCTTAGTCAATGGACATCAACTCAGGATCTACAATAAACTTGTCAACAAAGAAGAGTTTACTTGACTAGTAGAAATGCATGGAGAAACTCAATGTGTTGTTTCTGCTTCGGAAAAAACAATACCATAAGCATTGTATTTGTGTAAAATATATATATATATATATATATAATTTTTGAGTGTGTGTATGTGTATTTAGGAACAATTATTCTTATATTCATCTTTGTACTTGCCTAAATTTCATCTCTATTTCGCAAGGTTTCATCTTTGAAGAAGTGTCACAAATTCTGGCGCATCTCCTAGTGATGCTTCAAAACTTGTCTGAATAAGATCCATACCCTCACTTTGTTCCTACATTTTGGTTGCATCTTTTAGTGATGCTTCAGAACTTTGTTCGTGCATTCTGATTGCATCTTTCAACTATGCTCTGAAACTTTGTTCTTGCATTCCGGTTGCATCTTTCAGCGATGCTCTAGAACTTTGTTCCTATATTCTAGCTACATTTTACAACGATGCTCTGAAACTTTGTTCCTGCATTCTGGTTGCATCTTTCAGCGATGCTTTGGAACTTTGTTCCTGCATTCTGGCTGCATCTTTCAGTGATGCTCAGAAACTTTGTTTCTGCATTCTGGCTACATCTTTCGGCGATGCTCGAGAACTTTGTTCCTACATTTCAGCTACATCTTTTAGTGATGCTTCAGAACTTTGTTCCTGCATTCCGACTGTATCTTTTAGCGATGCTCTGGAACCTTATTCCTACATTCTAGCTGCATCTTTCAGTGATGCTTCGAAACTTTGTTCTGCATTTCGGTTGCATCTTTTAGCGATGCTCTAGAACTTTGTTCTTGCATTCCGACTGCATCTTTCAGCGATGCTTCAGAACTTTGTTCCTTCAGCTAGCTACATCTTGTGACAATGATCCGAAGTTTTGTTCATATCTTCCATATCTATTCCTTTGATATCTTCCTCCACCATTGTAACTTATGATTTCTGTCTGTGAAAATGTTCCTATTATCTGAAAACATGCCATTCACCCCACAATCCACTATGAAAGCCATCATGAGTTCGTCATTCCTGACCATAGTAAATAAGTATTATTATGACAACTTTTCCTCATAATAAATTCAGCCACCCCATCATCATATCATAATAAATTCATTCCATTCAAACCAATTAGTACTGCCACCTAGGATGCTATTACATCAACAAAAATAAGCGACTTTCAAATCAATAATGGAAGAGAAGGTAAGTAGATCATTTATTGTGAGTAAAGGTAGATAAATTGGAACGAACCCCTTTTCTTTTCCAAATTTGGCAAATGTGTGAATTGTTCCTTCATTGGAGAAGGTGGCGACTCATTCACTCTATCCCACGCAATGTCATAATTAACTATTGAAAAGATAAGTACCCTAAATCAACATTATCGAAGTACAAGTGGCCTCAAAACCTACATTTCCTTTAATTTTCCTATCAGTTTCTTGAGCAGTTTTATCACTTTGTGTGCCACAATATTTCAATAGTCATTGAGCAGTATTATTAGTAAGAAATAGAATGGGATGAGCCAAACGCAAGTCTGAGCCAGCTTCACCAGATAAATTGCTAGCATTTGGGAATATTTTAGAGTTGTTTCAGAGGGTAGGGTGGCTAGACTTTATAAAGGAATTTGAGGGACACCATGCACAACTAGTCAAGGATTTTGTCGAGAACTTTGCAGATGGGCAGTCAATTGTGCGCAGGAAGAAATTCAAGGTAAGTCCCCAAATTATCTCCAAATTATCTAGTATTGGAAATGAAGGTATTAATTTGTTTGAAACCACAAACATTTCCAATCAGAAAATGATAGAACTTTTTGCACGAGAAGGGGAACCTCACCCATTACTAGTTGTGAATACCCGAGGCCAAAACAAGGGATTTCGCAGAATGTCCATTGTAGAACCATGGTGAACAACAGTTGCATGGATTGTTAAGTACTTCACCTGTGAAGGGCAATGCGCCATGGTAGTTGGTCCCCCTTTTTGGTTGCTCATTCATTTGAAACATGGTTTAGAAAATCCTGAATTAAGGGTTAACTTTCCTGCCTTCCTCCATGATTCCCTTGTGAGTATGATAGAACACTTCAAGATAGGGTCTGGGCCTTTGAAGCATCATGGTCTTATACATTTAATTTGCAAATATCATTTTCATAAGAAAAGAAAACCAAATGAAAAATGGCAGAAGTTTCTGCAAAAGTTTGAGAACCTTGAACCTCTGAGACAATTTGAGGAAGGTGAGTCGTCTGGTAGGGCAAACCAAAATGTGGGAGAGCTCTCCCTTGTACCTCAAGGTGACAGATAGGCTCCTAGCGGCAAAGCGCTAGAAAATCCACCAAACCCCTTAGACTGTGAAGAAAGGCCTAAACCACATAATGTACCTGAAACCCCAGAAAAATGAGAAAATGTGGATTTAGTAGACTCAGAGGAGGAATGTATTCGGCCTCGTAAAAAGGAGAAGAGGCCCAAAATGAAACTGCAAAAACCTCCTCCTCTGAGAAGGAGAAAATAGTTAGCTATTGAATCTAGCTATGTCGCATCCTGCAAATTGCCCCTTGTTCCCAAGAAAAAGGGACATGAAAGGCAACCTGTGAAAAAGTAAACAAACCCGATGAAACTATATCTCAGACATGTGCAAATGTAACTCAAACTTTGGAAAGCGATGAACCCCCTGAATCTGGACAAGAAATTGACCCATCTAAAGAGGACCAAAAAGAAAAAGGAGAAAAAGGACAAGAGGGAATCAATGAACAAATGCTCAATTATGTCCTAATTGAAGAGGAGGGTCAAGAATATGAGACTGTTGAAACAATTTCTTCATCCCAGCAGCCAGTAAACATTCAGGGAATTGATATAGTGCCTGGGGAGAGACAATTGTCTCCCTTAAATAATGTTGGTGACATAGGACAAGGTCCATTTGAAGCAATTAATGAAGGACGAGTGTCTGGTAGTGAAACAAAAGTTTTTATTTCCCCCCTTTCTATTGACATAGAGGATAACAAAAGTGAATATATGACAGAAAATAGAGGAACTAGAAGCAAAAATTATGCGGTTGAAAAATAAAATACAATTGAATGAAGAACAGTTAGGCAGATAGTAGCAGGAGATAGAGAAACCAAAAGATCTTATGGAACAAAGGGATCAAACCATTAGAGAACTGCAATCCCAATTGCAGCAAGTTGAAGAAAGAGATAAGCATTGTCTAGATAGTCTATCTAAAAAAAATAGACAAATTAAGAATCTAACCTTCAACTTGGAACAGTGCGTGAAGACATTTGCAGAGGAGCAGGAAAAACAAAATTTAGAATTAAATAAATCTATAAGTAGAACTGTTGAACTAGAGCAAGATTTACAAGAAATTAATGTTAGACCAACTATAGAATCAAAGAAGGTTCAAACCAAATCAACTAAGATGGAATAGTTTCAGATCCACATTCCTCCCATGTTGACCGAGTGGATGGAGCAATGCTATTTCTTAAGGCAATCTGGAGATGAAAATGTTAGACTTAAGAAAGAAATAGTATTGTTGAAGGAATCTTATGATAGATTGTATCAGGCCAAGATGGATGCATGTCAAATTGGAGAGTTATTACTGACCTACAGAAAACCATCCAGATTGTATTCTATGTTCCTTAATGAACAACTACTAAGGTGGAAGCTCCTGACAATCTCTTGCAATTTACCAAAGGACCCTGATGACCAATAGTTCCATGAAGCATTTAAAGAAGCATCTCCTATGTAGAAAAATTTGTTATGTGAGTTTTTCATTCATAATCTATTTCTCGAAAAGCATAATGATTTATTCATCAATTTGTTTATGGGGGAAGTTTAGTTAAGGACATTCTTTTCAAATATGTAAAATCAAATTCAGTGGATGTACACTTGGAATTGTGACTCCAGTTTCCTGGGGGTTGTCGGGTCAGATTTTGGCACACACATGGACCCTTTCCCTCCTTTCCACGGGGTGATCCTGTTGATAACTGAGAGGGGGGGGGGTGAATCAGTTATCCTAATTATTTCCCTTTTGAATTTTCTTATTAATTAATGCAGCATTGAATCAAACACAAAAACATTACCATGAAATAAGAAACACATGACACAGTATTTTTGACGTGGAAACCCTGTTAAGGGAGAAAACCACGGGGTGATTAACCCAAAATTATTCTCTGTTAGAAGAATAGGAAATTACAAAATGGCACTTGCCAATTAGGGCTCACTGCCCGAGCACACTGCTCACTAGAGGCCCACTGCCTACAAGAAGACACACTGTCTACAAAGTGATAAGAATCACAGTCTTGAACTGATTGGAAGCATCTGCATATGCTGGAGTTCAGTTCCGGTTAGGCTTAGTACACTGATATGCTGCACTTCATCTTTTCTCTGTTCTTTATTCTGCTATCCTTTCACATACCGGATCTGTCTTGGTACTTCTGCTCTGTTCTGCTCTTCTTCGCATATATTCTTAACATCATCACACACTTCACAACTCAATCCATCCTCTATATATATCTACACAAGTAATTTCATCACCTTTCTAGTCGTCATCCGGAACAGTCTAGTTTCTTACAAACTCTGTTCTGTCGGCTGAATCCTTGCTCACCAAGAAATGCGGATCAAGCATATACTTGTAGATATCATTAATCATGTCGGCCAAACATGATTCCTGCCTTCACAACCTTTATCATCAACAGTAACACATCCGGAAAGTAGTCTGATACTCTGTCAGTCAGTTCATCCTCTGTTTTCACTGTCTCTCAGGAATCCGGTACTCAACTATTCATATCTTTTTCCTTGTCCATCACCGGAGGCTAAATCCTTGGAATATACCACTCAAGGTAGTCCTCTTGACTTCCCCAAATCCGCACTGCACCAAGACACTTCCTCTAAGAGATCCGGACCAATCTGTCAGACCTTGCCACATGCTCTGTTCTTGTTCACCGGACCACAACAATCTTTATTCTGACTTCCGGTAGAGACACACCATGACTTGCGGATATGTGGGATGACCTTTGTTGCCATCAATGACAACAACCATGAATCCATATAGTGTCTCTTGCCAACAATCTCCCCCTTTGGCATTGATGGCAACACTTAGTGAAAAATGACTAAGTGTTTACACTATGCTCCCCCTTTGCTGATGCTCTGTCTTTATATACAATTTCTGGAACTCCCCCTTAATTGGATTCCTCATTTTTCACTGCTCCTCACTCCCCCTTTGACATCAATGGCAAAGGGTAGGGTCCGCACATCAAAATTTTCAAAAATTTTCTATACATAGCCGCATATTTACATACTCACATATACTGAAGAATGTCTGCAAAGGATGTCTGCAATTGGATCATTTCTGTAGCCCAACTTTGCTTCATTCTATCCAAAATTGAAATGTGACCACTCAACAAAAATGCAAAAGCTTCTGCCCGCTTGAGATCTGTCGGATCATTTGTTTGGGCGGTGGTCTGAGCATCACTGATGGCCTCATGCATAGTTTCCAACTTAGGGATTATAATCCTTCTAAGTTCTCCCATCCGGTTAGTGATGTTCTTCCTTTCCTTCTCAAGATTCTTTATTTCATTCAAGACTGCAATAGTCTGACATTCTTGATTTATTATGGAGGAAGAGAGAGGATCAAAACTTTGAGACAAGCTTTGTAGCTTGTCCTGTTCCTCTTTTATTTTCTTATCAATTGCTGCTGTTGCCTTTGACCAGGATATACAAAATTTGTAAATGTCACCGCCATCCTTAAGAGCATTCTCTAAGCTCTTTATTCCAATACTCACAATCTTCCTATCTTTAGAGATTAATTCTAATACTTCAGAAAATCTTTTATCCAAAAATTCCTTCCGGACCTTTTCTTCAGCAGATTTTTCTAGAGATTCAAAATGTGTATTAACACTGCTGACTAAGGTTTTGAGATTACCGGAAGAGGAGGCTGTGGGATCCTTTTGAAAGGATGGCATGATCTTTTCTAGCACTCCAGATGCTACCTCCATAAGCTCACAGTCTTCCATGTGAGATTTCAGCAGCTTCTCTTTGACTTTCTCATTTGCAAATGAGGCTATTTTCATTGTTTGCACCGGTGACAAAGAGTCAAAATCTAATGGTCCTTTCAGCAGGTCCGGTTCATCAATTTCTATAGTGGCTTTGCTCAAAAATTGTTGAACAGTTTGTGCAGTGTCTCTTGCCGGAGACAGATGTTTCTTTTCTTCTGCAGTCTTGGAACTGTCAACCTCTTTATCTTTCACCCCTGCTTCCTTCTCCTGTAATTTCTCTTCTTCTTTGGATCCGGAGACTGTAGGGGAAACCGGAGGAGAGATATTTGTCTGTTCAGGGCCCACTTCTTTCGGAACAGATGATTCCAAATCCGCAGCTGTTTCTGCACCTAAGTCCTCTACAACAGGAAGATTGAACCTTTTGACGGCCTTCCGGAGGATCTCTTCTGTCTCTTGGGCCACTTTGTCAGTCTCACCAAGCATGAGTTGATTCATCCTGGCTTTACTTCTGAACTCATCTTTGCAGTCTTTGAAGATTATGTTCATTGTCTTGGGATCAATTTGAGGATATAGCTGAATAGCTATCTGCTCCCGGATCTCAAGATCTTTTGCATGAGCATTATTCTTTCTTATTTCTAATTCCTTTTCTAGGCTTTTAGGAATAAGAGATATGATCTCAATGAAAGCCTTATTGTATATGTTCAGATATTTGACTGTGGCTTCCTGCAGAATCTTTTGGTCAGCCTCACTGTAGTCATCATAAAATTTAGTCATTGGTTGAAGGTTTCCATCCACCGTGACCGACTTGATTATACTCTCTAGAGACAGAGTGGGCTTTTCAACAGATACCTCTGCCATTTCATCCTTGTCTTGGCCTGTGGAGGGTTTACCAAATCCTTTCTTCTTCTGCTTCTTTATTTCTTTTACTCCCTCATCTGACTCTGTTTCCTCTTCATCCTTTTGGCTTTCATAAGCCCTTGTGGCTTTTGTCTTGGATCTTTTACCGGATGCCTGGACTTCCAGTTTTGAACTTTTGGTTGTGGGAGGTGCAGATCTTTTTGATGATCTGGTCCGGGTGGGAGTTTCAACTGGAACACTTTCTTTACTCTTCTCTTCTTCCTCAGCCTTCCTCCTCTTTTCCCGGCTGGCATCAAGTGCCTCTTTTGACATTCCTAGGCCTTGAGCAATATGCTCAACTTCTTTTCTTACCTTCCTCTTTATCTCCGGTTCCCTGAGTTCTACATGTATCTTTACACTCAGTTCCTCAAAGGTTCCAAACCTTTCTGCCTTAGGATCTTTGGGCTGGCTTAGCATGTGTTGAACATGCAGCTCTACTATCTGTTCATCCACTTCATACCCCATGGGCATGATCCAAACAGTCCTAGGCTCCACTGCCTCCATTAGACACTGATCTGTTTCAACCATGAAGCATACTGTGTCTTTGTACTTTTCTACAAGGGATTGGGGTATTCTTTCTCTTGCATGCATCATGCTTTGGAAGTTCTTGAAGTATCCCCATAGAGCTGTATTTCTTGCTTTAGCATCCCCAAGTCCATGCAAATAGTCTCTGATTTGGATGGCAACCGGTCTGTCATTCTGCCATATCCATCCACTGGATCTGGGAAGCTCATTCATGTAGTAGAAGAAGAGACAAAGGATCAGATTGCCATACTTGAAGGAGTTTTTCTTGTCCTTCTTGATCTTCTGCAGATTTTCAAAGAGTTGGTTCACAAGAAGCTCACACAAGTCATAGTCTGCATTCTCCTTTAACATTTGATAAGCTGTGTAGATTGCAGTTCCCGGTACTGAATTTTCCCTACTAGAATGATAGATTTTGTAACCAATTATCATAGCTGCAAATTTGACATCCGGTTCAGTGATGTCATCAACTGTCATAGCTCTCTTGTCAAACTTGGATCCGATTGTATCACTAACTGTCTGATTTTTGACAGACTTGAGAACAGGTAAACCACCGGATGAGTGCAGACCAGTTACAGACCTAATTGCATCTTTGGTGATCTTGAAGGGCTGGTTCAACCATAGGAAGTTGTCATGTACTCTACTTAGTACATACCGGACCCATTCATCTTCTTCAAAACAGGGGAAATGAATGCACTGTGCAAAGTGTTTGTCCCGGATGGCTTTGTACTGAGGTTTGATCTCAAAGGAGTCATCTATCAATTGTTTGTGATAGATATCCATCAGCTTTGATTCTCCAAAGTCTTCAAGATTCGCATGGATGTAAACCCTAATATCTTCCGTATGCAATACACCATGAGGAACACTAGAGAAGGCTCCTAATGGATCTACCTCCAATGATTTGTAAGGATGTTTCTTATGCGCCTTCGGTTTGCACGGAGTGGTGGGATTGATTTCTTTATGCAACGACTTTGGCAGGAGATCTTTGGTGTGCTTGATGAATTTTGTTGCAGAGCTCCTCTTTTCGCTTCTTCTTGAGTGCAGAATGAGCAAATGATTTTTGAGAAATCCCTTATATTGCTCCGCAAACCCTAATATCTGTTTGCAATAAATGCTTCACCTATATTATTCTGGTTTGCCTTGTCCGGATAGCTTGGAGTATCCCGGATCAGTCCTGATCTGTGAACATCATCCGGATCTTTCAATCATGAATAAATCAAGGTGACACATTACAAGAACATCCCAAACACTCTGTCCAATCCGCAGAATAAGATAGTGCACTTCCGGATCTCTCCGGACCTTTTTGTAATCCTCTGTCATACCGAAGCATCTCCCGGAACAGGTCTTACTTGATCGATCACAGCTTCTTCATAACTCCATGCGGACCTCTGAAATCTTATTTGGATCGTCTCAAGACTTATATCTTTAAACTTTTTACTCCGCATCTTGTGCCACATTAGGCACCACTTGATTGGCTGGGGGAACAGGATTTTCTTTGAGTCTCCCCCTAAGCCAGAGCTAACTTTTTAATTTCCGGAAGAAATATTAGCACCAGAGTCTGGTGTGGATCCAACCTCTACATTCTCTGAACTTTTCTTCACCCAAATCTTGCTCATCTGATTCCTAACTTCATCCGCATTCATCTTTTGTTTACCCTTGTCTTGATTCTGATTATACACCGGACCTCTTTTGTCCTGATTCTTGCTTCTGCAGACTTTAGCATTATGACCGGACCTATTACAGATTTGGCAAATAACATTTCTTTGCATAATTGACTGATATCCTCTTGATCTGCATTGATTAGCCATATGACCTATTCTCTTGCATGTAAAGCATCTACCTTTGAATGATTTGTTTACTTGCATATTTCTGCATTCATGGGATTTGTGTCTATACCTTTTGCAGTTGAAGTACTGTCCGGATAAGGATGAATTAATCTGATTCATTCTCTTTCTGCACTGATTAGCTTTGTGACCAAAGTGGTTGCAGCTGTGGCAGTATCCATTGAAAGATGAATATCTTTGAGCATTGGGTTGTCTTACCGGAGGTCTTCTAGGCCTGTTTCTTGGATTTTCTAATGCAAAATTCTTTTGACCGGATCCAGAGCTTTCTCCTTTCTCATATCCCAAACCATACTTGTCATCTGTCCCTTTTTGACTTCCAAGAAGAATTTCAAGTTGAGCAGAACTTATCTTGAATTTCTCTTTATATTCATTTGCTGTTTGAAGGTCTCTTTTGAGAGAGGCAATTTGATCCTCAAGTTTTTCTTCATTATCTTTGGCATTTTCAAGATCAGATTCAAGATGTCTGATAATCCTGTCCATCTGGTGGCATTCTTCTGATTTTTCTTTAAGAGATTGTTTTAGATTGTCTTCAGCCTTTCTTTTTTCTTCAATCTCTTGAGTAAACTTTATAGTTCCTGATTCCATTTCATGTCTTAACATAATGACTTCTTTTGATAACTTTTCACATAACTTGGTTTGCTCAGTCAATTCTTCATTTGTATTGCTTTCTTCACTTTGTCTTGCCAACTGTTGGAGCAGCTCCTTTCTCTTTTTCATAGAGAGACTTAATTTGTCTTTTAATTCTCTCATGAATTCATCAGCCTGTTTGAGTCTTTCCTTTAACTCATTGACTTCAGAATTTGACTGTTCAAGATCCTCAAGGGCAGTCTTGAGTTGCTCCCTTAAACCATATGCATCCATTTGAACTCCCAGATCTTCCTCAAGCTGTTAGGCTCTATTAGGAGGAACTTGGCTCTGATACCAATTGTTGATAACTGAGAGGGGGGGGGTGAATCAGTTATCCTAATTATTTCCCTTTTGAATTTTCTTATTAATTAATGCAGCATTGAATCAAACACAAAAACATTACCATGAAATAAGAAACACATGACACAGTATTTTTGACGTGGAAACCCTGTTAAGGGAGAAAACCACGGGGTGATTAACCCAAAATTATTCTCTGTTAGAAGAATAGGAAATTACAAAATGGCACTTGCCAATTAGGGCTCACTGCCTGAGCACACTGCTCACTAGAGGCCCACTGCCTACAAGAAGACACACTGTCTACAAAGTGATAAGAATCACAGTCTTGAACTGATTGGAAGCATCTGCATATGCTGGAGTTCAGTTCCGGTTAGGCTCAGTACACTGATCTGCTGCACTTCATCTTTTCTCTGTTCTTTATTCTGCTATCCTTTCACATACCGGATCTGTCTTGGTACTTCTGCTCTGTTCTGCTCTTCTTCGCATATATTCTTAACATCATCACACACTTCACAACTAAATCCATCCTCTATATATATCCGCACAAGTAATTTCATCACCTTTCTAGTCGGCATCCGGAACAGTCTAGTTTCTTACAAACTCTGTTCTGTCGGCTGAATCCTTGCTCACCAAGCAATGCGGATCAAGCATATACTTGTAGATATCATTAATCATGTCGGCCAAACATGATTCCTGCCTTCACAACCTTTATCATCAACAGTAACACATCCAGAAAGTAGTCTGATACTCTGTCAGTCAGTTCATCCTCTGTTTTCACTGTCTCTCAGGAATCCGGTACTCAACTATTCATATCTTTTTCCTTGTCCATCACCGGAGGCTAAATCCTTGGAATATACCACTCAAGGTAGTCCTCTTGACTTCCCCAAATCCGCACTGCACCAAGACACTTCCTCTAAGAGATCCGGACCAATCTGTCGGACCTTGCCACATGCTCTGTTCTTGTTCACCGGACCACAACAATCTTTATTCTGACTTCCGGTAGAGACACACCATGACTTGCGGATATGTGGGATGACCTTTGTTGCCATCAATGACAACAACCATGAATCCATATAGTGTCTCTTGCCAACAGATCCACCATGTCACTCTCACTCACATGGGAGTATCTAGTCGAGAGGAGGTGAGACACAATGGGGGTTTGGCTCGTTTGTGAGCTGGACTTCATGAAGGGGGGTCGGTAAGATTTGTGGCCTTTATTGTTGTGTGTTTTGTTATATGTTTGTGGTTCTTGAGATAACCCTATGACCCAAAGGGTCACTAGTTTCTCTCCTTCTATTTAGGTTCCTTGAATTCCACCTTTGTGTGGGCAAATGATTGTTTTCATTAATGGCTTCTATTGTTTCTATGTCTCTGACAAATGCTCTATGTAGTCATAATTGCCTAATTTCCTCAATTAACAATAGAACAAATGGGTCTTCTTGTGGTGGAATGTGTGTTTGTTGTTGGGGTTGTGGATGAATCTCCTTGATCTCATTTCAGATAGCCCTTACCCACTCTCCTCTTATTCCTAAACATATTTGTGAATAAGGATAGAGGAAGTTGTGTAGTTGCTAACTCTAACTAGATCTAGGGTTTTGACCTAGGGTTGTCCTTGTTTTGAATATGACTACCTCGTGATGGAATCAAGGGTTTGCCTGTGAATACCTCGTGATAGAATCAAGGGTTTTGTAATGTTATCTATTTTATCATATCTATATGAATGCAAGCTACATGATAATATGCAAAGTATCTTTTTGGTATTTTTAGAGTATTTTTGGAAAGGAAATTGCTTCTAGAATCTATGAAATAAATGTGCATGCAATCCTATATGAAAATTTGAATCTATGTTTTTGTGGGTTTTTGGTATTTTCAATGCAATCTAATCTAATTAACAATGGAAGAAGCTTTTTCTAATAAAGTAGATCTAGGAATACAAAAATGGCTAATCTAACATGCAAGATCTAATCTATCAAGGAAAAAGCACAATGTTACTATTCCCAAGAGTGAAGTGTGATTACCTAATTACTATGAAAGCAATGAAAGAACTTGAAAGAGATGAAGATTTGAAGACTCCACTACCCTTAGTAATCCTTGTGTAGGCAACCTCGAATCCTGTTGTGATAGGAGTTGGTTCTCTCGACGACAAAAAGACTCAAAGAAGCATAAAGAAGCTTTTGCGAAGCTTGTGTGAGATCGATGCGAGCTTGGATTGAGCACAATGGCATATAAAAAGAAGCAACGTAGTGTTGCTTGTCTGAACAATAAAAGTAAAAGGCACTTTTGTCCTGTATGAGCATATGAATGCTAGATTTGGAGAACAAATTTGGCATGACCTGTGTGTACAATGAATTTGCCTCCCTTTGTGCTCGGGGGAGGGGGGTATTTATAGGTTTGAGGAAGGGATTGGATTGGATAGTTAACTCATTTGATTGATGAGTTAACAAGAATAGATTGGGGAGTTAACAAGGTTGATTACCTAGTGAACTCAGCTGAAAAGGGAGTGATGAAGCAATGATAGCTTATCACTGAAGAGGAAGATGGAGTTAGAAGAGTGCATGGGATTGATTGGAAAGTTAATTTAAGATCAAATAGAGCTAATTATGCATATGTGGGTGCATGAAATAGTTAACTTTATATCAAGGATCAAAACTCATGCAAACAGAAAGAAAAACTGGCGAAAACAGAGCTAATACGCGAGAGAAACTTTAGTTTTTTTGCGGGTCAAAAGATGGTAGGGTTGCCACATTCATTAGTCAAGGTCACCTAGGGGGATCCTGGGTCACCCCGGGGACGACCCTGGATCAGGGATGCAGAATGCAAAAAATAGGATGGCAGAAGGCAAGGGGGAGGAAAAGAATGGATTCTGCATCAGAAAACGGGTCAATCACATGGAAGAATCCAAATCTCCACTTGTGTCTTTAGGATCCCCAGTGGGGATCTGGAAATAATAGGGGAGATTTGGATTGGAAGGTTGAAATCAAAAACAGAAAGAGGGACATGGATTAGGGGACCTCTAGAAGGCTTCTATAAGGTGCACTAGACAAAATACAAAGGGGAGAGGTGAAAAATCACCTACAAGACACTCACAAGGCTTAGGATCAAGGTCAAAAGCTAGAAAATGCAAGTCGACAAGTGTCACAACAAGTGTCGCAAATAGGGAACGAAGGGAATCAACAAAGTAGAAATGACACAAGATAAGAAGAAAAGACACGTCATTAAGAGGCCTGATGTTAAAAGGATTTATTTTCATGCTTACATGTACATGACAAGGATTTCAATCATCATAGGGGTCCTCATGGAGGCAGTGCATGATTTTGGAGCTTACGTATTTGCCCCCTTGGGGACGGTAGTCTACATGAAAGGTAGGTATCGTTCCTGAACTAGGCCTTACCTATTGTCAATTTTTTGGAAATGTGTACCTGCAATAACTAGTATCAATCCAACATCTAAATACATCAAAATGAATAATGAAAACTGAAATGATGAACTTACCATGGATCGTTTGAGTTCGACTAGTCGCTTGCTTTTGTCAGTTTGAACTTGTGGGTATAAGAGCATGCAAAACAATGCATGACAAAAAAACATAAAAGCAAGAAACTAAGTTAAATGTATGAAATGAAACTAAGCTAAGGGCAAACCAAGAGGGTCAAATTGTGAGATTGAAGTGAAATGGCGATGGAATTGTTTGCATGAGTAGTCGTTGGAAAGGTATCATCGAGGGGATCGCAAAGATGGCCGCTTCTTCCTTAGCCGCAGAGACTCAGGTGAGTAATCAGTAAAAGACTCTCCTCTAAACCCTAGGTTGAATTTTGTGAAAAATCTCTTGAAATTGTCTATTTTTGGTGATTTTTCCCGTCACATCGTGTTTATTTCATCGTTTAGAGGTATATTGAACTTTCATTTTCTAAAATTGGTCGAGTAACAGGGTTTTTGGACCAATTTCTACTTGAGGGGGTTATTCTATAGGGTCACCCCTTTTGGCAGTCAAGGTCGCCCCTTTTGGCAGGCAGGGTCGCCCATGGGGATCCTGTCTGACAACAGGGTCGCCCTGGGGGATCCTGTTTTGCAATTGGGTCGCCCGGGGGGCGACTTTGTAGGGTTGAATCTTGGCTGCACTTGATGTTGTTTATCACTTCTTTCACTCTGAACTGACATGATTTTGGTTACTTAATCTACCTATTTATTACAATTTTTTATGGTTTATATACTTTTTTAGATTTTTACGAGTTTACGAGATCTAACCTAAACTTCTCTTTCAATTTTGTAGGAGGGGCGCATTCAATGGAATGCTTGCCGAGAGCAAGGGTGGCTTTCAGGGATGTTTGCTTCTCTTAGTGCAGAGGATAGTACTATACGTAAGAGGACATGCCTTGGTAGGGTTTGTCATGTTCCTGTGGTCCATCCTGTATCCTGTATATGATGTGACATCATGACTTACTGGGACGTAGATAGGAACACATTCAGGTTCCCGTAGATTTCTGGAGAGTGGACTATCACTCTCTATGATGTGTGTTGTATCCTTGGGATTCCTGTGAGGGGTTAGACTCTCTTTCTTCCTGCTAGTGAGTCTCATGAGAACAAGGCTACTTGAGCTGCTTTTATGGGGGTTAATCACCCTGGGGATCAGACAGGTGTTCTTTCTTCTGTACCATGACTTCACATCCCACTCTTGAGGAGGTTCCTAATTGGTTTGATTGCTTCGAGGCTGTCAGGAGACAAGGCCTCGACTAGATTGAGATGGTGTTGGACACCCATCATTCGTGGTTTGGAGGAGGGTACAGTTTACGCATGGGGACTTGATATCTTGGCCATGGTCTACAGAAATTTTTATCAGATCTCTCGACGAGGGGCTCTTGCTTTTAGCCACTCTTCCTTAATTATGACATGGATCTTTGAGCATGTGAGACCCTATCAAAAGCTTATTCCATTTCCAGACAAATGACTTCTGAGAGCAGCGAGGTGGGCACATGTTGGACACTATGATGCTACTCTTTCGACCATCGCCACCCTTACGAATGATGACATGATTGCCGATCCTTGTCATGATATGGAGTGGGTTTGGACCTGAGATGCTGAGGTGAGATCATATTGTTGTGAGGTCTTAGAGATCACAGATCGCAATGGTCAGGTTGAGGCTCATTAGGTGGACCAAGTCTTGCAGCAGTTTGGCAAGGAGATCCCAGAGGACCTACCCCTAGTGTCCACTTGCTATAGGACCATCCAGGAGATGGGGGAGATTAGATAGAGGAGTATCATTTGGATACTGTTGACTCCAGGTGTCTTTATCACTAGAGCTTCTAGAGGACGGAGGGGAGGAAGAGGGACTCCTTCCCGATCTGTGACTATGATAGTTGACTCAGAGTCTACCGATGAGGATTATATTCCTGATAGTGATGGTTCGTCAGATGAGATTCCCCTCAAGGATGAGGATTTTGATGACGTTGATGTCCTGCATGAGGTTCCTGACATCCCCGAGGGTCCTCCTACTGTTCCGCGACCTCCTCATTCAGATGAGGTGATGCATTAGTTTGACCCTAACGGGTAGTTAGGAGATCCATGTGAGTTTACTTGCTCTTCCCCTGGTTTTGACTTCTCTCTTCTCTCTTTTTTCTTTTCATGTGACACTGACTTGGTCTGGTCTTTGATTTGGCACTTTAGGCAATGTCAAAGAATGGAGGGACTTGGTTCATGAGGTTAATGTTGGATTAACCTTTCCTTTCACTATGATGCCTCGTGACCATCTTTTGGATGATCTTGGTGTGCCCCCTTCTGCAAGACGACACAGACATTTTTGCCCCTGTTTACCATGGGTGTGAGATGATCACAGAGTTGAGGGCCCAAGTAAACATGCTTCAAGGTGAGAACAAAGTACTACGGGAGATGGCTCGCCTTAATGTTGGGTGCTTTGGCACTAGCATGGCGGGGCCTTCACAATCACATGCCCATAATAGACCACATCATTCTCATAGGTCCCATGGAGCGATGAGTGGTACTCATAGATAGAGGAGCCGGAGCCCCGAGGGTTCTATTGGAGGGAACCAACCTTGACTTTCTTTTTTTCAAACTTCATGCCCCCTTGCATGGGGAGCCTATACTTCTTTCGAGAGTATTTTGTCCTTAGCTCTTGGATACCTATTGTATATGTAAACTTTGGATATATCAATGAAAGTTTATCCTTTTCTATGATTTTTCTCTTTGTCGAATTCTATGCCCATCTCTTGTGCATGTTTGGAAGTTTTTAGGAATTTGTTTGATTATGTTTGACCTTTTCAACTCTTTTAACAAATGCAAGTATGACAACGATAACATGTTTTTGTAATTTTGTAGAACATATATATGATATGCAGTTTACGATATGATAATGCAAGAACACAAGAAATGTTGTAAATGAGACTATAACACTTTACTGAATGTCATGAGATATGAACTTGACTTTATTGCTTTGAGACTCTTTTTTCTGATATTAGCATGTATGCAATGTGGAACAAACAAAATGACTGCTCTTAAATACAATTTTCAATCCATGGGATTGCGGGTTGTCCTGATATAAGAGATCTATCCAAGGCTGTGAGATAGGGTTTTTAGGAAAACTCAAGTGGGGAGTGAAAATGAATCATGGAATGCTTCCAATTTCTAGGCTTTGCTAAAGGCTAAACACTGATCCTTATCTAGATAAGATAATTTGATAAGCTTTAAACTCGGATGAGTATCGAGTTTTATAGGTGTTCTCTAGACTTAGATCATAGATGGCAAGCAAAGTAGACCTGGGGTAAAGGATAAAATGGGAAAGAACAAGGGTCCCTAGATAGAAGATGATCCTAGAGACAACTAGACTCTTCGACTTTGCTCAGCTAGTGCGTGTGTGTGCTTTGTACCTTTCTTTCTCTGTTAGAATGTCACTCTTGAGGCTTTGAGCTTAGACTGATCTCCACCCAAGAGTACGAACATTCAACAATCTTCTCTCTCACTCTTTTTTTGTATCTCTTTTTTTTTGCTTTTTTTGTATTTTCCTCTCTTGTCTTTTCTCACTTTTTTTTTGGATTTTTGACTTTTCAAGAAATGAATGCTTTTGGAACTTTTTGCTATGCAATGATTTGATCTCTCAATTCTCACTTTTTTACACTCCTATTTTGATCACTCATTTTTTTATTCACTCGTATCTTAGATTACTTCCTTTAGAGTTTTGAACCTTTTGATGTTTTTGGCCAAGAAAGATAAGGGGCTGAGTGCCACCTAAAGTTTTCATAATCTGGTTGGACTTCTCTTCTACTAGGGAAGAATTGGAAAGTCTACTTGCAAGCTTCCTTTGAACACTGTAGGTTTGAATACTGACTTTGCTTAGACCTAACATCTTGACTCACTAAGACTGGGATCAGTGTAAATCTAAGAGCTAGGCTTCGATTTAGAATCACTGGGAGTGTAGGGGGATAATGACAAATTGTGAAAAATGAGGAATCTCTAGGTCCTGAAAGGATGACAAATATCTAGGCAACATTCGACTCCTTACTGACAAGAAAATAGTATAAGAGCAAGTCACGAACTGTAATGCAAGATGAACAGAATGAAATTGAAATGGAAGAAACAAATTATTTTTGACATTTTTGAGTTTTATAATTTTTTTTTGTATTTTTATGTTTTCCATTTTTTGGTTTTTTTAGACATATTATTTCTTGAGGTGAAAGGCATTGACTGTTTCACCAAATTCCTCTCCCTCCATTGTGCACAAGAGATAGGCACCATTTATGATATCTTCTTTAACCATGTAGGGGCCTTTCCAATCTTCTGAGAAGGCTTTTTTTCATCTTCTTTTCTTATTTTTCGTGCTACCTCTTCTTAGGACTAGTTCTATTCGGTATGGTTTACCACTTGGGTCTATTGTCTCCAATTCAGTTATTTCTCTCAGCATTGTGAGACGCAGTAAATCCTGAAAGGCATGTTGGTGGGAGGGGATCCAATACAGGACTCCATCGCAGTTGAGCAATTCCATCAATAAATTGAATTGTTCTTGCATGTAGATTTTTATTTCTAGTCTCTATTGGATTCTTTGTAAGAATTGGAATAGTTCAAGAGGGGTATGTGGCTCCCTTTGTTCGTCAGGAGGGATAAAGCTTATACTCGTCCTCCCATTGGGGTCTGGTCTCAAGTCCATGGCATACCCAATATAACTTTTTGGTAGTTCAAAAATGATAGGGTCATCGATACCTACTGTCACTCTTGTTGGCAAGAGACACTATATGGATTCATGATTGTTGTCATTGATGGCAACAAAGTTCATCCCACACATCCGTAGGACATGGTGTGTCTCTACCGGAAGTCAGAGTGAAGAATGTTGTGGTCCGATAAAAAAGAACAGAGCATGTGGCAAGGTCCAACAGACAGGTCCGGATATCTCAGAGGAAGTATCTTGGTGTAGTGCAGATTTGGGGAAGTAAAGAGTACTACCTTGAGTGGTATATTCCAAGGATTTAGCCTCCGGTGATAGATGAGGAAAAAGATATGAATAGTTGAGTACCAGATTCCTGAGTGACAGTGTGAACAGAGGAAGAACTGACTGACAGAACATCAGACTACTTTCCAGATGTGTTACTGATGGTGTTAAAGGTTATGAAGGCATGAATCATGTTTGGCCGACATGATTAATGATTTCTACAAGCATATACTTGATCCACATTACTTGATGTGTAAGGATTCAGCCGATAGAACAGAGTTTGTGAGAAGATTGACTGTTTCGGGTGCCGACTAGAAAGATAATGAAATCACTTGTGTAGATATATATATAGGATGGATTTAGTTGTGAGAAGTGGCGTGGTGATATGTGATATGTGAATAAAAGCAGAGCAAAGTAGAAGCAGTAAGGAAGGTCTGGTATGTGAAAGGAAAGCAGCATAAGAGAAGAGGAAAGATGAAGTGCAGCAGATTAGTGTACTGAGCCTAACTGGAACTGAACTCCAGCATATGTGGATGCTTCCAATTAGTTCAAGTATTGTGTAACATTCTTTTGTAGATAGTGTGTCACCTTGTAGGCAGTGTGCCTCCTTTGTGAGCAGTGTGCTCGAGCAGTGAGCCCTAATTGGCAAGTGCCATTTTGTATTTCCTTATTCTTCTAACAGAGAATAATCTTTGGGTTAATCACCTCATGGTTTTCTCCCTTAACAGGGTTTCCACGTCAAAAATACTGTGTCATGTGTTTTTCCATTTCATGGTAATGTTTGCTAATTTGAATTAATGTTGCATTGATTAATAAGAAAGTTCAGAAAGAAGAAATAATTAGGATAACTGATTCACCCCCCCTCTCAGTTATCAACAACTCTCTCTTCCACTCTCTGTGAAAGATTCCTTCACTTTCTTCATCTTCATTGAGTAGTCTCTCTACCATTTCTATTTGTACCCGAGGTGCTTCCCATTCACCAAGTTCATTTGATTGAACTAAGGTGGAAGTGGTTGGTCTTTCCTGTGGCTTGGCCACTACAAGCATCCTAGGAAACACCCCTAGAGCATTAGTTGACTCATTATCCATGAAATATGCTTCTTCCATGGGTAATATCGGTTGATGTGAGTCCTCCAATGGTGTAAGGGGCTCATATGATTCTATCTCTTCAGGTGTACAGTGGGGTATAACCCTTTGTTATGTCTTCCTCTGCATTCGAGAAAGCATGTGGGGCTGCATCTCTTAGATCTAATGTGGCGGTCTGAAATACCAAACCTTTGGTTCTATGAGGTTTTTCCCCTATGCAAGGGAAAATTTTGTAAACTTTCTGGATGTCAATGGTGAGTATCTCAAGAGGGAATTGGAGTGGTCCATCCCTTTCGATCAACTCCATGATTTCGATTGTCTCATCCTTGGGGACTAACTCTTTCTGCTTTGGTGGTGGCTCATTTTCTAAACTTTTGATGTCTATTGTATTTCTGTTTCTTTCTAAGGTTCCCATCCTTTTGACACATATGGATTGCGGTGTTGGATTTGGGATGGTCAACTTGTTGGTATGGAGCTCGTACTTTATCAAGATTCCTATGCGTTTGTTTGGGGTATTAGACTTTAACATGCTGAAAGGTTCTAGATCTCCCTGGGCAACATACACCTTCCCTAGTTGTAGGAACCAAACTTCTTGAAATAGTGTGAATGGCATAGATTTCATCCTGTGTATCCATGGCCTTCCTAGAATCAAGTTATATCCTGTGTCCTTGTCTATGACATAAAAAGTAGTCAGAATGGTTTTGGGTCCCAAGGTCACTGGGAGGGTGATTTTCCCTATAGTATCTGCCTTCAAATTGTCATATCCACTCAAAGTATCCCTTGAAGCGGTGATGTTGGTGTGTCCATAGCCCATTCTCTCCAAAAGGGAGAAAGGCACTATATTCACTACAGCTCCGTCATCAATCAACGTTCTTTTGATACATGTATCATAGACCCAAACTTGAAGATATAATGTGGGGTATCCTTTTTTAGTTAATTCTACCTCAGAGGGCATCTGTTGTAAGTCAAGGAACCCTGGGTCTATAAGTTCTGAGTTTGGTGGGGTAAGATCGTAGTCAACATGATTGATTTGTTCGCTAGGTGGCGGCATGATTTGGTCAAGATATCTCAGGCCTATGGCTTTTAACAAAGTTGAACGATGTAAGGGGGAGTTTCTAAGTAAATCAATGAATGATATGTGAGCATATGTTTTCTTCAAGTCTTCTATGAGTTCATAAGGTCTGATTGGAATTGGCGTTGGTTCAACTATCGAAACGGTGCCTTCACATGTTTTGATCTGCTCATTATTTTCCTCATGACTCTCATCTTCCTCTTCATTATGCATGATCTCAACCAATCCCATCAATTTAGTTTCTCCTTTTTGTCCTAGTTGAGGTGGGACTTCAGGGTTACTATTTTGGGTTGCTTCATCTTGATTCGTTGTTTCCATGTTTTTGTGTGCCAGGAACGGGTCTTGATAAATCCTCATATTTGCATTTTGAGGTGCTATAGGCACTTGATTTTGTCTTGTATCTTTGATGTCTAGAGTGATCTTTTGTGGGTTCAAGAAATTTCTATGAACAAGCATTGTTGATCCTCTGGTATCTTTTCTATGAATCTGTTGTATTCCCTACAAGACTCTGTGCTATGCCCCTTTGTTTTATGAAAAGAACAATACTGGTTGTATTCATAAGTGGGTCTTTCATATCTCCCATCATTTCTGTTCCCATTTCTGTCACGGTTCCATCTTTGATAGTTATCCTAAGGATATTACCCATTATTTCTTGGTCGATCTATGTCATTTATGTTAGGAGGATAGTAATCTCTCCCATTGTAATCATCTCTTATCCTTTTGACTAGGGGTTGATCTGTTACCCCATCTATGGTTGCATTCCTATTGTTTTTAAGAATCTTAACAATAGGGGTGTTGCTTCCCACGTCTTCCTTTGTTGTTTTTCCATTTGAGTCATAAACTTTTCGTCCACTGTCGATGGCGGCTTGATCAATTCTTAAGGCACTTTCCAATGCCACCTCGTAGGACTTGTATGGTAGTTTTTGAATGTCTTCTCTCATGTCTTTGTTAAGGGCATGCAAGAAGAGGTCACATAGTTCTCTATGGTCCATGTTTGGAGCGCTGGTCGATGAATAGAGTACTTGTCTCCATTGAGTGACAAAGTGTGCTACGGATTCATTCGGCTCTTGTTTCATCGTGAGGAACTCCCTAATCCCTATCTTTATGAGTTTGTTCATGTCAAATGCCATGACAAACTCTTTGATTAGTTGTCTAAATGAATGGATTGAAGCCTCTAGAAGGTGATAATACCAATCCAAGGTGATGCCTTCAAGAGTTTTTGGGAAAATCTTTGTGGCAACTCCATCTCAAGGAAGGAGTTCTCTTATTGTTGTGGTATAAGCTTTGATATGGGAGTTTGGATCTCCCTCTCCTTTGAATTTTGGGAGATCTGGTAGAGGCCGGGGCAGTTGTACATTCATTATACTATAGTCTAGAGGCTCTTTCAGATATAATTCAAGATATGTTCCTAAGATAGCACTCTGAGATTGCGGGGTTGTTAGCAATAAACCTGTTGGTGGGTTTTGATAACCCATTGTTGGATTCATCAGATTGTTCTGAATAGGAGGATTCCCATTCATACAAGTTTCATTACTAGCATGCCGTGAGTAGTAATTGAGGTAAGGGGGTTTTTGAGATGCCCCCTCGTCTTGTTCGTGAGATTTTGTTCTTTTCTTCGGAGTAGCTTGTTCTGCTTCTAGGATCCTAATTCTTTGTACCAGAGTTGCGATTACATCTGCAAGAGTTGCAGTTCTAGTGTTTTCTTCATTTCTAGGATGTTCTCTTCGACTATTTTCATAGTGACGGGCTTCTTCTCATGCAGCTTTCTCTTTTTATTCTTCTTCTAAGGAAATCCTCAATGCTTCTTGAGCATATTTGGTTTCCTATAGACGCCTTTCTAACCTTCGAACCTCTTCATCAAGGTGGGTATTGGATGTACTAGTGGAGGGTTGTTCAGGTTGACGAACTTACGATATTATCCTCCTAGATTTATGCGGTGCATTTGGCATGGCTGTGTCATTTTCCCATGTTGGGTTGTTGAAGGATAGGGAATGCATAGACTCTCTTGGATCAGGCTCATAATCAAAGTCTTCATAATCATAGCAATTTGTAATAGGTGCATCAAGATGAGGCAGCACATACCTATCAAAAGAAGGTGTTTCAGGTTTGTTTGAGGGAACGTTTGCCTGATTTAGGTCTAGTTCTATCATATTCAGGGGTGTCATAAACACCACGGAACAAATGGTATGGATGGTTGCGCCAATGATCGAGATTGAAGAGGCTATGAAAAGCAATGAAAGAATCTTTGAATGTTTCTGTTAAAATGATGATCGAAATGAGATCCACACAATTGGAATACAAAAAGCATAACCAAGAGGCTTTTTCTCTTCACGTCGGGTTCACCAAAATATGTACGCTCAGAATTGTGACTCTAGTTCCTAGGGGGCTGTCAAGTTGGATTTCGGCATGCACATAGACCCTTTCCCTCCTTGCCATGGGGTGATCCACCACATCACTCTTGCTCACGTGGGAGTAGCCCGTTGAGAGGAGGCGAGACACGGCAGGGATCTGGCTCGTTTGAGAGATAGACTTCGTGAAGGGGGGTTAGCAAGATCTGTGACCTTTGTTGTTATGCATTTTGTTGTGTGTTTGTGGTTCTTGAGATAACCCTATGACCTGAAGGGTCACTAGTTTCTCTCCTTCTATTTAGGTTCCTTAAATTTCACCTTTGTGTGGACAAATGGTTGTTTTGGTTAATGGCTTCTGTTGTTTCTATCTCTGAGAAATGCTCTGTGTAGTCGTAATTGCCTAATTTCCTCAATTAACAATAGAACAAATGGGTCTTCTTGTGGTGGAATGTGTGTTTGTTGTTGGGGTTGTGGATGAATCTCCTCAATCTCGTTTCGGATAGCCCTTACCCACTCTCCTCTTATTCCTAAACACATTCGTGAATCAGGATAGAGGAAGTTGTGTAGTTGCTAACTCTAACTAGATCTAGGGTTTTGACCTAGGGTTTTGTTGACCTAGGTTTTGTCCTTGTTTTGACTGTGACTACCTCGTGATGGAATTGAGGGTTTGCCTGTGAATACCTCGTGACGGAATCGAGGGTTTTATAATTTTATCTATTTTATCAGATCTATATGAATGCAAGCTACGTGACAATATGCAAAGTGTCTTTTTAGTATTTTTAGAGTATTTTTGGAAAGGAAATTGCTTCTAATCTATGAAATAAATGTGCATGCAATCCTATATGAAAAGTTGAATCTATGTTTTTGTGGGTTTTTGGTATTTTCAATGCAATCTAATCTAATTAACAATGGAAGAAGACTTTTCTAATAAAGTAGATCTAGGAATGCAAAAACAACTAATCTAACATGCAAGATCTAATCTATCAAGAAAAAAGCACAATGTTACTATTCCCAAGAGTGAAGTGTGATTATCTAATTACTATGAAAGAAATGAAAGAACCTGAAAGAGATGAAGATTTGAAGACTCCACTACCCTCAGTAATCCTTGTGTAGGTAACCTCAAATCCTTTTGTGGCAGGAGTTGGTTCTCTCGACGATAAAAAAGACTCAAAGAAGCTTAAAGAAATTTTTGTGAAGCTTGTGTGAGCTCGATGCAAGATTGGATTGAGCACAATGACATAAAAAAGAAGCAACGTAGCGTTGCTTGTCCGAACAATAAAAGTAAAAGGCACTTTTGTTCTGTATGAGCATATGAATGCTAGATTTGGAGAGCAAATTTGGCATGACCTATGTGTACAATGAATTTGCTTCTCTTTGTGCTTGGGGGAGGGGGGTATTTATAGGTTTGAGGAAGGGATTGGAATGAAGAGTTAACTCATTTGATTGATGAGTTAACAAGAATAGATTGGGGAGTTAACAAGGTTGATTACCCAGTGAACTCAGCTAAAAATGGAGTTGATGAAGCAATGATAGCTTATCACTGAAGAGGAACATGGAGTTAGAAGAGTGCATGAGATTGATTGGAAAGTTAATTTAAGATCAAATAGAGCTAATTATGCATGTGTGGGTGCATGAAATAGTTAACTCTATATCAAGGATCAAAACTCATGCACATAGAAAGAAAAATAGGTGAAAATGGAGCTAAAACACGAGAGAAACTTCAGTTTTTCCATGGGTCAAAAGACGGCAGGGTCGCCACCTTCATCAATCAAAACAGGATTCTTCCATGTGATTGACCTTGGATTAGGGATGCAGAATGCATAAAACAGGATGGCAGAAGGCAAGGGGGAGGAAAAGAATGGATTATGCATCAGAAAATAGGTCAATCACATGGAAGAATCCAAATCTCCACTTGTGTCTTCAAGATCCCCAGTGGGGATCTGGAAATAATAGGGTGAGATTTGGATTGGAAGGTCGAAATCAAAAATGGAAAATGGGAGATGGATCGAGGGACCTGTAGAAGGCTTCTATGAGGTGCACTACACAAAATACAAAGGGGACAGGTGAAAACTCACCTACAAGACACTCACAAGGCTTAGGATCAAGGTCGAAAGCTAGAAAATGCAAGTCGACAAGTGTCGCAACAAGTGTCGAAAAGCGTCGCAAACGGGGAAGGAAGGGAATATACAAAGAAGAAACGACACAAGATAAGAAGAAAAGACACATCATCAAGAGGCCTACTGTCAAAAGGATTTATTTTCACACTTACATGTACATGACAAGGATTTGAATCATCATAGGGGTCCTCATGGAGGCAGTGCATGATTTTGGTGCTTATAGTGGCATGACAGAACTAGAGAATATCTTCATGTAGAGAGAACTGTGGGACTACACATGAGATACCCCAACTGAAAGCCTTTTGCTTTCAAAGCCTAGTTTAGAAGAATTAAGAGTTATGAACATATGAAAGAGAAATACAATCAAAGTATTAGGATCTGCATTGAAGATTTCAAGATTAATGGACCACAGTTGATTGACAGAGCTTGGAATGCCTGTGAAGAAAGGTATACCCCCTTGTATATGTATTTAAAAAGGAGAGAAATGATTTCCCCCACCAACCTTAGATGGTCATACAAAAGAGCTGAGGCATTGATAGAGATTCTTCAACAACTAAAGACTAAGTGGATAGGGATGAGATACAGATCACCACTACTTTTACAACCACCCCTGCTGTCTTAGTGGTTACAGAACAAGATCCTAGGGACTTACATACCTAGTAGTTGAGAATCAAACTACACAAAGGCTTTCTGAAGGTCCCTGACCATATTGATGAAGAGGCAGATGAAGTATATGATCTAAGCTCAAAGTTTGATGAATTGAATAGGAAAAGAGAGGTAGAAAGACAACAGATGCATTAGAGAGCAGGAGGACTTGCTCAAGGTTAGGAAGGGGAGGATGATGAGGTATAAACAACCTCATTTCTTTGATGAAACAAATAGCCCTTTTTGCATTGCCCAATTCCCTAGCCTTACCAAATTATTTATTTTTACAAGCAATATTCATCTATTTTTAATAAAATGTTGTACAAATCTTTATTTCCTAAATTGATTGAAATTAGCTTTTAAATGTTGATATAATGTCATGTAGAGTTGGGTAATTGTGCAGGGTAATGCATTGCCTACAAAAGAAGTGGACTTCATGTAGCTGAGGTCGAGTGCACCAGAAGTTGAGGGCGCCAGAAATTTTAGGCGTGCATTAATTGAAGGCTCTGTTTAAATTCTATTATTTATGTTGGTTACCCAAAGATATCATGGCTCCAATCGGAGTCCTTTTTATGTTTTAAAAGACATCAATAGTTAAAGATTCTATTTTTCAGTTATAAGACTTCTTCAAATTGCATTTTCCCGCCATCTAAAATTTAGGAGTTTGAATGTAGTTCAATTTTAATTATTTCTCAAAACATGGATATAAATATATACTATGGATGGATGAAAATCAATCCCTTAGTTTTTGAAAATAATCAGAGCTGTGTACTGCAAATTTTTCATGAATGTAAATGGTGTTGTTCTGAGTAATTTCTTTTGAAATATAAAGATCTGAATAGAGTTACCATGTCACTATGGAAATTATTGAATGTGACTTGAGTTAGAGACAAATTTCTCCCAAGAGCTGGCCACTCGTGGGATTGTAGAAGAGATAAGTACTTTTATTTTTGTGGATGTTTTATTCAGCTGGAGTTATTTATGTTTAGTTTTCTATTGTGAACCTACAGGGTGTGTTGTTTAAATGTTTCCATAGCATCTGCTTTAGTTAAACTGTTGTGTGTTGTTGTTCTAGAACTCTGTGTTGTTTAAATGTTTCTGGTGCATCTGCCTTAGTTAACTTGTTGTTTACTGATTGTCAAAAGTTGGAATGTTTTGTGCAGTATGGAATTTATCTTTGTTTAGAATCTGAGTGAAGTTGTATTTATGAATTTCTTATGGAGAGTTTTATATGCTTTCTAGTGTAGAATTTTACATGCTTTCTAGTATAGAGTTTGATGCTTTTTAATATAAAATTCAAATACTTTCTGTAGAAGGATATACCTGCTATTTAATTTCATATGTTGTTTAGATCTTTTAAAGGAACTAGAAAACTATTTATCAATGAGATATCCAACCTGCCTATTGCATACAACCTCGGACACTATCCCGATCGATAAACTGATATTTTTTAATTAAGGTGTTAGGACCTCACAACAGCCGGTCATCAACCATTTCAACACTTTCTCTGAAAGGATGTCTCATTTTGATGGGATGATAAGTGTCAAGTAGCATTTGATCAGCTCAAAGAATATCTAGCTACACCTCCAATCTTGGTATCACCAGTCGCTGATAGGCCTTTGATCTTATACATCTCAACTACAAATGCCACCCTAGGGGCTCTTCTAGCACATCATGATGAGTTAGGAAAAGAGCATGCAATCTATTATATCAGTCGAACCTTGGTGGGTTATGAACTCAATTATTCACCTATGGAAAGAGCTTGTTTAGCCTTAGTGTTTTCTTCCCAAAAGTTGCGGCATTACATGCTAAATCAACACACAAATCTAATAGCCAAAATTGATCCATTGAAGTATCTCCTAGCAAAAGCAACTCTCACAAGCAGACTAGCTAAATGGGGCATGATCCTTAGTGAGTTCAACATTGAGTATGTGGATAGTAAAGCAATCAAGGGACAAGCCCTAGCAGATCAAATAGAAAAAGCACCCATGACAGATGTACATCCTATGGTATCTGACTTTCTAGATGAGAATCTTTTCACTCTTTCTACCTCAATAATGTGGAAGTTGTATTTTGATGGCTCCTACACACAACATAGATCAGGGGCCGACATTTTGTTTATCATGCCTCAAAATGACTATATCCCAAAGTCATATCAGCTTGCATTTCCTTGCACCAACAACATAGTTGAGTATGAAGCACTCCTCATAGGTCTCAACACAGCAATCCAATGAGAAATCAAAGAACTACAGGTAAATGGAGACTCACAACTAGTCATTCAACAAGTCATTGATGAATACCAAACAAAAGATGAAAAGTTGGTCCCTTACAAGCAACTTGTGGATGCCTACAAACCACACTTTTCTAGTATCACTTTTGAGAAAATTCCAAGAGATCATAACAAAGCTATAGATTCTATGGCTTCTATGGGGTCACTTATAGACATGCCTGCAAACACACAGAAATGTGAATTCTTGATCGAGCAATTGTTGATACCAGCTGTTGATGTTCCAACTATTGAAATCACCTGTAAAATTGTTGGTCCCAATTCCCCATGCTACGAAGATATCTATGACTACCTTAAGCATAGTACCTTTCCCATTAACCTATCTACAACCCAATGCAAAACCTTTATTCGTCGATCCTCTCGTTACACAATTCTGGGTGATACACTATATCGTTGAAGTCTCAATGGTATCCTCTTACGATGTCTTAACATGGAAGAAGTTAATTCTACCTTAAGAGACATACACAATGGTGTCTGTGGCACACATTCTACCTGTCCTAACCTCGCTAAGAAGATACTCCAAATAGGTTATTACTTGCCTACCATAGAACAAGATGTTTTATAGTTTGCTAAGAAGTGTCTACAATGTCAGTAGCATGGAGAATTGATTCACGCACCAGCTCATGAACTTCAATATGTGATAAGTCCATGGCCTTTTTCACAATGGGATCTTGACCTCATAGGACAAATCCACCCATCCTCATCCAATAGCTGTAAATTTATCATTATCGCCACTAAGTACTTTACAAAGTGGGTCGAAGCCATTCCCATGACTTATATCACCGACAAGCAAATAGCCAAGTTTATTCTTAACTACCTCATTTGCTAGTATGGTATCCCCCAAGCCATTGTCACTAATAATGGGAGACCATTCAAGAATCAAGATGTCTGTGCCTTGTGCACCCAATACAATATCCAACATCACTTTTCCACTCCCTACTATTTGCAGAGTAATGACCAAGCCAAGGCTTCCAACAAAACCATTCTAAAAATCCTCAAGAAAATGGTCAATTAAGTTGGTCATTGGCACCTGCAACTCAATCCCACCCTATGGACCTATCACACTAGTATCAGAACACCAACTGGTGCAACACCTTATGCCTTGGTCTATGGCTCTAAAGTCATTCTACCTATAGAGGTCAAGATCCCATCCCTCATAGTATCCATGCAGAACCTGATTGATGGAGATGAGTATCACACTTCCAGATTAGCTAAGCTAGAACTACTAGATGAGAGGCACCTTGTCGCGCTTAATCATCTTCATGTCTATCAAAACTGCCTCTGATGCAACTATAATAAAAAGATCAAGGAAAGATGATTTCAAGTTAGTGATCTTGTCTTAAAAGAAAATTAGAGAAATCATGCAGATCAAGAAAAGAAGGGCAAGTTTGAGCCTAATTGGTTAGGACCCTTTGTTATCACAACAGTATATGGATCGGGAGCTTATACATTAGCAACACCTAAAGGAATTGCTCTAGATGAGCCACTCAACAGTGTTCATCTCAAGAAGTTTTTGCCTGATCCTTAGAGTATCTGTGTCAAAAAACAACAACAAAATAATCCGTCCTTTGGTTAAAACCTAGTAAACAGGCACCTTGGATAAGTACCATAGTGAAAACCTGGAAAACAGGTGCTATGTGTAGAGTCAACATCTATCACTATCAAGTCTTGTTCATTCCATGTCCATTTCATAATAAACCTTCATTCCATGTCCATTTCATAATAAACTTCATCCATCCATCCATCATAAAACCATTGACCCTTTTGCATTTCCATTTCCCTATCTAGAATAGCTTGGAAATTTGTCAATGTCACTCATCCCATGTTAATCGTCAGCTTCTCTATGTCAAGTTATCCTATGTCAAAAGTTATCCATGTCTGTGATCTATGTCAAGTTATCCATGTCGTGTCGTCATCCTATGTCAATTATCTGTCTTCCTATCATCTATCATGTTAGTCATTTATAACAACACCTCTACCAAAATGGGGCAACTCTTTCCTTAACCTAGTTCTAGGAATGGATCATTGTTCGCAGTTCAAAAACACACTTCAAACAAAAACACATCAAACCAATCCATCAATCATATCACTTGTCTTATATAGATTGTCTCACTCTCAAAACCAAACCAGGAGTCTTGTACGAGATGTTTCATTTCTGAGACCAGACACCTTCATCCTTGTGTTGATCTAGGAATATATCATTCCTTACAATGACAATACTATCCCACTCATCAAAACAACCTAGAACTACATATCATCTCATCTCAATCTTAAGGTACCTTAATCCCATGGATATGGGTATGTAGGCAGTATGAAATACGAAGGAAATATCCAGTACTCAAGTACATAAGATATCATCATTTCACCTAAACATCCTCAAAACACTTCATCATATCCAACCACCCATCCATACATCCTAATAAAATCTATAGCTTTCATGAAAATTGATCAATCTGATATCAATTCTTTAATTCTTTTTTCATTTATCTTCCATCATTCTTTCATCTAACTTTTCATCTTCATCTCTTCTTTCATTTCAAGAGCACACCTGTGTTCTTTGAACCCAACTTTCCTCTCGAGGGGGCTTCTTCATCATCATCATCATCATTCATCTTATCCAATCTAGCTAATCTATCTATCTAAATTATCCAATCACATCCTTTGGTCTTGACTAATCTTGTTGTAAATCAATCAATTAATCAATCAACCAATCCATCAATCATATCAATTGTCTTATACAAATTGTCACACTCTTGAAACCAGACCAACGTCTTATATGAGGTGTTTCATTTCTGAAACCAGACACTATCATCCTTGTGTTGATCTAGGGATATATAGTTCCCCACAATGATAACACTATCCGTATCAATTATCATCAATTAAACATTGGTTTATAACTTGATAGGGGCAATACCTTGTTTGTTTTTAGAATAATCATCATCATTTAGCTTACCATTATCTTTCTTTGTCACACTTGCTTTGAGTGACTGGGGCATCACCACTTCTAATCTAATCATTTTCTTCCAAGCATATTCTTCTGAATCAATCTTCTTCTATCAAATCAAACACTATGTTTTAAATTTCTTTGAAATGATTTTACTTCTCAACACCATCTCAAAGAGGGGCAAAATGTAGACACCTAAAAATGACCATTTTATCGCATGACTTGCATTTCATCAAAACTGTCAAAACACCTGCATTTCAACGTTAATTAAATAATCTAATTATTTAATTGATTTCATCAAAATCATCAAATTCTTCCAAATCTCCTAAATTCGACATTAATTGAATTAATTCTTTTTATTTAATTAATTTCATCAAAATCAACTTTATTCTTCCAACATTCAATAATTTTAATTATTTAATTAAATCATTATCATCTTCCAAAATTCAAATCCACATCAATTGAATAAATTAATTATTTAATTAATTTATCATTCAAAATCATCTTATCTATAATTAAATAATTTCTAAATTATTTAATTAAATCAATCATTCTTCCAAATTTAAATAAATCTTTCAAATTTATTTAAATTGATATCTCAATCTCTAAAAATAAAATATAATCAAATTTTTTATTTATCCTTCATCAGGCAAAATAAATTAAATCAATTTATTTGTTTAATTTATTTAAATCTTCAAATCTAATCTATTTCTTCTATCATGCACAAACAATTAAATAAATTTATTTATTTATTTTGCTTTGTTTATCTTCTAAGTTCTAAAAATAAATCTTATTTATCATGCACACAAAATTAAATAATTTATTATGTAATTTTCCTCAAATCATGCAAAAAGTAAATTATAAGTTGAGTTAATTGACTTAATCAAATATCATTTTTATCACGAACTCATAAATTAGAAAAAAAAAACATTTCTATTTTTATGAAATCTAAAAATATGTCTGCTCCATGTCTTTTTATGTCAAATCAATCAGCTAACTCAAACAAAAATATATTTTTATGTGACACATGTCAGGTGCACATTCATCATGAATTCTAGATTTATCTCATATGTTGATTCCATTGAATTTTCTGGACCATTGATCGATCTTTATTGAAACCTATATAAACCCCCTTATCTCATAACAAATCCTCTTTGATCATTTAAGCTTTTGCTTCCCTACAACGTATTGAGCATACATCACATCGTTGAGCACATCTAACTTTTGAGCACAAACACAATCTACATCCACTTGTTGCAAACATGGTTTCGCAATTTATGAACCAATCCACAATCAACCAAGATAACAACACAATCTAGGTGAAAGCTTTCATTATTTTTGTGTTAATTCATTGAATATTTGGTTGTTTGGTTAGATCGTTATTTTGATGTTATAGGATTGAGTTGTTGATTATTTCATTGTTTTGATTATCCCTCTATCTCGATTTTATTCCTATACACAAATATCATCTAGTTTAAAAGTTAAAGGTCAATTTTAGCCAATAAAAAAAGGATAAATAGTTACCACTTTTGGGTATGGATGAGGTGGAAAATTGCTATTGATATTTGATTGTTTAGGTTCTAGTAAATTTGACACAAAGAGTATATATGAAAGATTTTAAAATAACTATGTTTGTAGATTGTAGAGAAATAATTAAGAAAATGAAAAATCGCATCCAACATAAGAAAGAATATGATAACAAGTACAAATGAGACACAAAATTCATTTATGCACTTTATTCATTTTTAAATTGTACAACCCAAAGTATTTCTTCTCTATAATTGTTACAAAACTTTCCAAAAGGTCGAAAAGTCATTTTCTCACTGAGTAATCTATAATTTATAGATCTCCAAGCTCATAACTTCCTCTAACCACCTACATAATATCCTTTTTACAACTTTGGGGGAATAAAATAATATTAAAACATGATTTTCTGTATTTTAAATGCATAGCAATAGCATTCAAATATTAATTTACAAAGATGTGCTAAGTGTTTAAACATTACATTCAAGATGAAACTTGACATGCCAACGGCTATCACATTCGTTTATGTTTATTTGTCCTTTTCACTATCAATTTCAATCTAAATGGTTTCCTCTTCCTCGTTTGAATGATCCCCTTGTGAAAATTCTTTTAATTTGACCAAGGCTTCCTTTACTACATTCATATTTGGTTCATGCAAACATCAAAAGTGAATATCTCTTGAAATAATAGCGTTTAAAATCTTCCCAAGAACCTTATGATGTGCTAGCAATTATTGTTCAAAAGTATCAAACAAATTCATGTTTACTAGATTATTAATGGCTACCTTGGTAGTGCCCAACCTTAACTAATTCTAATAATTCATTAATAAAGAATTTGTTTGAGTTCACAAATTGTTCTTTGTTAAAGGAGTAGGGAATTGATTCAATCAAAGCTTGAATATTAGCCTATGTATTATTGTTGAGATCCTTTGACTTTTGTAAATTTCTTTTTACTTTCTTGTAGAATCTTGATTCTCTATTTGGTAGCTTTGTACCATTCCAAAGGAATTCCTGGATCTGCTTCATCAAGGATGGCATTTGAAACAAGTTTGTAGAATTTCATCTTTGTCATTTCATGTAACTAACATAGGTAATCATCCAAAACTAACAATTCTTTGAACATTAATTTTACTTTTCAATTCTTCCAACAAGCTAATATTATCAATAGTCTTATGATAATACTTGTTATATTATTAACAAGACTTTTGAACTGATATAATGTACCTATCTTATTCCACAATGAAAGAGCAATCTATTCCTTGGACACATTCATAAGCATAAAATTTGAAAGACATAATTAGATATTATTTCTATCCTTTTTATCCAATTTTACCCAACCTTCATTAAACATACTTGAGGGTTTATCCAAAGAAGATATAGTAGCCCACTAATCTCTCTCCACCAAAAGATCTTCCATCTTCAACTTCCATAGTTCAAAGTTCCAACCATTGAAACATTCAATCTTAGACCTTGACATGCAAGCCATAGATTTAATACTATTTTATTTTCTCACAAAATCTTTCAAAGTTATCCTTTGTGACCATCTATACACAAACTGTAAAAAATTAACTATTGTAGGTTTTACAACTACACATGCTAGGGTTGGACTCCTAATGATGTACAATAACTGCCCAAACAACTACCTATGCTCTAATACCTAATGTTGAGGATTTGCACTCTATTGCAAATGACTAATAAACTAGGATAAAAAACTTAATATAATGTGACCCAAAAATAGTCAATGATATTTTCCAAACCTATCTAACAATATTGATAGAAATAAATGGAACAACATGTATACACAAGACTCAAAGATTTACATGGGAAACCCTTATGGGAGAAAACCCACCACCAAAAGTCAAACATAGATATATTATTGAAACACAAGGATTTAATACAAGTCTTTTAAAGAGTCTCAATCTACAACATACTCTTTTGCAATCACTCTAATGTCTCATATCAACAATGTTCTATCCAGTGCTCACCTTGGACAAATTTCCAACCAACCTTGGTACCTTCACATGAGATGATACTACATATGATAAAATGCAAATTAAAAGAAAATCTAGAAAGCATTCAAATGCATTCTATTTAACCTACACTAAACCATAACCTTCAATTGAGATAAAGAGAGCTTAAAACACAACAACAATAGACAAATTTTACCAATGCAAACCCTCTTTGTTGAAGTAGGTTTTCTTGATGATGTGATAGATGTGGTTGCTCACAAAGTTGTGTAAGATTTCAATAGTGTGTACCTATACTCTTCATCAAATGTGTATATTTATTTGATAGAGGATGAGGATGAAGTTATAGATTTTTTATTGTGGATGGATGGATAAGGATAATATTTGAAGATAGATAAGGATAAGATTTTAGAGAAAAGTAGGATAAGGATGAGAATAAATCATGGAGAAGATATGATAAGATATGAGTGAATAATTAATAGATTTATTTATTTATTTTAGTTAACTAGTTGCACATTAGTTAGAAATAGAGATGAATCATGGAAGATATAGGATAGGATAAATTGAATTATTCATTCATTTGGGAATAAATAAGTGGACATTAGTCTAATTAACCAAATAATATGAGTTATTTAATTAATTAGTGGTCGTAAATAAAAAGGTAAGTTAGCATGATAATGAAGATGTGTTAATGTGATGTTAAGTATGACATAGTGAAATTTAAGTGTCTACAGATATATATAGACATAAACATAGAATCTCAATTGTCTAACTATCCAACCAACACATGGAATACCAAGAGTTACCAAACTATATTCTAGCCATGTATTATGACATCAACATATCACCAAACATGATGTCTCCATGTGGATAATCACCATCTATATGTAGCCACTATTGCACACTATGAATTAATAACTTGGCTAACTTAACATTATCAATAAGTTCATGTTTTTCTATATAGCCACCACTACTAGCTCCAAGTTTGTAGGAGCATACATAGAAACTACCTCACTGTTGACTACTTGTGGTACCTTGTTTCATCTTTTAGAATATTACCAATTCTCTAATATGGTGTTACATGAACTCTAGCTCTACCACAACTACTCCTACATTATTATTCATGCTTCTAGCAATACTATTTTTTATATGTGATTGTGAGTTCTTTTCCAAATGACTTGTGGTTTCTACCAAACCATCACCACATGTAAACCAAATGATTTAGGGTTGCTACCAAAATATCACCACATGTAAAACAACATGCATACTATACCACAACATCTAAAACTCGCTACATTTTATTGTATTGCATTCAATAGACAAACTCTTACTTTAAGAACTCTCTAGACGATAATATCGCTCAAGTCCCAACACAGGTTTAGCGTGATGGTATTTATAAATGGAGGTATATGAATGTTGGGTTCACCAAATGAAAAATTAGTTTTAGGAAACTCCTATGTTTTTATGTGCTAAGGAGTTCATACTAAACTTTTGCTTTTATAATTATTAAATATCAATTAGATAACAAACAAAAAATATAGAAATGAAACTACTGTAATATGGTCTTAGAAACTAACAACTACATGACATGGGAAATATAAAAAGTAAATAAACTAGGTTATAGAAAAGAAAATACAAAAAATAGAGTAGATGCACCTAGAATTTAGGAGATATGGTGTCAAAGATAGACTTGAGAGGTTGGGAAAATTGTCTAGTGAAATTGTAGGTCAAATAAAACACTTTAAAATCTAGTTGTAGTTGCATGTTGGGGGTATACACAAATAGCCCAAACATTTTTGTAGGTAAAGTTGGGAATTGCTAAATGATGGGGGTAGACACAAGTGTCCATGAATCCAATGGTCTTCAAAGTTTATGGAGTTTCTCATAAAAAATCATCAATGCTTCTTCCACTTGAAAAATAAGTATGTTTGATCCCAAATGTGAGAAAATCTAAGCTGACAATTGGGACAAGAGGGGAAAAGGTGTGTCTTTCAATCCATTGGATGGTGTATTTTAACCTCAATAAAGCACAAATGCCTAGTAATGATGTGTAATTAGTGCATGGAAAAATATGGTGTTCACAAAGACCAACCCTAGGGAGAAAGTTATGCAAAAGTGATGTATGTTGTGATAGATACACAAAAGGGTGATGGATATCACAAAAGAGGATGCAAAGGAGAGGGAAAGGTAAGGAAATGGATTATATTTGGTTATGAAGGTAATGGATATAGGGATAGCTTAAGTAGGGAAAAGGGAAATAGATTCCTATGGATTCATATCGGGGAGAATGAGAGATTGGATGGGAGAATGAAGGAAAGGGGAAGGAGATTTATAAGATTCTATGGCTTTGATTGCACAAAGTAACTTCAAATCTTCAAAATTCAAACTTTTCTAACTTCTCTAAGTAGATTCTATGGCTTTGATTACTAGTTACAGTTCCCCTATTTTGTGATGGAGCCCTTACAAATCACCTATGTGTGTAGAGGGAGAATTGCATACTAAGTTTTCTCAATTGATCATTTCCTAACAAAGGATGGATAAAACTAGGTTTATACTAGGTTTTGAGGGAAGTTGTCATTGAAAATGTAGTAAGAATTAGGGCACAAATGGGCAAGGAAAGTTACTTTTCAAAATTTGAGTCAAACACTAACATTGGGTCAATGTTGGTACTTAAGCACTGGCATTGGGTCAATGCACATGTCCTTGAAGAGTCAAGAGTCCAAACTTTTAGGGTTGTTAAGAAATAGATTCTTAAGGTTAAGTCTGCTTGCATTATCATTCTATGACAAGAGAAAGGGCCAAAAATAAGTGAAATGGTCCTAAAAATATATCTAAGGGAATGGATGCCAAAATGAGTGCAAAAGTGTAAGGTGTCCAGATTGCAAAGTAGGGAATTTTAACCTTACAGAGTCAAAAGAGAAATACAATCATTATATGTAGTGTCATCATGAAAGAAGGAAATTAATCATCATCAAAGCACAATAAGGATTCCATGACAAATGTCAAACCTAATTTATGAGATTAGAGAAATTAGTGAAGATCAAATTTGAAAATTAAAGATGAAACCCTAAATCTAAAAGGTGATAGCATATAGATCAAAGAGTTTTCACACTAAATTCCAAAATCTATCTAAAATTCCAAAACCTAGTAGATAGATAAGGCATTAATAAACACTTAAGGGTGGATCCAAACTCTTATCAAATATGATATAATGTATAACAATAACAAACAATAAATCTAAAACCGTAAGGGTGTAGTCAAAGTTAGGTTCATCATTTTATATAAGGGATAAAATCACACTCAAATAAATAATCTAGGCTAATTAAATAATCAAAGCATTCAAATAAACAATAAACAAGCCTAAACCTAAGAGCTAGGATTGATATCAAATAATCATAATAATTTTGTTGTTCTCAAAATCAGCTACGCTCGTTTTTGTAGACAACCCCTATGAAACTTGTCTGTCTCGTAGCCTACACTCTAAGTTCGCAAAATGAGACAAGTACTCTTGATCTCGTGTGAAGTCATTTGACATCCTAGAAGAGTTTGCGACATTTCTTTATGACAATTCCTCAAAAATCATGAAGCTTGTTTTGGTCGTAAGCTTGCCAAAATATCAATTATTGAATATTTTGAGGGTGTTAGAAAAGTTGTATTTACATGCAATAGCGGTCCAAATAACTGCTATTACATGTGTTTTGTTGTTTTATGTGTAAAGTCAACTCTTTTTGCCGCTTTTACATATTTTACCAAAATTTTCTTTTAACATGCGAGAGTGGTCCTAACCACCGCCCGTGCATGTCCCATGTCAAAGTTTAATATGTAAAAGTGGTTGTTATTACCGCTCATACACGTTGAACCTTCATGTGTATGATCAATAGTTTTTGCCAACTGAGCATATCCTGGTGAAATCTTTTAACTATGGTGACATTAACGCCAACAAAAATTTTAACCTTTTTAAATGTTTTTAGTCATTTTGATTAGTTTATTTTCCATTGTTGAAACCTTAAACAAGCTGGCGATACCTCCTTGAGATCTCTCCTCTCACGAAAAATCACAGATTTTGATTTCTCGCGGACTTCACTTCTTCAGCTCACGTTTAGGGTTTGGTTTCTTGTTTGAAGGTAAGTCTTCGTTTCTTTTTTCTTGCTTTTTATTTTTTTTTAATTTTAGGGTTTTGTCATTTACAGTCGAATGAATGAATGTTTTAAATTCTTTGCAAAGTTATGTGGTTGCGTTTAAGAGATCCTGTGAGAGTTTTTTGTAGAAAAACATTTGTTTTCATTTTTGTCTACTCCCGTGACCTAGGTTTTTAAACTAGTCTTTTGAGTTCTAGTTTGATATGACGGGGTGGTTGTTTTTGATGCCTTCACACTACATGAAATCAAATTTCAATTTACATGCCTTAGCGGAGTTTTCCCCCGCCCTCGCATCCTTCATATGTTAGGTCTTTCCCATATGTAAGGGTGGTTAAAACTGCCACCCTTACATTATCGTTATGCAATCTTCCCAATGTGTAGGAGCGGTCAAAACTCCCGCTTTTACACCTATAACTCAGAGTTTGTAAAAATAGATGCAGTGGCGGTCTTTTTTGCCGACTATACATCAAACCTTTTTCATTCAACATGTATGGGCGGTCCATTTCGCCGACTTTGCATGTGCTTCAAAGACTCAAATTTTTACCCTGATGTAAGGGCGGTCATTTTGACTGCCCCTACATCTACACTTATATTTTTTCCAAATACATGTAAAGGCAGTCTTTTTCACTGACTTTACACGAGAGTTGTAACAACCCTTCCTAAACACATGTAATAGGGTCAAAATGACCGACCTTACATATGTAAATAGTCCCTCATGTAGGAGCGGTGATTTTGACTGCCCGTGCACGTTTGCCTAAATTTTTCCTAACACTAGGAAAATTTGCCTTTTAAGGCTTGTTAACCTGCTTTCACCCTTTACCTTGATTTGCGTGCACTCAAGCCATTCAACGCATGCTTTCCTGTTCATGATCATCGAATCGCAGTTATCCCAATTTATCCATTTTTCCCCTAACTGTGAGATCATGGCCTTTTGCAGTTTTCAACAAACGTCCGTGGTAGATATCTCTTCCAGATTTCTCTCCAGAGCTAATGTCAGAGCCGTCTCCATCCAAAGCCAAAATCATGAAGTACAAATACCAAGGGGTCTTCCTTGTCACTTCAGTGCAGTCAAATGTTGATGAAATTAGGGATACAAAAATAGGACATGTGGATATGGCAGAATTTGTGGATAGAACTAAACAGACAAATCCTTCTAGACACATGCAAAAGATCATTGACAACAACATTCACTTGGTTGCCTCCTTTCCAGTTTCTTCCCATAACCCCGAGTTCATTCTTCAGGTGGCTAGCCATTACAACAGGGACACTAGGGTTGTGACAGATTCTCAAGGGAATGTGATCATGAGGTTGGATGCAGAATTTCTTGATAAAATCTTCATGTGTCCACCTATTGAAACATTGGATAGATTGATTTTGCTCAAGGGAAAAAAGACTATGATACAGATGTGGAAGCTACAAGAAGGTACATAAACAATAAATGGTTGAAAATTCCTCGAAGTAATCTGACTAGATGGCTGAAGGATCTCCCTAGGAGTGACTTTGTAGAGGAAGTTTGTGATTTGATCACACTTTTGAGTCATATCAGAGGACTCCCTTCTTCCTCCAAGTTTCAAGAATGGATGTACACATACATCAAAGTGATTCTTTGGGGCACATAGAGAATATTCTGGGGAGAGCAGATCAATAATGCATTGCATGAACAATTGGTGAGGGTCAACACAACATTCAAATTCTATATGACCTCATATCTTGTATATGTTGCTGCTAGCATGAGGAGCTTTCCTGGTCTGACTCAGGTTGGTGACAGGAGATTGGTTCCTGTGTATGAGTATTATCCTCAAATTACTCTGAAGGGATCAATCCATCATTTTTGAAGGGTCAATGATGCTTTCTTTTCAGTATTCATGTGCTTATGGGACAATGAACTTGTTCAAAAGAGGGTTTTAGATGAAACTTGGGAAGTTGTGAATTCTTTTGGCTGCTTGTTCTTACAATTCCCTACTTTCACATATCTCAGAGTAGGGTATTATCCTGGCTACCCTTATATTCTTCCACGATATCCTAGTGACTGCATTGTCCTTATGGAATTATGTAGGCAGCTGATTGTAGTACATAATAAACAAATGGAGTTGAAGAAGTTAGGGATAAAGTTTCTTGTAGAAATTGGAAGGTACTCAGTTCAGTCAGTTAACAAGGCAAAAATAGTTGACTCTGAATTGTAGTTGGTCACCATGAAAACTTTCAAGAAAAGGGACCGTTTTGACTTCAGGAGAGTACAAGATAAGATCAAAAGAAAGTCAACCTTCCATGTACCTATGGTGGAAGATATTTGGGCTGATTTCAGGACACAAAATGAGATCAAAAAGTTAGACTACTGTAGACTTCATTTGAGTCAGATAGAAGAGCTAGGCCTTACTGATATTCCAGATGGAATGGAAGATGATGGGGATGTTCTAGATCCCAAATATAACACTGAGAATGTTGAACTCTCACCTCTTCCAGAGGTGAAATGGTCAGTTAAAGAGGAAACTTCCATAAGGAAAATATTTCAACCGATCCTGGCTAACACAAATATATGGTTGGAAAGCAAAGGGATCAAATTGAAGGAATTTCTCATAGGGTCAGAGACTAAAGCACAGGAACAAACAGGCAAGAAAGTAGAAAACAGGACCAAGAATAAGAGTGACACCCCTTCTTCCTCCAAAATACGAAAACCAAAAATTAAGTTTGTATCCAAGGGAGGGAAGAAGAAAGAAGTTGCAGAATCCTCTAATGTCACTGAATTAGGTGCTGAAGATATAAATGTTGAGCAAATGGAGGTTGAAGATGTTGAGACTGAGAAGCAAAAAATTTAGAAATCTAAGGATGCCCAACAAACAGAAGTGTGATAAATCTGACGAGGAAGATGAAACTGAACAAGGCAAGGATGAGAATGTAGAAAAGGAACAACTTGGTGATCCACATCAGTCCCCTAAGAATGATCTTCCCACTAAATCACAAGTTTCTACACCCCTTCCTCATGCTCCTGTTTCTGGTAGTTTTCCAATAGTTTCAAGTGTTCCTATTTCACCTATTTTTATTGTTTCTTTTGATAATACCCCTACTTCTGTAAGAACCAGGTTTGGGACCATGTTTGATTCCTCTGGTTCTATCCCAAGTTTATCTTATCTGTCTTTTGATATTGGGGAACAATTTGTTTTAGAAAATCTTCTGGATGGTTCAGAAAAATTTGTCGATACAGGTGTAGTTTTTACCAACACCAGTCCTATTGTGACCATAACAGGTGTAAATATGGATCCGGTGAAACAAGTAGTGGACTCATCTCCGATTATTAGTGCTTATGTGCTTCCCCCATGGTTGTCTACATATACTCCCAAGAGAAAGAAGCAAGCTATTTCACCAGATGAAATTGATATAGAGAAGCTGTTACCTGTGAAATCAAAGACTCTGAAGAAGAAGCCTAAGACTATTTCTAGGCTTATCAATGAAAAAGGGATTAGATATGCAGAGATTGCTAAGCCACCAGAGGATGCTACTGTTGATAATTTTGACATGAATGATTATGTCGTTTCAAGGGTTGAGTTAGGCAAGCTAACTCATGAAGGCATAAAAGTAGATTTTCAAACTACTGCTAGCACCTTGCTCAAAAAATATGATGAAGTCAAAAAGGAAAAAGAACAATATAAAGCTAAAGCAAAACAACTTGCTGCTATTCTTCAAAAAATAGTTAAGTCATCTAAAATTGTGGAACCCATGGCAATGACTGTAGAAGATCCTCTAATCCAGAAGGTTGAAAAAGATCAGGCCAGAGGAAGAGTGGTAGGAGATATTGTGGAACGTTTGCTAGCTCAAGGGCGAGTTCTACTAAAGACCACTGTAGAAAGAAAAGAAAAGATGGATAAAGCCAAAGCCGAGCTTGATAACATGGTTGGCTTACTTTCCCAAGAACTGCAGGATTAGGAAGAGAGCTTGGAGGAGTGGATAGAGATGAAAAAGATTAAGATAAAGAATCTGATCACCATCGGGGTCATCGCAAATAAGGAATCATATCTTAAGACTAAGGAGTCTCTGGTTCATCGCATCCATATAATAAAAGGCTTGCTTGAGGACTTATGTCAAGCTCGTGAAACCAATGAAGACAACGATTTCACGCTTCTACATAGGATGGAAGAACTCCCATGCACCCTCACAGGTAAAGATCATAAGTTCCTTTCAGCAGATGAAATGATAAGCTCCTTCGAAAAGATGGTTCAAAGGAAATTCAAAGATGAAGTGCCCTCAGTACTTTCCATGGACAATCTTTATGATCAGCATTCAACTTTTGAGAACTTGAAGGACAATCTTGACAAACATGAGAATGCAATAAAGGCAGTAAAAGATGCAATTCTTCGGCCCTGTACTATCTCAGAAAATACAGCTGAGCTGGATGCATGTGAAATGGCGGCTATACAGGCCATGTACTAGAATTTTCTAAAGAAGAATGATGGAGGAAGCTAATACCTTAGTTTATTTTATTCTTGTATATGTAATTTGAATTTTTTTGTGGACATATTCATATGTAATTTTCTAAAATGTAATTACATGTGAGGCAAAGGAAGTCCTAAGTCAAATAGGACTCTTTTATTTGAATAAGTCAAAGTAGTTAGGATTTTCCTATTTTTGCTCTCAGTTTCTCTTATAAATAAAGAGGACCCCTATTGTAAATACTATCTTTTTTCTATTGCAAAGAAACTCTGCCAAATTGGAAAGCATTTTAAGACTTTGAGTTTTTTATGTTTATCATATTTTTCAAGTGAATATCAATATAAGCAGGCAATTTGAGTATCAAACTTTGAGTTGAATCATATTGTTGTATGATATTAGTGTTCTTATGTCATTGGTGTTATATCATATTGAATCATTGTTGGAATCGTGGAGTTTATTGAAAGTTGAAAGGAGTGTTCTTGTTTTGGTTGAATAGACTTTGTGCTATTTTTCTCATTGCAGGAGTTTGTGTTTATTTGTGGGAACAGAATTGTTTAGAGACTTTGTGTTGTAAACTATTGTGTTCAGGTTAGTTATATCATATTGGGTGAAAGTGGAGACTTTGGGCTACATTTGAATTCAATTAAGTTTGTTCGTGAGAAATAAGCCAAACGATAGAAAACTTTGCATTTCTGTGGTTTGTCTGGGTTCAAGAATTATCAAATATCATCTATTGTGAAGTTGTTATTTTGTAAGAGAGAAACATCTATTCTAAAAAAGAGAGAATAGGATGCGATGGAAACACCCCAAGAATAGTTTTAGTTTATTTAAGTATTAAAAGTTGTTTGTTAGAAAGAGCTTATTATCTAGAGGGAACCTCCCCTTGCTGAGAGGAGAGACTTAGTCTCATCATAGCTGTGGCGATATAACCATTTTGTCATTAGTTAGCTAACTGACAAAATATTCACCCAACAAATTTCTACAATTAATGCATACATAGAATAAATTAAATGCATGGATACCTAGCTCTGAATTTGATGAAGATGCCATTATGCAAGTGTCATAAATCCATTCATCATAATGCCATAATTTTAGATCAAATTAGATGACTATCACTAACCTAGACCTAGTCTTTGTGAGTACATGCTTGAACTTGATGCTCATATCTAAACTATAATTCATAAGACTAATTTGGAAGAAAGTGGATTGTTAGTATGCACTTGCCTCGATCTTCTAATATCTAAGTCTTCTTAAGGAAAGATGCTATTTAGAAACACCTTTAGGGAATTTGTTAAATTGTGATGGTCATGTTCTCCTCATTTAGACCCTTAGATGGACTAATTCAATGGCAATGGACCAAGGTTGAAAATAGCAAGCGAACACGTAGTATGCTCTTAAGATGATAATGCAATGCTAAAGTATTTTTAAATCCATTTGTAATTGAATTCTAGATGTGCTCAATAAATTCTTCCCCCAATCCTAGATGGTTCTTTTGAATTATGGTTAGTCTTTAAATACACCACCTTAGCTTGTAATTTGAAATACTTTACACTTTAGTTGGCTCATAATGACTAGTAAAGGAGGGAAACATGGGCCTAAATAAAGATTTTCAAATTTAAAGGTCTGGGGTTCAAATCTCCGACCATGGAGGTCACCTAGATTGATTCCACACGTTCATATCTAGACCATGGTAATTAATGGTTAGATATGAAGAAGAGATCTAGATCTTATGGATGATTGATGATAGCGATAAGTTAAGATAAAGTTATTTACCAACTTTCATACAAAATATGCCATCTTGCATACTAATTAATGCATAAAAGACAACTAAGCACCATGATAGACCCAAAATATAAAGGAAAAGGGTGGGTATGTGGTTTTCACCATTACACTTGTAAATGTGTATGATCAATTTTAAATTGCATCTTATTTATCTTATTACGCTGAGAGGCGTTCCTACATTCACAACACGGATGGAGAACAAGCGCTGAAAGATTCATAAACAGATTCAAATTCTATGAAATTTTATAAGATTCTAACAAAAATAAAAATATAAAAAAAGATAAGGTGAAAGGAATAAAAGAATAAAATGCAAGAGGAAGGTGGATGGCAGTTTCAAAGAAGCCATCACTATCCACTAAGATCAAAGAAAGAAACATTAGGAAAGGCATATGAAAAGACACACATTCATCTCTATTTACGTTGCCTAGAGAAAGATATTTCTCAGCATACTTTAGATATATTTTTTAAATATAGGTATACTAGTTAGTACTTCCTTTGGCAAAATAGTTAACAGAGAAAATAGAGATGTACAAGCAAAGTGACAAAGTAGCAGAACAGTTAACCTAGACAATACCACAGTTTAGGGTTAACACTTCCTTAACCACCAATGTGTTGAGTACTAGTGACTCAAATTACAGGTTAAATGGTTCAATGGTTCGGTTCTTTGGCTCATTGGTTCAACTATGAAGGTCATCGGCATGAGAAACACTATCGGCAGGAGTGAATGGGAAATTGGCAAGGTTTCACCGATATGGTTATATCGGTGTGAGATTTGCTGTCGGCTCAACATTCTGAAGTCTCCTCAATGCTACCAGTCATCCCGATGGTAGTGACCATCACAAAGACTTTCACTATCGGCAAGTGTTAGAAGTCTGTGGCCGATATGCATTGGTCTCACCGATGACATTTGTCTATCGACGTAAGGTTTTGTCATCGACAGATCTTAAGATTGTCACTCCGACCGATTGAGTCACCCCGATGGGAGTTGGCGTTGGTAAGAGTTTTGGTGTCAGTGTGAGCTTTGCTATCGGCCCAACTTGGAGGAGTTGCTCCGATGTAGATTGTCTCCCCGATGGCATTTGGTGAAGCTTTGGGCGTCGGCAAGAGGATGTTCATCAGCGAAACTTAAAGTCTTCGGGCCGATGAATGGTGGTCACTCCGATGAAGGCTTTCTATAGGTGTCGGTGAGACAAGGGTCATCGGTGTAAGTATGGATCGCTTCGCCGATGGTAAAGGTCATCCCGATAGGTCTTTAACTATTATCGTCAGCAACAAAATTACCGACAGTAGTCTTTGGTTCATTGGTGGTTATAAACTGAGGTGTCCTTTGCGAAATGGTGCATGTGGGACTAATCTCACGAATCCAAAATGGTTGTTTGGATAGTTGGTGAGTGTAACTGAAACATTTGGGTGCTCGGACGGTTGAGTCGATTGGATTGCTAAAGCAATGTGAGATCGGTAGAAACGTAAGAGTTCTTTTCGAGAGAGCTCTGGTTTTCTCCTTCTGTGAAGTCTTTTGCTGTATGTTGTATGCAACATGTGAACAGCATGTGAAGGGACTAAGAAGTGAATGAAAACAGAGTTTAGGTAAAAGTGTTCTAGCTGAGAAGATGAAGTTCTATACTATGTGCTATTTGTGGCATGATCACAGTATGAAGAACCAACTGAGAGCTGGAGAACTTTGTGCAAGGTTATACTGTCAGATATTCTTTAGAAGGAACAAGATGTTAATCTCCTATAAAGGCTATGAGCCTGGAAATGTATTGTAATTTTTTGGTAGCTGAATAATACAAAGGCTTGGTATTTTGGAGTGTGGGGTTTTTTACCCGTAAGGGTTTTCCCCATGTAAATCTATGTTCTTGTTCTGTCTTTCATGTTTAAAGTCTCTGCTATTGAAACTGGTTAATGTTCGCTTGTGCTTTCCTCTAAGGGTCAATGTTGGAAATGTTCTATGTCTGTTTCCGCTCTAATGGCATAGTTGTGCATGCTTTTGAAGCAATTGAAAAGAATTTAAAACTGTCGAAGACACCACTGTTCTTAGAAATACGTTCTGAGATGCTCTCATTTCCTTACAAGTGGTATCAGAGCCTTCTTCTGGGATCTGCTTTGTTGCTCACATTTGTACATTTGTGTGTTGCATGTGTTTGCATGTAAGAGTTCCTAGTGTATAAGGTCTGGGTATTCCTTCTGTGCTGATTTCTTAGTGTGATAGGCTTGAGGAAATCTGAAGGAATCATCTGATGTTTGATCCTTGTTTTGAGTGGAAGTCTTGCTATTAATTTTGTCTTCATGTTTCAGCAGTGCTTGAAGGATGATGAAACTGAAGAGACTGGAGCTGGTCATGATGTGGCCTGAGGCTCTCAGTTGACAGTATTTAATCTGTTGCATAGGGTTTGGTTTGTGGTTGTGTTGCTGCAGTAACTTTCATATTGGGTGTCTGTGTGAGAGGCTCTCTGATGATATGAAGGAGTTTGTGTTACTGCTCAGCCATGGAGTATTGTGCTTATGCTGGGTGTTCTATTCCTGGTATTGGAAGGCATAATTTTCTGTTACCCTGACTACATGTAGGCTATGGAGTTGATCATTGGATGGTCTGAGAGCTTTTGTAATAGCCTGATTCTCTCGAATGCATGTGCATGTTGGTGGTTGAGGGATTGGTCTACAAGTGGGCCTGAAGCTCTTAAACTGTTGTTTCCTTAATTGGATATTTTTTGCACTTGCATGACTTAGATTCATGTTTATTGGATTTGAGGGGGTTTTATAGTTTTTCCTTAAAATCTATGGTTATGCATATTCATGATGATCCATTATTCTAGTTTAACTGTTATGGAGTTTTTGTTGTAGACTTTTGGGTCTTCCAGATGTGAAGTGGGTATGGATGTGCATGGGTGTTTTTCAAACACAGTGGTTTTGCAAGTTTTACACAGTCAAAAGAAAAACTTGTGGTTTTGTGAAGCTGCAGTTAAGCTATTTCTAGACCCTGGCTTTTTGGGATGTTGCTGGATGATATAGTTGCAGTTTTGGATGCATGCTCTGTGCATGGTGTGAGGAGGTGAAATGCTTTCTCTGCATGGGAGTGCTGGTATGTGATTTGACACTCAGCATTTCTATGGTAATGTTTCTAGTTTCTCGACTATGGTGCTCAGGTTGTGGACTTTTTTGGCAAATCAGTTTTGTAAGTAATCTAATGTTTAAGTCATGTTGTCTACATGGTTTATCTATTCCTTGAAATCTCAGTTTTGCAGTTTCCAGTGTGATAGTGAATTTGCATGGTACATTGGTTGGATCTACGAGTTATGTAGTTTCGTGGGCTGATCACCTATTTAGCTACAGTGAGATGACTCGGATGTGGACTGTCTTTATTCACAAGATTATTTCAGTGTTTATGCAGATTTGTTAGCTGGCCTTGTCTCTGGTCACTTGTGCATTGGTGTGACTATTTCAGGATGAGAGGATGGATATTGTAGAGTATCTGAATAGTTAGTTATGGAGACTTGTAGTATGTGTATCATGATGTCATGTATAGCTTGAATACACAGGTTTGTGTAAGCTATTGACAGTGATAGTTTATTTCTTTGGTTTGGAGATCTTGGTGTCACTTGGTTTTATAATCACATGGACATGTTAATGTGTGGACCTGGAAGATTTTCAGATTAGGAGATGTTTGGTCAGGATGCTTGGAAAGCTCTGTTGTTATAGTTCAGTGGGAGCTTTAGCACTGACTATGTGTTCATCACTTTGTGGTGAATGATCTTCTTTAGTGTGGCAGATGTTACTAGGAGGAGCTCTTTGATCTTGTTGCCGCAGAAGGGTTCTTTCGCATTTGCAGGGGCACTATTTGAGGATGAGTAACATCTTGAAGTCATGGAGAATTCATGAAATCCTTGGCTGAGGTGTTGGTGGTGCTTGACAGGTGATGTTGGTTTAGAGTTTTAGTTTGTTTCATATCATGATTTTTGCATTTGAATTTTGGTATGATACATTGATCTAGAGACCATGGTTATGTTCACCTGGAGCATGGAATCTCCTAAGGGAGATGGTAAGATCATGATGTCATGATAAGTTCTTGATTCAGCTAATTGGAGCTTTGACAGTGGTCTAGTAACTTCTCTATGTTTGGGTACATTTATCATTTGCCTGTTTACTTCATAGTGTTGTAGTGATGCAGTTGGAGTTTAGCATGAGGTGATTGTTCGTAGATACTTATGGATACATGGAGAATAAGGTGAGACTGTATATGATGTGCTTAATCAGAGTTTGCAGCAGGAAGTTCAAGGAGTCTTTATCTTGGTTGAATGTAAATTCAACAAAAGATCTAGAGGAGATTGTTCTTAGAGAAAGTCATTGGGACTTGGATATCTTAAAAGAACATTCTCTTTCCCCACTCTTGGTCTACTCGACAAGTTTCACTTGAGAGGTATAGCCCATTGTTTCTCTCAGGTGTTTATGCTTTCTTTCATAGATATGGTTCTGGAGGATTCATTGTGAGAGATGGATAGCATGTTTATCTCCTTTTGCATTTGAGTTTAGAGATATCATTCATTGATGAGGACTGTTAGGAGATGGTTAATGGGCTGATTTCTTGAAATGGGAAATGAATTAGTTTGATCTTCTTTGATCTGAGAGGCTTACATCCATGTTAAATTATTTGATCTCCTGAGATTGAATGTTTGTTTGGGTGTTGTTATGTTGTTCACTTTGGGGTGATTTGAAGGAGATCATATTTGACATAGTTGGCATTCAGAGGTGTATGTAGAAGGATTGTCTACAGGTATATGATGTGCAGTGTTTCTCTTGGTCTCAGTTATTTTCTCTGATGGTGTGTTTCACATTACATTGTTTTGAGATTTGATTGGAGCTGAAATGATCACTAGTGTGTGATCATGTGTTTTCACTTATGTTGTTGGGTGATAGCATGAAGGTTCTGTTCTGTTATCTCTTTCTTTGTTGGATGTGGAGAACTTGGGAGAGCTTTGGACTGGTGGTGAGGAGTTATTCTTGCAGGTTTTTTGATTATACAGTTTTATGCATATCATGGTGGATGTTTCCTTGGTACTACATGATATTTACACTTTCTATGTAATGAAGTTGGTAGACTTAGTATGTCTTGATCTTTTTTAGATCTGCATTATCCATGCAGTGGGAGTTCTTGATGTGTTTGGTCTTCTTTGACTAGTTGACATATGGAGCTTGTAGTTGCAGTTGAAAGGTGCATGTGTAGGTGGCATGAGTCTACTGATGTTCATACCTTTAAGGTATGAGTGATTGGATGTTTTAGCACTAGCTGTGTGTGCTATTTTCAGTCATGTGGGTTTTATGTTCAGTTGGATGGCTGTAGTCAGCTTACTATTTGTTGTTCTAGCTGATGGTTTATCTTGTTTCTGGAGGATGTTTTTCATGGCTGTGTTCTGGAAGTTTTGGAGCTTCTGTGTAGCTTGTGAGCACAGTGGAGTGGAGGTAGTATTAACTTTGGCCTTGAGCATTGATGGCTTCTTGTAATTCCTTCGTCAAGTGGGAGAATGTTGAGTACTAGTGACTCAAATTATAGGTAAAATGGTTCAATGGTTCGGTTCTTTGGCTCATTGGTTCAACTATGAAGGTCATCGGCATGAGAAACACTATCGGTAGGAGTGAATGGGAAATTGGCAAGGTTTCACCGATATGGTTATATCGGTGTGAGATTTGCTATCGACTCAACATTCTGAAGTCTCCCCGATGCTACCAGTCATCCCGATGGTAGTGACCATTGGAAAGACTTTCACTATCGGCAAGTGTTAGAAGTCTGTGGCCGATATGCATTGGTCTCACCGATGACATTTGTCTATTGGCATAAGGTTTTGTCATCGACAGATCTTAAGATTGTCACTCCGACCGATTGAGTCACCCCGATGAGAGTTGGCATTGGTAAGAGTTTTGGTGTCGGCGTGAGCTTTTCTATCGGCCCAACTTGGAGGAGTCACTCCGATGTAGATTGTCTCCCCGATGGCATTTGGCGAAGCTTTGGGCATCGGCAAGAGGATGTTCATCCGTGAAACTTAAAGTCTTCGGGCCGATGAACGGTGGTCACTCTGACGAAGGCTTTCTGTAGGCATCGGTGAGACAAGGGTCGTCGGTGTAAGTATGGATCGCTTCGCCGATGGTAAAGGTCATCCCGATGGGTCTTTAACTGTTATCGTCAGCAACAAAATTGCCAACAATAGTCTTTGGTTTGTTGGTGGTTATAAACCAAGGTGTCCTTTGCAAAATGGTGCATGTGGGACTAATCTCATGAATGTGAAATGGTTGTTTGGATAGTTGGTGAGTGTAACTAAAATGTTTGGGTGCTCAGATGGTTGAGTCGATTGGATTGCTAAAGCAATGTGAGATCGGTAGAAGCGTAAGAGTTCTTTTCAAGAGAGCTCTGGTTTTCTCCTTCTATGAAGTCTTCTGCTGTATGTTGTATGCAGCATGTGAACAACATGTGAAGGGACTGAGAAGTGAATGAAAACAAAGTTCAGGTAAAAGTGTTCTGGCTGAGAAGATGAAGTTCTGTACTGTGTGTTGTTTGTGGCATGATCACAGTATGAAGAACCAACTGAGAGCTAGAGAACTTTGTGCAGGGTTATACTGTCAGATATTCTTCAGAAGGAACAAGATGTTAATCTCCTGTAAAGGCTATGAGCCTGGAAATGTATTGTAATTTTTTGGTAGCTGAATAATACAAAGGCTCGGTATTTTGGAGTGTGGGGTTTTTTACCCGTAAGGGTTTTCCCCACGTAAATCTGTGTTCTTGTTCTGTCTTTCATGTTTAAAGTCTCTGCTGTTGAAACTGGTTAATGTTCACTTGTGCTTTCCTCGAAGGGTCAATGTTGGAAATGTTCTATGTCTGTTTCCGCTCTAATGGCATAGTTATGCGTGCTTTTGAAGCAATTGAAAAGAATTTAAAACTATCGAAGACACCACTATTCTTAGAAATACGTTCTGAGATGCTCTCATTTCCTTACACAATGTACCCAAAAGACCTAGTAGCCAAACATGTGAACCACTCAGTTGCTTTGTGTGGGGGTTGCGTTCTAGGGAAACTACTAAGTTAAGCGTAGCAGACCAAAAGACCTCACTGACCGAACTAAATGTGCATGCTTTTGTTTTAGCTGTTATGCATTGTTGCTTCCATTCACCGACCATCCTGTACAAGAGTTATTTGAGCCCATATATAAAATGGCACTCAATACCAAATTTGTTTCTCATTTATAACCACTGTATCGAACATGGTGTGGTATCTCTTCTATCTATCTACTTACCATAAAACCACAAAATAAATCAATCTCTCCCGAATCTTTCTATAGAGGGAGAGGGAAAAGTAGAAGAGTGAAAAATCAGTGTGGTTAAAAACAAATCTGTACAGGTAAGTTTCATGCAGTCAAAATATAATCAAGAAGATTTTGTGTTAGGAGTCAGAAACTCTGTAATGAAGATGGGGCATAAAGTGAGTCCAATTAGGTACAGTTTCCATCAAAATGATTCTGCTATGGCAAGAAATTGAAGGAATAGATCGCCATCAACATAAAATAAATTAGCAATCACACCTTGGTGTGCAATGGGTACACCCAAGAGTTGTGGAAGCTTAGTTGCTATGTCTTTAAGTGAATGATGATTGTCTTGTATCCTTATGGCCCATTTCATTTTTTTTCTCACTATGGGGAATTAATTTGCACAATTTTAATGGATTTCAAGATTCTAATGTTTTTCTTAGTTTATACTTTAAATTTGTGAGCTTTCATGTTTGGTGTGTAGCTTTTATTTACATGCATCTCCTTTCTATATTATTGTTCATGCATTCCACCTAGGTTCACTCATGGAGCCAGTTGAGGTCCGTATGTTGGCAGGGCACTCATCGACGGTCTCTGTCCTCCTGCAGGTACAAGACGACCATTGAAACAATCTCAGTCGTTCATGTTAAAGACAGGAAGTTTCCTCGGTTACTTGTTCTACAAGACTCACAGTACTTCCTCATCTCGTGCTTGTCATTAGCCACCATGAGACTGTGTAGCTTTGCTAGGAGAAAGTCTAACAGGGAGGAGGAACTCAGAGCGGTGTAGGAGGGTGTGCACAAAACTCACAAGGACTTCACAAGGACTCCACCCTGCCACTTCCAAGTCGAGGGGAGCTTCTCCGCTTCCAAGCCGAGGGGAGATTCTCGGCTTGCTAGTTCGAGATGAAAGGGATTCTAATGGCCATTCTTAAATATCATCCACTTCAATAGTCAAAGGTCAATTTTGGCCAATAAAAACAGGACAAATATTTACCACTTTTTTATTGTGAACGAGGTGTAAAATTGCTATTGAATGTTTGACCATTGAAATGGATGATATTTAAGTGGAGTGGATTCTAATTAGATGATTTTTTTAAACTTTTTTTGGACAACAGAGATATACTCCTTGAACCCTCTTTGTTCTCCAATTTATATCTAATGAGTTTAAGTATTTTGGTTGTTTTTCTTTTCGTTGTGCCCTAATGAGAAATTGATGCTACTGTTGGTTGCAGCTAGGGTTTGGGACTTAAACAATGCTAGTGTTGATGTTGTTGTTGGTTGTAGCTAGGGTTTGTGACTTAAATAATAGGAAATTGATGTTGCTGTGTTTCCCCATCCTAGTTTGGTCTACCATGGCTGCCCTTCTGTTGCTACCTTTAACACTTTCCATCTTCTCTCTTCCTCACTCTCTCAAGAATCTCTCTCAACAACAACAACAATTGCTCTTGCGATTCAAAGCTTCCATTTCTACCAATGCCACTTCTCTGCCCGACTGGACTCCCCTTCACCCCCTCTGCAACTGGTCTGCCATTACCTGTGATTCCTCTTCTCACTCTTTCCTAGCCCTTAATTTATCCCAAATGAGTTAAGACGACACCATTTCTCCTTTGCTCGGGAATCTCTCCTCTCTTCAAACCCTAGATCTCTCTGGCAATATCCTCACTGGTACCATTCCACCTCAACTTGGCCAACTCCCACATCTGTGGATACTCCAGCTAGACCACAATCAATTACAAGGAACTGTGGCCCACTCTCTTTGCTTGCCATAGTTTGTATTTTCTAACACTCTCCTTTTAACCAACTACATGGCAGCATTCTGCCTGAGCTGTGTCTTCTCACAAGTTTGAAGTACCTCTACTTGGGTGAAAACAATCTCACAGGTACCATTCCACCCTCTTTCAAAAATGTCTGCCTTAGTTGAATTAGGTTTGGATGAAAATGAGCTCTATGACCCCATTCCCCCTAAATTGGGCATTCTCACTAACGTAGAGTTACTTAACCTTTGGGGAAATAACTTATCAAGCACCATTCCCAGATCTTTGACAAATCTCTCAAATTTGAAAGAATTAGATTTATCTACAAACCAGCTAAGTGGACATATTCCATGGGAAATTGGTACCAAGCTCTCCAATTTGGCATTCCTTGATTTATGGGGAAATCATCTTAGTGGAAACATGACAAACTCCCTTGGATATTGTTTGAGTCTCAAAATACTTGATTTAAGCAACAACCAACTCAGTGGAATAGTTCCAATAGAGTTGGGGAAGTTGGGACCTTCTTATCTGGCTTTATCTACAATTCAATCAACTTGTTAGTGACAACAATAACACATTGGCCTTTCTCACAACTCTCACAAATTGCTCCCACTTGGAAGATATGGATATGGCACATAATCATTTCACTAGTAAGTGGTATATTGCCCCCATCCATAGGCCAACTGTCTTCCAATCTCGATTCCTTGTTTTTAGGATAAAACTGTTAATGCTGGAAGCACAAATGAATTGCAGAAAAAATAAAGCAATAAACAGAGCACAAACAAATTAGAAAGAAAAATTAAAAGAGATACCAGATTTATCGTGGTTCACCAAAACTGGCTACATCCACACTAAACAAAAGAATTTATTATTGCTAATGAATTGGTTTTTACAATAAGATGTCCAGCATATATAATGCTTCATCATACACCAAAAAGGGAATGTGAATAGTCAAAGAATTGGCAGGAAATTTAATATGTCCATTGGACTTCATTTCCTAACAATCTCCCACTTGAAGGCCAATGGATGCTGCAACTCACCAATCATTCTCCTGCTCTAAACTTTCGATCACTTCTTCTTAACCGGACCAAGAGAAGTCCTGGCACATTCAAACTTCTCTTTGGGAACAACCTTGGTCAAAATGTCTACCGAATTGACCTTTGTGTCAATTTTTGCAACTTGTAACTTGTCCTCTTCAACCACATGACGAATGAAATGAGCATGTATGTTGATATGTTTAGAACAATGCTGAGATGAATGATTGTGAGCCATAAAAATGGTGCTGCGACTATCACAAAACAGAACATAATCACTTTGTTGACATCTCAAATCACTAAACAATCGTTGTAACCAAAGCATCTCCCTAGCACTTTTGGAAAGAGCCATGTACTCAACTTCGACAGAAGAAAGAGCAACGGAATGTTGCAGCCTTGAGACCCAACTAATGGCAGCTCCAGCAAACATAAAAACATAGCCAATAGTAGATCTCCATTTATCTAAATCTCTGGCAAGATCAGAATTAGTGAAACCTTGCAGTTGTACCTTATTGACACCAAAACATAAAGAATAATCAGAAGTACCTTTGAGATACCTTAATATCCATTTGACAGCTTCCCAATGAGGCTTACCAGGATTGCTCATGAACCTGCTCACAACTCCCACTGCATGAGCAATATCAGGACGAGTGGAGACCATAGCATACATAATGCTACCAACAGCTGATGTATAAGGAATACCTTGCATAAACTCCTTATCCTCTTGTGTTTTTGGACACAAATCAGAAGATAAATGAAAATGGGCAGCAAGAGGAATAGAAACAACCTTTGCATCAACCATACCAAATCTGTCTACAATTTTGTCAATGTATGCCTTTTGTGACAACATGATCTCCTTCTTTTGTTTATCCCTAGTGATGGTCATTCCAAGAATCTTCTTGGTTGGGCCTAAGTCTTTCATAGAAAATCTCTTAGCTAATTGTGACTTCAATTGAGAAACAATTTTCATACTTGTACCGGCTACCAACATGTCATCAACGTAGAGCAAGAGAATGACAAACTCACCATTAGGAAGTTGCTTATAATAGACACAAGGATCTGATTCACATCTTAAGAAGTTTTGCTCAGTCATAAAGCGATCAAACTTGAGATACCATTGTCGCAAGGCTTGCTTGAGCCCATACAAGCTGCGCTTCAACCTGCAATAAAGATGTTCCAGTCCCTATTTTTTAAATCCTTCTGGCTGCTCCATGTACAGCTCTTCATCAACATCACCATGTAGAAAGGTTGTCTTGACATCCAATTGATCAAGTTCAAGATCCCAAACTACAACCAAACCCAAAACTGCCTAGATTGTGGTCATTCTCACAACTGGTGAGAAAATCTCATTAAAATCTATGCCTTTATGTTGATCATATCCTTTGACAACCAGTCTAGCACGAGAACATTTGTTGCCCCCATCTTCCTCTTTCAACTTGTATACCCAACGATTCTTCAAGGGTCTTCGATTAGGCGGAAGTGGCACTAAATTCCCAAGTGTTATTAGCCTGCAATGAACTCATTTCATCTTGCATCGCCTCTTGCCATTTCAAAGAGTCAATTGCCTTGCAAGCCTGTTTATAAGTAGCTGGTTCAGGTTGATCAGAAATCAATAGTTCAGGCTCTGCCTCCTCTAAATACAATAACTCATAATTAGAAAATTTGGAAGGACGTCTCCTCTCCCAGGTAGATCTCCTTAAGTGAGAACCCTCCTCTTGCAAATTTGAATCATCCAAATTCATTCTCTATAACTGATTTTGAACATTTTCTATGTCAGGTTGCAAATTGCCTTGAGATACCTTCTCTTGTGGCTGCATACTGCCCTGTTGCATATCAAGAGTTTCCTGTGCACCTATAGTGCTCTGTTAAGGCAAAAATAAACACCATGTGATATTTACTGGAGGCAGCATATTAACCAAAAGAGGTTGCGTAGGAGTTATTACCTGTTGCGTTGGTGTTAGAGGCAACGGACTTATATATGGGGGCAGCGTATGTGTTAGGGGAGGCAGCATGGAAGCTGAGGAAGTCAAACCTCCAATGTTATCATTAATTCTTCCTTGACTGGAGTGCGTTTGAGCTAAGGAAGGCTGCGTATGACTAGGAACTTGAGGCAGCGTTGGATGTGAAGGAAGATTTGAGGGGTCTGCTGGCAGCGATGACACCATGGAAGGTTGTGTATTACCAAACAAAGAGTTTGAATGTGGCTGGGAATTATCAATGGTTGAAAACAAAGGAGGCTGCATAGGAGTCTACAAGCTAACACTAGAAGTCTGAAAACTGACAGTGGGAATATTGCCCACACTAGTTCCATTATTAAACAAATCAACTGATATATATATATTCATTTGAAGACGTATTTTCTTTGTGTAAACCTAGGAAAACTTTTTCGTTGAAGATGACATCCCGACTGCGAGTGATCTTTTTGGCGACGAGATCCCACAACCTGAATCCATACTGATCCTCACCATATCCAACAAAAATACACTTCTACGATTTGAGATCCAATTTGGATCATTTCTCATGGGGAATAAGAGCAAATGCTTCACATCCGAACACCCGTAGATGATTATAAGAAATACGTTTGCCCAACCACCTTTCCTCGGGATGTCAAGATTTAACCGAGATGAAGGAGCTTGATTAATGAGATAAACCGCTATGTTGCAAGCTTCTGCCCAGAATTCTTTTCCCAGTCTAGCATTGGAAAGCATACATCGTGCTTTTTCCAAAATCATTCTATTTAACCTTTCCGCAGCCCCATTTTCTTGCGGTGTAAAAGGAACAATTTTGATTCTTCGAATACCATTTTCAGCACAAAAATTATCAAACTCTAGTGAACAAAATTTGCCACCATTATCCATTTGCAAACATTTGATATTATGCCCACTCTGATTCTCAATTGAGCTTTAAAAATTTTGAATTTACTGAACACTTTAGATTTTCTATTGAGCATAAAAATCCAAACTTTTTTAGTGCAGTCATCAAGGAAAGTCAAAAACTAATTAGAACCTCCAAGAGAAGTTACCTCGGTTGGCCCAAAAACATCCAAATAAACCAGCTCCAAAGGTGAGGTGTTCTTCTCATGACCCGTCTTCATGAAGTTGACCCGCTTCTGCTTGCCGTAGAGACAATGTTGGCAAAAATCCAAATCCATGGATTTCAACCCCGGTAATTGTTCTCTTTTGATCATGACTTCAAGACCTTTCCTACTCATATGTCAAAGCCATTGGTGCCAAAGCTCGGTTTCACTGTCTGTCACTATCATAGCAGCTCCCACTTAAGAGTCATTTTCAAAAACATATAAACTGCCCTCTCTATTTCCTTTGGCAATCTGCAGGACACCTTTAGTAACCTTCCATGAATCTGGATAGAAGGTAGTATTGCAGCCTTGTGAAAAAAGTTGGGTTATAGAAATCATATTCTTTTTAAGTTTCGGGACATGCCTAACATCTTGCAAAAGCCATTTGCTTCCATTCTTGGATTGTAGGAGAACATCACCTTTACCAATGATTTCCAATGAATTGTTATCCCCCAAGTAAACTTTCCCGAACTGTCCTCCTTGATAATTTGAGAAGGCATCCGTACAAGAGGTGGCATGAAAAGATGCACCCGAATCTAGAACCCACAAATTTGAAGTGATTTCACTTACGGATAAAACCAAAACACTATCATCCTTGTCATAAAAAGAACTAACCTCACTGTCTTTAACCTTCTCTTGTGCCTTCTTATAGGAATAACAACTTTTCTTGGTGTGACTAGAATTACCACAAAACCAACAGTCGCCAACTCTACCTCTGGAATTTGACCTCTTCGCTTATTTTGATCTTCTTCTGTTATAGTCTTTGCTTCTATTCTAAGGCCTTCCTCTACTGACAACAGTTAAGGCTTCACCGGAAGATGTTTCTTGGTTCTTTCTTCGCATATCTTTGCTGAGGAGTGTAGCTGCTACGTCATCAAAAACTAATTTAGTTTTGGCTACAATTGAAGTGCTCACGACCATCACGACACCTTCCCAGCTATTGGGTAAAAAACATAGCAGCAAGATTGCTTTAATTTCATCATCCATTCATAATAAATACCTTATTAGATGTTGAAGCCATCTCATACATTTTAGAAAGTTTATCCCACAACTCCTTCGAAGTGTTCTCCGCTGAAACATTAAACAATACATTGTTGGACAGCAAGAGGAAAATCATAGCTCTTGCCTTCTTATCCATCTTGTCCTACTCTTCATCCGTCATCGAGCTTGGCTTCTTTGCTACCCCTTCAAGCGCGAGTGAGAGGTCTTGTTTTATCAGCAAAGACTCTATTTGCACCTTCCACAATCCAAAATTCTGACTGGAGAATTTCTCAATCTTCAGTTCCTCCATGACTCGAAAATCCAACACCGATTTTCACAATCAGCTATACCGTCACCGTACAGCTCTGATACCAATTGTTAATGTTGGAAGCACAAATGAATTGCAGAAAAAATAAAACAATAAACAGAGCACAGACAAATTAGAAAGCAAAATTAAAAGAGACACCAGATTTATCGTGGTTCACCAAAACTGGCTACATCCACACTGAGTAGAGGAATTTATTATTGCTAATGAATTGGTTTTTACAATGAGATGTCCAGCATATATAATGCTTCATCATACACCAAAAAAAGAATGTGAATAGTCAAAGAATTGGCAGGAAATTTAATATGTCTGTTGGACTTCATTTCCTAACAAAAACATGATAAGCGGAAGCATACCATGACAGATTACCAATCTAACAAACTTAACCACCTTACATTTAGGCAATAATCTTTTCAGCGGCAATATTCCATCTGGAATGCACAGATTCCCTAAGTTGGAAAGATTGCATTTGGGTGGGAACAAATTAGAAGGAAGCATTCCAAGTGAGATAGGTCAAATGGAACATATCGGACTCTTAAATCTTAGTCACAACCAATTATCTGGAAAAATTCCAGATTCTCTTTGTAGCTCCCAGCAGCTAAGGCTTCTTTTCCTTCACCACAACAAGTTATCAGGGGAGATACTTGTTAGTTTGAAGGGATGCCAGAAGTTGGAGGTCCTAGACTTGTCTTACAATAAACTAGGGGGAAGGATACCTCGTGAAGTTCTTGCAAACCTTAAAAACCTGCAATTCTATCTCAATCTTTAATGGAATTCTCTACAAGGCCCTTGCCACATGAGATGAGTAAAATTATGATGGCTCAAGCCATAGATATATCTAGAAATCAACTTACTGGGGTGATTCCAATTTCTCTAGGAGACTGCACAACATTAGAGTGTCTAAATCTGTCTAACAATGCCTTTGAAGACCCAATATCAGATTCACTCTCTAAATTACAAAACCTCCAAGAAATGGATCTTTCTTTCAATAATTTGTCAGGGCAAATTCCAATTGGAGGGTTGTTTCCAAATATGCCTGTTCTATCATTGTTTATGGGGAACCTTGGCCTATGTGGCCCAACAAATTATTCATTGCCTCCATGCCCAAATCAAACTAAGGCAAAACATTCCATGCTAAACAAAATAGTCTTATCAGTTGTTGGAACATTGCATTTGTATTATACTTCTTCATTATATGAATGCTAAGGAGCCATAAACTTTCAAGGAAACTAGTCCATCCCTCAAGATTTATTTTTCAAAGGCTCAGCTATCCAAAATTTTCTTATCAAGATCTTGTCATTGCAACATCTGGATTTGATGAGTCCAACTTGCTTGGAGTGGGTAACTTTGGATCGGTGTACAAAGGCATTTTGAGGGATGGTAAGGTAGTTGCCATCGAGACTCTTAGTTTGCAAAATGAAGAAGCTCATAAGTGTTTTAACAGAGAGTGCAAAGTGTTAGGGAGGATTCGGCACCCTAACCTCATCATAATCATAAGTGCATTTTCTTAACCCTGGTTTCAAAGGTTTGGTTCTTCAATTTGCATCTAATGGTAGCTTGGAAAAACATTTGCACGTTGATAGAGATGATCGAAATATTTATCAATTGGGATTGAGTGTGTTTGAACATTGCTATATATGTAGCCCATGGGATTGAATATTCACATCATGATTGTCCTTTCCAACTTGTGCACTATGATTTAAAACCTAGTAATGTGCTCCTAAACACCAGCATGATAGCCCTTGTGACTGATTTTAGTATATCCCATTTAATAGCTAAAAACTCCATGGATTCACTGAGCATGACAACAATTGCACTTAAAGGATCTATTGGTTATATTGCTCTAGGTATTTTTTTTGAATTTTCTTTATGTTAGCATTATCATTTCCTTTAGTAGCTTTTTAAGAATTTCATGAATAAAATTGATTGCAAAGTATGGATTGGGAGGAATGTCTCTATAAACGAAGATGTTTATAGCTATGGAATTCTGATATTAGAGATGGTTACAAGGAAGAGGCCAAGTGATGACATGTTCATGGGAGACATGAACTTGTAAAACTGGGCAAGGTCAGCTTTTCCAAACAGACTATCAGATATTGTTGATAGTGGGCTATTGATAGATGTGAATGAAAACATGGAAAGAAATAGATGTCTTCTTTCTTTCATTCATGTTGGTTTGCTTTGCACTAGTGAATCACCAAGAGAATGACCTTCCATAAAAGAAGTAGCCGATGCCTTGGAGAAGCTTAAGACATCTTTCATGGGAGGTGTAGCTGCTTCCAATTTAACATCTACCATATCAGACCTCCTGCACAATACTAATCCCATAGAAACATTGGCATCTAACAATCAAAGTTCTACATTTTAGATATTTATAAGTTCAATTAAGAAGTTTTAGTCCTTTATATTTACTAGTTTCAATTCTCTCTTCCGTCACAGCCTAGTCTTCTTTAATGTCAAATCCACCTTAAGTTTAATCCTATTTCTTTGAGCTTGTAAGTTGTTCCAATTCATGTGTATTCATTATACTAGGTTTGAGAAAGTAGAATGTTGTCTATATATCCTTACTGAAATATTACAAAATGTGTAACATATTGTCCTATTTATAGCACCACCTCTCATATTGTGCAGAAGTTTAAGAAGTGTTTTCCTTTCCTTCCCTAATATTCATTAATCTCTGAGCTCTAAAACATGAGATCAATTTGGATGGCATATGAAGGATGATATATTCATGTCTAGAGAGGAGAAAGCATGAATAAGAATTTAAAAATCATCCATCTATTCAATTGTTGAATATTTGGAATAGTTAAATAAACAATGGATCATGGAGCTACTTGTAGAATTCATTCAAAATTTATACCTATAATCAGACATGATATAATTGCATATACCCTTTAATTGAGCATTTGAAATTTAACAAAATGTGTCTTACATTACATCAATTGCATCAAACTATGTAAATTTTAATGTGGTTTGCATTCTTTTTGTTGGAACTTCCCTATTCTATCTTCTCCCAGACCGGAATGAAATTAGAGACAAAATTGTTGAAGAGTCCACATCCATCTTACAAGGTTTTCTAATGTCATATTTCCCTATTGCTCTAAGATTTACCTATGCCCCGCCCTCGATGTTTACAATTTCTTGTGTGGCACCTTTAAGCGAGTTTCATAGTGCTCTAATGCACGGTGGTAGGAGCTTATCTAGCCTAGCAAAAACAAAAGGGGCCTACACCCAAGTATTTCAAAGGGGAAGTCCAGATTATTCAAAGAAATATGGTGTAAGCTATGCTAAATCCAATGTGGCATTGGTTGCATAGAGTGGGTGGTTAGATCCCAACGCATGCATTTACACTGCTTGGGATGCATGAAAGATGGAGATAGTTGAATGAGCCTGGCCATAGAGGAAATTATCCAACTTTTCATATGCAGCTATGATCAACATTATGGAGATGCACAGGGATTGAACAAAGGCCGCCTAATAAATAGGTAAGTATAATAAAACAAAAAAAGTGTGCAAAAATATGGATGGAGCACATGCTTTCCAGAATGTGAACAAGATAAAAATATTGGGAAAGGTGCATTGTACACCTTGCATAACAATAATGTTTTTGATATTGGTAAAGGGGGTTTTGAAAGGGCTCACGTATTGAGATGTGGATGTTTTATAATGTTATGTAGAGGGAGGTATTCTCTTGAAGACCTACAAAGGTGAATGAGGGTTTGAGCAGAAAAATTTATTATTTTGAACTTTGCAGAGGTCCGTAAGGTTTTGAAAGATCAAAACTTGCGACTCAAGACCTGCCCTATCATTTGAGAGAAGTTCGATAGATCTTTAATAAAAAAAATGAGCTTGTGGGTTTGTAACATGTCTTGAAGGATTTGAGCTCTGCTTTCCTTATAATTTAATTATCTTGTTGCCAAGAGCAAGTGTTGTTGAATATTGCAAGCAAGTTACATGATGGTGGATTCCCTGAAGCTTTTTGTACTTTTGCAAGCATGGTAGAAATAAATCCTCCATCTTGCGACGTGACAACGTATATGGATGAATAATTTGCTGAAATAGAAATTTTAAATTTTTACCTTGTTTTCCCCTTTGTTTTTTCTTCATTATTGTTTTAAATTGTAATTAGTTTTCTATTTTGAATGGCCTACTCTTAGATGCCTCACGTTGAAGTCTAAAAGATGTAGTGAATCTTAATAAGCACTTTCTATGCTACAAAATTTTCAAAGTTGTCAAAATGTTGGTCTTTGATGTGAGATTTAACACCTAATTGATGCTGAATTTAACTCTGTCTATGTAGGTTGGAGTGGAGTTTTGGGCCTGCTGGGCTCACCGAGCGCTCTAGCACACCACCTTGTGGCACATCAATGAGGTATAAAACCAATGTCATTACAGTTTAGACTATGGTTAAGTACCCATGTAGTTTACAAAATGGTTTAGTTAGTCGCTTTTCACTGAACATGCACTTTCTTTGGCAATCTCATCATAGGCCTAGAGAGGGACTTTTTCAACTGCACGATGTATTTGCTATCATCAACTTTGTTCCTGTCATTTCCTTATTATCTCATGGCTTCTTTAACTGAGCCCTTGTGTTAGACCTTTGTTTTGGTCTTGTAAGAACTACTCTCTATCTTATCTGCTATCATGCTAGAAATTTGTTCAATTGCACAAGGTAGTAGTTGTGCATTAGGTAACTTGTGATTAACAAGTGTCTTCTTTTACCTTAAGAGGGCCATCCCTATTTTTCACCTTTGTTTAGAAACCTTTGATAGAGAATGAATAGATCTCACATAGATATAAATAATTGCAATTTGCAATAGCAACTTGATCATGTAGACAAGTTTAATGGTGTACCATATGGTCTTCTCCTTAAACTTGAGGTGGGTTGCTTCTTAATTTGTAATTGTAATTGATTTGATTTGTTTTTCAAGTAGTGATATTTTTTCCATACACATACCACAGTTGCCATATACTTCCCCTCCCTTGTCCAGATATGTGAATATGATAGTTCATTGATTTAGTTTTTAAAATTTAGGATTTTTAATTGATTTGATTCCATGTTGGGTTGTGGTCCACTAGTGGAGGTGCTTTGGCTATTTTACAACACACCAGGGTTGAAATTCTACAAAGGACCATTTAAACTAATTGGTAGTCCATTGGATTTAGTTTTTAAATTTTAGGCCTTTAAATTGATTTGATGTCATGCTAGATTGTGGTGCATTAATGTAGGTGCTTTGGCTATAGATATTTATAACAATATTTATTTGGAACTCATAATGCTCATTTCTTGAAGTCATGTATCATTCTGGTTTTTATCTAATAAATATTCTACTAATTGTAAATATTAATTATAATGAATTATGCAATGCAGGTTTTGTTTTGTTTGAGAATGTGTATTTCAATTTTCAAAACTAACCTGTATAGAAGTTTCACGAGTATTAAAGTAGATAGTAATTACATTTCGTTCATAATGATCATATGTCATTCTAGTTTTTAACTACTATGACAACATTTTCACTGTCTAAAAATCATACTAATTGTCTAAAAATTAATCAAGGGTTACATTCATTGCAAATACCTATCGGCGTGCCCATTGCACATTAAGTGTGATTGCTAGTATTTAAAGCATGTATGTTTGTTTATCAAAAGCCTCATATTTCACATCTTGACACCCACATTTAGTAGGCATTCTCTTACAAACATAAGCACATACATCATGTTTAGTTGTCATCTCATGTACCATCATTCATCCTCTCATGGGATGTCACATGATACAAAGTTTAGTCAAACTCAGTGACCCTTGTTGCTTTTATAATTTCACACCATTGCATTATTTGGAGCTCAGATGGATTAAGATTAAATTTAGACATTCCATAATTTTAGATTGAGAATTTCTAATTCTCTAAAAATATTAAATTTGCAAGGAAAAAGTTTTCATTTGTTTGAATTTGCAGATGATATGGGAATGATCTTGAGACCTCAAAAATTGCATGCATTCCATGTCATGGGAGCCCATTGTGTTGAATCTTGGTTTAGAAAAACTTTTGTAAAAGGAACATGATTATTAGTCACAAAGAGGGCCGCCATCCAAGGAACAACCCTCATTGAAAACTAACAAATACTTATAGAGAAGGAAAAAATGTATTTAAAAAATATCAATTTCCCAAAATTTGTATTTTGTGAAATAAAAAAACTATGTATAAGCATGGTATATTTAAGAAAGGCAGGGGGAGTGATTTAGTACTAAGTGACATCTCTCCCACTCTCTCTATCACTCTTTCTCTATCTATATCTCTCTTTGCTTCTCGATTCCTCTCTTCCTCTATCTCTCTCTGATTATCTCTTCCTTTCTCTCTCTCTCTCTCAAGTAAATTGAGTGAGGTGGAAGATGTGTAGAATTTGAAAAAATAAAGACTTGATGAAATGATTAATTAAATTGGAGGTTTTGATCTGAATAGGGGAAGCATTCCTCTATTTTCTATGAATTTCAATAGATTGTGAATTATGTAAGGCATGCAATGTATTCAAGTGTAACTTGATAGGATAATTAAACCTTCATTTTATACTAATATAGACTTAAGGACCATCTTCTTGCATTACATGTCCCTAGTTAGGAGTTTCATCATTAGTGTATGTCAATGGATCTAGAGATGTAAAATGCAAATTCCATGGATGGTAACTATTTGAAAGGCTTTCCCAATGGGTTGCAATATCTTGCTCTAATGAACCGATATCATTGTGAATGTTGTAGCCCATATGTTAACACTTTAATAGCATGTTGATACTTAGGCCTAAACTAAATGCCTAAAAATCCCTACAATACAATCCAAATGATATCAAAAGACTATGTCAAGGGTAAAGATTCAAAGACAACATACAGAAGTGTGCAAGTGGCCTATATATAGATGATGTAGATTTTGATTTTTTATTCCTTAGAAAATTAAATTGTGCACTAATGATTTCTCCTTGTAGTCCGCATGATTTTCTAATATGTATTAATGGCACATTGAATATCTTTGAATACTAAGGCAGAACAACATCTCACACAAACATGTACCAAATAGGCTCATAACAACTAGTAGGAAGGGGTGAGAACTTTAGGATTTGAATTTGAGGTTCATTCCTATGCACCACATGATTGATCTTGAGTGGCATATAAATGAATTTGGGGAAGGAAGTGGTAATCTTGAGGTAAAGAGAAGTGTAAATGGAAATGAGGGGTGAATGACAAATGTGTGAAAATAAATATAAATATGTGTAAACTAGTATATATATCTTAAATGCATCTATCTAAAAAAATGGCCAAGAGATATGGCTCTTGATTTATTTTATTTACTTGAGAGTTATATTTTATTTTATTTTAGAACTATTTAAGAATTATTTTATTTTATTTAGATTGTTTACTTTATTTTTATTTGAAGAGCTATTTAATTTATTTAAAGACTTATTTTATTTTATTTTGTTTACTTAAGAGTTATTTATTTTACTTGAGAACTATTTTATTTACTACATACACACATGAACACATAAATTTTAATTTTTAGTTAAGAATTATTTTATCTTATCTATATTGTTTATTTTTATTTGAAAAGCTATTTTATGTAACTTTAATTTCGGGTATGATTGTATTGTTTTTACAAGAATTTTTCTAGATATCTCCATGGTTCATTTGAATCATTTATGCATTACTTGAAGTTTACTCTTTTTTTGTGTAAATATCTTATTCCTGTTCTTGGCACTATTTTCTCTGGAGTTCATGTCAATCTTCGACATATCTTGTGAATTCCTGAGTCACTCTAACTAAATGTATTTGTTTATTTGAGAAAGTATAAATCGTATCCAACAAGGGGACATAGGAGATATTTTATGCTCTTACTATTTAAGTTTTGGCTTTTCCTTGATTGTTTGAAGTTGATTCGTTAAAAGATTTTAGAGTCCACCTTTTGCCTTGTCTCTGCCCCTATTTCTACAAGTTACTATGGTCTTTCTTTAAATGTTTTGTATATCTATCTTGCCAAATAGAAAACTTTTTCATATATCATGTTTTACTTGATCTGCGGATGGTAGTGTCTCAACCTTTTACTAGTTAGATGACCTTTCAACAAAATCATTTTTGAGTTCCCAACAATAACATCTCTAAGAGCTATTATGTCTTACAATAATAATTGTATCTTGCCATCAATTTGTTATACATGGGCCATCATTAAAGGTAATCTAGGCACTTCATTTATATTCTTCTTGTGACTTATGCCCAATAGATCATATGCCATGACTTTGCTCATGGATCCAGTCGACAATATATCTTGCTTATTTGCATTCATGTCTTCCCGTGACTAATATAATTTCAACATCTAACAAATTTTCCCTCACATTATGCTTTGATGATTGTCCTTTCATTATTACTAGAGATTTGATACTGCACAGCTTTAGCGCAAGCCTATTTTTCAAATTGCTTCATTTAGCTTCACGAATAATCTCCACAAGATTTTTTCCCTTTTTAACATGATGGAAATGGTTTCCATCTCTCTTGCGCTAATTCCAACACATAGGGAGAAGCTGACAAAGGTTGCACAACTAGGTTTTTCTCTGACCAATTGCTCTTTCTTGAAATTTTTTAAAGCCTTTTTCAACTTATCCTTTTTGTGTGTATCCTAAAATGATTGTATTTTTGGTGACCACTTTTCTTTGAGGCATTTTGTCAAGCAATTCATGCGCTTCATGTATGCTTCTGCACCTTGCATTTTTGTGTATAGGGGCAATTGCAACTACAAAATCTAATAAAATTTAACTTTCCTTTATGCTTGATGTATGTCCATGCCTTTCCAAAGCTCCCTCTTTGGCATAGGAAGAGAGTACACACACAATTTACTTGTAGTTTTCTAATGTCATCTTGAATGAATTCTTTCAGTAGTCAAATTACATTTGGTAGTATGTTATTTGATAATGTCTCATAAAGTTGTGGATAAATATTTTGGGGTGCAAAGAGTTAAGATAATGATATGTGTTTAGATAATTATTTGTGTTTGGTGTTAAGGTGTTGATTTCAATGTACACAAAATCAGTTTATGATTTTGGCTTATGGTTGTTCTAATTTTTCTATTATTATTTGCTTTTAAGTAATGAAGATAATTGGTAACAATACAAGTAATTATATCTCATTAGCTTTAAGCTTGTATCTCAACTTTGGGATAGAAATAGATGAATCAATAGTTTGGTTAGAGTATAGTTTGATTTGAAAATATAGTAAGTTATTAACTAAGGCATATGATTCCTCTCTCAATTTGCTCTGTAGGAAATGCATCATTCATATTGAGCATATGGTCTTAATAGTGACCCTTCAAATTTAAATAAGAGGAACTCGATCAATTTGAATTGTTTAAGAGAACTAGATCACCTATTAAGTTATGTGAAACAAGTAGTTTGACCTTAGACTTATGTTTTCCTCATAATAAGGGATGAAATTGTGATTTAAGTCTATGAATGAGATGATGTCTAAATTATGCAATTAGCATCTTAGAAGAAAGTTTATTGGTTTTCATTAGTTCCCTAACACATTTCATCAAAAATTTAAATTGAAAATCAATTTTTTTTCTAACTTTCTAGGACGCTAGCGCCCTTGGACGCCAGCACATCCTTTAGAACCTAGCGCTCTTTTGAGATGCTAGCATGTCTTACAAACACCCGCGCACTAGTTGGACGCTAGTACTACGAGAAGACGCTAGCGCTCAAGATAGATGCTAGCACCCCATGTCTTTCTTTTTTGGCACGAAAAACAAGGGAAAAATCCACCAAAAATTAAAAGTTTTCCTTACCTTGCACATGGCAACTCCCTGCTCGATGCGTTGCCTTAGCGCCTCTAGTTGTGGTGGTTGGTAAGATTATCTGCAAGGCATTTTTTCTCGATAATCTTGCTCAGGTGCTCGAAAATGCTATAAGGGGTAAATTCAAATGAATAGTAATTTTTTTAAAAAAATTACTATTTATAGAAAATTTTCAAATTTCTTGCAGCACTTTTTCATTCAAACCTTCATATCTTAGGCTTGCAAAGTCTAATTTTCACATCATTTATTGGGCTATAATCCTGGTTCCACCTTCTTTCTTACCATATGCTCTTTGCTTTAGTGTTGTTTTATTAAATAACCCTACAAAGACCATATTCATCACTATTTATGAAAATTTTCAATGTGGTGGACTCTTCTCCTTGTTTTTGCCTTTTCTTTTACTAGCAGGCATAAACACAGGGGGCATATATCCACCCTTATTTTTGTTTTCCCTTATCATCATTCTCTTAGTATTTTTGAACTAACACATTTTTGATCTTGCAGGATTATTCAATTTCTAATGAAGTGATTTTACAGGATTGTGGCACCTAACACTATGGTTTTGTAGATTCTTAGTCTGGGGGCATCATCCTTCCACTTGGTAAATTTCTGCGGCCTCTACAGTATTTTTTCTAGGTATCCTTTTCATGCTTATTTACTTTCAACATTTTATTTCTATACTTTAACATGGCTTATCACCTAGTGTCATTAGCCTGCTAAAGTGGGGGGAAAATATAGTGTAGAAAATTACGTACCCTCACAATTTCATGTTACATTTTGACTTGCTTTAGTGTCTATGCCCATAGCATGTTTCTAGGGCCACTTACCCCAAAGCTTGGCCTATTTTATCCATCACCAAGGTTTGCCAAAATTTAGATTAGACATTTATTTATTTTAGTTCTGTGAGAACACATGAAGAGTTTGAGTGAATATCCTAAGGACACGAGTACCACACACAGACATCTCCGCGATGCGCTGGCATCTCAAATATTTCCAAATTTAAAATGTTTGATTCTCCCACCTTCTCTTGGGAATCTATTAGAGGTAACACTCGAACAATAGTGGAACGACCCTTGTAGCATACCCAACAATTGGAAATTCCATCATTCCATGCAAAAATGAAAGTTTGGAAAAAGGAAACTCTCTCTTAGCTCTTGAGTCTTTTGACTCTCTTTGATACTATTGAAAGAATTCTACCAGCAAGCTTTTACAGACTAATTTTGAAGCTCTCACAAGAAGATTTTGGAGATTTGGTGCTCCTTCATGTTGTACCATCTCCCATTGTTGGCTTTGTAGGATCTTGGTTGTATTTGAGACTTGGAAGAGGCTCTCTCATAAGGGTTTGAAGTTGTTCATCTCTAGATTTCTCCCCTCAAGGAGCTCGTAGCTTCCTCTAATATTTCATAACCTGGTCACATTGTTCCTTTGAGAAGAAATAGTGTTATTATTAGGTTTTTATATACATTGTTTCATTCACATTTTGGAAAATCATTAGTGTAGACCACCACCTTACTTGCCTTTCACACATTAGAAGTATTTTCTCCCCATAGACTAGGGGTAATACTACTAGTTTTATTTTTATTTTGTCACTGCTTGAAATCCTAGACACACTTAGGATAAGAGCACACACTCTTGCTTTTTATTATTTCAAAGTGGTTGTCTATGGAGATCGAAAGACTGAAATAGGGGCTTGACTGAGGCAATCTCCCACTGGTCTAAACCCTTTTTTTGGTTATGTGGTGTGTAGATTGGAAAATAAGAGGATTCAAACATGCGAGAGTTTGTCCTCTCTTCCATCTCTTCTTGTCATTTATTTATTTTTCTTATGAAATGTGTTATTTCATTGGTTTGAGAATATATTACATATCTATGTGCTTATGTTGGTTATGTATGCAATCTGGATAGGCTTACAAATTCAGGCCTGGCTGTATAGTACAAATTTCAAGGATTTATTGTTGTGTGGATGACAATGCGATGTGCTAATGTCCCCGCAACGTATTGGTGTCTAGAGTCACTTCATTTGGTGCCAGGTTCCTATTTCTCATCTCTTTTCTATTCCATATTTATTTCTGTGATCTTAACTTCAGGTTTTCCAAAATTACAGTTTTTCTATTAGTTCTTACAATTCTTGCTTTGTAAATTGATTTAAATTCATAGCATAGAACTAAGTTGGATTTTGCTAGAGCTATTCTACTCTTCCTGATTGGATATCAACATGATCTTTTCCTCTGGAGCTAGCTTGATCCTCATGTAAGACATAAGTTTGTTTCTAATTAGGTTATTTTCTTAGTCTTTTATTAGATTCAAATTTTCAACACTACAAATAGCTACTTCTATCATCATGTGCATATGCTCATAATATAAAGATAAAATTATCTAACATTTCTATATGCATCCTCATTTCCACTAAACATATATATATAGACACACGCACACGCACACACACACACACACACACATGGGCGAGGGCCCTGGCTTGATTGGCTAAGTATTCCTGTTGCATGTAAGGAGGTCATGAGGTCTAGTCTCCCCTCATCCCCATGGAGTCAGAGGGTGCATCGCACCGGCATCACCGATCACATTTAAAAAGTTTACTAGTGCATTAAAATATATATACACACACCAATTTAAATTATACATATTAATCTTTTAGTGCATATCTATTTAAGAGACAAAATCAAAGCCATTATTCTATGACTAAAATACATAAATTATAGTCTACAAAATTAAAAATTGAAAAAAAAAATTGAGTTATAAAAATACAGAGTAAAGTTAACTTATATATAAAACAAGACAATTTACACATTAAAATATTGTTACCTTCTCTCCTTTTAAGACACAGAATACTGTAACTAGCAATCACACTTTGATGTGCAATGGGTATGCTGAAATTGTAATTGTTATTAGAAATCATTAGTTTTCCACAGTCCATGATGCCGTATGTGAGTGTTTCTGGATTTGACTGTGTAATTGTTATGCTGGACTATATTTTATTAGAAATGAAAGTGTTATGTTTTACATTGTAGAAGAAACTTAAAATCAGTTCACTTACGTATTTTTTATATTCATATTGAGGTAAAATTGCAGATAATTTCAATCAAAGTTTTCTAGAAACTCTAGCTTTCTAAAGTGTGATTTATGGAGACACTTAAGCATTTGGGTACAAAGATATTGATGCTAGTTACTGATGCATTGCATTTTAAAATATTCATTTACATAGTCTTTGGTTGGTTTGTTATTCTCACCTAGAACTTTGATAGGAAAGCTTTCTTTTGGAGGAAATGTTTTAACGTGTTTTCACTTGGGGAGAAGCAGAACAAGCTTTCTTAGTTAAATAGTTACTTGAGAAAATTCTTATGGTAAAAGAAACATAGAAGTCTACAAATAACAAAAAGTGAGTTGACACCTAAAATGCATCCTTATTATTCTCTTCAATCAACAGGAACTCAAGATATATAATATTATCAATCTATTTGAGAATAATCATGGAGAATATGTGAGATTATTATCTCAAGTTTCAGTATTGGCAAACCCCTCCAAATTTTGTGAATTTATCTATATGAGGAAATTAATAAATAACTAAACGATAATATGTAAACATTGCAAATCCTAGCTATTGTATACCAAAACCACATATCCTTGATAGAATAATTTACATAGAGTTGTAGTTCATGTATATATGTATGATCAATTGAGATATACACATCTTGCAGAACTCAGCTGCAGTCATAATATACCTTATGTTTTTGAACCTCAAGGCCAACAAACAAGGGTTTAAACCAATTGAAATAAAACTATGATCTTTATTAATTAAAATAATCTCTTTCACAATTCTATTAACAGTCAATTCCCTCTTAGAATGTATAGTAATTCTTTATACTATATAGAGCATGATGCTCCAAATAGAGAAATAATGTTTGAAATATACAAATGTGTATGTCATAAGAGCAAGTTCGTAGTATAAATCAATATGAACATATTATCCAGATTGTCTTTTAATTTGGGCTTCTTCAATTATGCATATAATCAGATGCATGTGATCATCTTCACATTGACACCAAGGTTAAGTGCTCTGTGAATTGTTTCAGCACTATCATGGAAAGGAGGGTCAAATAGAGACAGAAAACCAACAAATTGCCATGGACCTCCAGCACTCTCTTTGTTCTTTTCAGGTACTTCCTGTAGTTTGCATATCAAAGAGACCTGAAGCAAGGATTCCAATAAGCATTTTATACAAAAAAATGAAAGATGCTTGTTTGATAGCAAAAATTGAATAATGTTTGCAACTTCTCAGATGATGCCAAATTAAGAAAAGCATACCTGTCTAGCTACAACAAGAGATCGAAGTCCACCTTCAACAAATTTATCAATCACTAAATGCACCTTATTTTTCATAGCTTGAGTGCATTTGGAGAGGTCAGTAATCTGTTTCACCAAAATGCAAAATTTTAAGAACAAATAGATACACCATTAAGTAGCAAAAGAGAAGAAATATACACCCCATTAAATGCTAAGCAATACACATCTAGAAGGATTTCAAGTATACAATATATAAAAATAGACATTGGATTCTACTTGCTCCGGTGCTCCTTTGGTAGCTCAATGCCAGTTTCTATTAGAATCAATATGGGTAAAGTGATGTATGTTTATCAACATGATTAAATGATGAAAAATAAATTTAAGAAAAACTTGCTCTTGCCTGTAACAGAACATCAAAGTTTTAAATTCCAATTCCAAGATCATTCCTGATCACAAAAAAAATAATATACAAAATATCTAAAAATCTCAAATAAAGATAACATCTTGAAAAAGATATCTGCAAGGGCAAGTTCCTGGGTGCTACCTCTTTGGGATCTACCAAGGTTCCAACAATAGCACCATCAATTGCACCTTGATTTTAAATTCTTGAAGCTCTAGCTGCTAGAAATAATATTGTGTCCTTATCAACACCTTTTGCAAATACTTGCATAGCTTTTAAATGAGAATTTAGTAACCTATACTGACATACAACATGCAACAGTATTTATTTTTTAGGCCACTATTTTTTAGGCTTTGGTATTTAATAGTCAAACCTTACACAACAAAAAAACAAAACATCAAAAGTAGCTAGATGCTACTTGAACTATATTTTATCATTTATGGACACTACCTTAATAAGTTTTTTATCAACTAACAACTTGTTGAGTGTAAAAGTTATAGTCTTATTATGCTAAAGAAAAACAATTCCAGCCATTTCTTCAATAGCAGTCATTCTTTTTATAATAGCACCTTGAACATCAATTATGCAGTCTTATAAGCTTCAAGGCAAACAACTTTATGCAGTCTTTAAAAGTACTCAAATCATGAGAAGCGAGTCAATTTGTCTATTAAAAGAGTAGTACTTGCTGAGAGAGGTAGTGAGAACCAATAGCCATTGTCACAGAGAGCATGATGGGCATGGTGATAGGAATACCACCAATCAAGAGAACCAACAGGTTGTTAATCCCATCCCAGTATTTCCTACGTTGAATGGGATACATGAGAATTATCTCCAATATGACTCCGACCACAATGGAACAAATGCAAAAGTTTCCAATTGTAGTAAAAACCTGTAATCCAGAGTAAGTGTTGTTAGAGCTTTTCTTCAGTTCAGATTAAGGCTAAAGTCCAACCTAAAAGAATAGAAATTACTCCCTCAAAGGAGGGGGCACATGCAACTTACAATCAAAAGGTATAATATTTTTCATATAATCACCAACCTTGTGGAAATGGCCAACATTGTTGGTGGAGTCCACTAAATGAGTAGCCTTCCCAAAGAAAGTGTGGACTCCAGTAGCAATGACCATGACCTCAATTTCTCCTTGTTTACATGTAGACCCTAAAAAGAGGGAGAATAACTGGAAAATAGTCATAGCAAAATCTAGAACAGCTCTCCATCCAGGAAAAACCCAACCTAATAATGCCTGTTGTCATTGATAATATGGTTGCAACTTCAATATCTAGACTATTCCATGCATTTTATTATAGTAATAATAGTAATTTCAGCTATGCAAGGGATTAGGACCTGTGGGCACCACTATCTTTTAAACTCCATGTATGGGATCAATTTCTTGTGTTGAATGACTACGGTATTCTTTGTAAAAATTCTTCATATTCTCAAGCGAGTGTGCAGGCATAAAACTATACACTTCATAAGTCTTTTCTCTCAGTATTCAGTTGGCTTGCATGGAAGGTAACAATGGGAACACAAGAAAATAATAAAAAGCACCGATCAAATAATTTGGTCTTACCCTCATCATAGCACAAATGACTTGCTGAGCACCTAAATCATGAACCCACTTGTGTATATTTTGTAAAGGAGATTCCAAGAATATAAAGAATTTAAGTAGTCCAAACTCCAAACCACAAAAAATTGTCTTAAAAACAAATACATCATGAAAAAGTCATCAAAAGACATGAAAGGATTCATAGAGCCCAGCATCTGTTAATAGTGAAACAAAATTGCTTGCATTTGATTAAAACACTCCATAGCCCATTTAAAATCCTTGCAAGCTTTCAACATTCCAAACAAATGAATCTTCCTGCACTCTGAATAGAAATGCACGCAAGTGGAAGGCTGATTGCAGGAGAGGCCAAAACAACAAATATGGTAGGATAAAATTCATTAAAAAAGAATATAATATGAAATTTGCCAGTTACAATGGATGTTGCCTAGTGGCCAAAATATAATGTAGGCAATAACACAAACCAGTCAATTGCCTTTGTTTATCAACGCCCTTTATAAGTTATCTGTTCGTACACTGGTTTTGAATCCCTTTTCAATCATTTCCTTTTGAGTTGTTCAAGTTGTCTGTATAAGTTGTCTGTTCAAATATATGAATTTAGTAAAAACACTACGAATGTATAAATTATGTGCAGCTTAAGAATGAGATACTTGTGATTGTGATAGTGACTGAAAGATAATGCTTGCCATAATTAGTCACTGAAAGATAATTCTTGCACTTACTATTATAGATAAGCTAGTTTTAGGTTCTTATTTGACTGCCTAAATTGTAGAATATATTCCTCCAAAATTCTGATCTACCACTCCTTTCCGCTATATAGCAAAAAAATGCAAGAGAGACAAGAGATTATCAAGTTTAAAAATTAAAGAAAAAAAATTAATAGTAAAAGAAACAATTGGTAGATGACAAAAAAAAAAGATAATATAATAGTCATCTGTAGAGCATAAAAGGTACTAAGGGAGCAAACCTTCAGTTATTGAAATTTTCTTGATTTGGCAAAGAAGTTGCATGTGACAAGGTTGTTAAGCGCTCCTCTTCTTGTTTCCTAAGAGAAACATATGGGCTTTGTTGCATGCGTGCATATCTCTAGAATGTGAAGGAAGGGCATATGTGAATGCTTGCAAGGTTGCGAACTCTTGAAAAAGCTATGAATATCAGCCCTTGATGATCAGTGTTGCCAATGTCAATTGTGGCCCTTTGAAGTTTAAGGCCTTGCGATTTGTGTATTGTTAAGGCCCATGCCATTTTTTAGGGGATTTGTCAATGGGTACCACGACTCAATGGGGTTATAGGCACATTTTTTGGGTGGTTGTGATCCCAAAGGCTGGCCTATGTAATGTTTGAACTGAACAACAAAAAACAAGGGAAGTTGAGGTGGTTTTTCACCATCCATATATACAATTGCTTTTACCTGCCCTAGTGGACCATTGACAGGGCCAGTTTGAACCCACAAATTTGAAGTTAGCATAACTTCTTGGCCTATACATAAGAGGATATTAGCTTCATGTTGTTCTTCAACTAGATTTGGGCATGTTGCCCCTTTAAGTTGCTCTGCATTGGATAGGGCAACTGGCATTGCTAAAGACTACAACATATGTTTATTATGTAGTGAGACTAATTCATTTGTGGAAAACAAATGAATGGAGGATAAAAAATTGATTGCTCAGTAGTGGTGAGTGAAGAACTTGGACGTGACATAAGAACATGCCAATCTTCAACTGTACGTTCTACATTTCTTAGGTTCGAGAGAAGTGCGCAGAAAGCAACTTGTGCAGGCTCCTCACCTGTCTGATGAAATATCTTTCTCAATGTAATTACTGTCGTGAAGTTGCACCATAGTGTTCCTCCATAGGAAGTTGAAGCATACATGGGGATGTCCTTTACTGGTGATAATTGGGCTAGGTCACCAAAGAGCAAGACTGAGCATCCTCCAAATGGGAGATTATTTTGGGTATGGAATGCTTCACACAATCTTATGTCTATTCATTGTAGCAACTTTGGCCTGAAGAAGCTCATCTTGTTTATTAGAATGTATCGAGTGAAATATATGCTTTCTTGGAATGTTGCAAGGGGATCACTTCTTTGATTGGTATTCTAAGGGCAGAATGAATTGTCGATGCATGTATGTTGAAAGCTGTAACACCTGTCGGTGTAAGAAGTAGCAATGGTGACTGGCCATGTGGGGTTGTCCTCATGAGGGTATATTTGATGCTTGTTATCAAGTGTGACTTCCCAATTCCTACAGTTCCTTGAATGATAATTTTTAGAGGTAGTTGTAATTGGTGGCAGAGTGGTGTCACATTGTTAGATTGTATTCTTGTTGCTAGTGAATAGATAGGGGTTGTTGTGAATGTTGATCTGGCACATGGTGTTCTTGAAATATTGGCTAATTGGAATCAATGAAATTAGTAGCTATCATTTGTAGTATTGGATCGAAGGTTGGAGCCGCCCAATCATGGTTGAGGTCAATATCATGTCTACCAAGCATGTCAAGTTCGTCTAGATGAATTAAAAGGCCTCGGTATAGACTTGACAAGACTTTACATTTATTGGGAGTGTATTATTTCATGTTGTCTCTATCATTGGAAGGAGTGGTGTCATCAGTTTCAGGTACTAGATCTGATGGTGTGCGATGTAAATGCCATGGATGGTAGTTTCATGAGAAATTTTCCCAATTGTCTAAAATATGTTAGTTTGATGCACCAATATCTTCATGAATGTATAGGAGGAGTTCACTCCAACAAAATGCTTGGAAATTTTTTTCATCTTTTACTGGGACGGTTGTGAACCATGGGGAGACTCGAATAATGGATGGTGGGAAGCGCTCTCTCCACTTATTTTTCTTTAGAGATGCTCTATAGGTCCATTTTTAGTCACTTCAATAAGTGACATTGTCTCTAGTTGTATCAGTCGAGCCATGTAAGATTGAATATAGTTTGGGGATGGTGTGTTGGTTGTGGTTGAGATTGGAACATGTTGGAAATTATTTTGACTTACATTTAAACAAATAAAAGTTCTGCTGGATATGGAGAGTGGTAGTTTCAATAGAAGGTGGCAAGTCTCTTGGGCTCCAATATCACAATCCAAAAGGATCTCAACAAGAATTTTTTGAAAAGCAATTGGGGCAGGCTTATCAGAGTCAGCAATGGTTGAAATTTGAGTCATCATGGCATGGTATGTTTTGGACTTGTGTTAAGCTTTTGCCTCATATTTTGTAATATACTTAAGTATTGCATTGGTCAAAATAATAGGCTAGAAATCTACATTGCCCCTCCAAATTGAGAGGATAGATGAGTTGTGAAGGTTCAAGTTTTCATCATTGCGAACAAAGGTGTGTTTAGGTAGGCCATTTTCAAAGAGTGAAAAACTTGAATTTTCTTGCATGGTCTAGGGTGATTTATAACGACATTCAAGAGACGATCCTTTCCTTTTTAGGCATGTTAGAAGGGTAAATTTTGTTTGTCGTTGAACACGATTGAGCAATTCAATATAATCTATGGAAGGATCTGTTGTGAGTATCATTCTTGTGTCCATCAAGCAAGGGTCATCTTAAATATAATGATGGTAATTCTGGTTTTACATTTCAATGCTACGTGGATTCCAGGTGGAGACATATCTATCAATGTAATCAAGTGTATTTTTTATTGATTGAAGGTTGTTCCATTGTAATTTGGTAATGTCAAGTGCTTCTTGGAGCCAAAGGAAACCATGAATATGTGTAGATACCCTATGTTTCCATTCATACCTAGTGAAAGGGATTGTCAGCAAGTAATATAAAAGAGAGTAGAAGGTAAGATGAGGGTATTAGAAGGTAAATGTACCTGTACTATTAGTTAGTTGCACCAAGAAGCTTTTCCAAGACATCCTCATGAAATGTTGTAAACCTGTGGTGCATGGAGAGTGCAGAAAGGTGTGGATTGTGAACTATATTTTGTATCCTCGATTTAACAACATCAGAAGGATTTAAAGGTGTTGTACCAAGCATAATATTATGCAAGTCTGGCCATTTTGTATCTATTGCACTAAGGGTGAAGAACAGTGTTGGGTAACCTACTTGAATGACCATGTCAGTAAGTTCTTCTCTACACTTATTCTAAAATGGGTGTGTACCATGAATTGACAAGCCAAATCACATAAGTTGATCTGCAAGCTTGTTGTCAGGTAGGTCTTTTAATCTTTGACAAAGGTCAGCAATTGTTGTGGGTAGACAATCATGTAGCTGTTTGTGGACGAATATAGAGGATGTGGCTTGGCTTCGATGGCGCATAATTATATTGAGCATGAAGTACCTAAATTATGGGTGCTGGCCAAACCTATTATCATGGTACCTTAAAAGATGAAGAGCATATTCATGTAGATTAACCTCTTTCATTCGTTGTTGTTTGAATGTACCTTCTCCATTTGGAAACAAAGTGGGAGATGCCATTGCAAATAATCCTTCTATTGTGTATTCATTTATTGGTGGTGGAGAAATGGGAAGCCAATCTACAATAGGGGTTGGCTATCCATTCCTTGGTTGTAGAAAAGATCAGACTTCTTCCATTAAACTCTACGAGCAGGTGGGAGGTTTTCCACAAATGAAGTCGTGGTTTACATATCTTCATGCAATGTTTCATCCTCTACAACATCTGTTTGCATAAAGTGTGGATCAGAGTGGCTAGGATTTGAATTTGTCCCATATAGAAGGTCTGATATGTCATTGGAGGCATGGGGTAAACATGACAATGCAAACTCATCTATTTGCACATCCTTGTAGTATGGATCATAACAGATCTTATATTTCAATGCATCATGAACACGACCTCTACTTACATAGAAGCTATATTTTTTATGTTCAATGTTTTCCTAGTTTATTATTATGATATCTAATTCATCTACATGCCTGGGCAAGTAGGTTGCAATTGTAGATATATCTTGAGGAAAATAAATAGTGTGACCACTATATTCTAGTTGTCCTCCTCTTGCATAGGTGACTTGAAGGATAGGGCTAATCCTTTCTATCAACATCTCCTCAATTTGAGTAAGTTTTTGTAAACATTCATGTTGTTCACCAGGGTCCATATTGTTCCATTTTGAGAAGCAATTTCCATATTTTTCTAATGTGCATCTATAACAAGTAGTGATTCCATTTGATTGCCTAGTTTTAATTCTTGGGTATCTTTCCATGCAGACAAGGCATGTTGACATGTTTGAAAGGTTGTCCAACTTTGAACGGAAATAATTTCTTGCAATGTAATAGTTTTGTGGGAAAGTTGGAGGAGGATGGATTTGGCTAGATGGGGTGACATGAACTATATGTTGTAATATAGGTGTACATGTTTGGCTATGGGGGGGTTATTGGAAGAAGATGGTGTAGATGTTGATGCTCCTTCAAAAAGTTTTTAGTGGTTATCTCATCTTCTCATGTTAATAGCATTTTTCATTTCATGGTATCTTGTACAATGCATTTGGTTTCAACAGGAACGCTTTGCCTGCAACCTTTGATCTTGTTCTTCCATTGTGGTGTATGTTGAAGAATGAAGGAATGCAATATATCTATGTATGGAGAGTCTGTAAATATATTTATAACAATTTAAAACATGAAAAATGAAGAAACCCAACTATTTGTAAGTAACTACTTTATGGCATTACTTGACACAAATGTGCAAACATATTTTTGAATAACATGACCAACCATTATAGAAAATCTAGGGAGAAAATATTGTGTGAAAAGAGAATTTGGAATAAGCAAAAAAACACAAGATATCTATATATATATGTCTATTTGATGTTATCCATTTTTACATAAATGGGCGTGTTGACTTTTTCCCAGACTGGATGCTTATTCCCAGATTTCCCTACAAGGTAGCCATCAGTGATCAACAGGATCTCTGGGCCAGGGGGTCAACAGTGTAGGAGATAGACTCTATATTTTATCTCCTCTTCTTCTTCAGGCTCTGCAAGACCTAGGGGGGTATTCCCTACTCAACATCCATGAGGATATGCATACAAGGCTGGGATGCTGACAGAAAGCAGATAGTCCTCTTGTAAGTAGACCAAAACTGAATGATAAGAGCAAAGGGGCTAGCTTTGGGCCTATTAGCAGTTGTAGACAGAGGACTGAGGATCCTAAAACTAACTCTAATGTCCTAATGGTTGTTTTAGATTTTGATTTGGAGTTTAAGTGTGGATGCAAAGCTGGACATGGTTATAACACAAAAACAAAGCATGATTGGTGCCTATCCAGGGCCTGGAGTCAGTAGACATACACCTGTGAATGATCAGCATAAACAGCTAAAACTGGATTTCAAGGGGATATATGTGATACCTGCCTTACAGGTATCTCCCAATATAAAGTGTTAGGTTATCTCTACTTATGGTATCCCTACTGCAGTATACCCTTCCCAATGTTCAACCTGAAAACAGTTTAATCTACCCCTTGAGCAGAAGTTAAAAGATCAGACATTCAACATAGGAATTCTATGCTCTAGAATCTAAACATTACTCAAATATCCAGATTCAGAAGAAGAATACATGCAATACTGGAGACAGAATTAACACAACACATGCTAAGATAGCATTTCTCATATAAGTTTAATCATGAAATCAGTGGGTTCATGCCAAAAACATACAACAAGAGATACATAAACTCACAGGTAAGCTGTACAGAGCAACCAGATCAGCTTGTCATGCATTACAGGGCCAAAAATCTTCAACTTTCAACAACCAACAAATGAGCAACACAACCTGCTTATAACAGCCAGGTAGGTGCTCAGCAATTAATTACATGGTTGACCAAAAATCCCGCCAGATACACAGTATCAGAAGGATGGCGCTCAAACATTACCAGATTGGCGCCCAAACTTGAATGCAGCAGGTAGGGGAGGAGACAGGAAGATTTCTCGAGCCCTGCGCCACTGTCCGCTGATGTACACCTTCCTTCAGGTACCAGATCCGCCCACGCCATCGCCCATACCTCTGCAACAATCGCCATTGATGGCGCACCAACCCGCGGCCTCGGGAAGAACATTAATTCTGCATCGCAACCGTTTCCCGCCGAGATTCATCATCATGATGTTTCGAATATGCAGGATAACATTATCCCACATGCACCCCGCGATGACCTCTTTAACACTTTATATACTAGGTCATGAGCATATATCATGTCGGTGCTTTTGCTCCTGACGACACTAGTATAAGACTTCATCATCATCATCCTCCAGCAGCATGATATCCTGTTGCCCGAAATATCACCCTGACGTCAGCATCATATCGCAATACAACTGCATGATATTCGCCTTCACCCGCACAACCGGATCCATCGGAGGAACATCCTCCTGCTGAGCTTATACCAAAAGTCTGGCCGATGAACATCCTGATGACATCATCATCATATCCTGCTGACGTCATCATCATATCTGCCTACTGCGCACCTCCTCATATCCGGATGACGTCATCATCATGTTTGCAAATATCGGGAGATCTCCTCAAGATGATCAGTGTTAGAAATATGACCCCCCCGGGACCTTGATGACGTCATCATCATATTAACATCAGGATGATATTCGGAAGACAACCGGATATTTGGAAATATCATCCGGATGTGCAAATATCAGGTTGCACTGTAGCTCCTCTGTAAGATCGGGGCGATAGATGAATATGATGATGCTCGAAAAGATCACCCCCTATAGATAGCGCACGAAGCCGGCAGGCGGATATCTCCTTGATATCAGCATCATCATGATGCTGGAACAAACACACTCTCGAGTGATATGAAAATATCACCCCCTCCTTCGAAAATATCATGATGCAGATAGGCAGAAAGAAAGATATCACCCTGATATAAGGATGACGTCAGCATCATCAGGATGACAAAACAATCAAACAAGAAGTGATACAACATCATCAGGATGATATTGACTAAGATCATCCTGATGTTCAAAATATGATGACCCCAGTGAATATCGGGTCGCACTTAGAACTCTTCAACAACATCATCAGGATGATCATAACCAAGATCACCCGATGATAAAAATATCACCCCGGCGAGATATCATGATGCAGATAATATGATGACCCCCGCAAGCAACATGGTGATAAAAGGAAATATGATGATGATGACGACGACCCTTAGGAAAAAACAAGTCAGGTCGAACAACTTAGAGAATAACCCCTTCAGAATATCGGGGCAACATCATCATCATGTTTGGGCAAGGTGATAAGTGCAAGATCACCGGATACTTTGAAAAATCACCCTCGCAAGCAGATCAGGGCGCACTGTAGCTCATCAGCAGGATCAGGATAAAAACCAAACATCACCCGATAACTGAATATGATGATGACGATGAAAAACCAGTCGACGAAGAACATGATGATGCAGACCATCATCGAAGACAAGATGATGATGATGACCTCCTCCTCAGGAAAATATGATGCTGCAGCTGAAAAATGCTGAGGAGGTCCAACATTTAGAAAAAATGGGCAGGAAGATAGAGGGTTCAAATGAAGAAACCCCCTGATCATGAAAAAATCAACCCCAGGTCAAAATGAGTGCTAACAGTGGCTCCGAATGGGGACGTGCAGGTGAAAACCTGCAGCGAGAACCAGATCTCCGGGTAGACCAGACAAAAAGCCAAAAAACGCGAGCTGTACAAGGCATTTACACTACATACATATTTTTACAAATGTGCACAGCAACCAATTATTCATGCAAAATAGAACTTAAGGAATTGGCCATGCACAGGCAATTCCAGAACTTCACCATCTAGGGCCTGGAGGAAATAAGAATCCTCCCCATGAGTATTGCAAACCTGATATGGGCCCATCCATAAGGGTTGAAATTTACCATGTTTACCCTTTTCCTGACCTTTAGCATTCCAAATGAGCACCAGATCATTGACTTGAAACTTCCTTTTTGTAGTTCTCCTGTCAAACTGATATTTCATATCCTGTTGTCTTTTGAGATTGATCTGGTGGGCTTTCCTTCTGTCTTCATCCAATGCAACCAGCTGATTCACTCTTTCTGTCATGGAATCTTCAATCTCCTCATCATTTTCCTGAATGAATCTGTAAACTGGTAGGAGATTGTTTATGGGCAGTCTAGCTGATGCACCATATACTAGCTCAAAAGGTGACTTCCCAATAGCCCTTTTCACTGTCACTCTGTCAGCCCATACTGCTAAGTTCAACTTTGAGTCCCAAGCTCTTTTGTTCTTGTCCAGTATCCTCTTGATAATTTTCATGATGCTCTTATTGCTTGATTCTGCTTGGCCATTTCCTTGTGGGTGATATGGTGATGTATATGACAGATTTATCCCATACCTGTTGCAAAAATCAACAAATTCACCTGATCTGAAGCACATAGCATTATCAGTGATTATCTTAAATGGTACTCCAAACCTGATGATGATGTTTTCTAGTATGAAATCTGTCACCACCTTACTTGTAGCTCTCTTAGTTGGAATGGCCTCAATCCATTTGGTAAAATAATCAGTTGCCACCAAAATCCAACTGTGTCCCCCACTTGATTTGTCTGCAATTTCCCCTATGAAGTCAATTCCCCATTGATGGAATGGAGCATCCACAGGTACAGTTCTGAGGGGTAAAGCACCATCATATTTCAGCTTTCCTGAGAATCTTTGGCAAGGGTCACACTTTCTCACTAACCTTTGTGCATCTGAAAAGAGAGTAGGCCACCAATATCCTGCCCTGAGAATTTTATGAGCTGTTGTTTGGGCAGTATAATGTCCACCACACAATCCTTTATGCATGTCAATCAAAACATTGTTAGCCATATCCTCATCCACACATCTCAGCAGCACACCATCAGGGTTTTTCTAGTATAGCTCACCTTGAACAATAACATACCTGATTGCATGTAACCTTAGAGTCCTCTTTTGATTGTCACTGAAATGGGAAGGACAATTCAGATTTTGCAAGTAGTAGATAATATCCTTGTACCATTCAGATCCTGATACATTTACACTTTCATCTTGGACTGCATTAACTTGGCATGCTTCCAAGTTTGACTGTGCCATCATCTTGGCTAATCCTTGTCCTCTTATTAACTTAGTAACTTGTATGTCTATGTTGAACTCCTGCAGTTTGTTTATCCATCTGCACCTTCTTCTAGTCACCTCCTGCTGAGTGAATATGTCTTTGACTGCTGCATGAGGTACATATGCAATGATATATGACCCTACCAAGTATGGTCTGAAACTTTTGATGGCTCTGACCAGTGCATATGCCTGTTTTTCCATAATATCATACTTCAACTCAGAGGCCTGCAGGGACATACTGAAGAAAGCGATGGGTTGTTCAAAACCATCTTCATTTTTCTGTAACAAACATGCAGCAACAGTATGAAAGGAAGCAAATGAAAATACTTGGAATGGCCTAGAAAAATCAGGAGATTTAAGAACAGGGGCCATCTTAATTGCCTCTTTGATATTCTGAAATGATTCTATTGCTTCCCTTTCCCAGTTGACAGTTGCATCCTTCTTCATCATCTTGGAAATGTTCCTTGTGGTTTCTGCAAAGTTGGGAACAAATCTTCTAACAAAATTTATCTATCCAAAGAAGGACTGAACTCCTTTCACAGTTTTTGGCATTTGAATCCTGTCAATGGCTGCCACTCTCTCTGGATCTATCCTGACTCCATCCTTGGAAACAATATGTCCCAGAAGCTTTCCTTCAACTACTCCAAAGGCACACTTCTTTGGGTTTAAAGAAATACCATATTCTAGTGCTCTTATGAAAATCTGCTCCAGATGCGAACAATGCTGCTCTTCTTTCTTTGAGTAAGCAGTCAGGTCATCCTGATATACAGCCAGGATTGAATCAATCAGCCCTGCAAAAGCAACATCCATTGCTCTTTGAAATGTAGCACCTGCATTCGTTAGTCCAAATGGCATTCTAACATACACATACGTTCCCCATGGAGTGGTAAAGGCAGTTTTATACTGTTCTGATTCCTTTACCTTTACCTGATTATATCCTGAAAATCCATCCATCATGGATAGGAGTTCACAACCAGTCACTCTCTGCAACATAGCTTCCATATTAGGCAGTGGATAGTTATCCTTCAAAGAGGATACATTCAAGTTCCTGAAATCAACACAAAGCCTAATATCACCATTCTTTTTTCTGACTGGGAAAAGGTTAGACACCCAAGTTGAATGCCTGATTGGCACAATTATTCCAGCTTCCCTGAGCCTTTTGAGTTCTTCTTGCATCTTGGGAGCTAAGGTAGGATTAATAGGTCTTTGCCTTTGTCTAAATGGCTTAGCTTCAGGCTTCAATGGGATCTCATGCTGGAATAAGTCTTCCCTATAAGCTTTTAGGTCCTCATATGACCAAGCAAAAACATGTTTATACTTTCTCAGTAATGCAATCAGCATACTTCTAATGTGTGGTTTGAGCTGTTTACCAATATATACCTTCTGAGGGGCCTGAGATGTCCCCAAATTTATTTCTTCTAAATCCTCCTTATTTGTGGGGGATGTCTTTGTGACCATTTTGTCTCTACTGTCAAAAACTCTTTCCAAAGCTACCAACCCTCTAGGGATTTTATTAGTCCTCAACTGAATGATCTCTTTCCCCACAAGAGTCTCTTTTCCATCTACAGTCTCTACAAAAGCTTGGAAATCAATCTGTTGATTCTCATATTCATCTATGCAGTGCAAAAATTTCAATAAATCCCTATCATCATTAAACACTTGCCAACTGCATATGTTTTCTGGTATGGCAAGCCTAATTTTAACTTCTACATTTGTAACACCTGACAGAGTGATGTCATCTGGCCTTATTGCAACATTGGCTAAGAAATCAGCCATAACATTTTTTGACCTTTCTACCCAGCCAATTGAAAATGCATCAAAAAGTTCAATGGTATCCCAAACAGCATGCTTGTATTGTTTCAGTCTTTTATTTTTTGCAGCATACTTATTTCTGATTTGGGATACAATCAGCTCAGAATCCCCAAATACTCTTAACATCTTAATCCCATGTTTGAGAGCAATATTTAGGCCTAAGAGTAAAGCCTCATATTCTGCAATATTGTTTGTGCAATCAAACCTCAGCAAGAAAGAGAATTTGAGGAGCTTACCAGTTGGAGACAGGAAAACAACTCCAGCTCCAGAGCCTTCTTTTGCACAAGCTCCATCAAAAAACATGGTCCATAAGCCTTGCTGATCCAGCTCTTCAATGCAGACATTTTTCTTTTTATCTTCTGTATCATCTGAGACAACCTTGAAGTTATCACAGTCAGTGTCTACAAAGCATACTTGTTCATTTGCTTCTTGGTCTTCCACTGTCTCTGATGATCTTTTCTCTCTGATTAACTTGACATCCCTGCCATTCATTGGAATCATGGCATATGACAGCTGCATACTTCCACCAATTAGTGCTGCCCATCTTCTTGACAACAGCATACCATACTGTGGCTTGATGTCAACCACTGTTATATTCATCTTATATTTCTTTTCAGGAAATGCTGCCAGTTTGAAATCTACATCCTTCATGATTCCAATGACTGGTACCTCTCTGGCATCCATAGCATAACATTTTCCACATGCCTTGTCAATTTTTAATCCAGTTTTCTGCATGATGGCCAAAGGCATGACATTTGTAGATGCTCCAGAGTCAAGCATACAATTTCTAATTATTTTTCCATTTATAACCAGGGAAACATAAAATGGTTCCACCTGTGAAGGACACTTTGTCATGGTCATTCCTAAATAGACTTCAGGAGTCTCATCTTCTTCATTACACATGACATGTTTCTCACCCTGGGTCTGATCATTTTATTTAGCTTGAAAAGGTACCCCTGAGATTAGGGATATTGTCCTATTCTTGATCTCTTCCACTTTCATGAGTTCCATAAGTGGAACAGAGACCTTTACCTGAGAGAGGATCTGGGCTATATCAAATGGAGCATAGTTTTGTACAACAGTTGTAGCTTGCTCCACAATCTTGCTTTTATCCTGAGCTGATTTAGCTTTCACTTTCATAGTTCCCTGATCATCATTCTTGTCTTGGGAACCTCTACTTTGATCTTCAGCCTGAGGGATTTTGTTTTCTGATCCTTGAGATTCATGACCTGTTCTGTATCTAAAGTTCTGTTTATTATTTACCCACTGCCTCTTTTGTGGTTCAGTTCCTTTATGACCATGCACCAGCTGACCTGCAGAAATGTCTTCTGGCTGATGTGGGCTGCCTACCTGATTTTTACCTCTGAGATTGTAGTTGCTTTTGACTTGAGCAACTGCTGCAGCTGTGAAGGCTCTAATTTCCTCATCAGAAGGTCGTTGTAGGTTACTCAGAAAATTGCGTGAGTTCTGAGCATACACATAGTTATCTTCATTATCTTCATCATATGGGGACTGTTGGCAGGCTTGAACTTGATGATCTGTATTGTCATCAGCATCATAAAGAGTGTATCCATTGCCTACGAACATCATATTAACATCATCATCCTGCACATGATGTGGCTCATTGCATTCATTACAAGATGTAGCATTATCATACAAGGATTGAGCAATCATACACTGTGACTGTGAATGTGGCATCTGACATATTATACACCACGGAGCATCATCAGCAATATTTATAGTTTTCTTTAGGGGATCAGGAGTTTCCTTGACATGTTGAGCCCTCTGATTTGTGTTGTTACGTGGAAATACAGGCTTACCATCATGCCAATTGGTGTTATAAGGCATATCATGTAATGATGGCCTCTTTTCCTGCCTTTGATAGACTTGCCTATCAGGACCCATCCCTTTTTCACTTCTAGCTAATCTATAGCTTAGGTCCTTAACAACATTTGCCAGTTTGTCTATCTTATCTTCAGGAGCAGATGTACTACCTTGAGTGTTCTGAGGCTTGTTTGGGTTCTGCAGAATTTTTATATCATCCCTTCTATTTGTCTTGCCTGATGCTTTCCTATTGTTTTCAATATTCACTGCAATTCTGAAAGCATCCCTGAGAGTGGCAGGACCTTTATCTCTTAGTCCATATGCAGTCTTTGCATCAAAGGCATTGATATACAAAATTATGCACATTGGTTCATTTGGCCTCATGTGATGTGGCAATTTGTTCAACACTTTAGTAAATCTTGCATTAAAGTCTGCAACCTGCTCATTTGACCCTTTGGTGATACTGGTGAACTCATTTACAAAAAAGCTAGGGTCAGTTTTATCACCATATTGCTCCTTGAATATCCTTTTAAAATCATCCCATGATGAAATACTCCGGTCAGGCAAATTCCTGTACCATTCTCTTGCCTCATCTATTAAGGATTGCATGAACGACTTCATGAAAACATCCTCATGCTCAACCTCAAAATTATCCATAACATTTTGAAAGGCCTTTAGATGATCTTCTCCTGACACTGTGTTATTTCCTGAAAATTTAGGCACTTGCAGCCTCAGATGCTTATCAATGGGGTTAGGATACCCAGGAATACCATCAAACACCAGCTGCCTGAATCTATCTAACTGCATGGGCTGTCTGTTTGGCTGATTAACATTAACATTTCTGTTTGCATTTTGATTTCCTGCATTGTTCAGTGGTATCCTAGCATCATTCACATTTTGTCTCTCATCATGATGCTGATGTTGCATTTCATATCTTTGCTGATGTCTTTGCACATTTGCATTCTCTAGGGTAGGAACTGAATCATTTTGGGCAGTTCTTAAGGCTTGCACTTTCTGCTTCATATCATCTCTGATTTTCATGGCTTGTAGGTATTCTAGTTCTGCTCTTAGACTTTTGATTTCTTCAGCCAATTGTTCATCCTTAGGTCTGGAGGTAGATGGTCTCATACCATTTTGGTCATCATCTTCATCATCCCTCAGAGACTCTGCCTCTTCAAACCTTTCACTTGGGTCTAGAAAAGGGCGTTCTTGGAACACCTCTGACCTCATTCTCATGCTACCACCCTGTTGCCTCTCATATGCACCTTGAATATCAGCTTCTGCATTTGAAAAATAAGGCGCATGTTGTCCTGATGGCCTAGGGTTATCTTGTATATCATCACTTTTTCTGGGGGAGCTCTCATGACTAACTGAGACAGTTCCCTTTCTTCTATACATCATTCTTTTTGTTAATGGTAACTCTTCAAATAAAGGATTTTGTTGGGATCTTCTCCCCTGCATATAAATTTTACTTTGACCGGTTGGGAGATTACTTCGGAGTCGCCACCTATTACTAGGAACTGTTTTCTTCTGAAAACCAGGGTTCTTTCACAAGAGTCCCCAGCAGAGTCACCAATTTCTGTTGACTTTTTCCCAGACTGGATGCTTATTCCCAGATTTCCCTACAAGGTAGCCATCAGTGATCAACAGGATCTCTGGGCCAGGGGGTCAACAGTGTAGGAGATAGACTCTATATTTTATCTCCTCTTCTTCTTCAGGCTCTGCAAGACCTAGGGGGGTATTCCCTACTCAACATCCATGAGGATATGCATACAAGGCTGGGATGCTGACAGAAAGCAGATAGTCCTCTTGTAAGTAGACCAAAACTGAATGATAAGAGCAAAGGGGCTAGCTTTGGGCCTATTAGCAGTTGTAGACAGAGGACTGAGGATCCTAAAACTAACTCTAATGTCCTAATGGTTGTTTTAGATTTTGATTTGGAGTTTAAGTGTGGATGCAAAGCTGGACATGGTTATAACACAAAAACAAAGCATGATTGGTGCCTATCCAGGGCCTGGAGTCAGTAGACATACACCTGTGAATGATCAGCATAAACAGCTAAAACTGGATTTCAAGGGGATATATGTGATACCTGCCTTACAGGTATCTCCCAATATAAAGTGTTAGGTTATCTCTACTTATGGTATCCCTACTGCAGTATACCCTTCCCAATGTTCAACCTGAAAACAGTTTAATCTACCCCTTGAGCAGAAGTTAAAAGATCAGACATTCAACATAGGAATTCTATGCTCTAGAATCTAAACATTACTCAAATATCCAGATTCAGAAGAAGAATACATGCAATACTGGAGACAGAATTAACACAACACATGCTAAGATAGCATTTCTCATATAAGTTTAATCATGAAATCAGTGGGTTCATGCCAAAAACATACAACAAGAGATACATAAACTCACAGGTAAGCTGTACAGAGCAACCAGATCAGCTTGTCATGCATTACAGGGCCAAAAATCTTCAACTTTCAACAACCAACAAATGAGCAACACAACCTGCTTATAACAGCCAGGTAGGTGCTCAGCAATTAATTACATGGTTGACCAAAAATCCCGCCAGATACACAGTATCAGAAGGATGGCGCTCAAACATTACCAGATTGGCGCCCAAACTTGAATGCAGCAGGTAGGGGAGGAGACAGGAAGATTTCTCGAGCCCTGCGCCACTGTCCGCTGATGTACACCTTCCTTCAGGTACCAGATCCGCCCACGCCATCGCCCATACCTCTGCAACAATCGCCATTGATGGCGCACCAACCCGCGGCCTCGGGAAGAACATTAATTCTGCATCGCAACCGTTTCCCGCCGAGATTCATCATCATGATGTTTCGAATATGCAGGATAACATTATCCCACATGCACCCCGCGATGACCTCTTTAACACTTTATATACTAGGTCATGAGCATATATCATGTCGGTGCTTTTGCTCCTGACGACACTAGTATAAGACTTCATCATCATCATCCTCCAGCAGCATGATATCCTGTTGCTCGAAATATCACCCTGACGTCAGCATCATATCGCAATACAACTGCATGATATTCGCCTTCACCCGCACAACCGGATCCATCGGAGGAACATCCTCCTGCTGAGCTTATACCAAAAGTCTGGCCGATGAACATCCTGATGACATCATCATCATATCCTGCTGATGTCATCATCATATATGCCTCTGCGCACCTCCTCATATCCAGATGACGTCATCATCATGTTTGCAAATATCGGGAGATCTCCTCAAGATGATCAGTGTTAGAAATATGACCCCCCCGGGACCTTGATGACGTCATCATCATATTAACATCAGGATGATATTCGGAAGACAACCGGATATTTGGAAATATCATCCGGATGTGCAAATATCAGGTTGCACTGTAGCTCCTCTGTAAGATCGGGGCGATAGATGAATATGATGATGCTCGAAAAGATCACCCCCTCTAGATAGCGCACGAAGCCGGCAGGCGGATATCTCCTTGATATCAGCATCATCATGATGCTGGAACAAACACACTCTCGAGTGATATGAAAATATCACCCCCTCCTTCGAAAATATCATGATGCAGATAGGCAGAAAGAAAGATATCACCCTGATATAAGGATGACGTCAGCATCATCAGGATGACAAAACAATCGAACAAGAAGTGATACAACATCATCAGGATGATATTGACTAAGATCATCCTGATGTTCAAAATATGATGACCCCAGTGACTATCGGGTCGCACTTAGAACTCTTCAACAACATCATCAGGATGATCATAACCAAGATCACCCGATGATAAAAATATCACCCCGGCGAGATATCATGATGCAGATAATATGATGACCCCCGCAAGCAACACGGTGATAAAAGGAAATATGATGATGATGACGATGACCCTTAGGAAAAAACAAGTCAGGTCGAACAACTTAGAGAATAACCCCTTCAGAATATCGGGGCAACATCATCATCATGTTTGGGCAAGGTGATAAGTGCAAGATCACCGGATACTTTGAAAAATCACCCTCGCAAGCAGATCAGGGCGCACTGTAGCTCATCAGCAGGATCAGGATAAAAACCAAACATCACCCGATAACTGAATATGATGATGATGATGAAAAACCAGTCGACGAAGAACATGATGATGCAGACCATCATCGAAGACAAGATGATGATGATGACCTCCTCCTCAGGAAAATATGATGCTGCAGCTGAAAAATGCTGAGGAGGTCCAACATTTAGAAAAAATGGGCAGGAAGATAGAGGGTTCAAATGAAGAAACCCCCTGATCATGAAAAAATCAACCCCAGGTCAAAATGAGTGCTAACAGGGCGTTTGAAGTACATAACATAAAAAGATGTATACAAATTGACATATGAGTCTACATATTGAGAGGTAAATGTAAATGCTAAATGTTCTAAATTACTATAATAACAATGCTTTGTCTTTCTTTCCCATCAAATGGAATCATTTTGATTGCAATATTAAGTAGGAATTCGCAATCAATAACGCTATCTAAAATGTGTTTGGCAGCTTCAGGCTCTGCGAGTAGAAGTTGAAAATCTTTTGCGCCAACACCCTACAAGGCATTTTCTAGTCTATCAAATGCAATAACTTTAAGAAGTTGACTTGTGTCATCTTCTAAGTCCATTTTAAGCATGTAGCTAAAATCACATCCAAAGAGATCAACAGAACACTTTGGGCATCAGAAAGTATGGGGGTACTTTGTACAACTTTTTTCTTACATTTTTTTGTTCACCAACAAAGGGCAAGAAATGTAATAGAAGTTGTCAAGGTGTAGTTTTGAGATAGTGGCCTTCACACAAACATTTTTTTTTGCTCAGGAAAGCTTGTATTTATGATAGATGAAAGATCCATTGGATTTCCAAACCTATGGGGGGTACTTTGGTTTTGTGACAAGGAAACAAAATGTTGGACAAGGCCTTCATTAGGATACCATGTTTTTAGTGTTGAGGCCTCCAACAGATTTGGACTGATAATAATTGCTGTCAAAAAAAGTTGTATCAATTGTTTTTCCATGCCAAGGGGTAATACAACCAGATTTGAAAAATAGAATAGGTGGCTAGGTTGTAAAGGCATATCAAAGATTTGTTTCCCATCAATCTAACAATGATGACCCCATAGTGTTACATCAATGCTACAACTTGACATATCCATTATTGTAGAAATATGCTTTACTGTTTCAATTCCATCTCTTTTACAAATTGTCGATGCAAGGGAGATAGATAAAAGTAAACCTATGACATCCACAAGGGAATTAATAGGCATTTAGTCTAGTGAATCTATGCTCTTGATATGGAAATTGTGCATGTGAAAGGAGTTATTGTTGATGAAGTGTGGAGGAATATTTCAAAAGGGTTTGTGGAGCTACTATAATTTGTGTTGGCCACTTTTATGTGACCATTGGAGATCACGTATAGACTATTGGTGTGAACAACATTGTAGAACTCATCAACGAGTTCATTGAAGCAAGTTACATGTATTTTTGACCCTGCATTGTCAATGAAATCAAAACCAAAAACTTTCCCATTACATCTAGATTTTTGAAATTTATGGATTTGAGTTTTTGTCAAGGCTCGTCCTTGATGGACCATTACTTATGGTATGGGGTCAATGTTTTAATGGGGATTATTTCATGGGCAGAAATGTTGTCAGTTGGAGAAGAGATCGATGGGTCTTGAGAGCTACTTGTTGGAAGGCATCTTGTAGCCTGGAGGAGAGGAATTGGAGTTCCAATTAGAGATGCATTATTTGAAACTATTTCCAAGCTATTAATTATGATAGCCCTGCAAGGAGAGGAAATTGATAATTTAGTAGATAGTTTGAAATGAAAAAATGAGATCCGTAGAACTATATATGGCAAAGCATGGACATACGTGAATTTGTGGAACATCTTGCAAGTATAACATCTTAGGCAAACAACAGAACCTTTGACTAAAGCATCTTCTAGAACAAGATTGTTGAATTCATTAGGAAGTAGTGCATGGTGTGTGTGTATACCATTAGAGAGTTGTAATCGGTATTTGACATTTGTAGAATGATGTTGTTGAATGGATTCTACAGATGTAACTTGTAAAAAAGGATCAAGACTAGTCATGCCTGCAAGAATGTTGGCTATGGAATCTGTAGTTAACATTGTTTCCATGAAGTGAAAACTGAGTGGTAGAAATTAGCTTGCGAGTAAGTTGAAATGTGATAATTAGGTATTGTTAACATTGAAACTTGTCGTAAAAGAAAATATCAAGAGTAATTAGGTTTTGCATTGTTAAAGAGAGTTGATAGAGTGTTTTGTTGGTAGATATTCAAGACCTTTATAACATGCAAATATAAACTAACATAAATAAAATAGGCTTGTTAAAAGAGGTGCTTGTAATGAGTAGGCTTGATTACTAATTGAAAGCCAGAACAAGGAATTGGAGGATGTTTTGTATGGAATATAATTTGAAGGTGTTAGTTCTATGTTTGAGTATAAAACATATGTAGAAGCAATTAAAAGTTTCTATGTGATATTTTGGTATTGAAGGAGTATTGGACATGGTAGAACAGATAAAATAATGCTAGGAATAGGTTGTAGTTTTAGTTTCTAGTACAATATATATGTAGTAGCAATTCAAACTTTCTATGTGATAATTTTAGAAGGAAGAAGTAATGGAAATGCTAGAATGGATAAAAGAATACGATGAATTTATAGTTAAAAGAGCATAAATAAATATGTTTGTGGTAATATATTGTAACAATCATCTTATATTATATAATAGATAGTCGAGTATTACAAATAGTAGTTTAGGTTGAAAGACATTTTTTGTGTGTGTTTGGGTATTAAGCCTACTTGTAATGCTATGCTCGATTTAGAAGATTGATTTTGACTATTTTAATGTTGATTGATGATGAAATACATCCAAATAGTTTGAAAAGCAAGTAGACTATGATGGATGAAATAGGATCAACAAGACATAAGAAATATATGCCAATATTTAGAAACCATGTTTGCAACAAGAACATAGCTGATAAATTACAACATACTCTATTAGTATAGTTGGCAGGTCCTAATCCATGAGAAAGAGGGTATATATTTAAATAGTACCTTATAGGGTAGAGTGGACAAGTCTAGTCCTAGAAAAAATCATTTCTACAAAATAATGGTCTAGTTTGGGAGGCAATTTTAGTTGGTTTTCAATATTAAGGTTATTGTTAATGTTATGTTTGACATTGAAGATTGTTTTTGACAATATAAATGTTGATCAATGAAGAAATACATCCAACTGACAAGACGTGAGAAAGACACATAGAGACTCATCTGATCTTAAGAAATTTCTATTTATGCTACATAGAGACTCACCAATATGATAATATAGATATTAGCTTTGTAATGGTACTCCCATTTTTTTCTGATATAGTAAAAGCAAGCTAATTTGCACCTATTTCATTTGTGATATTAGACACACACATATTTAACATTTTTTGTCTACTTCATAAAAAAGATTTCCAATCTTAAGATTTTTTTTTATGTTACATAGACACTCATCAATATGATAAGATACATCTTGGCTTTGTAATCCTACTCCCACCTTTCTTTTTCTTATATTGTCAAAGCAAGCTAATTTGTGCCTATTTTGTTTGTGATCTTAAAATACACATATTTCACATTTGGTGTCTACTTTGTAGGTTTAAATGAAGTGAACATGTTGAAAAGGATGAAGGAACATATGAAGATATCCAATTTGGGTCATTTGTTTACATATACCTGAGTATACATAATGGTGGAGTTTGCCTTTTATTTTGGGCCAAGTGTTTACATATAGATGAGTATACATTATGGTGGAGTTTTCCTTTTTTAGGGGGCAAGTTTGCTTGAATGCCTTAATAAATTACATAGTGACAAGTGGCCCCTATCCATTCCCTTTTATGATCTCCTTGACATAATTCCATACATCCCATTGTATCCATATCTTAGTGGGACTTATTTTCACCAATTCCCTTGTTTATTAGCCCATACTTACATATATACATTTTGGTGACCCACTTATAGTAAGGCAAAAACCTTTAATTGAATTACTTGAATCGTGGAAGTTTAATTGAGATGTCTTAAAGTGAATTAATTCCAACAAAGTAATATTATATTATTGTTATGTGTTTGACTTTTGCACTATCATGAATGGAAATAAATAATAGTAAAGCATACAAGAAGTAATTTAAAATTATGTTTGTTTATTTATTTAAAAGGTCATTTACATAGATAGGAATACATAGGCAACATTGTACTAAGTTAGAGGCCTCTTTATATATTTTAGAGGGCATTTATATAGTTATCTATATACAGGTTACATTGCAAGAAGATGTAATAGTTGGTCACTTGTTTTGCAAGTACATCTAAAATGAATGGGTGATAGCGGGGGTTGCGTCATCTCCATAATAGCAATCATAGTATAGGTTCCTAAGGAAAGTGCAGAGGCCTTCCAATGTAACATAGGTATCATGGAATGTAGAAAACATATCCCATAGTTGATCGATATCCAATGTTTCAACAATAGGTGTTGTTTGACACACAAGCTTGAATTTCTAAAGAATCTCATGACAACTACTCAACACAATTGCAGCAAGATATTAGACATCACTTTCAAGGTATTCTAGTTTATTTACAGAGGAATCTAATTTGGTTGGTGTGTTTGGGCCATCACCCGATGCAAAGGGGTTGACTATACTTTTGTTGGCATATGTGCTAGAGATTTGAATGACATAATTGGAATGTATATGTTCAACCATATCTTGAGAGGAGTGAATAAAAAAATGTGTAAGTGGTAAACAATGAAAAAGCATTGTAGGTGTAACACTATTGTTTTGTATTATTGGAATTAATTATTTAGTAGCTATTAAATGAATATCAACAAGAATAAATAATGTTGACAATAAAACAAAGAGAGATTTGAAATCTAAGATTAGATAATAGTAATAATAATATTACAATACAAAGTTATAATGACATGAGTTATGAGATAAGGTATTTCAATTTCATAAAATTTAGAATAAAATTGAATCACCCAAGAGAGACAGCATTTTTTGTAATAGTCAAATTATATAAACTTAAGTAAATGTACAAATTCTTGAATATATTTTACATGGTCATAGAAATCCATATTTACAAACCAATAGTGACAAAAAAGACTACCACTAGATTTGTCTTTTTAATTTTGACTAGTTGGATATATTTTGAACAATAAATTATGTAAGTTGATCTAAAAAATATATTTTAAACAACAAAATAAACTATAACACAAAATAAAATAAAAACATGAACAAGTGATTTTAGTTCTATGAGTTATCTCCCTTGCATGTATAACGTGTAGGTGTAATAGTAGGGAAGGAGTTTGAGTAGAAAATATCTACCATGGAGTGTTGTATAACAATGCTCCCTTCGCCTACTAAGTAGTCAAGTTTGATATCAACCATGTAAATAGACTATTCAAACATGGAGGTATAGAGAAGGTAGTTTCTAATTAAATTAATTGAATTGTGGAAGTTGAATTGCTATGTCTTTTAGTGAATTAATTCCAAAAAAGATAAACTTTATTAGTTTCTTGTGATTTACTTTTGGCAGTACCATGCATGAGGGAAAAACAATTGGTAATCATAAAATAGTTCATTTTAAAGTAAGCCTCTTTATTTATTTGAAAAGCCATTTACATAGATAGTATAAACATGTTAGATCATAGGAAGGTAAAGGTCGCTTTATATAGTTTAGAGATCATTTACATAGTTACATATACGTAGGTTACATTGCAAGAAGATATTATAGTTGTTCACATGTTGTGCAAGTACATCTCAGATGACTGGATGACAGAGGGGGTTGTGTCATCTCTATAGTAACGATCATAGTGTATCTCTGTAATGCCCTCACCTTTTTTGGCTTGTGATAGATGTTATTTTCTTATTCCTTATGACAGTTCTGTTATGGTGGGTAGTCTTTTATTGCACATTTCAGCCTCAAGACATCGGATTTACATGTTTTTGGTTTATGACCTCTTTGATTTGATGGACTATGTTCGATGGATATATTTAGACGTCTGTTATGAGTTGTGATGACATTATGAGTACTTCAGTTATGATGTGACATGATGATTGGCTCTCTATCTACTTCTGTGGACCTTCGCATTCTACCCCTGGGTTCATATGACATAGTTTTGGGAATGGATTAGTTGGAGGCCCATCAGGCAGTGATAGATTGTCAGCATAAGTCTATTAGATGTGTGGATGATTCTGGTGTTGAGGCTGAGGTTGTAGGAGTTCAGAGACCTATCTCCCTACATATGATCTCTGCTATGCAATTCAAGAGATGCATGCATTAGGGATGTCAGCTTTTTGCAGTGACTGTTAGTGATTTGGAGAGGGAGGAGAGTTGAGATGCATCTCTTGACGATCACCCACTCTTGAGGGAGTATGCGGATGTCTTTCCTTCTGATGTTCCAGGGATGCCACCTAAGCATGACATTGACTTCAAGATTGATCTAACTCCCGGTGCAAAGCCTATCTCACGAGCTCCATACAGGATGACCACTCAGGAGCTCAAGGAGCTTCGACTGCAGTTGGAGGAGCTATTATCCAAAGGGTTCATACGACCTAGTGTTTCTCCTTGGGGAGCACCTGTGATCTTTGTGAAGAAGAAGGATGGATCTCTACGGCTATGTATCGACTATAGGCAGCTCAATAAGGTAACAGTGAGAAATAGGTATCCCTTGCCTCGGATCGATGATTTGTTTGATTAGATCAAAGGAGCTAAGGTATTCTCTAAAATTGACCTTAAGTCAGGATATCACCAGTTGCAGATTTTTGAGGCAGATATTCACAAAACAACATTTTGCACCTGTTATGGACATTATGAGTTCACAGTGGTACCATTCGGGTTGACGAATGCACCTTCAGTTTTCATGAGCTTAATGAATGGTGTGTTTCGCACTTATCTCAACCAATTTGTCCTCATATTTCTTGATGATATGTTGATCTATTCGAGGACTATGGAGGAACATGAGGGGCATTTGCATCAGGTGTTGCAATGTCTGAGAGAAAATCAGCTTTACGCTAATTTGTCAAAATGTGAGTTCTTCTAGACAAAGGTTAAGTATTTGGGTCATGTCATCTCTGGAGAGGGTATTGTGGTTGATCCCTCGAAGATCCAAGCTATTATGGACTGGCCTGCACCCACTAATGTTTTTGAGGTCTGTAGTTTTATGGGGTTGGCAGGTTACTATCGTCGCTTCGTCATGGGGTTTTCAAGAATTGCTCACCCCATTACTTCTCTTAAAAGGAAAGGGAAGAAGTTTGTTTGGTCAGAGCCGTGTCAGGAAGCCTTTCAGACTCTTAAGGAACAACTGACCAGTGCACCTATATTAGCAGTTCCTGATCCTGATAGGGACTTTGTTGTTTGTACCAATGCTTCCTTGGAGGGTTTGGGAGCAGTTCTGATGCAAGATGGTCGCGTGATTGCCTATGAGTCTCGCAAACTCAAGGATCATTAATTGAACTATCCCACTCATGACCTGGAGTTAGCAGCGGTGGTGCATGCCTTGGTGAGATGGAGGCATTTTCTATTAGGGCATCGATTTGAGCTGCACAGTGATCATCGTAGTTTGCAGTATATTTTCACGCAGCCAAACTTGAATGCAAGATAAAGGCATTGGATGGAGTTCTTGTGCGAGTATGACTTCGAGGTCAGATATATTCAGGGCAAGGAGAATGTGGTAGCAGATGCTCTTAGTCGTCAGAGGCATGAGATCTCAGCAGTTTCTCTTACAGTGGATTTGAGAGGTCAGATTCTCGCTGCTCTTCCTACTGACAGTTGGTGCCAGGAGGTGAGATCCAAGATTGAGTCTGGTAGACCTTTAGAAGGTAGGTTCTCCGGTTACTCTTTTGAGTTAGATGGTCTTTTGCGACATTTAGGTCGTATCTATGTTCCTAATTCTGAGGGTCTTCGCACCTTAGTTTTGTCTGAGGCACATCAGGCACCCTATTCTACTCATCCGGGTGTCAAGAATATGTATGCAGATCTGTGTCAACTATACTTTTGGAGTTGTTTGAAGTGGGATATTGTTGATTTTGTGTTAAGATCTCTTGAGTGTCAGAGGGTGAAGGTGGAGCACTAGCACCCTGCAGGTCTTTTGCAGCCTCATTTGATTCCTGAGTGGAAGTGGGATATCATTTCGATAGACTTCATTGTTGGTTTGCCGATGTCCTCTCGACGACACGATGCTATTATGGTCACTGTGGATAGGTTGACAAAGGTAGCTCACTTTTCTCCTGTTCGTGCTTCTTACAATGCCTCTACAGTGGCTAGAGTGTTCATGGAGGACATCGTCAGACTTCATGGGATTCCTTGTAAGATAATCTCTGACAAGGATCCAGTGTTCACTTCTGCCCTTTGGACTTCCTTGCAACATGCCTTGGGGACACAGCTGAACTTTAGTTCAGCTTATCATCCTGAGACTGATGGTCAGACTGAGAGGGCTAATCAGGTGCTTGAGGATATGTTGAGGATGTATGTTATGGATTGGTAGAGCCGTTGGGAGGACTACCTTTACCTAGTGGAGTTTGCCTATAATAATGGGTATCATAGTTCTATTGGCATGTCTCCCTTTCAGGCCTTGTATGGTCGTCCTTGTAGGACTCCCTTGAGTTGGGATCATTTGGAGGATAGAGTTCTTCTGGGTCCAGATATGCTTAGAGATTTGGAGCAGCAGGTTGAGAGGATTAGAGAGCATTTGGTGGTGGCTCAGGATAGGCAAAAGAAGTATGCCGATGCTCATAGGATCTATCGTCAATTTTTGGTTGGGGATAGAGTGTTTTTGCGTGTGCGATCGCGAAAGAGTCCAATCCGCTATGGAAAAGGCTCTAAGCTAGCACCGCACCATGTTGGACCGTTTGAGGTGTTGGAGAGGATCGGTCCAGTTGCTTACCATCTTGCCTTGCCGCCTAGCCTTTCACGCATCCATGTTGTGTTTCATGTTTCTGTACTTAGACCTTACTATCCAAATATCACTCATATTCTTGATTGGACTGCTCTATAGGTAGAGGACGGGCAGCTGGCTTTGGAGCCCGTAGGCATTCTTCAGCTCAGGAGACTCGCTCTCAGGGGTACAGACGTGGAGCAAGTCAGGGTCCAGTGGGATCCTAATGATGAGACCTCTGCTACCTAGGAGGATGCTGCCAGTATGAGGGAGTTATATCCTTACTTATTTGCAGGCTTCCAGGAGTAAGCCTGGTTATATGGGGGGGAGGATGTAATGCCCTCACCTTTTTTGGCTTATGATAGATGTTATTTTCATATTCCTTATGATAGTTTTGTTATGGTGGGTAGTCTTTTATTGCACATTTTAGCCTCGAGACATCGGATTTACATGTTTTTGGTTTATGACCTCTTTGATTTGATGGATATATTTAGACATCTGTTATGAGTTGTGATGACATTATGAGTACTTCAGTTATGATGTGTTGAATATGTTTTGTAATGGGTTATTATTTACATGTTTTATTTGATTCGTAGATATCTATTTTTGAATGTTATGATTATAATCTTATCCAAGAGCAGGGATGGTGTAGCATTACTCGTCTCAAGTACCCTGCTACGCCACGATTCTCTGACTCTCTATGTGTTGACATATATGTATTTGATCATATTTAATCAGTTGTTTGGATGCAGGTTGCAGGTACCGAACCTCGACTCCACCTGATATAGCAGGTTTGAGTGGGTTCTTTCACCAATGGATATTAGTAATGGGAGATAACATGAGGTTTGTTCCACTAGGTCGGTCGTTGTTTCTGTTGTGGTCTCGAGCCGTGTTGGGATACTTGGTCCTTGTCTTCTGTTGTGGTCTCGAGTCGTGTTGGGATAATTGGTCCTTGTCTTGTGATGATGGGATAAGTTACGTCGTAATGTTTAGTCAAGTCGTATTTTATAATGTTAAAATTATTCTCCTGTGTGGATGGAAGATTCCTTAATGGATCAGTGGTTTTTAATAATGCTCCTACTTTGTTCATTAGATAATTATTGAATTAGCTTAAAAGCTTTGGATGACACTTTAGTTAAATTTTATAATAGGTGAGAATTATAATATGCTGTCCAAAAAGTAATTATGTGGTAAAATTGGATTTACGGGTTCTTAGTGATTATTTGGTAGGGAATATTTTTGGGAATGCAAAATTTACTGCCGTGTGTTATCAATTTCAAAATGGAGGAATTGGGAACCTTTTGATATAGTTGATTTTTGATGGCTTTTGCATTATTCGAGAAGTTGAATCCTTGTTTTGAGAAAGTGGGTTGTTGGAAAGAGAGGCATGCCTTCTGCATTTATTGGAAGGGTTGAATCCTTATTTGAGAGAGGAGAACAGAGAAAATTGAAGGAGGGACTGAAAATTCAGGTATGTGAACTGTCTCTCTCTGTGGAAAAATTGCATTCATTATAGCTTGTAAGTTAAATTTTACTGCAACATGTGCTATGTGTGATCTAGTTTCTCCTGTTTGTGAAACTTGTATGTAATTTGGAAAATTATTTGTCCATGTGTACCCTGTGTGTGTTTGAATGCTGCCCTGCCCCTATAGATTCCTCCAACGATTAACTCTCCTGGTTGAGCCCTTGGCTTAGCCCTTCTAAATTCCTGTGTCCATATTCTGTAACCTGTCTTGTAATCTCAAACCTGTGAAATAATGACTCAATATGAAGTTTTACCAATTTCTTGACCCTATCGTGCTTGCATATTTATCTCACATATTAATCTCTTAGATAGATGTGGTCTGCCCAGTAAGAAGAGGACCCAATTTGCACGGCAATGTGCCCTTCTCTGTAATCAAATTTATCTTGCTCTTCTCAGTACTAACTTGGTTGAGTGATTTCTTTTGAGGCTTTGATAAGGCTCCACCATTCTACAGATGGCTCTTCCATGTATGCCCTTACAGTGTGTTAAGTGCTTGCAACCCCGACTAAATCTTATGCCTCCAACCTTACCTCCACTAGAGAACACCCTACATTTATGTCTTGAATTTTCGCCAGATCTTGTGAAGCTTTTCTTCATAATTTTCTTCTTATCTACAACAAAAAAAAAGAGGAAATCTATTAATGACTGCCATGCATTCTTTCATTCCTCCATTACTTTAGAAGTTATATCCAGCTTGAAGCATATATAAGCTTATTTATGTTGATCCCTTAGATTTTCTTATTGTTATAGGCATTGTTTTGGGAACTCCTTCATAGAAATTTCCTGTTCCATCTACAGACAGCTCGTAGACTCTCTCTTTTGCTCACTGTCAACCTGTTCCTTGGAAAGATTCTATTGTGATCGCAGTCCTTGCCTTTATCTCAGCAACTTGATGCCTACCACCAACACTTCCACCTTGGAGCTATTTCCCTGCATTCGTGTCTAGAAAATTTGTGTGAAGATTCTGTCAAAATTTCTTCTTTTCTGCCAACTTCGGGTTGTTTTTGAGGCAACTGTTAAATGCATCATCTATCTAAAAGAAGAATTTTACTCAGATTGCAGTGTATAGGAGATTATTCTTTTGGTTTGGTCGCATGAGTACTCTCTTGATGTAAGCTTAGGAAATTGGAGTCCCTTGCAGAAATTTCCCATTACTCACTTATAGACCTCTCGCAGTTCTCTTTTCGTTTCGCTATCTCTTTTAGAAGGTTCTGCATAAACATAGTTTAGATCAAGAAACTGTGGGTGGAGTCGACGTAGGGCAGTGGTGGCTCTGGCGACCTGGCTGGTATTGCTAACCACGAATGGGTTTTGGCAGCGAATCCTCCTCTGTGCTAAAACCGTGAGCTGTCTGTTAGCTGTAGTCACTCGACGTCGACTACCACAGTAATATCATAGTCATTGTGTATATCCTTAGTCACGGTTCTCTCTTTTGGTCATTGTTGTTGACCCTCCCATCGTCGTAGTTTAGGCCTCTTGTTAGGAGGGTCGACGGGACCCAAGTGGCTGGGAAAAGAACCCATCTTTTTATCTGATAGGTTATTGCAACTTTCCGTAGTAGCCATCGTCGGTGGTGGGTTCGATGGTGCCTCCTTCGAAGAGTCTTTTAAACTGATTACGCTTTCCTTAACCTGCGGTTTAGTAATCCTGTTTGGTAGCAGTTTAGTTAGAAATTCTTTGCTCATAGTGTTTGCTTGAGTTGTTTTGGCTTGATGTTAGCGGGAACCTTTGCTTTCTAATTTATGCGTAGGTTTGTGTCTTTTTTTTTAAAGTCGTAGAGGTAGCACCATTTATGGGAAATCACCAACTTAGAAGATGCTTTTGGTTTATTTGAGATTTGAGAGTAGTGTGAAATAAAAAAAAAGGGGTAGGAACATGTAGATATATAGATATGCGTAATGTGATTCCTTGTGGTATCGTGATAGTTAGAAATTCAATATTTTAATTGAAAATGGTTAAATGATAGAAAACCTTCATAACGTGTTATGATAGACATTAATCGATGCTTGATAGAAATTTTAACTTGTAGGAAACTATTGGGTCACAGGGCTTGATTTAAATTTTTAATATTTGTTATATTCTTATCTCCTTATTAAAAATTTAAATGGTTAGTGTATGTTGGAAATCTCTGTGCCGCGTAAATGTAACAAAATGCATATATATTCAATAGTTATCTTCTCTATTAGAATGATTTAATTTTATTAGTTCTTATAGTAATGATAGTGTTCTAATTAAGTTTTATTTATACCCTAGTGATCTAGTTAATGTTAGATAATAGTTTATGCTTAAGCAGAATATACTTCTCGATAAATCGTCATTTAGAACTTATAATGTTAAAGTTACAAAATTGGATGTTGGTTCTTAGCGAATCCGATATATATTGATAGGGTAAAATACATACTCTTTTATAGTGTTTTGGATTTGAGACAAAAAAAGGTTAGTTGGGCATCTAGGCCTATAGGAAATGATATAGGTTTATAATGGTTGGGTTATAATGTTGGTTTCGAAGTAGTGATTTATAAAATGGTTTTGGCATGTGATCACTCTTGTGAAATAGGAATGTAATTTTAAGAAGATCTAATTATGAATGATGTTGTAGAGCTTGTGGCTTAAGTTTGTAAAGGTATATATATATAAAAGTTTAAATTAGTAGATTTTGGTAAGGAATCTAATTCGATAGTAACTTATACAATTAAAGTTATTTCTCGTGTTCATTAGAGTTTGTAGATTTGAAGGTGCTTGATGGAAAATATGTGTTATTGGTAGAATGTATCTTATAGATGTTTTAATTTAAAAAGGTATGTGGCGAATCTTAAATGGTAAGTTACACTAATTAGGGTTATGATGTTTTGATTTTCGAATATGCTAGTTAGTAAGATATGCTTAAAAGGAATTATTGTTATAGATGTCATTTTACAATGGTAGTTATTAGAATGGTTAATGTTGTGGACTTGAATGTTCCTTTAGATAGTGGTTAATTCTCAAGTTGTGTTCATGATTGTATTCGGGAGTGCATCAAATATCTTATGTTCATTTATCCTTCTGATCTGAGTTAATTGCTCGTAATGGATCTTGTGTCCACCATGGGTGGAGTTTATGTCTATATGTTGGATTGTTGTGAAGTAGGATCTTGCGAGATGTCAGGACCACTTGTCCATGTGGATTGTCAGATAGTGGTTACCCTTCTTATTGTTTGTACCTTTTTTCAGAGGTGTAGTCCTTGGTTTTGGTTCAAATTATGGCATGTCAATGTATGGGCTTCACTGAATTCTCGGGTCTTGCAATGAATGGGAAATGGCCTCTTGGATATAGTACTTGGTTCTTGATGGTTTTGCTTCATTTTGTGAGATTGTGGATTTCTTGTTGTGGCCTAGGGAATGGCATATGTTATGGCTCAGATCTGATTGATGACTCTTACCTATATGTTGTAGTATGTTTGTGTGACCTGAGAATGCTACGGGAGTGGCTTTCATGGTGGGGCTGGTGCCTAGTGAGAGGCCACCTGGGTAACCCCATGGAAGTTGCAAGCATGTGAAAACTTAATAACTTAATCAAGAGGGTTGGGATATTAAAACACTTAACAAGATAAGTAAGATACCTCACCCATGCCTTGAGTGCTCTCATAGGCTGAGGATGGGATGAGAAGGCCTGGTTGGCAAGGCCAACCTCCTTGTCTCCATGAGAGGACCTGTCGGCTCTGCATGTGTCACCCTATGGGACCAGTGCCTAGAGGAAGGCTGCCAGGGTAACCATAGATGGGGGCCGGCTTTGGTGTTAGATAGCCTAGGTAACCCATGCTAGGACCATACGATGACACTCTCCTTATGCAGTTCAGTTGTTTCTTTTGTTGTACCTCTGGAGTGGTGCTTTGACTTGCGCTGTTATGTTAATATGGTTAGTTGTGTCAAGTCAGTTGTTGTTCATTTATTTTTAGATGTTGTTTCTTGGCTTAGTGGAATCCTCGTCGTTATCTCCTATCTCGGTGGGGTGGACCTCAGGGCTCCACATGGTTGGGTGGTAAGAGCTATCCATTGGTCCTTTTTGGAGATACGGTTCGAGTTCTACACAGAGGTGTTCCAGATCCAGTTCGCTTTCCTCCTTCAGAGGAGTATGCTTTATTATGTATTCTTTTGTAAACCGACATGATCGGTCTTATAATCTTGTAATCATGTAATCTTGTACTGAGACTCTGTGATTAATCTATCCTGCTATAGTAAAAGTTAATTGTCTCTATTTCAGCAGTGTAATGGTTATTCCTTCTATAGTCTTATTTTCTTTTATTAATGCAGTTATGTTGCCCTAGAGTTGTTAGAAGAGTAATTTCGTTAATGCTGTGTAATATGGTATGTTTGGTTACTACTTTGCACTATCTTGCTTTCAAAAAAAAAAAATTTGCTGTAACTTCTGCACTTTAGTCTAGCACTCTAGGGTTACATGACGCGGCATTACAATCTCTATAAGGAAACTGCAAAGTCTTTCCAATGTAGCAAAGCTATCTTGGAATGTTGATAATGCATCTTGTAGCTTTTCAACATTCAATGTTTTGACAACAGATGTGGTTAGAGATGCAAGTTTGAATTTTCAAAGAATCTCATGACAACTGCTTGACACGATTGAAGTGAGATGCAGTACATCTCTTTGAAGTCCATTTGGTTTATTTCTAGATGAACATGATTCAACTGACATGTTTGGACCATCCGTTGGTGCAAAGGTGTTCACTATACTTTTGCTCTCACTTGCGGTAGAGATTTTAATGACATCATTGGCATGTATATGTTCAGCCATATCCTGAGAGGAGGGAATTAAAAAGAATGTATAAGGGGTAATTAAGGAAAAAATAGTTATAGGTGTAACACTAATGTTTTGTTAATTGCAATGTCAAATAATATAAATAATGTTCATGAGAAATAATAGAGAATTTTGAAATCTAAAATTAAATAATAATAATAATATCATAATGGGGAGACCCTGTGGTGAAATGGTGGGGCTTCTTACTTGTAGTGCCAACAACCCAGGTTCAAACCTCGCGGGGTTGCCCTCTACTGCGTCAACAATTGAGGGACCTTACCTAGGGGAGATCTTGTGGTGAAATGGTGGGGCTTCTTGCCTGAAGTGCCAACAACCCAGGTTCAAACCTCGTGGGGTTTCCCTCTACCATGTCAACAATTGAGGGACCTTACCTCCAATTTTTTAATGGGGAGACCCTGTGGTAAAATGGTGGAGCTTCTTTCTTGTAGTGCCAACAACCCAGGTTCAAACCCCATGGGGTTGCCCTCTACCACGTCAACAATTAAGGGGCCTTACCTAGGGGATATCTTGTGGTGAAATGGTGGGGCTTCTTCTTGTAGTACCAACAACCCAGGTTCAAACCTTGCAAGGTTGCCCTCTACCATGTCAACAATTGAGGGACCTTACCTCCAATTTTGTTGAGTGGGTGTGGTCTAGTGGTTAAGGCCACTTGGTCATTATTATGGAGACCAAGGTTCAATTCCCCCAAAGACATCTTGGGTTCTAAATGGTTGTGGCTCTATGTAGGTGAATCTTGGCACTCTGTGGTTCTTGATTGGAGTGTGCTCAAATTCTGGTGTACCTTGGTCTTCCGTAACTTGACAGGTTGTGGCAGTAGTGGTATACAGTGATGGATCTACCAGTGGTAACTCGCACTACAAGCGACATGATTACAGTGGTGGCACTCTTAGTAGGGCCGCACTATTGGTGATCCACACTATGGTGGCAGTGGTAGTTCGTTGGGGAGGAGCTCTCCCTTGTGACCTCCACTAGAGTGGGCAGGCCTAAAAATTCCCACACTTACCGAACAAAATAATAATAATAATAACATCATAATAGAAAGTTATAATGACACACTATAAAATTGAATGAGAAGTTTGAAGCTCTCCCGTCTTTAGTGCCATTTGTTATGAAGGTAAAGTCTATTTTCATGAAGAGTTAAAATATGTTGGAGACCAAAAATAACCTTCTTTAGTGTCCTAGTTTTTGTTAAGTTGAAAAGAATAATACTATTGAACTGAATTTTGGAATTCACAAACTATCTTGAATTAGAGATTTTGTTTGCTTTACAAATTTTTCAATAAAACAATTGTGCTTAAAACATGTTTTTCTATGGAATTTGTCAAGAAATCTCTAGCATTGAAAGCTTTGAAGGTCATTTTTAACACATTATACCTTGAGGAGTTTTGGGAATGTACTTGTGTGTAAGGGAAAATCAATTTGCTTAAGCATATCAAAAACTGTCTCTAAAGACTCATTGTATCACTTATTATGTAAAAACATATTAATGCAAATGAACACACCACCCTATATATATTAATATTCTATATAAAAAAACATAAATAATATTATACTATAGTATTCTATAATAAAACATTATTAATAATAGTATACTATAATATTCTATAAAAAACATAAATAATAATATATATGATTTAATATAAGTGCATGAATTATACTATCAAATTTAGTATAACAAATAAAATTTAGGTTATACATGTTTTATTATTCGAGTATCATATGTAAATATATATTTAATATATAGAATTTATAATACATATGTTTTATTAAAGCATATATTTAATTTATATATTAAGCCAACATAATGTTCAATAAATTATAAGTAACAAAAAGATCTTACTAAATGTGTTGAATAGAAATCATAGAAAGACAATCAAACATAAGAGTTGAAGGTATTGACATTTTTCTTATAATAATATTTCTTTAGGTAAATTTGATGAAGCAAGTAGTTTGTTAATTTTTAAACTTGTTTATGCTATTATATTGAGATCACTTCAGTAATTCTCTTAAGTTTATAATTTCCACCTATTTGTATGTTGCTAAAAATCTTTGGTTACAAATAGTACAAACAATACTATATATTCTATACACCTATATAGATTCACTTTATAACCTAAATTTAACCAATATGTATATTTCTATAAAACACCCGATAGGAATTCATAAAGTCCTAAATTTATCTTTACTGCATCACTAAAATCTTAGGTCGTATTAGGTCGACTTTCACTATATTTCATAGTGACAATGGAAAACTGAAATTTATCTTAATATCTATAGCATATATTTAGTAGACATTAAATTTTGCATGATAACTAATCATACTACCAGAACTAATACCTCTTTCTCCAATTGCTAGGTCAATATTTTTGGTTAAAATTTGTAGCATAATTAATGTATTACATCTCTAAATTAATTTAGTTGTCTTATATAAGGTAAAAGCTCAACCCTCTCATAAATACTCTAAACGATATTTGCTTTAGGTAAGAGCAACTCAACTTAGGGCAAACAATTTTATTTTATTTAGTTACTATAGTACATATAAGAGGCAATAAAGTAAAGGAAAATAATTTTCAGCTGGGGAACTTGCCCCTATAAATAAACTAATAAATTATAAATAAGTAATATATTTTATAATAAAATAAAAAGATAAAAATTGCAAGCAATGTGTACAACTTTGGTGTTGTTTTGCTGGAATTGTTGATTGTGCGACCTCCTATAATAGATGCAATGGTACTTACAGAGTGGGTACAGATTCCTAAATGACATAGAGTATCTACAACATATGTTTGGCTACTTGGGAAGAGGTTGCTCACATACAGACAATCTTGCTTTTTTTGCTTTAGGTATATGCACAAGTTTCTAATAACAAAAGGTAGGAAACTTTATTTTTACTTCTATGAGACCATGAAATCTTCTAAATGCTATGCCATTTTTATTGAACAGAATGAAAGAAATTGATTTTCAGAGAAATAAATTGAAGCAAAGAAAACCACAAATGATGTGAAAATACAAGAACTAAAACATTGAACTTATAATGCCAAGTGAATAATCTCGTCCAACCGATACTCACTTGAAAATTAGCAGAATTGAATAAAGAAAGTATAGTGTGAGACTGATCCAACAAGCAAATGCACTGTCTCAATGGCAAGCTACATACAATAGGGTATTAGAAAGTAACATAGGAAATTAAGATACATCAAATAAGAAGAAAAATAAAATAAAAGAAAATGCACCGTCTCAATGACAAGCTGGGCTTAAACAACACACCCTAAGCTTTGACTTGCTTGGGTGGGGCCCGCTTAACTCATCCATTCTCTAACCCCTCAGGTAACTGCTACCACGGTCGATGTCAAGTACAGAAGTTTGGTGGATGTGATGGAAGTTGTTGGCGGTCACAGCTTAATCAAACAACCCGCCCGTAGCAGAGTTCCTGCCCAAACTATTCTCGCCTTGACCATTTCCGTCCAGCCAACAGACTGTTCCCGCCTAATCAATTGATTCATTTTCTCATGCAACAGACAAAACATTGTATTACCTATCATTTTCTTCGAGACAACCATAGGTAGGTCGCAGTTTTTTATTCAGGGGACACAAAGCTAAAGGCGTGGAGTACATAGGAGAAGCCCTTCTTCTGAGCAAGGTAATTAGTTAACATTTTTTTGTTTTTCTGCTTCCACATTTTCATACATGTCTACCAGAGCATTCCCTGGTTCAACATTTAATAAAATTTGTCTATCATTTATGATTTGATGGATGTCCGTCTATACCCTATTCCAAAACTCCCATTTTGGCACAGGTAGGGAGGATGCCGGCAAAATGTTGCAGAGTTTGGCTTTACACCCACCAATTGAATTTGCTTGCCTTTCCAACAAATCCATTTTGTGCATAGCCTTGTGCAGTCATGGCATTCCATTTTTTTCAAAAATCCAATTCAAAGATTTTCCTCTGATTGCTGATTCTATCATCTGACCGTCACTTTCTAGGTATGACTAAGCTTCAATCTATCATTGCTATTCATATTTCTAGGTTTTTTATTGATCTCTATAGCTTCTCTAGTTCCTCTTTCCTTCCAAGTATCCTCCAAATCAAGAATCTTGGTATTCTGAATGTGCTCAACTAATGCCTGATTGTTTCAACCTACTGTGATAACTATCTGTGTTTTGTTCTTTGAATTAAGGGTTTCCAACCATCTAGGTATGATTGGGCTTCCATCCATTGTCCCTATTCAGATTTCTAAGTTGTTTTTCAATCTCTATAGGTTCCCTAATTCCTCTTTCCTTCCAGCTATTGTCGAAAGCAACAATTTTGGTATTCTGATTGTGTCCAACTAATCTTGATTGTTTCGGCCTATAGGAATAATTATGTGCATTTTGTTCCTTGATTTTTGTTTGAAAAGATCTGCCAGTCTCACTGGTGTAGAGAATACTACATGAACATGAGATCTAATGAACACATTTTAGTTTTCTTGAAGGGTTTTCAACAATCTAACATGCAGCCTCAAATCACTCTAGGCAACTAACAAAAATAAAAATTTATCCTATTTCAATATTAGTCCTAATTTTTCTGAAAAATGAGTTCCACTAGTTTTCTTGAAGGGTTTTCAACAATCTACCATGCAGCCCCAAATCACTCCAAGCAACCAACAAAGAGAATTTTATCCCATCATCCATCCTAGCAAAAAAAATCACCTATTTATATAGCAGCCAAAAAAATTCTCTCTCCCTCTCTCTCCCCAATAAGTCCCCTCCAAAAAGGCCAAATCTAGATTAAAATGAGTTAACTTCCTCCAAGGATACATGTCTCCCCTTAAAACCTTTTGGCTATGCACAATTAGCACTTAGCAATAGGTGGTAGAGAGATAGAAGAGGAGACTTATCATGTCATCCTCTCATTTGAACACATGTGAGTATTCCATATTTCCATTTAGGGCACGTACCCAACCCTAGGTGATTAGCTGTCACGTCTCATTTTTATGAACAATATGATTAATCTAGTTTAGTGAACAATTATCATGATTGATTTTACTTTAGGTAATTTTGCTTACGTGGATGTAATTATTATGAGTTAATTGATAAAATTTGGAAATTATTTTAAATATTGAATATTGATGCAATGATTTGCTTTGGCTATGTTTTGACACACTGACCTATTGACGTCGACTTGAGTGCAAATTGGATGCAGATACTCGTCGAAGATGAGAGCATGGTTGAGGTAGAAATGTTCTAGCCACTTGGCAAGAATTGTTGGATGGATTACCCTGATGTAATCACACACACCACATAGTTGCATATGCATTATTGAATGGCTTTAATTGCATTAATGTGTGATTTTCAATTGTTTCAAATGTATGATGTGATTACTTTGACTTAATATATTCCATAATGTATTTTGTGTAATTACATAAATAATAAAATATTATTATTGTAGATGTTTGGAAGACAATATGTCTTTAAAATAAATAAATAGATTAAGATATTTATAATTGTGCAATTGTAATGCTTTTCTCTTTGTGATTATTTAAATAGATTATTTAAAATTAAAATAGTTAAATAATATTAAAATAGCGTTATTAGAATTAGAGTTTTTGATAAAAAAGAATTAAATAGGCTTCCTGTCAACCATGCGACAGTAAGCTCAAAGATATTATTTTCTTTATTGTTTTAAATAGCTTTTTGCTTTCTTTTCTCAAAATCCTATTGGCTGAATTTACATGCAAACTAAAAAACAACTTCAGTTAAAAACCTAATTCCAGATCGCTGAAAATAAGAGTAGGAAAATTTAATAAAAGTAGGGATCATTCACTGGTATCACCACCCACAAATTGCAGAGAAGCATACCACGTTTGGCAGCTGAGTATTGTGACCTCTGGAGCGAGAGAAAGGCATTTTGTGGCAGCGACAGTAGCTGGATTTACTCATTCCCAATCGACATCCTTTCCAGGTTTTTATCTAGTTTTCTTACCTTAAAAATATGTAGTTTGGTTGTTTTAAAGAAAGGTTTTTTTTGTTTTATGGGTAGGTGATTATATTTTATGCAGCCACCCTTATATTGCTGGGTGTTGGCTCTCTTCTAAGCCATTTTTTCTTTTGGTTCTGCCTGGGTGATTAAAAACACCAGATCAACCTCCTTCTTGGTCGATTCTTGTTTTTTTGCCTGACCGTTGAACTATCTTCTTGGCCGCTCCTTTTATCCTGCCTAGACAATGCCTTTTTGAATGGCTGTTGATTCCTTAATTGCCTAGCTATCCATTTTCCTTATGGACGTGGCCCCCTTTTATGGGTTGTCGACTGCGTTTTCCTGGCTACCATCCTTTTATGGCCTTTGACTATTTCGTGGTCGATCTGCAAGGATTGACCCTTGTAAATTACTGTCGCCAGTTTTTATTTGGATTTGGTTGTTGAAATTATAAATCATTCCTTGTTCTTATTGTCACCTATGTCTAAGGCTGGTTGAAGGCCATTAAAACCATGAAAATCACCTTCCTTTTTACCTTGAACTTACCATTGGAAACAACCAAGATCTCATATGCTGTTACTTTTTTCCTGTCAGACTAATGACTGTAGTTTCCTATTTGGCTGAAACAATCAAAAACTTATTAAATTGATCTCCTTATGTTGAATAATGACTATTAGAAAATTAGGCAAACTGTTATTTCCTGTAATTGGATTAAATTATTCTTAAAGCTTTGCATAGAATCTTGTTAAAAACAGTATAAACAGAGACAGTGGAAACCATTAAATGACAAAGATTGGATTTCAATACAGTTCTTAATATCATTTATTAGATTGTGCCATAGTTCATGTCGCCACAGCAACAGGAAGGTTTAGAAAGATTTATCTGCATAACTGCATGTTTAATTAAATTAGTTTCTTGAAATCAAAATGATAGTAAGTTAGAACAATCTAAAAATAAGTTACTAATGTGTAAATTCCTGTTCTTTTGAGCCAGTATCTTGGATGACAAGTAGGACTTTCCAATTCTATGTTTTATTTGTTTTACTTATTTTATCCTAGCTCATGTCCCTGGAATGACAGGAGGGTATTTGATTGAGAATAAAACATTTACATAAACTGATTGGATAAAACGGAGTAGATCTTGTCACAAGTATGATAGTATGATAGATTATTATCTTAGGATTATTATTAAAAGATAGTGTGACTGAAATGCAAGATTAGAAACTATATTTAATTGATAAACTTATGATTTTGAATGTATGACCAAAAGATGGTTTACTGCTGAAAGTGTATTTTTCTTTACTTGTTGATTTGGGAAAAGAGATTTAGTTGATTTATTGTAATTCTTGAAGTTATGATTCTTTATTTCTTTTTCGTGCTTCTTGGGAAAGAAGTAGTTTTTAAATAGGAATGTGTTGGGTTACTTTTGGGATGGAGATACCAAATGTGGATATATCAGAGATGGCTTTTCCTCTTTTTGGGAATTGACCAATTTACTTGAAATGATCAAATCTAATTGGAATGACATTGAAATAGATGTTTATTGTCTAGCAACCTTATTTATTGATATTTCTGCCACATCCTGTTGTGAGACAATTTGCTTTTCATTACATAGAATTGCACATCTAGACATCAGGGTTGCATTGGGTGTTCCTTCCTGCAGTTGTTACCAGGTAGCTAGGCATTTCGTGCAGGGCTGAGTTTCCTTCATTTCAGGAAGGTATCTTGGGAAGTGTAAATACTTCATGGTTGGGTGGAAAAGCACTGGAGTCATGTTCCCATCTCTCAGTTTGCAGGTGGTGGACCACTTGGTTCGTGCAGCTGGAGAGTGTATTTGATTTATTGATATAATTATTATACCTATTTGGATGTATTATGGCATGTTACCAAAGGATTTATGTATATTATTTCATAGTGCTTATTACCTGGATTTGGCACGTGAATATGTAAGATTTAATGACATTGAGATTTTATTTATATGATTATCTTTTATTGAGATTTTGTGATTAAGAAGATTAATTGCATCTTTTATCTTGAGAAGTTGTATTTAAGTGGATTATTTACTTCTTTTGATTTTGGTTATTGTGATGTTGTATTTAAGTGGATTATTTACTTCATCATTAGTTTTTAGTTGGTTTAAATGCTTTTACATGATTTTTGAGGCTTTACATTTGGTATCAGAGCTCTAGGTTTAACACTAGGGCCTTTGTTTTTGGGACTATTGTGCTAAAATTATGAACTTGATACAGATTATCCATCATGAATACTAGAAACACTAATCGTGGTGACGGATCAAGAAGTAGTCAAGGTAGAGGTGAACGTGGAGGTGAACATGGAGGTGCTCGTGGTGGTCAAACCACTGGGGAACGTGGAGATGCCAGTAATGACCAAGATGGAAGATTTGACCGTATTCTTGATCTCTTGACCCGACAGGACACGAGGATGAATACTCTTGAGTAGGAGATCAGAGGAATTCCTAGAGGTCAAAATACTAATGAAAACCCAAGGGTTGAGAGACAAAATGAGAACCCAGGGATAGAAGTTCTAGTTCCTGAAGTTGGGACTATTGTTGATAATCAAGCAAAGATAGCGGAAGAATTGGGGAAAGACCTCAAGAAAGTATCACTACCGAAATTTGATGAGAAGACCATTGGAGATGAAGTTGAGTCCTGAATAATTGAAATGGAGAAGTACTTTGGGCTCTGGAACCTTTCAGATCACACTAAGGCTATGTGGGGTTCTTACCAGTTGACTGGTGAAGCAACAACCTGGTGGGATAATGAGAAGGCAAATAAAAAGCTATTACCCTGTGAGATAACTTGGGAGATTTTCTTGCAATTGTTCAAAAAAAGGTAGTTACCACAGTTATTCTTCGACAAGAAGATGACAGAGTTCCAGAACTTGATCCAAGGAGGTATGTCTGTGACCATTTATTGGGAAAGGTTTTCTCATTTACTAAAATATGTTCCATAGTATCAGACAGATGAGAGATTTCATATTAGAAAGTTTATTCTGGGATTGAGACCACAAATTGGAGCCGTGGTAGACATTCATAACCCACTTACTATGGATGTCACTTTTGAGAAAGCAATAAAGAAAGAGAAGAGGTTGCAGCAGGCAACAAATTACCATAAGCAAAGAGATACAAAGTTTTCAAATAAGAAACCACAGAATAATCAACAGAACTATCAAAATAATAACAACCAGGGCAACAATAAACAGATCAGGAATCTGAAGAGAGGTAATAATTCTCAGGATGGGAATGGTGGAAACAAAAGAGGTGGCAATAACAACAGAAACAACAATCAGAGGGAAAGAGCTGAAGGACCAAGAGCACCTAAGGGTGGATGTTACAATTGTGGAGGAGAGCATTATGCAAATGCATGTCCATAGAAAAGAGGAATCAAGAATCAGCAAGGAGCATTGCAGCATCAGATTCATACCGCAGTGGATAATCGGCATGTAGAATTTCAAGCAGCACCTAGTCAATTCCAAGGTAAGCTCTATGGACTACCTATTTCTATTTTAATTGATACTAGTGCCACATAATGTTTTGTTGATCCTAGAGTAGTATCTAAGTTATCTATTAGACCTAGGCATATGGAAAACTCTTGGATGGTACAATATGGCAATAGTGCAGAAAATAGGGTAGACTCATGTCTAGCTTGCAGTGAGTTAGAGCTTCCTAGTTTTCAGACACAAGTGAATCTATATGTAGCACTTTTAGGCTCTTATGATGTAATTATGGGAATCAATTGGTTAACTGAACATAAGTCTCTAGTAAATTGTGAAGACAAGGTTGTTAGATGTTTGGATGACCTAGGGAATCAAGTGGAAATTAATGGAACTAAGAGACCTTTAGAGCTTAGACAAATCTCGGCTATGCAATTGAAGAAAGCCAAAAGGAAAGGATGTGCCATTTATGTTGTCCAAGTAAAGGACCTTGATAAAGAAGAACCAGTGTTCAATGACTATCCAATCCTTAGAGATTTCAGAGATGTATTCCCTGTAGAGTTGATAGAGTTGTTGCCAAAGATAGAATTTGATTTCTCGATTGACTTGCTACCAGGGACTGAGCCATAATCTAAGTCACCCTATAGAATGAGTACTACAGAGTTGTTTGAGCTTAAAACTCAATTGCAGGAGTTGTTAAATCAAGGGTTCATTAGACCTAGTATGTCACCATGGGGTGCACTAGACATCTTTGTAAAGAAGAAGGATGGTACTTTGAGATTATGCATTGATTATAGGATGCTTAACAAAGCTACTATAAAGAACAAGTATCCACTTCCAAGAATAGATGAGCTCTTTAATCAGATGAAAGGGGCAACAGTGTTCTCAAAGATACATCTTAGATCCGGTTATCACCAATTGCGGATTAAGGATGAGGACATCTCTAAAACAACTTTTAGGACTCGATATGGTCAATATGAGTTCACGGTAGTACCATTTGGGTTGCTAATGCTCCAGCAGCTTTCATGAATTTGATGAATAGCATTTTTAGAGATTGTTTAGATGATTTTGTGTTAATCTTCCTTGATGACATATTGATATACTCTAAATCAATGGAAGAATGTGAAAGGCATTTGAGAATTGTTTTGCAGCGGTTAAGAGAAAGAAAGCTTTATGGTAAATTATCTAAGTGTACATTCTTTCAAGATAAAGTACACTACCTTGGTCACGTGATCTCAGCTGAAGGGATTGCAGTTGATCCTGAGAAGATAAAAGCAATAATGGAATGGCCTGGACCATAGAGTGTGACAGAAGTCATAAGTTTTATGCGACTTGTAGGTTACTCCAAAAAGTTTGTAGAAGGTTTTTTAACCATAGCAGCACCGATTACTGCACTTCAGAAGAAGGGTAAGAAATTTGAATGGACAGAGAGGTGTGAGCAAGCTTTCCAAGTGCTTAAGGAAAAGCTCACAACTGCTCCTATCCTGAGCATACAAGATCCTAATGCGAACTTTATAGTTATAACAAATGCTTCAGGGGAAGGATTAGGAGGAGTGTTAATGCAGAATGAGCAAGTGGTTTCTTATGAGTCAAGAAAGTTAAAGTTACATGAGTTCAACTATGTGCCGCATGATCTTGAGTTAGCTGCCATAGTTCATGCACTTCAAATGTGGAGGCATTATCTTTTAGGTAAGCCATTTGAGTTGAAGACAGATCATCTTGGGATCAAGTATATATTTACTCAACCTAACATTAATGCATGACAAAGAAGATGGTTAGAATTCCTTAGTGAGTATGACTTTGGGATTGAGTATATAAAAGGAAAGGAGAATAGAGTAGCAGATGCTCTTAGTAGGAGAAGACATCTAGCTGCCATTGTTTCTATGAGATCCAATTTGAAACAAAAAGTGATTCAAAATCTTCAAGGGGATAAGCATTATGAAAGAGTTAAGCAAGCTTTGGAAGTAGACCCCTTAGATCACAGGTTTGACGGATATGTGATTGAATCAGATGGAGTTTTGAGATATCAAGGAAGGATGTATATTCCTAACTCAGGAGAGTTGAGGAAGTTAGTGCTTGAAGAGATTCACAATGCACCTTATTCAGGTCACCCTAGAGTGACAAAGATGGTCAAAGGTTTGAAACCTTTATACTTTTGGCCTAGACTTAAGAGGAATGTGACGGAGTTTGTAGCTTGATGTTTGGAATGGCAACGAGTCAAAGATGAGCATGTGCATCCAACAGGTTTGTTGTATCCACACAGTATCCCTGAGCACAATTGGCAAGTGATAAGCATGTATTTTATTCAAGGGTTACCTATGTCTAAGAATAGGCATGATGTCATCTTAGTGGTTATAGATAAGTTGACAAAGGTAGCACATTTCATTCTGGGGAATCTTTCAGATGGTTCTATGATCTTAGCTAAGAAGTTTGTACAAGAGATTTTCAAATTGCATGGAGTGCCTGAGACGATCATTTTAGATCAAGACACTCACATGACATCTAGGTTTTGGACAACTCTTAATGTAGCTTTGGGTACAAAGTTGAATTTCAGTTCATCTTATCATCCTCAAACAGATGGTTAGACTGAAAGAGTTAATCAGGTGGTAGAAGACCTTCTCAGAATGTATTGTATGGATCGACATTATAAATGAGAGGAGTACCTTCCATTGGTTGAGTTTGCATATAACAATTCATACCATGCATCTTTGGGAATGACACCTTTTGAATCTCTTTATGGGTGGTGTTGAACACCTATCCGTTGGGATAGAGTGGAGCATAGGATTATAATTGGTCCTGAAATGTTAAGAGAAATGGATGATCAGATGAAGTTGATCAAGGAAAAGTTGAAGCAAGCTTCAAATCGTCAAAAGAGTTATGCAGGTAAGAATAGAACTCCTAGATAGTTTTCAGTTGGTGACAAAGTCTTTTTGAGGGTCAAACCTCATAAGAGTTCAATGTCATTTGGCAAAGCGTCCAAACTAGCTCCTCGTTTTGTAGGACTGTTCAAAGTTCTGAAAGTGATTAATCTTGTAGCTTACAGACTTGCTCTCCCGCGTGCACTTGCCAGAATCCATAATGTTTTTTTATGTCTTTACTTAAGCTTTATAATCCTGATGCATCACATATTCTTGATTGGCGTGCTTTACAGGTTCAAGATCCAGGAGTGGTGCTGGTGGAGCCCACTCGCATTCTGGGGAAGCGCGACATTAAGTTGCATAGAAGAGATGTGGTGCAGTATAAGGTCCAATGGGATCAGTATTCTAAGGACAGTGCCACATGGGAGGATGCAAAGGAGATTGATAGATCTTTTCCTCATTTGAGGATATAGCATTGATTTCTTATTCATGCATGGATTATGATACTTTGAGTTTGATTATTGTTTGAGATACTTTGAGTTTCAGTTATGCTTTAATACTTTGAGTTGATGTTATTATTTTATGACACCTTGATACTTTATTGGTGCTTGATGGACACTTTATTGTTTTGATGTTTAATAAGACATCGAGACGATGTCTCTTCCAACTGGGGAAGGATGTCACGTCTCGTTTTTATGAACAATATGATTAATCTAGTTTAGTGAACAATTATCATGATTGATTTTACTTTAAGTAATTTTTCTTACGTGGATGTAATTATTATGAGTTAATTGATGAAATTTGGAAATTATTTTAAATATTGAATATTGATGCAATGATTTGCTTCAGCTATGTTTTGAGAAACTAACCTATTGACGTCGAATTGAGTGCAAATTGGATACAGATACTCATCAAAGATGAAAGCATGGCTGAGGTAGAAATGTTCTAGCCACTTGGCAAGAATTGTTGGATGGATTACCATGATGCAATCACACACACCACGTAGTTGCATATGAATTATTGAATGGTTTTGATTGCATTAATGCGTGATTTTTAATTGTTTCAAATGCATGATGTGATTACTTTGACTTAATATATTCCATAATGTATTTTGTATAATTAAATAAATAATAAAATATTATTATTGTGGATGTTTGGAAGACAATATGTCTTTAAAATAAATGAATAGATTAAGATATTTATAATTGTGCAATTGTAATGGTTTTCTCTTTGTGATTATTTAAATAGATTGTTTAAAATTAAAATAGTTAAATAATATTAAAATAGCATTATTAGAATTAGAGTTTTTGATAAAAACAATTAAATAGGCTTCCTGTCAGCCATGCGACAGTAAGCTCAAAGATATTATTTTCTTTATTGTTTTAAATAGCTTTTTTCTTTCTTTTCTCAAAATCCTATTGGCTAAATTTACATGCAAACTAAAAAGCAACTTCAGTTAAAAACCTAATTCTAGCTCGCTGAAAATAAGAGTAGGAAAATTTAATAAAAGTAGGGATTGTTCACTAGTATCACCACCCACGTATTGCAGAGAAGCATACCATGTTTGGTAGCTGAGTATTCTAGTCTCTAGAATGACAAAAAGGTGTTTTGTGGTAGTGACAGTAGCTGGATTTACTCATTCCAAATCGACATCCTTTCCAGGTTTTTATCTAGTTTTCTTACCTTAAAAATACGTAGTTTGGTTGTTTTAAAGAAAGGTTTTTTTTTGTTGTATGGGTAGGCGATTGTATTTTATGCAGCCATCCTTATATTGCTGGGTGTTGGCTCTCTTCTGAGTCATTTTTCCTTTTGGTTCTGCCTGGGTGATTAAAAACACCAGATCAACCTCCTTCTTGGCCGATTCTTTTTTTTTTTGCCTGACCATTGAACTATCTTCTTGGCCGCTCCTTTTATCATGCCTGGGCGATGCCTTTTTGAATGGCCACTGATTCCTTAATTGCCTGGCCGTCCATTTTCCTTATGGACGTGGCCCCCTTTTATGGGTCGTCGACTGCATTTTCCTGGCCACCATCCTTTTATGGCCTTTGATTGTTTTGTGGTCAATCTGCAAGGATCGACCCTTGTAAATTATTGTTGCCAGTTTTTATTTGGATTTGGTTGTTGAAATTATAAATTGTTCCTTGTTCTTTCTGTTGCCTATGTTTAAGGCTAGTTGAAGGCCATTAAAACCATGAAAATCACCTTCCTTTTTACCTTGAACTTACCATTGGAAACAACCAAGATCTCAGATGCTATTACTTTTTCCCTGTCAGACTAATGACTGTAGTTTCTTATTTGGCTGAAACAGTCGAAAACTTATTAAATTGACCTCCTTATGCTGAATAATGACTATTAGAAAATTAGGCAAAATTGTTATTTCCTATAATTAGATTAAATCATTCTTGTAGCTTTGCATAGAAACTTGTTAAAAATAGTATAAACAGAGACAACACAGAGACAGTGGAAACCATTAAATGACAGAGATCAGATTTCAATACAGTTCTTAATATCATTTATTAGATTGTGCCATAGTTCATGTTGCCACAACGACAAGAAGGTTTAGAAAGATTTATGTGCATAACTATATGTTTAAACAAATTAGTTTCCTGAAATCAAAATGACAGTAAGTTAGAACAATCTAAAAATAAGTTACTGTTGTGTAAATTCCTGTTCTTTTGAGCCAGTATCTTGGATGACAAGTAGGACTTTCCAGTTCTGTGTTTTATTAGTTTTACTTAATTTGTCCTAGCTCCTATCATTGGAATGACAAGAGGGTATTTGATTGAGAATAAAACATTTACATAAACTGATTGGATAAAACGGAGTAGATCCTGTCACAAGTATGACAGTATGACAGATTATTATCTTAGGATTCTTATTAAAAGACATTGTGACTGAAATACAAGATTAGAAACTATATTTAATTGATAAACTTATGATTTCGAATGTATGACCAAAAGATGGTTTATTGCTGAAAGTGTATTTTTCTTTACTTGTTGATTTGGGAAAAGGGATTTAGTTGATTTATTGTAATTCTTGAAGTTATGATTCTTTATTTCATTTTCTTGCTTCTTGGGAAAGAAGTAGTTTTTATATAGGAATGTGTTGGGTTACTTTTGGGATGGAGATGCCGAATGTGGGTATATTAGAGATGGATTTTCCTCTTTTCGGGAATTGACCAATTTACTTGAAATGATTAGATCTAATCAGAATGACATTGAAATAGATGTTTATTGTTTAGAAAACTTATTTATTGATATCTCTGCCACATCCTATTGTGAGACAATTTGCTTTTCATTACATAGAATTGCATATTCAGACATCAGGGTTGCATCAGGTGTTCCCTCCTGCAATTGTTACCAGGTAGCTAGGCATTTCGTGCAGGGCTGGGTTTCCTTCATTTCAGGAAGGGATCTAGGGAAGTGTAAATACTTCATGGTTGGGTGGAAAAGCACCTGAGTCATGTTCCCATCTCTCGATTTGTAGGTGGTGGACCACTTGGTTTGTGCAGCTAGAGAGTGTATTTGATTTATTGATGTACTTGTTATTGTACCTATTTAGATGTATTATGGCATGTTGCCAAAGGATTTATGTATATTATTTCATAGTGCTTATTACCTGGATTTGGCACGTGAATATGTAAGATTTAATGGCATTGAGATTTTATTTATATGATTATCTTTTATTGAGATTTTGTGATTAAGCAGATTAATTGCATCTTTTATCTTGAATAGTTGTATTTAAGTGGATTATTTACTTCTTTTTATTTTGGTTATTGCGATGTTGTATTTAAGTGGATTATTTACTTCATTATTATTTTTTAGTTGGTTTAAATGCTTTTACATGATTTGTGAGGCTTTACATTAGCCTAGTAACTTATTTTTGCCTATATTTCTTAAAAATGTACATTTAGACCAACTTAAATTTTTTAATTATATTCAAATATGAGTTTATATGACATATGATGGTTCTTTTAACAAAAATAAGACTCACAATGGAATACATTATTTTGAGACCACTTACGATGCATAGGACATTCGATAAGCTGGCTTAACACTAGGTGGTCTTAGTCTTTTCTCGAACTAAGACAATTGATGAATTGGGTAAAACATAATCAAGCTCTTATTCCTTCACAAGGTGAGGAGAGAGAGATGACTAGAGTGGTTAGTGTTGTGTTCTTTTGTCCTTAGTTGGCCAAACTATATGAAGCACTCGCACACTCAAGGCATGTATCAATACATCCATTATAAATATAGCCAAAGCACTATAAAATATCATGCTATTCATAACTGTGATTTAATAATCCTTAATCATATAAGATCATCATATATTTGTCAATTTTGATTTACACTAGCTATTATTCTAATGTCTATTACTATTTCTATAACTCATTTGATATCTACAAAACTCATAATCATATAAAATTACATTTAAATTCTTATGTTTCATGAAAATGATACTAGGGTTAGTACCTCATGTACACACTTGGATATTAAAAAGAAATGTAAATTAATGAAAGATTACAATTTAACTAATCACTAGGTGCCATAAATTCAATCACACATCCATGTTATTATAATTCATGGTAATAGTAAATCTACCAAATCCATCATGCAAAATAAGTTATCAACATGCAACTGTATGATATCTATGTCAAGAATAGAATACAATGTATGGATAAAAATTATAGAAGGAAATAGGCCTTACAAATAGAATCATATGCATAAAAAAAGAACACCTGCAACACTTGTTGCAAGTGATAACTGAAGTACGAAAATGGGCATTACATTCACCATGTTATTCAACCTACATGTCACATGTAGCTTAGCATTGGCCATGCCCAACAATAGAAGTTAAGTAATGTAACTTAATTATATAAATATAAAGGTTAAGGTTGAGCTAAAACATCCTATCCCAACCTACCAAGATGATCTCCATGAATAGCTACCATTTCTCCATGAGAAACTCTTCCATCTTGAATAAGTACAATTACTCCCAGTGAATCCTTATCCACTCAGTTAGAGGCCTTAACTCACAAGATCACCCTATAAGTAGGATAAAAGCTTAGATCAACAACAATAGGACCCTATCCATAATGGTTGCATTAAGACTTAGGCTAGAGCATTTAGAAGCCCTAACCCACACACTATGGACAATTAAACACAAATAAGCAACTTACCCAGCCAATCAAATCATCCAACATTTTCAATACAATAAGATTAATTCACACATAGGTTCAACCATTTAACACAAAAACTATCTACAAACTAAAACACTAGCAACACTAGTAACATAAGGACCTACATAATGGTGAATGACACTTTTAGCTGAATATATCTTGAATCAAGACTATTACATAAGATAATCATTATGAATTAGTATTTTGAAATCATTCCTAAACTTCTTATTTTTTGAAGGTTCATTTTCTTTCAAATTCTAGATCTATCCTATTGTTCTTTAATTGCTACATCTTGCGATCTTCTAACCCTAGGATTCATAGACCTTTGATTGATTCTATCTTACTCAATATGAATTATCTTAAACCATTGCCATGATTGATATACATGCACAACACATTTTTATGATGTCAATTTCATGTGCATGGTATATGTTAGTTACTTACATGTCTAGGTCTATTTGCTTCTTATGGTGATATATCTAGTGATAAGACTGGAAATTATTGCCTTATAATGATAATGTCTTCCTTAGTGTATCTCTTCCCATCAATCATTAGCTTCATACTTTTCATGATGGACATATTATTAGGAAACCTAAGATGGTTTTATTTGATAGTAATTCTTAGAACAATATTTCATTTCTTCATCCTATATATATGCGTGATATTACCTACTTGGTTAATGCATTAGAAAATAGATAATTTGAGCAAGCATATTGAGAAGTTAGATTTGTTAATTTTTTATGCATGTTGTTAGATGATGAGTATTACTTATATATGGTCTTATTAGTAAACCTAAAACAATTTTGGATAAATACAGAAAATTAAGGATAAATCTATGGAGACATATTTTATAATTAAATCATAAAGAAATTCCTCAAAATATTAGTATATATCTTGATACATTTTTTAGAATTTCAAAACAATTAGTTAAAAGATTATCTCATAATCTAGGTGAATTGACTATGTAGTATTTGTGTCTAACATGAAAATTAGTTACATCATAAAAGATGACAAATTGGTCACTTGGTAAACATCACCTTTTATGCCATCTTTAGGTATGCAATCACCATTACTAGTTTTATATTGAATGAACCTTTACTTGAGTAGCCTGAAAACCCACCTCAAAACTTGCCTCAAACTGATGAACAAAGATTGAGAGTAGAGATAACTAAAAATATAACCATGTTGTAAACCAAAATAGGTTTATTTCATACTGATCCTCATATTTCCCCTCATTTACATAGGTTTGCCACTTCTATGCAGACATTGATAGATTTAGTTAGAAGCATAGATTCTAATTTGGGTAGAAGTACAACTCTTATATTTTTGTTTAGGGACTTGTTCAGATTTACTAGATGTCTGTGTGCAATGGTTGAATGTCTTTTGGGAGGTTTAGGACATCTTTCTTTTTCTACGTTAGGAGTAGTGCAAATTAAATTTTATAAGCCATAAAGTAAATACATCAATACTTTTTTCAACTCTTTGAGCACAAATAAATAACAACCTTATTATAACTTGTTTCATACAATATTCAAAATGAAGAGAAGAAGGTTCTTCCAATATCCCATAAGTCCAATCTTAGCTAATGGGAGAAATACTACCTCTTGACCATGTGGAACCACGAGGTCCACCCCACCTTGCTTAATAAAGTCATACACATGGGAACATGCACACACCATTGAAAAATAGACTCATTTGGCCACATAAACAAACACATACATGCAAGGGTATTCTCAAAACATAAGTGCAACCTTCAAGAATCACAAGGAGAGGTAGGTGAAGTAAGACCATGGAGTGTCTTTTACCAAGGACCTCCAAATCCATTTGGCGAGTTTAATGGATAAATCTTAAGGGTTTCAATCTCCACTCCATGCCTCCTAAACATGTTAAAGGCATCAAACCCTCAAAGGTGACTCTCAATAAAGTGTCAAACTCTCATTTACACAAGTAAATAATCATACTTGGAATAAAACACTTTCTTTTCGACTTTGAACACACTTTAATGTAAGGTTAATCCTTTTTAAATACAAGAAACATACTCTTAAATTTCTACATATATAAATCATTAGAACTCCATTGATACATTCTATATCTTTCTTTCCAAGCACAAAGAAAGGAAATTATTAAGAATTTTTTTAACACATTCATGGCAATAACCATTTCATTTGATCATGCAACACAAAGGAAATATCAAAATAAATGCAAGGGAATAAAGGTCCTACATCTAAAATTCTAAATCTTTCCCAAAAAAATTGTAGCTTTATTATTTTTTAAGCACAATCCTTGCCTTTTCCAAACTCAAGCATGCATTCCCTAGCTCTAGATCTATTGTTTAGCACAAGAAATCTCTCTCAAGATCTCAAGAACACTACACTCTTTCTCTTTTCTCTTCTCTAATCTCTCTAATCTCAAACATAAAAGTGAATAATCAAATCCAAAAGTGTATACCTCTCTCCTTAACCTATCCCAAAGCTTAAGAAAACTCAAGTCACATCTCAAGTCCTCACCAATCAAGAGCTCAAGAACACTACGCTCTTTCTCTTCTCTCTTCTCTCATCTCTCTAAACTCAAACATGAAAGTGAATAATCAAATCCAAAAGTGTCTACCCCTCTCCTTAACCTATCTAAAAGGTTAAGAAAACTCAACTCACCTCTCAAGTCCTCATCAATCACAAGGTGACAAGTGTCCCTTCTCACCCAAGCAATTCAAAGGTCAACAATGACATCTTTGAGGAGATAAATGAAACAATAAAGAAAATAAAAGATAAATATCTCTAACCTATAACCACTAAATTCAAATGCAAGTAGTGGAGACAAACTCCTACAATACATTGAAGGCTCTTACAAAATCATACATGTGCCATGTGAAGAGAAAATGGTGTTCAAAGACACCCTTCCAAAATCATAAAGACACCTCTAATAAATACATGAAAATATAATCCGAATGGCCAACTAGGGATTTCTAGAAGCCTTTAGATTATTTTGAACATATCTATTATTATCCATAATTCAAAATTTGTATTCAAATGAAAGAAAAGTCATTTTATGATGTCACAAAAATTTAATATTCATACTAATCTAATTTTGCATTTATCAAAGTGAAATTAACCAAAGCCTTATCACATGCCCACTAGAATTAACCTAGAATTATTACCTTGTACAACCCTTGCAATCTTTTTGGGATATAACAGATTACCATGGGTCAAAACAAGACTCAAAACCATGGTCCAACCCATGTGCCCTCCTTCAAAAGTAACTCCTCCTAGAGTAGAATACAACTCTCGAGTTGGTTGCTTGATTCCTATGACCAAGAAGGGTCCAAGTAACTCCCAAGAATTCTATGTGGGTACAATTTAATAATCATTGTTGATTTCACTTTGACAATCATTGCCCACATTGACATTGGATATCCTTGGGATCTTTACAACTAATCTTGATGATGGGCATAATTGCAATAGTTAGATGTAACATATTTCAAATGGTTATCAAACATGTCTAGAATTTCTACCAAGTGTGTTATATCATGTGTGGACATTTTCTAATCAAATGCTAACATTTTTGTTTGTCTACGAGATGAATGTCAATTGGTCTCACATCATGGACAAATTCATTCAACATCCCCCTAGTGGAAAGTTTTCCTTCAAAGACCTTTCATGGGAGACGTATATCCTTTAAGGCTCATAGTTATTTTCAGCTTGGATTGAGATTGATAGATTGGATGACTTTATCAAGGGAGAAAGTTCAAGAGAATCCTAACCAACCTTCTTTCATAAGAGTCATTCAAAGAAACCCCGTCTTGATTCTAATGTAAAAACTAGGATTAATAGCTTTTTGGAATCAACATGTAAGAATAATTAGTTAACTAAAAATTTTCATACTCTATTATAAATTGCAAGAGTGATAGAATCATTGATTAACTACATATGCTAATAGTTTGAAGATTCTTTATGATTTTCATAGGTATTAGTGTGCATATGGACCAAAGGACTTCAAGAAAAAAGATGCAACACCTTTTGATCCTACCCAAATCAGGGAAGGGTAGTAGACCTGGTTGCAAACATACACAACGTGGTTGTACCTGTCATTTTAGAACATGAGTCATGGTTCGTAAGCCAAACCATGTATTAGTATGGTACCACCAGGTTCAGCATGTGGACAAGGAAGGCATACCTTGTCACGGTCAAAAGAATAATGAGTTTTTGGGAACAAGGTCCTTCTTTGCGCCATATATTAGCAAACAATTGCATGGATAGGTAGAGTCATTGTTTCTTGGTATGCCTATAGATGTAGTACATAAAAAACATAAGCAAATGGTGCATGAGAAGATGACCATGTTTGAGGGTCAATCTTCTAGGGATGATTTTCTTACCATGGATGATATTGTGAACATTGATCATAAAATTAAGACATCAAGCTACATGTTTGATGGTAATGATGCTCTTTCGGTGCAACAATGGGTTTTGGCGAACCCCAACAAGTGGTTTGCATATCAGGAGTACAATGCCACTAATGTCAATGGAGATGAGCAAATCTTGTTTATTTTGGGAATTCAATTGCCAGATCAACTTGACTGGATGCTTGAATATGGACACGACATATTGGCCATGGATTCTACATTTGGTACAAATGCACAATGAAGGTATGTTGTTCATTCCTTGATAGAGTTGAATTGAATTTGTTTATGCTCAAATAAAACATAGTATTGATACATTGTACCCTATGTCTTATAATATTTTTAATTGTATACAATACTTGCATTCGACTCGAAGCATATGGGGGTGCCTGTAGCATGGGTCATTATGTCTAGGTCTTGTGCATATGATATTGTATATTGGACGCACATTCTTCTCCAATGGGTTCACTTGAAGAATATTGATTGGAGACTAAATGCATTCATGGTGGATGATGCAGGTGTTGAGATCAAAGCTATCAGGTGTTTCATCTTTCATTAAAACCTTGTATTTTTTGTAAATACTTCAATATATCCCATGAAAGAATATTATAGACTAAGTAAAAGTATTCATGATACAGAGTGTGATGTATATCTATGCTCCTGGCATGTTAGACATGCATGGCTAAATAAGTTGATCGCAAAGGTCAAGGATAATGTAGCCAGGTGAGAGATGTTTGATATGCTTGGATATATCATGCATCGTTCAATAGATGAGGATTCTGCAAGAAATGGGGTTCACATGTTTATTGAGGACTTTAAAGATACGCAACCCTTATTCGTGGAATATTTTAAGGGACGGTGGTTTGATAGATTGAGTATGTGGGCTAGATGTTGCCATACACTAGAGCATGTAGGCCAGGAGACAAATGGTGCCATAGAGTCCTACTACTCACACCTGAAGAGATGATCCTTGAAGACAATTGAGCATGCTACAAATCATCGTGTTGATTGGTTGGTACATCAACTAACAACACATGTTTATGTCTATTATTGGTGGACACAAGTTAGAAAGATACATGGTTTCTATAGGAATTTTGGTAGACAAGATTGAAAACACATCTTGGGTTCAAGCCTTGCAAATTCCAAATATCCATGTTACATTCAATGACACTAATGATCGTATAGCATGGGTGACAAGTGAAAGTAATCCTTGTTTTCTATGTGAGGTGTATAGTTCCTCACCTGATCTATGTATGTGCTCTTGCAACTTTTCAATGCAAGGATACATGTGTAAGCATGTCATCAAGGTGAACTTGATGAGGGAGAAACAACATCTATCTAACAACTTGCATGTAGACCTTGATAATCTTGTTGGTATAGTTGCATCTATAGAAGAAGGATGTGCCACCGATGTCTCTAATCATTTGGTAATTGACAAATATGATTGTTTTTCTCTATTGGTATATCATTCTTTGCAAAACATGTGTTTAAAATGCATCATAATGTCAATGTAGGAAACAATTGATGAATTTGATGGTATTGGAGGTAATGAGAATTGCCAACCCTTGGAGGATTATTGTGTGCATACGTAGGTTATGTTATAACCACATTTTGCTTATTCCAATTCTTGTTAGTTTCATTCATAATTTCTAAACGTATCTATTTTTTTTGTAGACCATTGACAACAGATATGGACATGCAGAGATAGAAATGAAGTTGCAGATAACAAACAAGCTTCAGGAAAGTTTGACTAGCACATCTAATTTGGAAACACTTACTTTCATTGATAAGTTTTTAGAGGATTTGTCAAACAAGGTCAAAAGTAGACACATCTCATCCCAACTCGGATTAGCCCATCCAAGTGTGCATCCATTTCACCCTGTACAAGATGGATTTGATCACACTCTTCGTCAACAAAGAGACTTTATTGAGTGCATGAATGTGAGGAGAAGGCCGAGTATCTCCAAAAAAACACCTATGTTTCTACAAATGCCATGAAATCCCAAGCGTCGAAATTGGTTTGATGATCTTGATAGGGAAAGCAAACGAGACAAGGATCATACTCAATCCAATGAATGTAATTTTGACATGGTTGATGACACGGGGTTTGCAAGCATGCAAGATAACGTAGAAAACACACAAGATTTTATTGAAAACACATAGGATAGTGTCATCACACTTTTTTAGGTAGGTTCTTACTAAAGGCATGCTATCATGTGTAACTAGCTCATTATGTAGACAAACTAAATTTTTGAACCCTAACCTTGTTAGCATATCTTATATTGAGATGGTCCTCAAGAGATTATGTATAGAGTTAAATTACATCAAATGCATAAAATAAGCAACTATGTATCAATCTATGAAACATTTTTATATTTAGTACTTCGTTTAAAATGTATGTTTTGTTCATGTTGGCCCTATGTGTTTAAATCCTCTCACAATATTTCAAGATGTATTTTTTACATTAGTGCTTTACTGTGGCTCTCTATAAACTTGGTGACCATTAATCCTCTCAAACCAATTATTCATTGATTTATTACTCCATTTGCATGGTGCAATCTTATGGTTTCATTTGTAGTTGTATGTAGTCCTATAGATCTCCTCACACTCTTACGAAATTTTGGATAAAATATAACTCAATAGATCATGAAATCATATTATTATAGGATGCTTTTTGTCTCATTTTCCTTGTACAAGTCATTTAATCTTCCACATCTATGCTTGATCTCATGGTCTCGCTTCATAAATCTAACACATATAGAGTTTGATATTGAGTCCCACTCCTTTCCAACTCATCATAACAAAGCCAATGACACAACTCTTAGCACTAAGTGCTATGATCTTTGGTTTGTCTTGCACCAACTATTATATTTATTTAGATCCAACAAATCATAAAACTTAATGCTTTCTTTAAACTCTAGCAAATCCCTGACATGTGACAACCATTGAACTCTTTGACACCACTTTTAATCATCCAATCATTACTCCTCTCCCTTGATAATGTGAGTTTTCATTATTTAGCTTGCACCCACCAATCATTATTCTAGCTCACCTCCTCCCTAGACCCACCTTTGTGTCATAATTTTTGGACATAAGACAAATGATCCTAGGCCCACATTGTGATGACTCATCCATAGTTGGTCAATAGAACAATGATAAATCCTATTAGATCTTGACATCCTCTCAAGTTGAATAATATATAATGTTTTTTCGTTTATGTTGTTGTCAATAACTATCTGCTATCATTAAAGGATGGATTTAATTTAATTATATGCTTGATACAATTTGCATGTACAACCTTCTTGAATAAATAACCAACTATTTGTACCTAATTTCAACAACCTTTGTTAGAAGTACAAAATCTGTAAGTTAATTCTAAAAATTTTGGCAACATATATGTGGTTAACATTTGGCATCATATATGTGGTTTTCTAAAATGTGTGGCAACATATATATCTTTTGGTATAATAAAAATGTGAAAGCTAATAATTTTTTTGATGTAGGTGAGAAAGATGTCGCATAATGCACATGCATGGGTGTCTAGTTGGTTGTCCAACTATCATTGGCGTCTTCCATAGAATGTCCTTCTTTGTATAGAGGAATTGAGTGTCCCCTATTGGTTGAGGGACAAGATGGTGAATAGAATAAATATAAATGGGCCAAGGACCAGTCAAAGACAATTTGATAACTATGCTAATATTTAAGAACTATTTATTATGACAACAAATTTTTATTAAATGTTTTTTTGCAAATATTTAAAAATTATTTACACAATGTATCCATGACTAAATTCAATTTTGAAAGGATAAATACAAATGTTTTTGTAATAGTGTTGATGGGTATGGTAGTGTTTTTAGTTATGTGTGGCAAATGCTTCAACCTTAGACATATATAATCTTTGCACTTATTTATCTAAATTGAAATGTTTGCATATTCATGTGCCATCAACCAATATTAAACACATGTCTAAGCTTCTATGTTAACATGGTTTGCTATGTTCAACCCCTTGATATGTATAGCTGAGCATACATCATTTTCAAAATGAGAGTGTTGAGTGTAAAGTTGAATGCATGTATAAATACATGTCTTGAAAGTAGATATGAAACTCTAATTCTAATATCAAAATATTTCATGTGGAGAAAGGACATGATGAGTAGAATTTACATTACAATCTCTTTGTGAGAATTCATTTTAATAGCATCTCTCCATATGTCATAATAACCAAAGTACTAGGTAAAAAATGTATATGTATATTTCCTACTACAACATGTGACATAATTCATCTATCCCTTATCCTTTGATGGACATCCATACCCTATTCAAAACCTCCCTTTTTGGCACAGGCAAGGAGGATGCTAGTAAAGGTTGTGGAGTCTGGCTTTACACTTGCCAATTGCATTTGCTTGAAAGTTTCTAAAGCCTTTTCAACAAATTCATTTTGTGTATATCTTGCAATCAGGGCATTCCATGAGAACAAATTTCTTTGAGGCATTCTTTTAGACAGTTCATGTGATTTGTCTATGCTTCCACAGTATGGATATCTTGCCTTCATGGCATTCCATAAGATTACATCTATTTGAGGCATTCTGTCAAACACTTTACATGCCTTGTCTATGCTTCCACATTTTGCATACATTTACAACATTTGACAAATTCTTGTATCCTTTATCATGTGATGGATTTCCATACCCTGCTCGAAACCTCCCATTTTGGCATAGGTAGGGAGGATGCTGGCAAAGGTTGTAGAGTTTGGCTTTAAACCTACCAATTGCATTTGCTTGAAAGTTTCTAAAGCCTTTTCAATAAATCCATTTTGTGCATGTCCTGCAATCAGGGCATTCCATGAGAACACATTTCTTTGAGGCATTATGTCAGTCAGTTCAGGTGCTTTGTCTATGCTTTGACATTTTGGATATATTGCCATCATGGCATTCCATGAGATGACATTTCTTTGAGCTAGTCTGTCAAACAGTTCAATTGCCTTGTCTATGCTTCCACATTTTGCATACATGTCTACTTGGGAAGTTACAATCACAACATTTGACAAAATTCTTTTATTCTTTATTATGTGATGGATGTCCATACCCTATTCGAAACCTCCCATTTTGGCATAGACAGGGAGGATGCCGACAAAGGTTATGGAGTCTGGCTTTACACCTGCCAATTACTTGAAAGTTTCTAAAGGCTTTTCAACAAATCCATTTTGTGCATTTCCTGCAATGAAGGCATTCCATGAGAACACATTTCTTTGAAGCATTCTGTTAGATAGTTCATGTGCCTTGTCTATGCTTCAACATTTTGGATATCTTGCTATTATGGTATTCTATGAGATGACATCTCTTTGAGGCATTATGCCAAATAGTTCATGTGTCTTGTCTATGATTCCACATTTTGCATACATGTCTACTTGGGTAATTACAGCCACAACATTTGACAAAATTCTTTAATCCTTTATCATGTGATAGCATACCCTATTCGAAACCTCCCATTTTAAAACATGTAGGGAGGATGTTAGGAAAGGTTACAGAGTTTGGATTTACACCTGCCAATTGCATTTGCTTGAAAGTTTCTAAAGCCTTTTCAACAAACCCATTTTGTGCATCTACTGCAGTCATAGCATTCCATGAGACCACATTACTTTGAGGCATCTAGTTAAATAGTTTAGGTCCCTTGTCTATGCTTCCATATTTTGCATACATGTCTACCATGGCAGTTACAGTTACAACATCTGACAATATTCCTCTATCCTTTATCATGTGATGGATGCCCATACCCTGTTCCAAAGCTCCCTTTTTGGCACAACCAGGGAGGATGCTGGCAAAGGTTGTGGAGTCTGGATTTACACCTGCCAATTGCATTTGATTGAAAGTTTCTAAAGCCTTTTCAAAAAACCAATTTTGTGCATAAACTACAATCATAGCATTCCATGCGACCAAATTTCTTTGAGGCATCTGGTCAAACAGTTTAGCTCCCTTGTCTATGCTTCCACATTTTGCATACATGTCTACCTGATGAATGGGGTAAATCATAAAACACACAACAATAGAAATAGAACACAGAAAGTAGAATATTTCTTTATTGATCTGGGCAACCCATTACATTATAGAAGCTCAATTACAATCAGAGGAATCAATCCTCCACAGGCTGCAACACACTACAGCTACACCTCAACAGGCTCTGGAATCTTCTGCCTTCTGTAACCCCAAATCAACTAGGGTTTCTATTTTCCCGCCTATTCTTGACTACACAATTGCCCCCCTTAACTCTACTACTACCCAGGGTTCCCAAAATAGTCATAAATAGCACTTTTTGGCGGCCTCCAGCTAAATTTCAAAATTTGCAACTCCCTCCAAAAGTAGATCAACTTCCAGGAAGCATAACTTTTGATCCGAGTGTCCGATTGATGAACCATTTTAAGCATCGGAAAGCTCGCGATGTGAACTATCACACTGAAAATTTGCAAACAGATTTCCATCAACTTTTTGGGATGTTATGGGATGTTTTAGTGCCTCATATCTCGTTTCAAAAATTTTTAGGGGCTTTTTCAGAAAACAAAAACTTTAATATCTTTCAGCTCACTAATGATCTTTGCCTAATTCCTTCGCCAAAGGTCTTATATTTCCATTATGTAACTTTCTGTAAGTTTTTGCTTCAATCCTTGCCCAAATGCAAACTTTCCTAAAATGGCAGGTACACTTTCCAAAACAGGTAGGTTGCTATTTTAGCAATTTTGGAAAAACTGAAAGTCCTACATCATTATTCTGGATATTATGGAACCAGAAACACTAATTATGGAAATAAATGAAAACAACTACAATGATTTTGAATTAACTTCTTTTTGGGTGATGCAAGATTGCCCTTACACCACTAGATGCTCCTGCATCAGACACCCAGGGTAATTTGAGAAGTGACCCTGTCACGTCTCAGATGTTTGTGTGAGGAAAACCTAAATGGTCAACCTCTGCCTTAGACAACCAAGAAGAATCTTCAACAGGCCTTCCTTTCCATTTTACTAGATATTCTTCATATTACTTGTTCCGAGTACTTCCCACATGGCTATCCAAGATCTCTTATATCTCCTCCATTGAAGTAGATGCCAGAATACTCCACTGCATTTTGTTGGTCCATCCTTTGTTCCACCTTCATGATATTCTGATAAATCATAAAATGTTGAAAATAGGGGAAATATTGATCCCACTCGGCAGCTCTACCTCATATGCATTTCTTGAATCATGCTTCTTCAAGATTCAGCATGGTCCAAATTTCTTCATTTTCAACTTATTGTATGTTCCAATTGGGAACCTTTCTTTTCTCAGGTGAACCATGACTTCATCTCCTACCTGGAACTCCTTATACCTCCTCTTTTGATCTGCCTTAGCCTTGTACTGAATATTCATATTATTAATGTGCTTTCTGACCTCTTCATGCAAATTCTTTAGATGTTATCCAAAGTCTTCAGCTTCAACACTTGTCTTTTCTCCTTTGTCTAGCTTCCTTAACTCATAAGCATTTCTTGGGCTATTGCCAAATTCAATCTGGAATGGTGATTTACCAGTACTCCTATTGACAGAATTGTTGTAAGCAAATTCTACCTGTGGTAAAATCAAATCCCATCCCTTGCGCTTATCTCCTACTAAGCATCGTAGCAGGTTACCCAAACTCCTATTCACCACTTCTGTCTGTCCATCAGTCTATGGATGGTGTGCAGAACTGAACTTCAAATCTATCTTCAACTTCTTCCATAATGTCCTCCATAAATAACCAACAAACTTGGTATCTTGATCTGAAACTATGCTCTTTGGTAGACCGTGTAATCTCACCACCTCCTTGAAAAATAACTCTGCAATATGAACAGCATCATTAGTCTTCTTGCAAGGAATAAAATGTGCCATCTTTGAGAATCTGTCCACCACCACAAAAATGGAATCATGTCCTCTCTATGTCCTTGGTAAGCCAAGAACAAAATCCATACTAATATCATCCCATGGCTTCTCCGGTATAGGTAATGGCTGATATAGACATGTATTCTGACTTGTTCCTTTTGCCATCTGACATACTCTGCAACTCTGTACAAATTTCCTCACATCCTGCTGCAACTGTGGCCAATAATAATTTTCACCAACAATAGCAATGGTCTTATCTCGACCAAAGTGTCTAGCCAATCCTCCACTATGCTTCTCCTTAACCAAGTTCTCTCTCATGGAACTCCTCAAAATGCACAACTGGCTTCCTTTAAACAACATGCCATCTTGGATTATGAAATCCAACCATTTTGTCCTGTCCAAAGTAACAGGTTCCAAACAAGCCTTCCAGGCCTCTGCAAAATCTAGATCTTTAGGATACAAACTTTTGAGCTCATCAAACCCAACAACCTCTATCTTCATTTCTGTCAACAAATTTTTCCTTCTGCTTAAGCCATCTGTAACTTTGTTGGACTTCCCACTCCTGTGCTTCAAAACAAAATATAGCTCTGCAAAAACTCAACCCATTTTAAGTGCCTCTTATTTAACTTTCCTTGACTGTTAAGATATTGTAAAGCTTGATGATCAGTATACAAAACAAACTCTTTTGGCAACAGATAATGTCTCCATTTTTTCAAAGCCTAAACTATTGCATAAAATTCTTGATCATAAAAAGAATACTTTTTCTTGGCATCATTAAGCTTCTCACTAAAATAGTCAATGGGCTTACCTTCTTGACTCAAAACAACTCCTATAGAACTACCACTAGCATCACAGTCTATCTGAAATACCTTATTGAAATCTGGAAGTGCCAAAACAGGTTGCTCTGTAACTTTTTGCTTCAATGTATCAAAGCTTTTGTCTGCTCCTTTAGTCCATCTAAACTCTTTTCTATCCCCTCTCATTGTCTTCGTTAGGGGTGCACAAATACTACTAAAATTTTTGATAAACTTTCTATAAAAACTTGCCAAACCATGAAAAGATCGTACCTCTGTGGCACTCTTTGGTGTAGGCCATTCAAGGATAGCTCTCACCTTCTCTAGGTCCATCTTAAGACCTTCCTCTGAGACAACAAATCCCAAGTATACCAACTCCTTTGCAAAACTACATTTCTTCAGATTAATCAACAACTTCTCCTCCCTCGGCTTCTCTAAAACTCTTCTGATATGCATCAGATGCTCATCCCAAGTCTTACTAAAAATTAAAATATCATCTAAATAAACAATAACAAAACTTCCCAAAAATTCTTTCAATACCTCATTCATGAGCGCATGAATGTGCTCGGTGCATTGGTTAGCCCAAATGGCATGACTAACCAATCATACAAACCCTCCTTTGTTTTGAAGGCTATCTTCCATTCATCTCCTTCTCTGATTTGGATCTGGTGATACCCACTCTTTAGGTCAATCTTCGTGAAGTACTTGGCTCCACTCAAACAATCCATTATGTCATCCATTCTTGGTAATGGAATCTTGTACTTGATCGTGATCTTATTTATGGCTCGAGAATCTATACACATTCTCCACTCTCCATCTTTCTTTGGTGTTAGTATTGCAGGTACCGCACATGGACTCAGGCTCTTCCTTATCAGTCCCTTCCTTAACAACTCGTGGACCTGTCTGTTCAACTATTCACTCTCTGCTGGAGTCATTTTGTGGGCTGCCTTGTTTGGCAAACTAGCTCCTGGTATCAAATCTATTTGATGACTTATCTTCCTTACTGGTGGTAAACCTTCTGGTACATTATTAGAGATAATATCCTAAAATTCTTCCAACATAACTAAGACTTCTGCTAGTACATCTTCACATTTCTCTTAACTAATCTTAGGGATCAATGCAAAGTAATGATGCTCATGCTTCATACCCTCCAAAAATTTCCTACCATCTACCAAGCAAATTCTGGCAGTACTACATACCTTTTCTTCCACCTCCTTCAAGGGCTTCAACTTATGGCAAACTACATCCTTTGTTAGGGAATATGTGTTTGCATGACCATCATGGACAACGCTCCTATCATACTGCCACGGCCTCCCCAATAGCATATGACATGCATCCATCGGTATGATATCGCACAACACCTCATCATGGTAGTCCCCAATCTTGAACTTCACTAAACATTGCTCATTGACCAAAGCTCTATGGTCCTTCTACAACCATGCAATTTGATATGGATGCGGATGCTTTCTTCTTGTCAACTTCAACTTGTCAACCATCTCCTCTGAAACAAGATTATTAGTACTTCCACTATCAATAATAATATCACAACACTTACCTTCACATTTGCACCTTGTGCAGAATAAACTCTTCCTCTGATTAGGTTCTTTCTCCTCATTCAACAAAGTTCTTCTAACAACTAGGGTTTCTCCCCTTTCAGCATCTTCAGAATGCTTAGACTGCGCATCTTCATCTACATGTGCAACTCGTGCATTACCTTTAGGTCTTCTATTTGTCCTTCCTTGATGTTGTAAACACTCATATGCTCGATGCCCTTCTTCTCCACATTGACAACAGGTTCCTCTGAAACCTCCTCTTCCAGGTCCTTGCCCAGGTTGGCCTCTCCTCTTCCTCTTTGCTCACCATTGTTCTGGTCATGAAGGCGGTATGCATTATCTCCTCTTTGATTTCAACTAGTACCAGCTTCTTCACTTCTCTTTGGATCTTCATTTTGGCCTCCATAGGACCTTCCACCAGTCCTTCCACCTTAACCTCTTCCCCTTTGTTATCGAATCTTTTATTCAGCTTCTCTTCCACCTTCAGGGAAAACTGGTATGCATCTTCTATGGTGGTCATTCTGACTAGGCTCAGATCCTCTTGAATACTCGGCCTCAACCCATTAATGTAACGGGATACCTTCTCCTTGTTGGGCTCTGCATGACTAGTTCTAATAGTAATCTTATAAAATTCTTATGTATACTCCTTAACAGACTTGTTTCCTTGCTTCAATCCTTGTAGCTTCTTCAACAACTCCATCTCATAGTCCACAGGAATGAACTGCTTCTTCAGTTTCTCCACCATCTGATCCCATTTGGTGATCTTTCCTTTTCCTCTTTTATTCCTCTCTAACTGGACCTCCTTCCACCAAATACTGGCATGGCCCATCAACTTTATTTTTGCAAACTTGACCCGATCTGGGTCCTCCACATCTTCATACTTGAAATACTCCTCCATGTCATTGATCCAATCAATAAGCTGTTCTAGATTCAAATCTCCAGGATATGTAGAAACTTTGATCCTGGACCTCTTTCCGATCTTCAAAATGGCCCTCAACAACCTAACTTTTGTAGGATCTCCTGCAGCTTCTTGTTCTTCCTCAGATAGCTCTTCTTCAGCTTCATCTTCACTTTCTTCTCTTGTTCTTGGCTCAAACCCTCTTCGCAGCTCCTTTTGCAATGCATCAATTTGTCTTTGAAGGGCTCTAAAACCCTCTTCCATCAAAGCATTCCTCCCAATATGATTTCTTCATGGAGGTATCTTGATCTCCATAGCAAACCCACAACCTCAGGTCCTGGTGCAAACTGCCTCACGGTCAGAGATCTGTCTACACACTCAAGAACCCTTGCTCTAATACCACTTGATGAAGGGGGTAAATCATAAAACACACAACAATAGAAATAGAACACAGAAAATAGAATATTTCTTTATTGATCTGGGCAACTCATTACATTATAGAATCTCAATTAAAATCAGAGGAATCAATCCTCCAAAGGCTGCAACACACTACAGCTGCACCTCACCAGGCTCTGGAATCTTCTTCCTTCTGTAACCCCAAATTAGCTAGGGTTTCTGGTTTCCCACCTATTCTTGACTCCACATTTGCCCCCCTTAACTCTACTACTACCCAAGGTTCCCAAAATAGTCAAATAGCACTTTTTGGCGGCCTCCAGCTAAATTTCAAAATTTGCAACTCCCTCCAAAACTAGGTCAACTTCCGGGAAGCATAACTTTTGATCGATTGTCTGATTGATGAACTATTTTAAGTGCTGGAAATTTCACGATGTGAACTATCACGCTGGAAATCCGTAAACAGATTTCCATCAACTTTTTGGGATGTTATGGGATGTTTTAGTGCCTCATATCTCATTTCAAAAAATTTCAAGGGCTTTTCAGAAAACAAAAACTTTAATATCTTTCAACTCACAAATGATCTTTGCCTAATTCCTTCGCAAAAGGTCTTATATTTCCATTATGTAACTTTTTGCAAGTTTTTGCTTCAATCCATGCCCAAATGCAAACTTTCCAAAACATGCAGGTACACTTTCCAAAATAGGCAGGTTGCTATTTTTAGCAGTTTTGGAAAAATTGAAAGTCCTACATCATTATTCTGGATATTATGGAACCAGAAACACTAATTATGGAAAGAAATGAAAAAAACTACAATGATTTTGAATTAACTTCTTTTTGGGTGATGCAAGATTGCCCTTACACCACTGGATGCTCCTGCATCACTACCAAGGCAGTTACAATTACAACATATGACAATATTCCTCTATCCTTTATCTTGTGATGGATGCCCATACCATGTTCCAAATCTCCCTTTTTGCATAGGCAGGGAGGATGTTGCCAAAGGTTATGGAGTCTAGATTTACACCTACCAATTTCCTTCTTCTATAGATGCAAGGATATTCCTTCTTCTAAATATACACCTTTATTGGGAAGCAACAAAACAAGATCCACTTTGTCATGGAGGATAGGGAAATAATACACAGGTTTCCCCCATGGGTATTCCACATCCTCAAATCCAAGTTTCCACCATGACGACACAATAATGGCCCCCTCAGTACGAGCAACTCGGCTGGAATATCCCTAGAAGGAACTCGACTAGATATCTAAGTTCTTTACAGATATTATCAATATGGGGGAAACCTTTGTATTATGGCCCTATCCTCTTGTACAAGGAACACCCTTGTTTACTTCTCCCCAGTCTATATCCAATCAAACATATTCATCACTTATTCTGGCGATGTCCTCCTTCACCCTCTCCACCCACAACGACAATGATTTCTTCTTCATCTCCGCAGCATTTGCAGTGGCATATGCAAGAAATACAGCATTGCCTACGTATTCACTTGAAAGCGGAGGATGCATTTGTCCCTGCACATCCACTGTAAACAATACATCCACATGCATTCATCCCCTCATTTCGACTGATTTGCCATTTGTTCATCTGATCTATTTGACTAATTTGTTTGTTCGTCTGTGTTGCATATGGTGAAACTGGTGGGAGTGGATTTGAATTCAAAGGTGCCCGTAAACTACTACGGGTGGGTTGTTTGATTAATTTGTGACCACCAACAACTTCCGTCACATCCACCAAACTTTCGCACTTGACATCGACCGTGGCATCGACCATGGCAATAGTTACCTAAGGGGTTAGAGAATAGATGGGTTAAGCAAGCCCCACCCAAGCAATTCAAAGCTTAGGGTGTGTTGTTTAAGCCAGTAATAGAGGAAATTAAGATATAAACAAGAAGAAAGATAAAATAAAAGAAAATGCATTGTCTCAATGGCAAGCTGCAGAAAATAGGGTATTAGGCAGTAACAGAGGAAATTAAGATACATCAGATAAGAAGCAAAAAAACAAAAAATATAACTAATTTAACGAAAGGAGATCAGAATGATAGCAAATAGAAGAGACAATTACCAGATAATAATTTTGTAGAGATGGATAACTCCTTTCTTTCCAATAAATTCACAGTTGGTATGAAAAAATAAATGATGGAGAACAAAACTTTATAGATTTTTTTTGCTGGCAAATGGGTGAGAGTTATGGGAAAACAATCTTTGAGTAGATTCAATATGAATTTGACATAAATAGCAATCTTATTTGGTGTTAGTTGTACAAAAGGTGGTGTAGATAGCAAGGAGGGTAGTTAATAGAGTAGTTCAATATATTTAGTAAGATATTTAGATTTTTCAAAAGTATATATTTAGTGAGATATTTTGTAAAAACTTCCGGGTAGATGTTTAAAAAGTATAAAGTGTAAAGGAAGTTTAGGTTATGGAAAATAAAATATTTGTTTGTTGTGGCTAAGGCTTGTTAAAAAGTATAAAGTGTAAAAGGAGTTTAGGTTATGGAAAATAAAATATTTGTTTGTTGTGGCTGAGGCTTGTAGAATATGACACTTTAGAAAAATACATGTATTGTCTTTCATATATAATATAGTTGTATTATCTTTCATTAATATAGTAAGAATAGTAACAATTTTTAAAGTTTTATCTTTATATAGGTTATGTTCATTACAAATATGCATATTTTGAATTATATTGTAGTAAAATATAAACCTTATATTCACTTTATGTGTTTGAGATCATATGTGAGTGAATAAATTTTAGTGGAAGCCTATTAAATCCTATTCACAATTCAAAAGAAACACTAAATTATTAAAGTATTTTCATCTTTCATTAATAGGCACAACTGATGTGAGCCAATAATTGACATTCAACAACTATGGCAAGGTTTAGTTTGAAGGGTATATGGAGTCATAGACCATTTAATACATGTATAATAGTACTTCCTAAATTAATGAATACTGATATTTTGTATGATGGATTATGTAAATCTACTTTAATGTATTTGAGTGATTGAGAATGTGGGTAAGAAATCTTGTCAAGATATTTTGTTGAATAATTTATATTCTAAACTCATTATATAATGGAAATTTTCATTTGAAAAGGAAGAACTACATAATCATATGCATACCATTCTATAAGAAAACTCGTTTTAAACCATGAAATAAGAAGAATGACCTCAACATTGTTGGTAACCACCTAATGAATGATACAATAGGTTAAATTTTGGCAATTTATAGGTTATAATTTGACAACTAAGTTGCCCTAGTAACTTTTAATTTATTTGTTTAGGGTAAGTGCAAAAAGATGGGGGGCCAAAAAGTGGCCAAATGGTTTTTAAAAAAAAATAATGCATAACGCGAGCGCGTTATAACGCGCTCACGTTATGAACTACTATAAATAAATAAAAAAGGCTTGTCACCTCATTTTATTTATGTTTTTCTCTTATATCCCCATGGCTTGCAAACCCTAGGAAGCGTGCTCACGTTTCAGAAAAGATAATTCAACACCAAAATCTTGTTGATTCATCGCCAAAATTCTGCCACGATGTCGAGCACGCCAAAGGAGTGAGTTTTATTTGTTTTTTTGTTTGAATTTGTTTCTAAATAGGTAGGTTTTGAGTTGATTTTTGATGTATATTTCATTAATTGTCAGGAAATGTTAATGCACCTCCTCCTCATCCTCCTCAAAATCCACAAAATCATACGGAACAACCTCCTCCATCCATTCCTCAACACGCCCCTGGAACACAAGAAAATATAATGGGGCAAATTGAAAACAACAAAAAAGAAATTGAAGATATAATTGCAAGGTTGAAAGATCCTTCCACTTCAATCTTGCATAGGTCCACGCATGCTGAATCTCTTGAATCTATGTTGTCAAATGTAGATTCAATTAGCAAGCAAATATCTAGTTGGACGGATAAAAGGAGAGAGTTTAGAGACTACTATGGAGACAAGTTGTTATACCAAGATGTGAAAAAATTACAAATTACAAAATTAGACTTGTGTTCGATTTTCACAAACCCACAAACAAATCAACCTCCACCCATTACATGCAAGAGGTTCCCTATCCATTGGTGCAACAACCAAGTGATAAGGGACAATTTTGGGCAGAGGTGGTGGATGGTTTTTGACCATCCTCCATGCAATAATAATGAGGTCTCACAATACTTTTTGAGGAAACTCTACTACGAGTTTGTCCTCAATAAAGTGCCAAACTATTTTGATATGTGGGACTTCTAGGGTAGAGGTGGGGGGTCAGCACAAGATAGACCAGGGGCACGTGTTGACCCACAGCGGACAGTGACATGAGTAATCAGCAGACCATCCCATGAGCATGTTTCTATCCCTTCCATTGTGAAGGAGAGTGTTGAGGTTAATACACTTCAGTCCATTAATGCCTTGACCCAGAGCATCATAGAGCATGCCAGTCCTGCAGCACAGAGTGGGTTGGGAGATAGTACGAGGAGTAGGGTCCCACCCCATGCTTGTTAGGCTTCCGGGTCAGCCTGTGTTTATGACCCCATGGATAGTCAGGACGCAGGTGCATAGGCTATATCTGTAGCTAAGCAGATGGTGATGACAGATACCCTCCTGAGTGAGACTTTCAGCCTTGATACTCAGGTAAATATTAGTAAGTTTATTGAATGTAATTTATTAAATTTCATTTTTGAAATGCAAGATTAACTAATTTAGTTTGATGATTTTAATGAAATTTCAGGGTCATAGCGTTGATGCAATTTTCAGTGGTTCTCCACCTGCATATTACACTAGATCATCTACTGTCGGGGTATGTAACTAGTAAACAATTATAAATATTACATGTGAATAGCATCGTTATATGAATGGTATTCTAATATCTGATTTTGGATGTTGAATAGGTTAATATTGGAGATTTCACGACAACACCTGCCAGCGGTGGTGGACTTCAAAGCTTTGCGGAGGTAATAAAATAAATAGTTTAATGAATGATATTAGAATTACTAGATTTTTGTATGTGACTTGTGTGCTTTATTGTGTGTACTTCCATGTTTAGATGAACGTGTATGTTAGAAGCCATGATTTGCATCACTATTATAGTTTTTGTAATTGAATAATGTTGTTTTATTTCCAGATGTGCAGGTTGCGGAGACACCTCCCCATGTTTAGAGGGCAATGGAGCACGGTGTGACCTCTGTGGTTCATAGCTCCATGGCATTGACAGCGGTATGAGGCAGATTAGTAAATTTCAATTTACATTCATTGTTATAGTTGTCTATTTTTGAAAAATCAAAAGATTATTGATTTGAAGTTTAATTTCTATCTTGATGGTTTCTATAGGACATGACATCACCACGGCCTATTCCTGCTACTGAGGCAAGTGAGGAGACAGATTATATGGTAGCGGTAAGTGATTATTTTGTTAAATGTTTCATTTTTTATAACATGTAATTTCTATATATTAATGTCTATACTTTTTATTGTAACAGCTAAAGATGCAGGAAGAACTAAATAGGAGGAGCAGCCCTCGGGTTTGTAGTAGACCACCCACATGCACGTCTCCATCCCCTAGAAGATCAAAGGATGCCCGTGATCTATTCTCTTCACCAGCCAGAGGGGAATGACTTTTTATTGTGTTCCTTTGTTGTATGCCTATATGGCATTTGTGGACATATATTTTGTATTGTATATAGTTGATATTGTATGCCTATATGGCATTCTTGTAAGCCTATATGGCTATTTTGTATATATGTTATACTTATATCAATAGAAATTGATGTATGCCTATATGGATATTTGGTTAATATAAATCATTTTTATTGATGGCATCCATACTTGCATTATAAATCCACGTTTGAATGGATATTTGTAGATGGCTACTTCAAATATTTAAAGTCTAATTGTATTACATAGGATGTTTGTTGATCCAATAAGCTATCTATTGTTATTCAAGTATCACCTAAACCTCATTTTGGAACTAAAAGATAAAAGTTGTATTTAAAAAAAAAATGAATCATCATGTTGAACAGAAAATATTAATATTCTTTATGAGTAGCATACAATGTCAACTATATGCAATACAAAAAAATGAATCATCATGTTATTCTTTATGTTTGAGATCCTGAAAATGACTAAGTCTGGTAGTCTGATATCTTGAAACACTAGGATGAATATCCAAGTCATTAGGATGATTGTGCCTTGAGAAAAAGTCATTAAGATGAGCGCCTAAAGGAGACTTTCTTAAACATTCAAACATTGAGCAACAAGCATGAAGGGTTAAGGCGTAATTTGCAACTCATAAAGCCTCAAAAGGGTGCTCAACTTGGAGAGAGCATTCATTTAAGACAAGGAACCCATTAACACTTGTTCCACCATAAAAGTGTGCCTAAGGTGGAAGGAGAACAAGCCTCTAGTAAGTGAAGCGCACCTATTGTCTAAACCACTTCATTATGGCGCCCTAGCATGAGGAGGAGTATATAAGTCAATAGGAAATGGAACCTAGAATGCAAATGAAGGACTAAGTGGCATTTTCAATAAGCATCAATTCACCTTGAGCTTTCAATAAATACATCAAATTGAGCCCCATAAGCCTAGGCGCCCTTTGCCTTCAAAAGAACCTTGTATTGGCGCCTTGGAGGAAATCAACTTACAATGACAAGTCTTGGAGGTTTCTCATTTTGGATGATGTCTTTTGAGATTAACTACAATGATTGAAAGTTAAGATGAGTGGAAAGAACCTATCTTGAACCTTAGGCGCCCTTCATGTAATTTCCCACCATCATGAGCGCCTAGATCTAAGAAGGAGTGAATGAAGGATCTTAACATCAAGAAGCATGATATCAATCAACTTGGAGAAGTCTTTGACAATAATTATGATGAATTAAGTACATGGAAGTAAAGGAAGTACATATCAACTCCAAAGTGTGCCTAATGATCAATAAGAAATTCTTCCAAAGCAAAGGCACTCATTGTGAATTTTCCTACTAGTTTTGGCGCCTTGAAGTCTAAGTGCATGAAAATCATGGGGATGAGCGCTAAATAAGAACATCATCAAAATGCACCTTGGTAGAGATACTTGAGACCATCATCAAATAAGCCAAAATAGCTATCTCCAATCTAGGCGCAAATTCTAGCTCCTCCCAACTCAAATGAGCGCCCAAGTTGAAGTCAACTTTCATCTATACAACCCTCAGATTGTGCCTTGATTGAGGAAGGGATTTGAACCTCAAAATCTAATCATCTCAAGACAAAAGCTTCCTTAGACACTTGGCATTTGATTGAAATCATTGAGAATTAGAAAGAACCACCTAAGGATGTAAGGCGCACTTTTCACCCATACAAGCCTAATATTGCGCCTAAGGGAAATAACTTGATTTCATATCAATAGGTGAGTGCCTTGAGAGAAAGGATCACTCTAGGTCATTTTCAATTGTTGAAAGCATAAAAATGATAAATATAAAGGCAATTGAGTTAGGCGCACTTTAGCCTCTGAGGACACCTCAATGAGCGCCTTGGCTGAAATTGCATGAGATGAACTTTTGGAGTGAGCGCTTGAAAGATAGAATTCATTCTAAGACATGTCTCATCATTTAGAATTACAAAATTGCAAGTATAAAGACATTTAAATCTAGGCGCACTCTCCATTAGTACAAACCCACTCTGGCGCCTAAGGGAGAAATTACATTGAAAGACACCTTTTGAATGAATCTCTTAAGGGAGATTGAGCTCTTTAAGCCATTACAATTGTTTGAAATCATTTAAAGTGATAAATATGGACCAACTTGTGTTTCTCAAGTGCTTAGTAAAGGAGAGTTTCTCAAACATTTAAACATGTGAATGAAGTCATAGAAATGCACTAAGTCATCTAGGCACCATTTTCCCCTTGTGTACCCTTACATTTGTGCCTAAGAAGAAGTTGCTTCAGTTCATTAGAGTGTTTGAGTATTGAGGATTTCTTAGCAATGCTTTGCAACTTTACACTGCCTCCTTCTAACGATTTTTGGGGCAGTAGAAGACCTTTCACCATGGGCAAACACCTCAGAGATATAAAAAATTGAGAGAGGTTATTGTAGAGGCACTCTACATGATCGCGTTGCCTCAAATGGAATGTTTCTAAGTGACACAGTTTTCGAGTAACATCTCGTCAAAGATTGCTACCTTTTTACACTTTGGACTCTTCAGGGATATCGTCGGTACAATGTAGCTCAGACTATTTCGACATGTTTGGGTGAAAAATAGGACCATGCCTAGCATAAATGTTGTCATCCAGATGTGTTGGAATAGTCAGTTTGGTCGCATCAGGAGCAGGACGAAAGTTACACCCCTTTACATCTTTACACTGCCTCCTTCTGACGATTTTTGGGGCAGCAGAAAACCTTTCACCGTGGGCAAATGCCTCAAAGATATAAAAAACTGAGAGAGGTTATTGTAGACGCACTCTACGTGATCATGTTGCCTTAGACAGAATGTTTCTAAGTGACACAGTTTTTGAGTAACATCTCGTCAAAGATTGCTGCCGTTTTGCACTTTGGACTCTTCAGGGATATCGTCGGCACAATGTAGCTTGGACTGTTTCGACATGTTTGGGTAAAAAATAGGACCATGCCTAGCGTAAATGTAGCCATCCGGATGCATTGGAATAGTTAGTTTGGTCTCATTAGGAGCAAGACAAAAGTTACACCCCTTTGCAACTTTACACTGCCTCCTTTTGACAATTTTTGGGGCAGCAGAAAATCTTTGACCACGGGAAAATGCCTCAGAGATATAAAAAACTGAGAGAGGTTATTGTAGAGGCACTCTACATGATTGTGTTGCCTCAGACAGAATGTTTCTTATGTGATCGTGTTGGCTCAGATAGAATGTTTCTAAGTGATACGGTTTTCGAGTAACATCTTGCCAAAGATTGTTGCCTTTTTGCACTTTGGACTCTTCAGGGATATCGTCGGCACAATGTAGCTCAGACTATTTCGACATGTTTGGGTGAAAAAAAGGACCATGACTAGCATAAATGTACCCATCTGGACGCGTTGGAACAGTCAGTTTGGTTGCATCAGGAGCAGGATGAAAGTTACACCCCTTTGCAACTTTACACTACCTCCTTCTGATGATTTTTGGGGTAGTAGAAAACCTTTCACCATGGGCAAATGCCTCAGAGATATAAAAAATTGAGAGAGGTTATTGTAGAGGCACTCTATGTGATCATGTTGCCTCAGACGGAATGTTTCTAAGTGACACAGTTTTTGAGTAACATCTCATCAAAGATTGTTTCCTTTTTGCACTTTGGACTCTTCACGGATATCATCGCCACAATGTAGCTCGGACTGTTTCAACATGTTTGGTTGAAAAATAGAACCATGCCTAGCCTAAATGTACCCATCCGGATGCGTTAGAACTATCAGTTTGGTCGCATCAGGAGCAGGACACCAAAAATGCAAAAGTTGCTTTGTGCAACTTGACAACATTGACACTTTTTTGCAACATGACTCAAAGACTCAAACTAACCCCAAATGACTCAAAGTGACTTAAAATCACCTTGATTTTGGCACCCAATGTACATTATAGAGGTCTAGGTGCTCCTTATCATTCAAACATCTTAGATGAGCACCTAGGAAAGAAAAAAACTCTAAGTTTCATCATCATGAGCGCCTAATATCAAGAGACTTTAATGGCTCAAACCTTAGCATGGAGTCCTAAGGCACATTTCATGTCTCCTTTCATCCATTTTGACGCCCTTATGTAGATTTTTCAACTTGATTTGGCTCCCTATATGTGAAGGAAGATCTAAAGGCATGAAAGTGGATGTCGTTTTGCAAGAGTTTGGATCATCAAAATTTAAAGAAATAAGTCTATTAAGCTTGGGCACCCTTGGTCTTCTTTTCATTCATTATGAGCACCTTGGGAAAATGGTATATAGGTCATCATCATGATTGGGCGCCCTGGATCCAAAGTGTTGGAGAGATCATCAAATGGTGTCTAGAGGAAGTAGGGTGAGTTATGAGTTTGGCCGCATCAGGAGCAGGACACCAAAAATGCATAACATGATGATGTAAATATGTGTATATGTGTAAAAATGCAGGAGGAAATAAAAAAAAAGACAAACCTTACAAATTAATGTGCATACTTACAACTCAATGTAACATGACTTTACAAAATCAATGTGAATACTTACAAATTAATCCAATGAACCATCCGAGTCTGCTCTACTCTTTATTGTGTCAAGTATTGCTTCATGGTCAGACTCACGCACCTTCCACAAGATTTTGTTCAAAGGCCTATCCCGATACTTTATCAAATGAACATTGGATGCCACGACAAGGTTCAAGTAATGAAGAATCTTCTGATGCGTGTCAAAGTCCTGAAACAGCCAAATATTAACACTCTTATGTGGGTACCTTCTAAGCCATGTTCCAGTAATAACCACTGAGCATGTAGGGTATTCGATGTTTTCTCCATCTGTAATAGGGGCCTCCAATTTCTTTTTCGTCTCAACACAATGACATGAGGAATAATCTGTTCCCTCTTCATTATCTTCATCTGCAATAACTGCATATACGTGCCCTACATTGATATGTGTAGCAAATTAGATGAAATTAGTCAACATTACAAAAACACTACAAAGTAAGATGACATTACCTGGTTGAACTAGATGAAATTCGATACATATACATGCCCTATATTACCTGGTTGAACTAAATCTGATATGTGGTCAAAGTCAACTGATGATTCCATCTGTGTTAGTTCCAATGCCGTTGGGGTTCGATACGTGTCAAGTGGGCTAAGATAACTTAACTGCCATTCGTCAACCCACTCCTTTGACTCGCACTCATCCCAGACTTGAATTGTACAAGAAGAACAAAAGCATGACATCTTTCGCGTATGGATACTCCATGAACCTGCAATTGAGCTTCTGAAAGAGTGCATCTCATTTGATCTTGTCAGTGTACAACAGTCCTCATATGGTGCAATGTTAGTATCATCTACCAACCAAAAAAATCTACGAACTAAAGACTTACCTTCATTACCTGGACCCATGGAAGCATTACACCACTTGACAATCGATTTTGCACCTGTCAACTTTGCATTGTCTTTATACTTTAACTCTTCTCGTGCTATGGCTCTTTTGATACATGCTCCTGCACCATCATGCTCCCCCTTTCCATGCTCGGCCTCACAAAAGTTCCACATATGCTAAATACATGTAAAATTATGCCTCCTACTCAGCTAATAGAAATTCTGCGAGTTCTTGAATTGTGACGCACAGTTATCCAACCATATGATATGCTGACTGAACAATATGTCCCTTCTAGCCAAATCATTGTAGAACACCTAAAAGCAACCTTGCACGAACTCCGTAGAATGCGTGCGATCATCACTAATATAGAAATTATACTCCCTTATGATCTTTCTGTCATCCTCTATACTATCATTCGCATGAATGAATGCGATGTGCACAAATATAGAAACTTGTGTGGAGTTGTAATATTGTGGTTGCACCTCACACTGTGGCTGTAGACTATAGTTCTCTGCAAAGTTGATGACTGAAACAATGCTACCAACCGGAAATATGTCTTTGCATAACTTGAATTGCAAGTCCAACCATCGAGCTCTATGGGCATGTCTTGCATACTCATACACTATGCTATCACGAAATATAGGCATAAACTGATACACTGGAATCTTTTCAATAACCAATTCACACCTCTTTGCTTCTTTACCATCTTTTGCATTGTATGCCACTATTTTATACTTGCCAAACTCTACTAGTTTGTTTCCAACCGCATGTGTTCTTTCCATATGTTCACATATTGGCAAATGTTGCAAGCCACCGCAACGATGACATGTGCCATCCAAGCATAATTTCTTGTAGAATATTTGACCTTCCTCTCTTTCACATAAAATTCTTGATATGAAGTATCTTGAAGATGTTGGTGGGGCACATATCGCACAACCCTGTAAATCATTGTTAGTGGTGGTGTTCACCTAGGGTTAGGGTTTTGATTTCCAATTTGCAGGTTCCTGTGTGTTTTCCTTCTGACCCTTAGTGCCTTAGTTTAAATTCTTCCCCAACCCGCATGCACTATTTAATTGCTTTTCCTGTCGCATTTGAGAAAATTGTTAAATTCTGTGTATGCAAATATGAAATGTGTGTTGGCAAACTTGTGAAATCTCCCCTCGGTCCCTTGAAATTGATAAAAAATGGGTCAGATGCATAAAAATGCATATCGGATCACTGTTTCGATTCACAGTTTTCTGTGTCTGAATGTTTCTGTGTGTGGCTAGAAGGGTCAAATTGTGCCACAACCGTGGAGCGTTCCACGTGTAAGCTTCCGCCAAGGATCTGAGATTATTTCTTTTATGTTTCTAGTGTGGCGTGGAAGGCACCACGTGGAGGCATCCGCCAATGTTTCCAAAAGACCCTTTAAAAGTTTTTGTTACGTTTCAAGTTACTCCCCACGGAATGCACCACGTGTCACTCTCCGTTTAAGTTTCTAAAAGTTTCTATGCAGGGGCAGAGGATGTTGTGTGTCCCTTATAGTTGCTGCGGAAGCCGACAGGTGTCAAGATCTGAGATAGTTTCTATATGTTTCAATGTGTGGCGCAGACATGGTGGGTCCCATTAATGTTTCTAAGATGCTGCGGATGTTGCTAGATGGCGGCCTCTACCGAAGTGTTTCAAAAAGTTTCTCAGTTTCTTTGGTGGCCGCAGGACGTGCCAAGTGGCAACCTCTGCTTGAGTTTTGAGAGACCCTTTTAAAGTTTCTAAGTGTGGCGAGGCTGGAGGTGGGACCCTGTTCTAAGATAAAGATGTGGCAGAAGGTGCCAAGTGTCGAACGGTGGGGGTGGTTTCTTTAAAGTTTCTTTGTGTCTGCGGAAGGGGCCACGTTTCTTTTGTAGTTGCCGTGGAGCATGCCAAGTGTTTGTTTCCATGAGCTTGCCCCTGTTTCATTATGTGGCGAGCAAAAGTTGGTGGGTCCCAGTGAGTGTCTCAAGTGTCGCGGGTGATGACAAATGTCACCATCTGCATAAGTTTCAAGGATGCCCCTTAAAGTTTCTGAGCAGCACGGAAGGTGCCAAGTGTCGCAATCCGTAATGTTCCGAAGAGACTCTTTAATGTTTCAAGAGGAGCACGGGGCCCGCCACGTGTTGGCTTCCGCCTGTGTTTCAAAGAAGAGTCCCTAAACATTTCAAGGTGTCGCGGAGCTTACCACGTGACGGCTTCCGCGTGTGTTTCCAGGAAAAGGCTCTCGGCGGGAAAAGGATAAAGGAAATAGGGAGGAAAAGTATGCGATGGACCCAGCGTTAGAAACTTGAAGTGTCTGTGTGGCACGTTTTTGTTGGTCTGCAACTTTTTAGCATTTTTTGGGCCGTTTGATCTCGGTGATTGTTTTTGATCGACGGCCATGTTTAAAGCTTGCAGCGACAGGTTTTTCCTTTGTATCTGCGACTGTTTTTGGCAGGAAAACTCTGTGGCTTGCTGCGGCTGTGTTTCCAGGGGCTGTGAGTAGTTGAAACATTAATGGCGATCTTGCAGGGGCGCGATGGGACGATGATAGACAGGTCAACTACCAGATTTAAGAGAAAATGTCCCTGAACGGTGGCACATCTCCCAATTCTACCTGCCCCTTCCTCTTTGTCCCTCTACTGCAGTTATGATTTTGAGCGCCATTTTTCAGTGCAGTGTATCTGGCAAATTTTTGAGGTACCTTGTAATTAACTTGCTGTGTACATAGTTTTGCTATAAAAAGCAGACTGTGAACCCATTTCAGGTTGTTGAAAACTAGACATTTTGGCTCTGTGATGAAATACATCTAGTTTTGGTGGCTCTGTGTAGAAGATTCTGTGAGTTTATAAGTCTCATGCCTTATGTTTTGTGCATAAATTCATTGGTTTCATGCTGATTTAGATGAGTAATGCTACGTTGCATGTGTTTTGTTGTCTATCTCCTGTATTGAATATGCTTTCCTTTTGAATCTGGATATCTAAGGGGTGTCTTGGGTTCTAGGATATAGGTTTACTATATTGAATGCTTGATCTCTTAACTTCTGTTTAAGGGACAAATTAAACTGTTTTCAGGTCAAGTATTGAGGAAAGTATACTGCGTTAAGGATATCATAAGTAGAGATGTATAAACACTCTGTTCTGGGATATATTTGTAAGGCAAATATGATGAAATCCCCTTGAAATCCAGTCTTGTTATGTTTATGCTGAACATTTGCATGTGTATGTCTACTAACTCCAAGCCCTGGATAGGCACCAATCTAGCTCTGTGTTGAGGTTATACACTAGGTCCAGCTTTGTATCCAAACACAACATCAAAATCAAACTCCAAAACAACCATTAGGACAATAGAATTAGTTTTAGGACACCAAGTCCTTTGTCTACAACTAAAAATAGGCCCAAAGCTAGCCCCTTTGCTCTTATCTTACAGTTTTGGTCTACTTACAGGAGGACTTATCTGCTTCATGTCAACATCCCAGCCTTTGTATGCATATTCTCATGGATGTTGAGTAGGGAATACCCCCCTAGGTTTTGCAGAGCCAGAAGAAGAAGAGGAGATAAAAATAGAGTCTATCTCCTATACTGTTGGCCCCTGGCCTAGAGATCCTATTGATCATTGATGGCTACCTTATAGGGAAATATGGGAATAAGCATCTAGTCTGGGAAAAAACCAACAGAAATTGGCAACTCTACTGGGGATAAACTTTGAGAAAGAACCTTGATTTAAAATAAACAGTTCCTAGTAATAGGTGACGACTCCAAACCAATCTCCCAACCGGTAAAGTAAAAATTTGTATACAAGGGAGAAGATCCCAGCATAATACTCTATTTGAAGAGTTACCCATAAAAATGATGTATAGAAAAAAGGGGACTGTTCGGGCCAGTCAAGATGGTTCTCCTAGCCCCAAGAAAAATGATTTTATTTAGGATAATCCAGGATCCTCAGAGAAAATAGTACCTTATTTTTCAAACACTGAGGCTGAAATCCAGAATGTGTATGAAAAATAGCAAGGTAATGGTTTGAGAATAAGGTCAAAGGTGTTTCAAGAACATCCTTTTCATGATTCTCCTGACAGATTTGAAGAGGCTGAATCCCTAAGGGATGATGATAATGATGATCAAAATATGATAAAACCTTCCTCTTCTATGCCTAGAGAGGAAGAACTAGCAGATGAAATTAAGAGATTAAGGGCTAAGTTAGAATATCTGGAAGTAGTAAAAACCAGAGATGATATGAGACAGAAAGTGCAGGCTTTGAGAATTGCTCAAAATGATTCAATTCCTACCCTCCAAAATGCGAATATGCAGAGAAATCAACAAAGAAATGAGGTAAAGTATCATCAAAATAATGATCAAAGACAAAATGTAGACAATAACACCAAAGCTCCATTAAATAATGTGAGAAATCAAAATGTAAATAGAAATGCAAATGCTAATCAGTTTGAGAGGCACCCAATGCAGTTGGATAGATTCAGACAACTTGTTTTTGATGGCATTCCTGGTTATCCAAACCCTGTTGACAAACATGTGAGGCTGCAAGTGCCTAAATTATCAGGAAACAATACTGTCTCAGGAGAGGATCATTTAAAGGCTTTCCAAAATGTCATGGATAACTTTGAGGTTGAGCATGAGGATGTTTTCATGAAATCATTTATGCAATCCTTAGTTGATGAAGCCAAGGAATGGTATAAAAGTCTACCTAACAGAAGCATTTCATCATGGGATGATTTCAAAAGGATGTTTAAGGAGCAATATGGTGACAAAACTGACCCTAGCTTTTTTGTAAATGAGTTCACTAGTATCACTAAAGGGTCAAATGAACAGGTTGCTGATTTCAATGCTAGATTCATGAAGGCATTGAACAAATTGCCATAGGACTTGAGGCCTAATGAACCTATGTGCATAGTGTTGTACATAAATGCTTTTGATGCTAAGACAGCTTATGGATTAAGAGACAAGGGTCCTCATAGCCTCAGAGATGCCTTAAAAGTTGCAACAAATATTGAAAATAATAGAAAGGCATCTGGTAAAACAAACAGAAGGGATGATGTGAAAATTCTACAGAATCCAAACAAACCTCAAAACACTCAAGGTAGTACATCTGCCCCTGAAGATAAAATAGATAAATTGGCAAATGTTGTTAAAGACCTAAGCTATAGACTAGCTAAAAGTGAAAAAGGGATAGGTCTTGATAGGCAAGCTTATCAAAGACAGGAAAAGAGACCATCATTGCATGATATGCCATATAATACCAATTGGCATAATGGTAGGCCTGTATTGCCACATAACAACACAAATTAGAGGGCTCAACATACCTAGGAAACTCCTGATCCTTTGAAGAAGACTGTAAATATTGCTGATGACACCCCTTGGTGTATAATATGCCAGATGCCTCATTCACAGTCACAATGTGTGATTACTCAGTCTCTATATAACAATGCCATGGCCTGTGATGAGTGCAATGAGCCTCATTGCATGGAAGATGATAATGTCAACATGTTGTCTACAAATAGAGAATACCCTTTTCATGATGCTGATGCAAATGCAAATGATGAAACTCAGGGCTGCCAACAGTTCCCATGTGATGAAGATGATGAAGACAACTACGCCTATGCTTAGGATTCACACAGTTTCCTAAATAACTTGAGGAGACCTTCTGATGAACAAATTAGGGCCTTCACAGCTGCAGCAGTTGCTCAAGTCAAAAGCAACTACAACCTAAGAGGTAAAGCTCAAGTAGGCAGCCCACATCAGCCAGAAGGCATTTTTGCAAATTAGCCAGTACACAGTCATAAAGGAACTAAGACACAAAATAAGCAATGGAACAATAATAGGCAAACTTTTAAGCAAAAAACAAGTTATGATCCCCAAGGACCAGAAAATAGAGTTCCCCAGGTTGAGGATCAAAATAAGAATTTTCAGAACAAGGATGACAGTCAGAGAGCCATAAAAACTAAAGCTGGATCATCTCAAGATAGAGGTAAAACTATGGATCAGGCTACAACTGTTATTCAAAATTATGCTCCATTTGACATCACTCAGGTCTTGTCTCAAATAAAAGTCTCTGTTCCACTAATGGAGCTGATGAAAGTTGAAGAATTCAAAAATAAGACTGTATCCTTGATTTCAGGAGTGCCATGTCAAGCCAAGCAGAATATTGAAACTCAGGATAAGAAACAAGCTATGAGTATTGAGGAGGATGAGATTCCTGAGGTATATCTAGGGATGACCATGACAAAATGCCCTTCACAAGTGGAACCATTCTATGTCTCCCTTGTTATCAATGGGAAAGTAATTAGAAATTGTATGCTTGACTTTGGAGCATCTACAAATATCATGTCTTTAGCCATTATGCAACAAGCAGGATTAAAAATAGATAAGGCATGTGGGAAATGCTATGCGATGGATGCTAGGGAGGTACCTGTCATTGGAATCATGAAGGATGTTGATTTTAGATTGGCAGCATATCCAGACAAGATCTATAAAATGAACATAACAGTTGTTGATATCAAGCCACAGTATGGCATGTTGTTGTCAAGAAGATGGGCAACACTCATTGGTGGAAGTATGCAACTGGATCTGTCATATGCCATGATCCCAATGAGTGGCAAGGATGTCAAACTGATTAGAGAAGAAAGATCATTAGAGACAGTGGAGGATCAAGAATCAGAGGAGCATATATGTTTTGTGGACACTGACTGTGAAAATTTCAGAGTTGTCTCATATGATAAGGAAGATAAAAGAGAAAAAATTTGCATTCAAGAATTGGATCAACAAGGTCTTTGGACCATGTATTTCGATGGAGCTTGTTCAAAAGAAGGCTCTGGTGCTGGAATTGTTTTTCTGTCTCCAACTGGTAAGCTTCTCCAATTCTCTTTCTTGTTGAAGTTTGCTTGTACAAATAATATTGCAGAGTATGAGTCTCTGTTATTAGGGTTAAATGTTGCTTTGAAGCATGGAATTAAAATGCTCAAAGTGTTTGGTGATTCAGAGCTTATTGTGTCCCAAATTAGAGATAAGTATGCATCAAAAAATAAAAGGTTGAAACGATACAAGCATGCTGTTTGGGATACAATTCAATTATTTGATGCTTTTTCAATAAATTGGATAGAAAGATCAAAAAATGTCAGAGCAAATTTTCTAGCCAATGTAGCCATAAGGCCAGATGATATAACTTTGTCAGATGTTACAAATGTTGAAGTCAAGCTTAGGCCTGCAGTGCCAGATAATGTATGCAGCTGGCAAGTGTTTGATGATGATAAGGATTTACTGAGATTTGTGCATTGTATTGATGAATATGAGAACCAAGAAATGGATTTTTAGAACTTTGTGGAAGTTGTAGATGGAAAGGAAACTCTTTTAGGGAAGGAACTAATTCAACTCAAGACAAACAAAATCCCTAGAGGGCTGGTAGCCTTAGAGAGAGCTTTTGACAATAGGGACCAATTTGTTACAAAGGCATCTCCAACAAACAAGAATGATCTGGAGGAGATAAATTTGGGAACATCTCATGCTCCCAAAATGGTATACATTAGCAAATAGCTCAAACCACATATCAGAGGCATACTGATTGCATTATTGAGAAAGTATAAGCATATTTTTGCTTGGTCATATGAGGACTTGGAAGCCTATAGAGAGGATTTATTTTAGCATGAAATCCCTTTGAAGCCTAGAACTAAACCATTTAGACAAAAACAGAGGCCTATTAACCCAACTTTAGCTCCAAAAATGCAAGAAGAACTTATAAAACTTAGGGAGGCTGGAATAATCATGCCTATCAGACATTCAACTTGGGTGTCTAACCTTGTCCTAGTCAGAAAAAAGAATGGTAATATAAGGTTGTGTATGGACTTTAGAAACCTAAATGTATCTTCTTTGAAGGATAACTATCCATTGCCAAATATGGAGGCCATGTCGCAAAGAGTGACTAGTTGTAAACTTTTATCTATGATGGATGGTTTTTCAGGGTACAATCAAGTGAAAGTAAAAGAATCAGAACAATTTAAGACTGCTTTCACTACTCCATGGGGAACCTATGTATATCTAAGGATGCCATTTGGACTAACAAATGTAGGTGCTACATTTCAAAGAGCAATGGATGTTGCTTTTGTAGGGCTAATTGACTCAATCTTGGTTGTTTATCAAGATGACTTGACTGCCTTTTCAAAGAAAGAAGAACAACACTGTATGCATTTGGAACATATTTTTATTACAGCATTAGAATATGGTATCTCGCTCAACCCAAAGAAATGTTCTTTTGGGGTTGTAGAAGGAAAATTGCTTGGACACATTGTTTCCAAGGATGGAGTTAGGATTGATCCTGAAAGGGTGGCTGCAATTGACAGAATTCAGATCCCTAAAACAATAAAAGGTGTGCAGTCCTTCTTTGGACAAATTAACTTTGTTAGGAGATTTGTTCCTAACTTTGCAGAAACCACAAAAGAAATTTCTAAGATGTTGAAAAAGGGTGCAACTGTCAAATGGGAGGATGAAGCAACTGAATCATTCCAGAACATAAAAGAAGCAATCAAGATGGCTCCTGTGCTGAAATCTCCTAATTTTTCTAAGCTATTTCAATTGTTTTCATTTGCTTCTTTCCATACTATTGCTGCATGCTTATTGCAAAAAAATGAGGAAGGGTTTGAACAGCCTATTGCTTTCTTCAGTAGGTCATTGCAGGCTACTAAATTAAAGTATGACATTATGGAGAAATAGGCATATGCACTGGTTAGAGCAGTCAAGAGCTTCAGGCCTTATTTGGTAGGCTCACAAGTAGTTGCATATGTACCTCATGCAGCGATAAAAGATATCTTCACTCAGCAGGAGGTAACTGGAAGGAGATGCAAATGGATAAATAAGTTGCAGGAGTTCAACATAGAGATACAGATCACAAAATTGGTAAGAGGACAAGGGTTAGCAAAGCTAATGACACAGTCAAATCTAGAGGCATGCCAAATGAATGAAGTGCAGAATGAGAATGTTAATGTATCAAAATCTGAATGGTACAAGGACATCATATATTACTTGCAAAATCTAAATTGTCCTTCCCATTTCAGTGACAATCAAAAAAGGACCTTAAAACTACATGCAATCAGGTATGTTATTGTTCACGGTGAGCTGTACTGGAAAAGCCCTGATGCTATGTCACTAAGATGTGTAGATGAAGTTGAAGCTAACAATGTTTTGAATGACATGCATAAAGGATTATGTGGTGGACATTATACTGCCCAAACAACAGCTCATAAGATTCTTAGGGCAGGATATTGGTGGCCCACTGTCTTTTCAGATGCACAAAGGCTGGTAAGGAAATGTGACCTTTGCCAAAGATTCTCAGGAAACTTAAGATATGAAGGAGCACTGCCCCTTAGAACTGTAACTGTGGATGCTCCATTTCAGCAATGGGGAATTGATTTTATAGGGGAAATTTTAGAGAAATCTAGTGGAGGACATAGTTGGATTCTGGTTGCCACTGATTACTTCACTAAATGGGTTGAGGCTATCCCTACTAAAAAGGCTACAAGTAAGGTGGTGATGGATTTTATCTTGGAGAATATTATTATCAGGTTTGGGGTACCAGTCAAGTTAATCACAAATAATGCAATGTGCTTTAGATCAGGTGAATTTGTTAATTTTTGCAATAAATATGGAATTGACTTGTCTCACACATCACCATACCACCCACAAGGAAATGGTCAAGTAGAGTCAAGCAACAAAAGCCTAATGAAAATCATCAAGAGGATAATGGATAAAAATAGGAAATCTTGGGATTCAAAATTGAAGTTGGCATTATGGGCTGATAGGGTGATAGTGAAAAAAGCCACTGGAAGATCTCCTTTTGAACTTGTGTATGGTGCAACAGCTAAGTTGCCTATGAACACTTTCCTACCAGTTTACAAGTTCATACAAGAGAATGATGGGGAGGTTAATGATTCAATGACTGAAAGGATCAATCAGTTAGTTGCACTAGATGAGATGAAAAGGGAAGCACAGAAGACAGACATCAAGAGACAGCAAAAGGTTAAATATCTGTTTGATAAGAGAGCTACAGAAAGAAAGTTTTAGAAAGATGATTTGGTCCTTGTATGGAATGCAAGAAACCAGGATAAGGGCAAACACGGTAAATTTGAGTCCTTATGGATGGGCCCATACCAGGTTTGCAATACACATGGGGAGGATTCTTATATCCTCCAGGCCTTAGATGGTGAGATGCTGGAATTGCCTGTGCATGGTCAATTCCTCAAATTTTATTTTGCATAAGTGGTTTTCCTCTATGCACATTTGTAGAAATATGTATATATTGTAAATATCTTGTACAGTTGGTGCTTTTTTGTGTTTTGTCTGGTCTACCCGGAGGTCTGGTTCTCACTGCAATCTTGCGTCTGCACGTCCCCAATCGGAGCCACTGGTGGTGTTCACCTAGAGTTAGGGTTTTGATTTCCAATTTGCAGGTTCCTATGTGTTTTCCTTCTGACCCTCAGTGCCTTAGTTTAAATTCTTCCCCGGCCCACATGCACTATTTAATTGTTTTTCCTATCGCATTTGAGAAAATTGTTAAATTCTGTGTATGCAAAGATGAAATGTGTGTTGGCAAACTTGTGAAATCTCCCCTCGATCCCTCAAAATTGATAAAAAATGGGTCAGATGCATAAAAATGCATATCAGGTCACTGTTTCGGATCACAGTTTTCTGTGTCTGAATGTTTTTGTGTGTGGCTAGAAGGGTCAAATTGTGCCACAGCTACAAAGCATACCATGTGTAAGCTTCTGCCAAGGATCTGAGATTGTTTCTTTTATGTTTCTAGTGTGGCGCGGAAGGCACCACGTGGAGGCATCCGCCAATGTTTCCAAAATACCCTTTAAAAGTTTCTGTTATGTTTCAAGTTACTCCCCGCAGAATGCACCACATGTCACTCTCCGTTTAAGTTTCTAAAAGTTTCTATGCAGGGGCGGAGGATGCCGTGTGTCCCTTCTAATTGCTGCGGAAGCCGACAGGTGTCAGGATCTGAGATAGTTTATATATGTTTCAATGTGTGGCACAGACATGGTGGGTCCCATTAATGTTTCTAAGATGCTGCAGATGTTGCCAAATGGTGGCCTCCGCCAAAGTGTTTCAAAAAGTTTCTCAGTTTCTTTGGTGGCCACGGGACGTGCCAAGTGGCAACCTCCGCTTGAGTTTTGAGAGACCCTTTTAAAGTTTCTAACTGTGGCGAGGCTGGAGGTGGGACCCTGTTCTAAGATACAAATGTGGCGGAAGGTGCCAAGTGTCGAACGATGGGGGCGGTTTCTTTAAAGTTTCTTTGTGTCTACAGAAGGGGGCACGTTTCTTTTGTAGTTGCCGTGGAGCATGCCAAGTGTTTGTTTCCATGAGCTTGCCCCTGTTTCATTATGTGGCGAGCAAAAGTTGGTGGGTCCCAGTGAGTGTCTCAAGTGTCGTGGGTGATGACAAATGTCACCATCCGCATAAGTTTCAAGGATGCCCCTTAAAGTTTCTGAGCAGCACGGAAGGTGCCAAGTGTCGCAGTTCGTAATGTTCCGAAGAGACTCTTTAATGTTTCAAGAGGAGCACAAGGCCCGCCATGTGTTGGCTTCCACCTGTGTTTCAAAGAAGAGTCCCTAAACATTTCAAGGTGCCGTGGAGCTTTCCACGTGGCAGCTTCCGCGCGTGTTTCTGGTAAAAGGCTCTCAGTGGGAAAAGGATAAAGGAAATAGGGAGGAAAAGTATGCGATGGACCCAGCATTAGAAACTTGAAGTGTCTGTGTGGCATGTTTTTGTTGGTCCGCAACTTTTCAGCATTTTTTGGGCCGTTTGATCTCGGTGATGGTTTTTGATCAACGACCATGTTTAAAGCTTGCAGCGATAGGTTTTTCCTTTGTATCTGCGACCATTTTTGCCGGGAAAACTCTGTGGCTTGCTGCGGCTACATTTCCAGGGGCCGTGAGTAGTTGAAACATTAATGGTGATCTTGTAGGGGCGTGATGGGACGATGATAGACAGGTCAACTACCAGATTTAAGAGAAAATGTCCCTGAACGGCAGCACATCTCCCAATTCTACCTACCCCTTCCTCTTTGTCCCTCTGCTGCAGTTATGATTTTGAGCACCATTTTTCAGTGCAGTGTATCTGGCAAATTTTTCAGGTACCTTGTAATTAACTTGCTGTGTACATAGTTTTGCTATAAAAAGCAGACTGTGAACCCATTTCAGGTTGTTGAAAACTGGACATTTTGGCTCTGTGATGAAATACATCTGGTTTTGGTGGCTCTGTGCAGAAGATTCTATGAGTTTATGAGTCTCATGCCTTATGTTTTGTGCATAAATTCATTGGTTTCATGATGATTTAGATGAGTAGTGCTATGTTGCATGTGTTTTGTTGTCTGTCTCCTGTATTGAATATGCTTTCCTTTTGAATCTAGATATCTAAGGGGTGTCTTGGGTTCTAGGATATAGGTTTACTATATTGAATGCTTGATCTCTTAACTTCTATTCAAGGGACAGATTAAACTGTTTTCAGGTCAAGTATTGAGGAAAGTATGCTGCAGTAAGGATATCATAAGTAGAGATGTATAAACACTCTGTTCTGGGAAATATTTGTAAGGCAAATATGATGAAATCTCCTTGAAATCTAGTCTTGTTATGTTTATGCTGAACATTTGCATGTGTATGTCTACTGACTCCAAGCCCTGGATAGGCACCAATCTAGCTATGTGTTGAGGTTATACACCAAGTCCAGCTTTGCATCCAAACACAACATCAAAATCAAACTCCAAAACAACCATTAGGACAATAGAATTAGTTTTAGGACCCCAAGTTCTCTGTCCACAACTGAAAATAGGCCCAAAGCTAGCCCCTTTGCTCTTATCTTGTAGTTTTGGTCTACTTACAGGAGGACTTATCTGCTTCATGTCAGCATCCCAACCTTTGTATGCATATTCTCATGGATGTTGAGTAGGGAATACCCCCTAGGTTTTGTAGAGCCAGAAGAAGAAGAGGAGATAAAAATAGAGTCTATCTCCTATACTGTTGGCCCCTGGCCCAGAGATCCTGTTGATCATTGATGGCTACCTTGTAGGGAAATCTAGGAATAAGCATCTAGTCTGGGAAAAAACCAACAGTTAGTATGCATATCTAAACATAAAGACCTATAAGCATCAAAATGGTTAGAAAATTCAATATGTAATCTACAACAACAAGTAGTGCATGTGTGATTTATCTTGACATAGAAAGGTTTTAGCATTTCAAAATATCTTTGACAAATTTTAATTTGAGAATACTTCTCTAGAAATTTACCATAAAACTGTGTTTGAGTCTCATCCAAAAAATGCTTTGGATGTGGCTCACGGTTCTGACTACCGATTCTCCTTCTTACCACATCCCTTTGATTTGGAGATACCCTTGTGTAATTCTTCTAAAAGTCTTCAATTAGTGATCTCAATGCTTCAACAATTGGTTTATCTTTTCGTGGTAGTCTCCCCGAGAACGCCCATAATTCATTGGCATTAGTGTCCTCAATTCTTTGGCGTCTTCCAGTGGCTCTTGATAAAGTTTTCCTATTAATTCTCAATTCTTGACTCGTCTTTCTAATGAGACGAGCTTTCCTTGTTTGACTACTTATTATAGTCGATGTAATCACACAACGTGTTGCATTACTATCTTTTGTGCGTGAGGTGTTACCCACACTCTCATACGCACTCATTAGATTATTGACAATAGATTTTTCACTTGAAGCCTCTGATGTTCTCAACCCAAGAATCTTCATGATGGACCTATACTTTATACTTCGCATCATTTCAATGAATAGTTGACATCTTGTAGTCTCATTTAACTTTTCAAAGAACAATCTCCAAATCTTATGAGCATATCTTCTACAAGTGCATTTTAGAATCTTACCTTCCATTGGCTGCAAAATATTCTCATCAATATCAATCAAATACGTTGGCTTTCTATGCAAAATTCTAGGTGGTGTTAAGTTAGGTAAATTCATCTCAACATTTGGGATTCCATCAATATTTAAATGAGATGGGCTAGATGGCATACCTTCAATCGAAGATGGAATAGATGACATACTTTGAGGTTGAGGTGGGAACGATGGCGTACCTCCTTCATCACATGTGAGTGATGATGTACTCTCAACTTGAGATGTGGTAGATGGTGTCCCTACATGTTGACTTGCGGTAGAGGACGTGTCTCCAACTATGGTATTCAAATATCTCATAGCACGAAGTTTTTGCATTCATTCTCTTTGTGTCGCCAATACCATATCTCTTTGTGATGGTTGTGGTTCCTCTTCAATTGGGATGTCTTCATTTATTGTGTCCAATTTCCTCTTCTCACGAAGTTCCCTCATAGCCACTGCTTTCTTTGCATTCTTAGCTTCTATCTCTTCCTATGTTGGTTTAATTCTTGATCGTTTCCTCGGCATGACGGAGAATTTGTCTGTAGCATGATAAAGAGACTAATATTACTTCCTAAGAAATGAATACAAGATAATAGTGGGATTGTATTTTTATTATGTTGTAAGGATTTATTCTTGTAAAGTTTGACATCATGGTATGTTAAGGTTTGTTTATTACACATAATTATTAAAGAGCCCAAGTGTAGAAAATATACATGGCATCATGTGAGATTGTAGGCTGCTTTCTTGATTGGGAATGTGTCTATTTTAAACATGTATGATAAAGCATGATAAAGTAATTCAAATAGAATTAACAAAAATGTAAAGAACATGCATGTAAAGACTTGACATACCTAAAAAATGAAGATTCGAATGGAGAGAGTACCCAATTATATAGTGTTTTTTTCTTCTTGCATCAAACTCCTCAACAATTTGAGTTTTTCACCACTTGCTTCCTTTTCAATGTTAAATTGAATAACACTCAAATATAATTACTAGCAACAATACTATTAACTAATCTATAATGTTAAATTCCTAAAATTGAATCACAATTAACATTGCAACACTACAAAAATTGAAACTTGAATAGTTATATATCAAACTTGGTGTGAAAACTATGTTACTTCCTCCTTGTCAAGTTGGCAAAGAAAAAAAGGTCGTGGAAAGATCATGCAAAGGTGGTAGAATGTGTCAAATGTGCATGTGAACTTCCCAACAGCATGAAAGCACTTCTTTTTTCCAGAGCACGTGCAAAATTAGTATGAAAACAGAGCATGTGGGCCTAGATCACGGGGGTCAACACTTTTTTACCGTTTCTATAGCAGGACAAAACACGCTCGCGTTATAACGCGCTCACGTTTTGTCCTGCTATAGATTGATCACATCCTATGCATTATCTTCCTTAACACAGGCAGGGATGACCACATCCTGTGCTTCATCAACTGACACTTCCAAACCTCAACCCTCAATGTCAAATCCTAATCCCTCAACCCTTCACTCTAATCCCTCAACCCTAAACCCTATCCCTAAACCCTCAACACTATACCTTAAACCCTAAACCTTATCCTTAAACCCTAATCCCTCAACCCTCAACCCTAATCTGTCATCCCTTAACTATAATCCCTCATCCCTAAACCCTAAATGCTATCCCTATTCCTAAACCCTCAATAGACTTGATACTATACCTTAAACCCTAATCCCTTATCCCTAAACCCTCCAACCCAATCCCTAATCCTTATACCCTCCACACTCTACTTTAACCCTAATCCCTCAACCCTCAACCCTATCCCTAAACCCTTGACCCTCGAACCTCAACCCTCAACCCTCAAAGTCAAACCCTAATCCCTCAACCCTTAACTCTGATCTCTCGACCCTCAACCCTATCCCTAAACCCTAAAGCCTCAACCCTCGACATCAAATCCTAATCCCTCAACCCTTCACTCTAATCCCTCAACCCTAAAACCTATCCCTAAACCCTCAACACTATACCTTAAACCCTAATCACTCAACCCTCAACCCTAAACCTTATCCCTAAACCCTAATATCTCAACCCTAACCCTAATCCATCATCCCTCAACTCTAATCCCTCATCCCTAAACCCTAAATGCTATCCCTATTCCTAAACCCTCAACAGAATTGATACTATACCTTAAACCCTAATCCCTTATCCCTAAACCCTCCAACCCTATCCCTAATCCTTATACCCTTCACACTCTACTTTAACCCTAATCCCTTGACCCTCAACCCTGTCCCTAAACCCTTGACCCTCGAACCTCAACCCTCAACCCTCAACGTCAAACCCTAATCCCTCAACCCTTAACTCTGATCCATCGACCCTCAACCCTATCCCTAAACCCTAAACCCTAAAGCCTCAACCCTCGACGTCAAATCCTAATCCCTCAACCCTTCACTCTAATCCCTCAACCCTAAACCCTATCCCTAAACCCTCAACACTATACCTTAAACCCTAATACCTCAACCCTCAACCCTAAACCTTATCCCTAAACCCTAATTCCTCAACCCTCAACCCTAATCCGTCATCCCTCAATTATAATCCCTCATCCCTAAAGCCTAAATGATATCTCTATTCCTAAACCCTCAACAGACTCGATACTATACCTTAAACCCTAATCCCTTATCCCTAAACCCTCCAACCCTATCCCTAATCCTTATACCCTCCACACTCTACTTTAACCCTAATCTCTCGACCCTCAACCCTATCCCTAAACCCTAAACCCTAAAGCCTCAACCCTTAACCCTCAACGTCAAATCCTAATCCCTCGACCCTTCACTCTAATCCCTCAACCCTAAACCCTATCCCTAAACCCTCAACACTATACCTTAAACCCTAATCCCTCAACCCTCAACCCTAGACCTTATCCCTAAACCCTAATCCCTCAACCCTCAACCCTAATCCATCATCCCTCAACTCTAATCCATCATCCCTAAACCCTAAATGTTATCCCTATTCCTAAACCCTCAACAGACTTGATACTATACCTTAAACCCTAATCCCTTATCCCTAAACCCTCCAACCCTATCCCTAATCCTTATAGCCTCCACACTCTACTTTAATCCTAATCCTTTGACCCTCAACCCTCAACGTCAAACCCTAATCCCTCAACCCTTAACTATTATCCCTCGACCCTCAACCCTATCCCTAAACCCTAAACCCTAAAGCCTCAACCCTCAACATCAAATCCTAATCCCTCGACCCTTCACTCTAATCCCTCAACCCTAAACCCTATCCCTAAACCCTCAACACTATACCTTAAACCCTAATCGCTCAACCCTCAACCCTAAACCTTATCCCTAAACCCTAATCCCTCAACCCTAATCTGTCATCTCTCAACTCTAATCCCTCATCCCTAAACCCTAAATGCTATCTGTATTCCTAAACCCTCAATAGACTTGATACTATACCTTAAACCCTAATCCCTTATCCTTAAACCCTCCAACCCTATCCCTAATCCTTATACCCTCCACACTCTACTTTAACCCTAATCCCTCAACCCTCAACCCTATCCCTAAACCCTTGACCCTCAAACCTCAACCCTTAACCCTCAACATCAAACTCTAATCCCTCAACCCTTAACTATGATCCCTCGACCCTTAACCCTATCCCTAAACCCTAAACCCTAAAGCCTCAACCCTCAACCCTCAATGTCAAATCCTAATCCCTCAACCCTTCACTCTAATCCCTCAACCCTAAACCCTATCCCTAAACCCTCAACACTATACCTTAAACCCTAATCCCTCAACCCTCAACCCTAAACCTTATCCCTAAACCCTAATCCCTCAACCCTCAACCCTAATCCGTCATCCCTCAACTCTAATCCCTCATCCCTAAACCCTAAACACTATCCCTATTCCTAGACCCTCAAAAAGCTCGATATTATACCTTAAAACCTAATCCCTTATCCCTAAACCCTCCAACCCTATCCCTAATCCTTATACCCTCCACACTCTACTTTAACCCTAATCCCTCGACCCTCAACCCTATCCCTAAACCCTTAACCATCGAACCTCAACCCTCAACGTCAAACCCTAATCTCTCAACCCTTAACTCTGATCCATCGACCCTCAACCCTATCCCTAAACCCTAAACCCTAAACCCTCAACCCTCAACATCAAATCCTAATCCCTCAACCCTTCACTCTAATCCCTCAACCCTAAACCCTATCTCTAAACCCTCAACACTATACCTTAAACCCTAATCCTTCAACCCTCAACCCTAAACCTTATCCCTAAACCCTAATCCCTCAACCCTCAACCCTAATCCATCATCCCTCAACTCTAATCCCTCATCCCTAAACCCTAAATGTTATCCCTATTCCTAAACCCTCAACAGACTCGATACTATACCTTAAACCGTAATCCCTTATCCCTAAACCCTCCAACCCTATCCCTAATCCTTATACCCTCCACACTCTACTTTAACCCTAATCCCTTGACCCTCAACCCTATCCCTAAACCCTTGACCCTCGAACCTCAACCCTTAACCCTTAATGTCAAACCCTAATCCTTCAACCCTTAACTATGATCCCTCGACCCTCAACCCTATCCCTAAACCCTAAACCCTAAAGCCTCAACCCTCAACCCTCAACATCAAATCATAATCCCTCAACCCTTCACTCTAATCCCTCAACCTTAAACCATATCCCTAAACACTCAACACTATACCTTAAACCCTAATCCTTCAACCCTCAACCCTAAACCTTATCCCTAAACCCTAATCCCTCAACCCTCAACCCTAATCCATCATCCCTCAACTTTAATCCCTCATCCCTAAACCCTAAACACTATCCCTATTCCTAGACCCTCAACGGGCTCGATACTATACCTTAAAACCTAATCCATTATCCCTAAACCCTCCAAACCTATCCCTAATCCTTATACCCTCCACACTCTACTTTAACCCTAATCCCTCGACCCTCAACCCTATCCCTAAACCCTTAACCATCGAACCTCAACCCTCAACCCTCAACGTCAAACCCTAATCCCTCAACCCTTAACTCTAATCCCTCAACCCTCAACCCTATCCCTAAACCCTAAACCCTAAAGCCTTAACCCTCAACCCTCAACGTCAAATCCTAATCCCTCAACCCTTAACTCTAATCCCTCAACCCTAAACCCTCAACACTATACCTTAAACCCTAATCCCTCAACCCTAAACCTTATCCCTAACCCTAATCCCTCAACCCTCAACCCTAATCCATCATCCCTCAACTCTAATCCCTCATCCCTAAACCCTAAACACTATCACTATTCCTAGATGCTCAACGAGCTTGATACTAAACTTTAAAACCTAATCCCTTATCCCTAAACCCTCCAACCCTATCCCTAATCCTTATACCCTCCACACTCTACTTTAACCCTAATCCCTTGACCCTCAACCCTATACCGAAACCCTTAACCATCGAACCTCAATGTACTCAACCCTCAACGTCAAACCCTAATCCCTCAACCCTTAACTCTGATCCCTCGACCCTTAACCCTTAAAACTTGAACCCTAAAACCTATCCCTACACACTCGACACTCGACACTATATCTTAAACCCTAATCCCTTAGCCCTCATCCCTAAAGCCTCAACCCTAAATCCTTAAACCTTCAACCCTAAACCCTATCCCTAATCCCTCTACCCTTGACACTCTTATTTAACCCTAATCCCTTGACCATTAACCCTATCCTTCAACCTCAACCCTTAACCCTCAACCCTCAACTCTCAACATTAAACCCTAATTCATCAACCCTAAACCCTAATCCCTCAAACCTAAACCCTATCCCTAAACCATCAACCCTCAACACTATACCTTAAACCCTAATCCCTATCCCTCAACCCTTAGCCCTTAAAACTTAAACCCTATCCCTACACCCTCAACACTTGACACTATATCTTAAGCCTTAAACCCTCATCCCTAAAGCCTCAACCCTCAATCCTTAAACCTTCAACCCGAAACCCTATCCCTAATCCCTCTACCCTCGGTGTTCTATCCCTAACCTCGACATTAAATGCTAATCCGTCAACCCTAAACCCTAATCCGTCAACCCTAAACCCTATCCCTAAACCCTCAACCCTCAACACTATACCTTAAACCCTAATACATCAACCCTAAAACCTAATCCCTCAACCCTAAACACTATCAATAAACCCTCAACCCTCAACACTATACCTTAAACCCTAATCCCTCAACCCTCAACCCTCAACCCTCAACCCTCAACCCTAATCCCTCAACCCTCAACCCTAATCCCTCATCCCTAAACCCTAAACGCTATCCCTATTCCTAAACCCTCAACCCTCGACACTATACCTTAAACCCTAATCCCTTATCCCTAAACCCTATCCCTCAACCCTTAAAAGATAAACCCTAAAACCTATCCATAAACCCTTGACGCTCAACACTATATTTTAAACCCCAATCCCTTAACCCTCAGCCCTAAAGCCTCAACCCTCAATCATTAAACCTTCAACCCTAAACCCTATCCCTAATCCCTCTACCCTCAACACTCTACTTTAACCCTAATCCCTTGACCATCAACCCTATCCCTAAACCCTCAACCCTCAACTCTCAACATTAAACCCTAATCCGTCAACCCTAAACCCTAATCCGTCAACCCTAAACCCTAATCCGTCAACCCTAAACCCTATCCCTAAACCCTCAACCCTCAACACTATACCTTAAACCATAATCCATCAACCCTAAACCCTAATCCCTCAACCCTAAACCCTATCCCTAAACCCAACAAAACTGCTTTGCCTTATGTTAGGTTGTTAAACCCATCATTTTTGACACTCTTCTCTTAAAGATATTTGAGTTGCAAGAATATGTCAGAAAAATGGCTATGAACTTTTTTAATGTTAGTAATGTTATATGGCATGTTTTTTTGTCCCATCTGGGGTTCATTATGCCAATAGGTGTACACACTATGAGAAAAGCTTTGTGTATGGTACATCCATAGTGAGTAATTAACAATTGAAATTAGAAGGATGATCATTATGAGAAAAGATTTACATTATGGCACATCTATGTTTCTTGTTGTCCACCCCGCACTTAGGGGAGGTATATTGTTATGAAACAGGCAAATAATCTCCCATTGTTTACTGGCTCTATCCACAAGAACTACTAAACTATACCTTAAACCCTAATCCCTCTACCCTCAACACTCTACCTTAACCCTAATCCCTCCACCCTTAACCCTAAATGCTATCCCTAAAGCCTCAACCCTAAACCCTAATCCCTCAAGGTCCTAAACTATAATCCCTTATCCCTAAACTCTAAATCCTATCTGTAAACGCTCAACCCTCAACCTTAAACCTTAATCACTCAATCCTTATCCACCCCTCTCCTCCCCTATGTGGCTCACTCCCATCTCTACCCTCCTCTGCCCTTGACACTATACATACATACATATAGGCATACATAGATACATACATTCATACATATAGGCATACATACATACATACATACATACATATAGGCATACATACATACATACATACATATAGGCATATAGGCATACATACATACATACATACATACATGATTAATAGCCTTGAACATAAAAAAATTTAAGGGGAACATAACGTGCTCGTGTTATTGCAAACATGGTCCAAACAACACAAATTTTTGCGGAAAAGGAAAAATGCAAAGCAAAACATAATGTGAGCGCATTATAACGTGCTCACGTTATGTTTTGCTTTGGGAATCCCAAGCCTTGGGCTTGGGATTTACTTTGGATTTCCAACCCAAAGGCTTGGAGTGCCTTATGAACAGCCACATACGTGTTTTTCCATATTCTTCAAGATTTCACATAATTTTGTTTGTGCTAACCCTCAGATTTGCACGTCTTTCAAGGTCGAACAAATCAAACCCCTGGGTAATGTTAGGCTTTCTCTTAGCTATTTGACTATGTGATTTTTTTCACATTTTAACAATGTTAAGCCTTTCATTTTTAATTTCTTTTGTTTGTGTGTCTGTTTTTTGGCAAAAACCACTGTTTGGTCTTTTTTTCATTGTAAATTAACCATTCATTGAAATTTCAAAAAATTTACATATTTAGAAACTAGACTCCATTCTACAAATATTAAAAAAAAGAAAAAAATGATTTTCAATTACTTTTCAAAATTTATAGGGGTAGCACGGCCAAAATTCTATTTTTTAGGATGTGTCCACTTTAAAAATTAGTAAAAAATCAAATATTCATCAAAAAATTATCAAAAAAATTGGGCATAAACTACATGCTATTAGCTAATTTCTCACTAAAGCAAATTTAAAAATACCAAAAAAAAGTTGACCTTTTGAGGGAGCCACAAAACATACTATGTTATGTTTTTTTAACAGAAACAACACCAATTTCTGTGGCTCCCTCTTTTGAACCCCTTAATCTATGCCATTTTCAAAAAAAAATAGTAGTTTAGAAAGTAGACTCGGAGCACTACAAACATTGTTTTGGTTGCATCTCCAAATTTTGAGTGTAACTATTCTCAATTTCTCATCCAAGGCCAGTATTTCCTGATTTCAGAAAAAAAAGTGGCCACTTAAGACCCCTTTTTGGCCTCCCATCTTCTTGCACTTACCCTTCACTTGTTTTTGTTTTGGGATATATCTTATATGATTTGATTATTTAAGCATTTTAGTCTTTTACCTTAGTAAATTTTAGTGTCTTTGTTCACATGTTTTTTTTTGGGATATATCTCATATAATTTGATTATTTAAGCATTTTAGTCTTTTACCTTAAGACAAGGTCTTGGTGTCTCTTGAGGTTAAGACTTTTTAAAATTACTATATTACCTCATTATTTAAAAAATGTGTAGTATATGGTTCCTTATCCTCACCTCTACAAATAGATGGTGTAAGATGTTAATTGTTCCTTAAGATGTCCAAGGAACCTAGATAACAAACTAATGAAACATTCCACCATTGTTATGGGGATTATTTGTATAATAAAAATGTCTCACTTTTATCTCTTCCTCCCTCTCTCCCTTATCTCTCTCTAAAATTCAATATATTATTAAATATATTTTTTATTTAATAAAATGATATAGTATAATATAGTTGCATATTAAATATTCCAAAATTAAATTATATATTTATTCTATATATAAAATATATAATATAATTATTTTACTAATATATTATTTCAAATAATATAAAGTATAAAATAAAAAATATAATATAACAATTATTATTGCATTTTATTATTATCTTATATTTTAAATAATAATATATTATAAAATAATAAATATAACATATGCATCCAAATTCATATAAGAACATATGTACCTATCATTATGATATAATATTAGGGTATTAAATCTAATCTATTATAGTTTTTTTAATAAAAATATGACAAATTTTAAGATAAATAATATATATCACTAACAATTATGTACCATTATTTAAAAATATAGACATACATTCTGTATAGATAAAGTAATTACTCATAATTAATATAAATACCTATAACAATTAAAATATATTAGATAACAATATTAAATATTTAAATAAATAATATATAGATAAAATATCATATTATATATAACTTAAATATTAATAATTTAAAAATATACATAAAACTTATATATATAATCAATCTATTTATTTATAAAATTAAAAAATGAATGTCGAGGGAAATTAATTAAGAACAATGGAGCATTAGTTGTTCTTGGCATTTGTCATAGACCATTCTGTAAAGTTAATAAAATTGGACTCTAAGAAGATTTCATTCTTTTAAAGTCAATCTAATTTACAACTATATAAATATATTACTAAGCAAATTACACAAACAGTTTTGCAAGTAATTTCAGATATTTAAGCACCCTTCAATTCGCCAAAAAGTTAACAGCCCAAACATTATTTGATAATTGGGGTTTTAGAGTGCCAATTGTTTAACAGCTTTACCCTATAGGCTAGACTAGATTTTTTACCCTAATGATGTTCAGGTAGAATTGTAAAAAAAAACTACTATTAAAATGTATTTATTATGAATCAATGCTTTTAAAAAATAATGACATAGTAATTAATATAAATACCCATAACAATTAAAATATATTAGATAACTATATTAAATATTTAAATAAATAATATATGGCTAAGATATCATATATATAAACCTAAAATATTAATAATTTTAAAATATACATAAAACTTCTATCTATATAATCAATCTATTTATTTCTAAAATTTAAAAATGATTATCTAGGAAATTTAATTAAGAACCATGTTTGTTAAGTTGTTCTTGGCATTTGTCATAGACCATTCTATAAAGTTAATAAATTTGGACTCTAGAAGATTTCAATCTTTAAAGTCAATCTAATTTAATTTACATCTATATAAATGATATTACTAAGAAAACTACAGCTTCAAGTTTACCCTACTGGATTTTTTACCTTGTAGGCTAAGAAAGAAAGAAATTATATTAAAGTTTATCCTATAGGATAGGTTGGATTTTTTTACCCTATAGGCTAAGAAAGAAATAAATAAATTATATTAAAGTTTACCCAGGCTAGGTTGGATTTTTTACCATTGTAGGCTAAGAAAGAAATAAATAAATTATATTAAAGTTTACCTAGGCTAGGTTGAATTTTTTACCATTGTTTCCATATCTTAATGGGAATTATTTTCACCCTTTCCCTTGTTGATAAGCAAAGAGAAACTTCTTTACCTAGAAGTAAACATTGTTTCATTGTAGTGTAGACCTCCATTAGATGTCCATATATGTTTCTCTTCCTCTCAAAGAAGTCAAGATGCCTAATTATTTTTTCTATCTTCTCTGCTTGCATACAGTATCAATTCCACACTTCTGTTGTTGTGTCTATCTCTGTATAAAGAAGAGTTTGTGTTAGAGAGCTAATTCATATAAATTGTAGGTTATTTACAATATTTCATCAAGTTTTCAAGATGCTAGAATGGGGGGATACATTTCTAGAGGTGGCAAAACATTGTTTGAATTTTGGAGAGGACAGGGGCATGACTAATAGAAGAATTTATACAAATAATATTTTATAATTAAATTAAAAAATACTAAAAAATATTATAATTATAAATAATATTATGGGCCCCTAGACAATGCAAGCTTTCATCCAGGCTCTTAGGGTTTAGTTATATGGTCAGCACAATTATCACTTCAATGGTCAGTCATAACCTACCAATAAATCACTTACTTGCAACAATAAACTTGAAATTGTTTATATCATCAGTAGAACATTTTTATCTCCTATATCTAGACCATGTCTTCCAATCTCCAATCCCTCTGATCTTTGACAATCCATTTCTCTAGAAGATGGGCAAAACAATTGTCCACTGCAATTCACATATCTTAGTCACTCCACATTATTTGTTATAGTATTAAGATATTATTTTCAATGTCTCATGTCCATTTAAAAAACTGCATCAATACTCTCATTCAATTCATAAAAAAAAATGCTTTATATTTAAGAAGAATGATAGACCTCTATCAACAAAATTCCTTCATATTGTTGCAGTTGCACTCTACTACACATTTGAGTTCTAAAAAAATGTTCACAAATTCATATTCTGTTTCAAATGCAGATGTACTGAGGAAGTTATTCTTAAATCTAACAAAGTCATTCTCAAATCTAACACTTATTTAGCAATTTAGATCAAAGGCCTTTTTGAAAGTTCCTAACAACATACACAATCTGCTGCCAAATTCACTACAAATTCCTCTCTTATTATTAAACCTTTTAAAGAATTAGGGGCAACAATGAAAAATTACCTTAGTGAACAATTTCACTCATCTGTCTCCACTATTGAAATAGTGTAGCACTCCTTCACATTATTTTAATTTTAATATTTTCAAACCCTAAAAATAAGGAGACAACCTTGCAATATTTTTATATCAAACAATGAAAAATTACCTTAGTGAAAAATTTCAACCGCCAAATTCACTGCAAAGAAAGGCACATTGAATGTGGTAAGCAGCTTCACAATAGTCTACACAATCTTGAAATAAATTTGGGAATCAGCAAGCAATGTCTTAACATGTTGATCATGTTCAATATCTGTTTAATCCATAAAAATTTAGACCTCCATTCGGACATGGCAAGCTAGGTGACAATCTTTGAACAGGTGTAACATGCAAAAAGTCCATTAAAGTTTCTATACACCTGGCAGGTGTCCGAAAAATAATAACAATTGTAAGAACAATGCATAAGTGAATTTCCCTAGACAGTATTAATTTAAAATCATAAATAATAGTTTTTTAAATGAATAAACAATCATTGTTTAAATTAAAAAGAATATCAAACAAAAATTATCAATGTGCCTATAGATGCTTTAAACTTGACACGTAAGTGGAACCCACCACCTGGCACTCATATATGTTGCCTTTCAACCTCAAATATTGCCCTTTCATTCATATTATTTTTGTAAGAATTAATAGAGCAAATTTTTGTGCCTAATGTTTTTATCGGAGCCCTATGCAAGGAAGGAAAAATAAAAGTAGCTTGCAATTTATGAGAGCCTTGTGCAAGGAAGAAAAAATGGAAGTAGCTTGCAATTTATTCAATTATATGCAGAAGAAAGATTGCGTGCTCCAAATGTATAATCTTCAAATTTTATTGTGCATGGGCTCTGTACAATGCACAGAGTAAATGAGGCCAAGCCATTCATGGAGGAAATGATTGAAAAGGGATTCAAACCCAGTGTATGGATAGACAATTTATGCAAGGCATTGATAAACAAAGGCAATTGATAGGCAACATTCATTGTAACTGGCAAATTTTGTAGTATATTCCCTTTTAATCCATTTTTTCATACCAAATTTGTTGGTTTTGGCCTTTCCACAAACAACCTTCCACTTGCATGCATTTACATTCAGAGTGCAGAAATATTCATTTGTTTGGAATGCTGAAAGCTTGCAAGGGTTTTAAATGGTCGTGGAGTGTTTTAATCAAATACAGACAGTTTTGTATCAAATGGAGTTTTTTAATCATATGTTTTTAAGAACTTTCCAGTTGTAGGGTTTTGTGATGTAAACATTTTTCTCATTCTTCTTATTTAAGGGTATAGCGCTGAATCAAAATTTAGAAATATTAACAATGAATGTTCAGAAACAGTGTCGGATTTCACTTGGATTAATCTCTGCAATGGATTAATCTCTGTAAAGTGTTTTATAATTTTTTATTTAATTGAAAGAAAAATTGCATTGACTTTTTCATGCTTTATGGATTCCAGGAAAACTCTAAATTATTCCTTAATGCAGCAGCTCCAACTTCTATAAATATCCTGTGATGGAAATATTAAAGGTACAACAAACATATGCCTAAGCTACAAATCATATATTGTTTGGTAAATGTTTTTTATTACAACAGGCGGCAAAACAAGGGGCCGAACTCTTAACAGAGATTACATTAGAAAAAGCACAGGCTCAAGAAATAAAAAGAGCCTAGAACCAAACCCAGGAAACACCAGCAAACAAATGGCAGAAAGTAAGTAACAGCAAAAAACCAGCAACTAGACAGCAGAAGGCACACTAGGACATAGAGTCCTCCCCATCTTTAGCAAGAATTTCAAAAACTTCAAAAACCTTTTCCAGCGCCTAAGTTCTGTCATTGTCGGCTCCCTGGGAGAGAAGTTGAATATCCTGCAAAAGGGTTAAGTTGATCATGGAAGACCTGCATAGCATGCGAGTAATGAACTTATAAAGAGTAGACAGCTTGAGCTGTAGAGCCGCCATCTTGTCCTTTAACTGAGTCACTTTAGCAAAAAGAGAGTTGTTGTCCCTGTCCTCATTCACATTGCCATCCTCAGCAGTAGCCCTGACATCATCCTCTTCAGGGACAGACTAACTGTTCGCTTCCACCTCTTCAACACCACTAGGATTTTGCTCAGTCATGTTCTCCTCTCCTTTGCCAGTATCATACTAGGCCTCCACAGGGCTCTGATGGTCAAACTCATTTTCCTCACCCATCACATTCTCAGGGTTGTCCCTGTAATCATTCTGCAGAGAGTCATGGCCATCAAACTGCTCCCCAGAAACATGATTTTCGATGTAAATTTCCTTCAAATCATCACTCTCGACCTCCTCATTGTGAGAAGAAGCCTCAGAGTTACTTTCTGAGTTGTCTATGAGTTTAACCTTGGGGGCTGGCTTTCCATCAATTCTGGTAGAGTGTCTAATAGCAAGGGTTATGCTTTTCCCTTTGCCCTTTCTAGCCTTTTTAGCAGGGTTCCCAGCAGACATGTTTTTACCTTTAGGGGTCTCATAACTATCTTTGAGGCAGCTAAGGATAGCCACTTCCTCAGCCAGCTTAGAGAGGCGATGAAGTCGCTTCCTAGACTTAACAGAGTCCTTCAACTTAGAGGTAGAGGTAGACCTAGGAGTGGGGGTATTAGTTTTCACAGAGGCCGAAGTCAGGCCAACATGACTATTATTGACAGGAGTGTGAAGGGAATCACAATTGAGAGAAGCCGACGGAGTATTGGGGGAGGGTTCCACAGCCGGGAGGTGGAGAGTGGCAGAGGGCATCATGGCCAAGTGAAACTGGTAAAGTCTGTGTATGAGGCCTTGGTGGAGGGGCACGGGCTTCTCCAAAGGCCTTGTGGTTAAATTCTTATGAACCCTTTTAACCAAGTGTTCTAATGAACAAAGCAGGTAGTAAGGGAAACAAATAGCCAAGTTTCTGCGAAAATGATTAAGCAGGGGAATATGGTAGTAATAGAACTTGGCATAACGGCCTTCCAATGTGAAATACTTCATGATTAAAAAGCACATGTCCGCCCATGGCTAAGGAAGCTGCACCCTTTCAAACCCTCCCTAGTAGAGTACCAGCTCTTCACCGTCACCCAAGAAAAGCTTTTGGTTCTGTGCGTCGAAAACCCTCAACTTCCTCAGCAATTTAATGCCTTTAAGGGATAAACCTGTCGCCTCAGCAATACTTTTCTCTGAGATCTCAAAGCTGACACTGCCAATGGTGACCCGTCTGTCAACCCACGAAGAAGCACACTGGATGGATAACGACTCGTCATGCCCGTTAAGGCATTCCAGGAATGGAATAATGCCCCCCTCCTTGCAGTAATGCCAGACAATGGCATTATCTTTGAATTCATTGCAGGTGTTATGTTCAGTGCGAATTCTTTCACCACCCATAATAGCCCACGCTGCAATACCCAATAGGAGAAGACAAATAAAATGCAAAATGCCCTTCTGAGGAATCCACCAAGCGGTATTCATGTAAATAAGAGCCAGCCAACGCCAATCATGACACTTTAAGTTTCAAAATGCAACCCAAATAATGAGTATTAATTTCACATGAACGGAGTACAGGCGCCGCTACCAATTCGCACAGGGGTCGTGCATAAGCCCAGATAGGGTGGAAAAATATGCCACCTCATCACACGATACATGGGTAGACATCATGTAATGATAGAGTTCTTCTCCTTATGAATAAGCATTCCAATGTGACCAAGAATGCTGCTAATTTGGCGCCAAACCCACCAGAATTGAAATTCCTGACCCAAGTTGGCAAGACCATCAGCAACTGAGTTGCCTTCCCTATAAGTATGGGAGAAAGAGACATTCAGGATGCCATGGAGGATGGTTTGAATATCAGAGATAATGTCACTCAGCTTCCACCCATAAGTAGAGAGACCGGTAACCGCATCTAGAATGATTTTAGAATCACCTTGTATGTGGAGATGGCTAATCTCCAAAGAGATTGCCACTTTGAGACCCCAGAGAAGGGCCATTACCTCAGCAATGTTATTACAGTGCTTTCCAAGTCCTCCAACATAAGCCGCAACAAGATCACCATGTTCATCCCTTATTATACCTTCTCCGATGGTGCAACCATCAGCTTTAGCAGCACCATCAAAATTAAGTTTCAACCACCCTGGCTCAGGTTGGGCCCAAATAGTATTAAGTCTTTTCCGAATTTTCATGTCATCAAAAGCTAGGATTTGGTTTAGCAAACCCCAGTTAGAAGCCACCCAAGATTCCTGTTTGGTCAAAGGTTGATCTGCAGGTTTAATGTTAGCATTAGAGACATTTTCAACAATAGCCTTAAATAAAGAGATCCAAACCTGCATCGGAGACCTATGAGTGTCCCAAAAAATCCTATTGTTTCTTTCTTTCCACAAGGCCTACCCAAGTGAAGGAAGGGTCTGCTTCCACAATTCCCGCAACCAAGGGTGTTTAAGGGGAACATTCCAACTGGCGATACAATCATGAATATCTCTATTAAAAACCCATTGTATACCAAATTTTTCTAGAATTTTGCTCCAAACTTCATGGGCATAATCACAATGAATGAGGAGATGTGCCACAGTTTCTTCTTGATTGCAGCAAAGAACACATCTGTTGACAAGCTACAACCCTCTACGTTGGAGGTTATCCTGAGTCAAAATTTTATTATGGGTGGCAGTCCACCAAAAGAAGTTGATTTTAGGAAGACTTTTACAATTCCAGACTTTCTCCCATATCTCATCTTTGTTGACATCCTCCACCAGCAGAAGGTAAGTAGATTTTACTGAGAACCTCCCTTTTTTGTCAGCATACCACAGGAGTTCATCCTTCCGAGGGAATAAAGGAAGTCTGGTATCCATCATTAGTTTTTGAACCATATTCAATTTCTGATGAAACTCAGGGTTATTCATGGTGCATTGTACCAGATTCTTCCACTTTTTAAGCCCCTGGCTTTGGGTAAGGTAATTACTAACTTTAGAGCCAAAAAATTGCTTGGCCAAGGCAACAATATCTTTGTTATCAATTTGGGCTGAGAGAGCCTGACTAGTTAACTAGGGGTCTTCCCAGAAGTTGATGAGAGAACCGTCCCCTAATTTCCATCTCATACCTTTTCTAATGATGCTCCTAGTTTTAAGCATTTTGTTCCAGATGGCAGAACCTGGCAGAATACCTTCTTGAACAAGTACCGAGTAGCTATCAGAATCTTTGAGATATTTAGCCTTCATTATATCTCCCCAATCTTTATTTTTGTTGATGAAATTCTACATTACCTTGGACAGCAGGGCTTTATTCATGCTTTGGATAGTCCTGATGTTAAGACCCCCATGAGATTTAGGACAGCAGACCTGCTCCCACTTGACCAAAGAAATCCTTTTCTTTTCCTCCATTCCAGTCCATAAAAAAGTCCTTTGTATCTGTTCCAATTTTTCAGCTAAGTATCTAGGCATCTTAAAAAGAGATAGGAAGTACGTGGGAATGCCTTGCAGGGAAGCTCATAAAAGTTGAAGTTTCCCAGCATTGCTAAGAAGTTTGCCTTTCCAGCCCATGAGCTTTCTCTAAGTTCTTTCAATAATGTTGTGCTAAAAGGTAGGGGTGACATCTTTAACAGTGAGGGGTAGGCCCAAGTAAATAGAAGGGAGATTAGTAGCAGCACAACCAAGAATCTTAACAATTTTTCTTTGAAGATCATCAGGAGTATTGAAGAAAAAAATATTGCTCTTTTAAAAATTTATATGTTGCCCAGAAGCCTGGGCATACTTATTCAGTAACCTTTTCCAAGCAGAAGCCTCCACCATGGAAGAAATGCCAAATAGAATAGTATCATCCACAAATTGTTGGATCGTCAAAGGAGTAAGGGAAGTGGCAAGTTTAATCCCAGTGATAACTTTAGAAGAGATTCTGTTTAAAAATGATCTACCCAACGCCTCAGTAATCATAATAAAAAGGTAGGGAGAGAGAGGGTCTCCTTATCGAATTCCCCTAGAAGGGGAGAAAAACCCTCTTGGGATACCATTCACAAGAACTGAATATTTAGCAGTAGTAACAACTTCCTTGACAAGAAGAAAAGTTTATCATTAAAACCAAATTTGTGAAGAATTTTGAATAGAAACTGCTAAGAAACCCGGTCGTAAGCTTTAGAGATGTCAAGTTTGAGAGCCATGCTAGGTATCCGACTTTTTTCCATGGATTGAATAGTCTCATGAGTAGCAAGAACAGCATCCAAGATCTGCCTGCCAGGGACAAAACCTTTTTGCGTGGGAGAAATTATCTTATCTAGATAAGGTTGCAGTCTGAAAACCAATAACTTAGTGCAAATTTTATAAAAGGTGTTACAGAGGCTTATAGGCCAGAAATCCATGAACATATCAGGGTTGGGTTTTTTAGGAATCAAAGCAATATAGGTGTTATTAAATTGTCTAAGGAGCTTACCAGTCCTGAAAAATTCTTTAACAGCAGCAGTGACATCAAACCCAATGATTTCCCAAAATTCTTGAAAAAATACCAGAGGAAAGCCATCGGGACCAGGAGCTTTATAAGGGCCCATAGAAAAGACAACAGCCCTGACTTCTTCCTTAGTAACAGTTTTCAAAATGTCAGCATTATCATCCACAGTCAAAATAGGAGGTATCTCTTCTAATAGCTGAGAAACAGACAGCGAATTGTCAGCAATTGGCCCAGGCTCCGACAGCAGGTTGTGAAAGAACCTAACAGCATTATCTCCAATCTCCTCATCTTCAGTAATAAGATTACCATCTTCCAATTTAATAGAAGATAACGTGTTGGATTTTCTATGTTTAAGGGCGGACTTATGAAAGAAGGCCGTGTTCCGATCCCGTTCTTTGAGCCATTGGATGCGGGACTTTTGTTTCCAAAAAATTTCTTCCTTGTACATAATATCCTTCCACTCCTTAATGAGGTTGTCTTCAGAAGTAGCCAAAGACTCGGACCTATTGCCCTAGGCAATCCTAAGTTGTATGTCCTCAAGATTATCAGAGATGAACTTCTTCATAGAAAAAATATTACCAAAGCTGTACCTGTTCTAGCCATAAACCTGATGTCTGATGTGGAGGAGTTTCTTGTGAAGACGGAACATAGGAGTACCTACCACCTTGTTCTGCGACCAGCCAAATAGGAGATTTCTGAAGTCAGGGTGCTTGATCCACATAGCTTCAAATCTAAAAGGAAAAGGTCCTTTTCTTCTATCATCGGCCCACTCCAAAACAATGGGGTTATGATCAAAAACCGTTCTGGGGAGCGCTCTAAGAGAGAGAGAGCAAAGTTGAGGGGCCAATTATTAGAGGTTAAAACCTTGTCCAGTCTGACTTGAATTAGATGTTCCTCCTTCCTTCTATTGGTCCATGTGAATTGCTGATTAGTCAAATCAATGTCCACAAGTCCACAGGTGTAGATGAAGTCTGCCAAATCCATCATACTATCCGAGTAATCCACAATACCTCCAACATTCTCAGAAGGGTATAAAGGGGTATTAAAATCCCCAGCCAACATCCAGTGTGAGGCTATATGAGAAACAAGTTTCCCGGAAAGATCCTCCCAGAGGTTCTTCCTCAAAACACGGGTATTCAGGGCATACACATTGATGAGGCACCAACTAAAAGAAGGCAAAGAGAAATCAATAGCTAAACAATTCTTATTAAGGTGAACAAACAAACCTTTAATCTTTGAAGCATTCCACATAGTGATGATGCCACCAGAGGCTCCAATCGCTAGGCTGACGAAATAGGAAGCATTGGGCCAGATATTGTTAGCAACAGTCTTGAAATTATTCTCTGTCATTTTGACTTCTTGGAGCAGCAAAATGTCAACTTTGTAATCCAAAATACAATTTCTAACCTCAAACTATTTTGAGGGGTTATTAAGTCCCCTCATATTCCAAGAGAAAATCTTCATTTAAAAATCTACCTGGAGTGGGACTCCAGGGTTTTCTACCATCCATTGGCAATCTCCCACACTGCCTCTCTTTGTCTGGTTTCCCTCAGGGAGGGCCTGCCCTTTGCTGGATTAATACCAACATCAGCTGTCTTTTTAGGTTTCCTACCTCTTTTCTTCTGAGATGTCCATTCCTCCTAGTCGCTTAACGAAGCACTCATGCTTTCTCCAGGTGAAATCACTATGGATGAAGCTTTCTGCCCAAGGGGATGAAATCCCTTTTAAAGAATTCTAGCCTAGCTTAATAGGGGAAAGATGGTCCAGGCTCTGAGAAGGGGGGGCATATTTTCTTTGACAGCAAATATCCTATCAATCTGAGGAGGGGCTTCCTGAGCAGTTATAGAGTCTTTATGGATCTAAAATACATTATCCACCTCATGTGTCAAGGGGATCTTGTCCTTCACCGGACTAACCTCCTTCTATACCAATTCCTCTTCCAACTTACCAGCTGAAATATTCGGGTGTTGGGTCTCTTTTACCATCTCCAAGATCTCTCCTACTTCTAACAAAGGGGCTCTCTCAGAATCCACAGTCCTAGAGGTGGTTGTGGGTTTTAGCCTCCCAACTTGAGGAATAAGATCTTTATCCACCACTGTCTCATTATCTATGGGCTTGATTGAGCATTTGTCTGTCAACTTGTTTTTACCTTTATCACTAACTTCCACAGCTCTCTTACAATGGGAAATAAGGTGCCCCTTCCTCTTGTAGAACTGACAGAAAAGGGTCGAGTTCTCGTAAGAAATGGGCTGGGTCCATATTCCAAACTTGGAATTAATCTCAATGGAGGAGGGTAGAGTTTTATTAATTTCCACATTCACACAGAATCTTGCATAAACAAAATGAGACTTGGTACTGGTAGGATTGTCTAAGGTGACAAAATGCCCAAGGGAATTACTGATGGATTTGAAAATAGACTCGTCCCAAAACTCAAGGGGGAAACTAGGTAGTCTTACCCAAACAGGGGCGCAACGGTTGAGATCTGCAACTGGGTCCAAGCTAGGTTTCCAGCAGCAAACAGAGAGAGAATGAGAACTGTAAAGCCAAGGCCCTCCAGATAGAACGGATAGCATGTCCTCCTTGCTCATGAATCTGAACAAGAACATCCCACGTGCCATTGCCATTGCCGAAACGCTGCCTTTAAGATGCCAACGGGTGGAAATCCATTTTCGCACCATGTCAATGGTCGGGCGAAGGGAAAAAAACTTACCCACTAGGGTCAGATCCATTAAGGAGACAATCCTGTCCACAAGATTATCAGGGATGACCAGGGATGAACCCTCCGTTGATTCCTTAAGCTGACAGTCCGCTGTCTGTGCGTTGGTGGAATGAGAAGCAACATTGTCCGTTAGGGCATTTTTCCAGTTGGGCTGTTGAACAGCAATGGGTGGGGGTTCCGAGGTACTGCCATTGGCAGCACCCTCCATGCTCAAACAGTACAAAACACCCAGCACAAAACTACAAACGAGAAACCCTAAACCCTAGCACCAAACTAGTTGAGACTTCTCACACAATTTTTAATCATTGTGAGAACAACCAACGAGTTTAGAAAATTTCCCAATAATATCCCTCCAGTGGATGCAATAAATATTGCCGGTTCATTCAATGCCTTATCAGAAATTAGAATATCAGTGTTTGAACCATCGTCTTGCATCCTGTATTGGACATTTTCCACTGTTGATAACACATGCCAGGTCAGTTCATCTCATAGAAGGAGCACCTTCGACGTAATTAAAAAAAACAAAAACAAAAATAAATGTAAGAAGAATTTAATAAAAAAACCCACTTTTATCCCTTAAATAGTCGATAGGCTTTTATATGTGAGCACTATAGTGCTTGTAATTGTCTCATGCGCCATAAAAAAATCAACCGGAAAATTTTCTAAACTCGTCAGTTGTTCTCATGTCGGGAAAAAATAGTGTCAAAAATAATCTCATGTCGTTTAAATGTTCCCCATGGGATACTCTAGGATTTCTATTTTTTCCTGAAGGAAAAGGAGAGGGAAAACAGTTGAAAGCAAATAACTCAAGCGAGCATATATAGTTAAATTTATATTTAGTATTAATAATTTATTGTAATAATTAATATAGTATTATATTAATATAGTATTATGATATGAAATAGTTATTAATTAATTTAGTATTTATAAATTAATTGTTATAATTAATAATATATAAATTAATAGTAGTATAGTATTATATTAATACTATAAATTTATAATAATTTATTAATTATAGTAGTATATTTTACTCTTATTATATATTACATTGATTATTACTATATTACTTTAATTATTAAACGATGGGTATATGCTTTTTTGATACACCTTAGATAGATGTTTAGTCTAACTAAATAGATACTTGATAAATAAGTTGATTGATAAATATAAGATATAAGATTGTAGAGCTTCTGAAAAACTGTGTTGCTTTTTTTATGGTTTTTCCAAAAGCTCTACAATCTTATATCATGGACAGTGGAAATATCATGTCTACAAAGATATAATATATATTATATTTAATATAATTTTATTAATTAGTATATATCATTAATATTAATATTGTTTTATAAATAAGTTAATATTAATTAAAGTATCAAATCTAATATTAAATTTGAATATTAATAATTTAAAAGTAGGAATTGATATACATTAACTGATAAAGTGAGAAAGAGATTTTGTAAGGCTCACATATTTTACTTCTAAACTTGTTTTGAGATTTTTTGAAATGTTTGTCTATCGAGCCGAAAACTTTGCCTACCTCATACACAAGTCACAAAGCCTACAACATCTTAGATATTTGGGTGTGCTCGAGATGAGTCTCAACAAGTTCAACATTGAGCTCTTCAAACTACTTATGTGACGTGATGTAGATGCATGTTAAAAAATCTAGTACATAATACTTCAATGCCAAGTGTATTTAACAATAATTTTGATGACTCCAAGATGTTCTCTATGCTTGCCAACAGTGATCTGATCTAACATAGATTTCAGGAGTAAATGTAGAGTCGTTGGTGGATCTAAGACATTTTGAAGGAGTAAATGTAGAGTTTGTATGCATTAATTCCTCCCCTTTATCATTGCCTCAACAATCTATAAATATAATTAAACCCAATATATTTCAACCCAAAACAAACTTTTAGAGCTACAAACAGAAGAAGCTAAGACAACAATAGCTACAACTACAAATAGAAGTAGCTATAGACATGAGTATGTATGCTTTCTATTGGTATTTTATTTTTATAAGTAGTTTGATATATTTTGAATATGAAATTTAAGAAATTTATACCTTCTGTGATTAAAATTTAGGAAATTTATGTCTTCATGGCTTCTAGGGCACTGTATATTTTCTGTAGTTAAGGAAATTACAGCAAACATATTATTAGTTATTAGTTTTTGTGCACTATAAAAATAAAGAACTGATCCAAATACCTTTAAAAACAAAAAAAATCCTCTACGGCCTTGACTCAATTCCTTCGATGGAAAGCGATTCTTTTGTTTTCTATTTGCCCTCCCCTTCAGGTCACCTCAGATCCTCCAATTTGATATGCTCGCCCAGATTATTTTCATTCATCCCAAATACAGTCAATGTCTTCATTGCTTTGTAGGAATACCTTTCTTTATGAGGTAATAGGTTTTTTTATTGTTGCCATGTTAATACATTTTATTAGCTAAATTATATCCTCCATGGCCCACTGGGCCTATCCACAAACAAAAGTAACAAATCTAGGCCACACAAGAGTAGAATTCAGCGCATTCCTCCTATCATCCCAATGCAAATATGCAAGCATATTCAGCCCAACAATACACTACAGCTCAAACCTTGCACACAGCTACTAGCCAAACAACCCTAGCTTTAACCTAAAGAAAACAAATATCTGCTGCTACAAAAGAATACCTAAACTTCAGCTACATATACCTTAACTTCTTTCTTTATGAGGTAACACATTTTTTTACTATTGCCATGTTAATACATTAGGTTTTTTACTGTTGCAAACAGATTTTTATTTTTTGTGCTAGAAAAACAAAGAATTGATGCAAATACTTTTAAGAACAAAGATTTCTTTGTTTTCTATTCACATTGCCCTTCAGGTTAGCTCAAATCTTCCAAATTGATATGCTCGCCTGGATTATTTGTTGTCAACCGTTTTGCCTTTCCTTTTCCTCTGAAAAAGTCAAAATTGTAAAGAGAGTCCGCTTCTATAGTAGGAGAAGCACTACCTCTTTGTGGAGGAGAAGGTTTAGTGGTGAGAAGAATGGCAGAGGATGGTTTTGAGAGAAAAATTAAGACATTGATAAGATATCAGAGGAAAAAAGACACTTGAGTGAGTACACGATTACCTCTCATAGTAATGCCCTTCCTATACTCCTACAGATGGCATTATGCTATAGATGGCATAATACTATAAAACGATGGGTATATTTTTTTTATATTGATCTGAATTCATTCAATGGTTTCATGGTTAAAGTATAAGCTATAGTGTAATCTATATTTCCTTTATTTGTTCATCTCTTCTATTGAGTTGTTTTTCATCATTAAAATATATATAATATAAGTTATATACATAAACCTTTTTTTTTGGAAAAGAGGGGGTAAAAATTTATTGATTAGCAAAGAAAGAATACAAAGCAAAAGGCCCTAGGCCCACAAAGAACCAACCGGAGAACCACCAGGGACCCCAAGAAAACCAACTACCTATATCTATCCTTAATAATTAACTTATCTAAAAACAAAGTATACTCTGGTGACAGAAGATCCCAATCCCCAACATCCCATCTCTCCAGATGCTTTGAGGCCCACTTGGCCAAACAATCTACCACTCGATGCCACTCATGAGGAATATGGCGAAAGGAAACATACTCCAAAGAATAACAAAGCTCCAAAATTTGCTTAACCACAATGGCCAACTGCCAATTAGCTCCATCCACCCTCTGCTCCAACAACATATCAATCACAATCTATGAATCAGATTCACATATGATTTTTTCCCAACCAAGGGAACAAGCCCTCTTAATAACACTAAGAATAGCAAGGGCTTCCATAAAATTATTAGTATGGAACCCTTTGTAAGTGGAGAAGAAAAACACAACTTCCCCTGAGCTATCTCTGCATATACCCCCAATTCCCACATGACCAGGATTCCCTCTAGAAGACCCTTCAGTATTAACCTTTAGAATTCCTTGGGGAGGAAGGGTCCACTGACCTTGTCACTGAAGCTTTTGCTTGACCTGCCGAGGTCGCCTACCAACATAGAAACCCAAACCAATGTCAACCAAATTTAGGTTCCTAATAATAGCCAAGTCATTAGGATCCACATTGACTGAGAGATCACACTTTGTTGAAGTAGTCTCTTGGATTCTGCTACAAGTCTTTTGCCAAACTTGAACCACCCCCAGCCTCACATCCTGAAAAATCCTCCTATTCCTCTCTAACCAAAGGTGCCAAATAATAAAAGTACACCCAATTGTCCAAACAATCTGGAGAAAAGAGGTCTAAGCTGGAGGCCTATCCAAACTTTCCCAGAAGTCAACCAAGGAAGTGGCATTAACACAAGCAGGATTTCACAACCCCCCCACCAAAGGTGCCAAAGCTCCCAAGAGAAAGGACACTAAAAGAAGAGATGAGAGACACATTCTTCACTATTATGGCAAAGCACACAGATAGAAGGGCCCTAGAAGCCTCTCTTCCTCAAATTCTCCTAGGTAAGGCACCTATTTTGAACAACTAGCCAAGCAAATAAATTACACTTGGGCTATGAGAAATGATTCTAAACCTTTTTGTACCAAGGAACACCAACCTACCTGTACAACTTTTTGTCCAACTCCAAGTAACCTGAGGCAACCAAGAATTTACCTTTTTTATCAGGGCCCCATGCTAGGACATCCCTCCCTTTGAGCAAGTTACACATTCTCCCAGCCAAAATGCTAGCAAGCTCCTGACGATCCTCCTCACTACCACCCAATGGCCACTCATGAGGTTCCTTCCACCGCATAACCTCCACTTGACCTAGCAGCTAAAGAGTCTTAAAGGACCTGCTACCCTACTCCACCCGGCAACAAGAAAATTGTTGCAAAGGGTAAGCAAATGAGGGAATATAGTTAAAATAGGGGGTGACCATCCCAATAATCATACCAGAAAAGAGCCTCAGAGCCACCATTGAAAATCCAGAAAATGCCATCCTTGATAAGTTTTTCCCCTCTTTTGAGGGTATCCTAAATCATAGATCCCTTCCCCAAAAGGCTATATCAAGGCACATCAAAGGGGTCCACCCCCTGAAGGTATTTGTGAGTGGGAATTCTCACCCAATCTTGATCTTGGCAAGTGCACCATCTCCAATATAATTTGGCAGCTAAGACTTGACCAGCCCTGCAGGCTTCAGACCAAGGCCACCCTCCTATTTCAGCCTACAGATAGATTCCCACTTAACTAGACTCCACTTCGAAAAGGACAAATTGTCTGCCCAAAAAAATTTTAGGCAAGGACATCAAACTCCTTGATGAAACTTGAGGGAGCAATCTACACAAAGCACCTGTGAAGAGGGAGGGCTCGAACCACCGACTTCAAAAGCATCACCCACCCAGCCGACGAGAGCCATATAGATAAGTCCAGTGACTAACCCTCCTACGAAACTTATCCAGAATATCCTACCATATCTCCCTGCGTTGAGACCCCACAACAATGGGAATCCCAAGACATTTCAAAGGAAGAGAACAAATTTGAAAATGATGAATCTGAGCAATCCTGCTTTGGATAAGCCGAGGGGTATTGAAGAAGAAGATGGAAGACTTATCCTCGTTAATCTTTTGTCTAGAGGCAACCAAATAGGTATCCAAAGATTTCCTTAAATTCATAGCTTCATTAATTCTGGCCAATCCCATCAAGGCAATATCATCAACAAACTGAAGATGAGAGTGAGCAAGCAGACTATTACCCCAATTCTATCCCTGAATCAATCCTTGACTAACTCGAGACTTGAGAAATCTACCCAGACCTTCCGCCATAATAATAAACAGATAAGGAGATAAGGGATCCCCTTGACAGAGACCTCAGAATGCTCCAAATAACTCAGAAGGCTCCCCATTGATAAGAATTGAAAAAGAAGTAGACGATGTACACAACTCATCACCCAATCCACCCACTCCCTGCCAAACCCAAAAGCTAGAAGAACTTTCTGCAAGAAGACCCATTTGACCCTACCATAGGCATTTGTCATATCGAGCTTGATGAACATGGATTTTCCCTTAGAATTTGCCATGGAATGAATGACCTTAGTAGCTATCACGACCCCATCACGAATTTGTCTGGCAACAACAAATCCCCCTTGCTCTTTTGAAATCAACAAGATAAGCCAAGTTTTAAGTATTTTTGTTGTAACATCCATGTTCGTTTAACATAGTAAAACTAGAAGATTTATCATAAAGTAATTAAACAAGGTAAAAATGAGATAGAGAAAATTTTTCTTTTTATTCAATAAATAATCAAGTAACTACAATTATAAGATTTCTTTTAGCAAATTACAATATACCCATATTGTCTTTTCATTTACAATGTTTACAAATGTAAAACCATTACATAAACAAATTTGGAATAAATACTGCATCTAAATATCTGACATCTTTATCACAAGTCCTGGCATGTTTTCTGCTTGGAGAGAGCATCTTTCTAGTGATTTACCTCCAACCACAGACCGATGGTCTCCCACACATCTTCCACATAGGAAGTGGCCCTACCCTTCATGAAGAATATAGACCTTAGGTGACCAGTGGTAATTTGCCTTTCCTGAGTACATAGTGTTGTATTCTACTCAACTCTATCAACCATACATCCCTATATACCCTCTAGCTAAGTATGATTTCTGATAGGATGAGCAATCCAAATACAGTGAACCGACAATGCATACAGAAAACAAATGCATTACTTTGGCCAAAGTTTTAATATTAATGACATTCATAATGAATGTAGTCATTGTGTTCACCCACCCCTACTCAACTTGGATACTGTCCTATTCTCGCAGTTTAAACTCTTACTTAACTTAATCATGAAGTAGTTTAATCCATGAGTCATGATAATCATACCTTTTGACTAAAACAAGTCTATATGACATAACCATTCCACTGGTTGGTAATCGACTCTAGGGTACCCTAATACCCCTTGTTAATATGATATAACCTTATCTTATTCCTAGAAGTTCTAGATTTGCAAACAACCCTTGATTTAATCAAGGTTAAGAATACTATAATGTCTCCTATACAAAGGAACGTAGAATAACTTTGATAATGTTTATAAACAAAACATACCCTGAGTATAAATATCCTTACAAGGTCATTCTCTAGAATACTTAGCCTATTCCATTGTGTTGGATCTCTTCATGAATAACAATGACAAATAGTCTTTAAATGGGATTCTTATAATAACCTTATTCCATTTTCCTTAGTAACTCTAAGTTACTATCTTGAGATATGACACAAAAGTTTACTAACAATTCATATGATTCTAGTTCTCTTGGTAGATAGCATTATTCGATGCATATATACAATCTATACAATACAATATGTTAAATCGATATAACTTCAATACTATATGGTTCAAGTTGAGAATATGAAAACAAGGTTCATTCATTCGAGAGCCTAACGTTTGGATATCTCACAATCATTCCAATGATTTGATACAAACTTACTCGAGTAGAGAATTATTTTCTAAACTAATAACAGTTATGACAGTCTCTTACTAAGATGGTCTCTTATCATCTATTCAATGAATAAATATGATTATTGATCCATAAATAGAATAGAAAATGTTTGATGTAGCATACTGTAACATACTACTCACTTGATTTACTAAGAATCAACCAAACAATTTGCATTCATTGTCCTCATCGTTCACGGAGATAGATCAACATTGTTTACTTAGAATGTTAACTGCATTTCCTATTGTTGATACATTATAGTTTTTGACTGTTACTCCACAAATACATAAGGTTTAACCTTACTGGTGAACTATTATAATCGCCCACGATACAGCAATGATCAAACTAAAAGATCTATTCAATTATCACATGGTTTGTATGAATTGAGAAATACCTGACAATTGACGAACTCTAGTTGGCTGAGATATGCAAACTAGACACATAGTCGACACCAATAGACTGCGTATTCCCTCTCTAAGATTTTCTGCATATGTTCAATCCTCCATTTTCTATATTCTAATATCTCAAGATTTTTTTACTTCCCATCTCTAGACTGCTCAACTAAGTCGTTACCCAATATATCTCCTAGGCACGACCCTTGAAAGTTGCCTTCATTCGCCACTTAACAGTAATTTGGTTGCAACTTAATGACCTCTTAACTGTCCTCGGTGACTCAGTCTTAAATTGAATTTGAATTTTAAGCAAAAGACCACATGTCAATTGTGGAAGGTCGCCAATTGGTTTAATCGGTTGGGCAGTTTGAAAACACAGTCATCCCCATAAGGATGAGGCTGACACTCTAAGAAATATAAAACTGATCATTTAATGATTATTACATGTGGTTTGATCCACTATTACATGTGGTTCGATCCACTACTTACTATTATAAAGACTCTACTATAATATAGCTTACAGTTCCCCTAATGTCATCGACTCATTAAGAGGTATTATCCTCTTACGATGCAAAGGCATCTATATTTTGATTACATTAATTATAATCCTCATATCTTCGCCTATTACATTAGATAGATATAGTTTATTCAATAATACGATATTATTAAACCATGGAATACGTATATCATGATTGCGTTGAGCTTGTCTCCCCATCATAATCCATCGATAATAATCGCATATTAATAACTTCGACGAAAATGTCTTAACGTTTAAGAATCATTTATAACATGTCAAATATTTTAATAATAGTAATAAGACAATCATTTTATGACAATAACATCGTAATATTTATGTTAAACGTAAATAGTTATAAATCAAACTCAGACGATGTCGTTAACATTATTAACAACTAATACGACTTAATACGACTTAGAAAGATTTGAAAATAATATCAACTACATGTCGATTAGGTTAAGAAGTAAACTGACAAGACAAAGCTTACCTCTTATGACACCTTGGTTCACATTTTTGTTAAACACTTATAACTCGGTTTGGCAAATAAATTACTCATAACCTGAGGTCTATATCTCTCTCCTAGAAATATACTCTCTCTCTTTTCTACGAGAGTCATCTGATAACCTGTAATCCTGTTTCACTTGTCATCAAACAATATGTGATCAGTGCATCATTATCCAATTAATTCAACTAATAAATCAAATCTCATAATACAAATATTAAATCGATAATAACATAATCATTTCTATGATTTCAATAAATGACATTTAATATAATCCATATTTTTCCTTGTCATCAATCTAAACATCATAATAAATTTACTTATGTCCAAGTAAAAAGTAAAAGTATAGCAAGACAAAAAGTGGGGATGTAACATATCCTTCGCCTAAAGATTCATCGTCCTCAATGATATAAGGTATCAAAAAGTAACTAAAAAGCAAGTTCATTATTTTCAACTAGTAACATTATTAAATAAATGAGGAAACTTTTGATAGAATTCATAGTAATCCTCCCATGTAGCATTTTCCTCAGCATATTGGTCCCATTGGACCTTGCATTGCAAGACCTCTCTGTTACGCAAGTGGAGCTTGCACATTTCTAACACCTTGAGTGGTTCGATCGTGACCACCCTTGGTCTTGCATCTGTAAAGAATTCCAAGTCAAAATATGATTATTACCTCCAACATATTTCTTCAAATAAGACACATGAAAAACATTGTGCATTTTAGATAAGACTGGTGGTAGAGCAATTCTGTAGGCAACCATATTGACTACTTCAAGTACTTCAAAGGGTCCCACATATCGAGGGACCAACTTAGAAGACTTCCCAAACTTAATAGAACTTTTATGAGGTTTAACCCTCAAAAAAACTTTTTATCCAATAGAAAATTGCCTTGGAACACTTTTTAAATCCGCATAGCTCTGTTGCCTATCATTGGTTTCTGCCAATCTTTTTCTGTTTAGCTTAACTTTCTCTTCCATTTCAACTAGCATTTCTAGCCCAATGCTAATCCTATCCTCTTGCTTATCCCAGCTTATAGGAGTTTGACATCTTCTTCCATACAATGCTTCAAATGGCACCATCTTAATAGCGGAATGATAGGAATTGTTGTAAGCAAATTCCACAAGTCGTAAGTATTCTTCCCACTTATATTGCTGATCCATGTAGTACATTTGCAATAAATCTTCCAAGACTTGGTTAACCCTCTCAGTTTTCCCATCGGTTTCAAGATGGTAAGCTGTACTCACATTGAGTTTAGTCCTTAGCGCAGAAAACAAAGTTTGCCAAAACCTTGATGTTACACGTGCATCTCTATTCGAGATAATCTTTTCAGGGAAGCCATGCAATCTAAACACCTCTTGCACAAATTTATGAGCTAACACAGGTGTTCCATCAGACAAATTCTCTGGTATGAAATGTGCTACCTTTGTGAGCTTATCAACCACCACTAAAATGGCATCATGTCTATTCCTTGAAATAGGAAGACCTTGAACAAAATCCATGCTAATAACTTGCCATTTCAACTCTGGCACGTCATGTGGATATAACAATCCTGTGGGGTGATGATGCTCTGCTTTTACCCTTTGACATTCTAAATAGCTTGCTATAAATCTTGTAGCATCATTCTTCATTCCTTTCCATAAATAAAGAGGTTTAACATCCGCTAGAAGTTTGGTCACTCCTGGATGTCTTGAATATGGTGCAGTATGAACTTCTTTCCATACTAAATCCCTCAATCCAGCTGAATCAGGAACATAAATTCTATCTTTATACCTTAATATCCCATCTGACTCAAACAGAAAACCATCATACCTTGGATCATTAGGATTATTTTTTAGAGCCTGCTTAACCTGCTCATAAAACTCATCACCAAACAAATTTTCCAATACCAAATCCTTGAAATTACTGCGAATAGAAATAATAGAAGCTGTATGTCTTCTACGACTCAAAGCATCAGCTACTCTATTCTCTTTTCCTTTGATGTAGTTTATCTCAAAGTCAATGTCAGATACCAATTCTAACCATCTCCTTTGTCGAGCATTCAAATGAGGTTGCAATAAAATATACTTAAGACTTTGATGTTCTGATTTAAGTACAAAAGTATTTCCTAATAGATAATGTCTCCACATCTGTAAGGCATGAGTTACTACTGCCAATTCCAGATCATGCGATGCATAATTTTTCTCATAAGATTTTAATTTCCTTGACTCATATGAAATAACTCTTCCATCTTGCATAAGAACTCCTCCTAATCCTTCTCCCGAGGCATCTGTAATTATCTCAAATTGTCCTTCGGTGTCAGAAACTTTCAAGATTGGAGTTGAAGTTAACTTTTCCTTTAAGAGATCAAATGCTTCCTGACATTTGTCTGTCCATTCAAATCTCTTTCCTTTCCTCGGCAGGGAAGTGATTGGACTAGCAATACTGGAGAAATTTAGAACAATCTTTCTATAATAGCCTGCCAGGCCCATGAAACTACACACCTCATGTACATTTGTTGGTACAGGCCAATCCAGAATAGCTGTGACTTTTGCAGGATCAACAGATATTCCATGAGCTGATATAATATGACCTAGGTATTGAATCTCCTTTTGAAAGAATGTGCACTTAGATAGTTTCCCATTTAACTTATGTTCTCTTAACCTCTGCACAACTATTTGCAGGTGTCGATGATGTTCTTCCTCATTTTTAGAATAAATGAGTATATCATCTAGAAATACTAAAACAGACTTATCCAAACAATCTGTGAATATACTATTCATGAGATTCATGAATGCAGCAGGTGCATTTGTTAAACCAAATGGAAACACTGTGAACTCATAGTGTCCATATCTGGTTCTAAAAGTTGTCTTATGAATATCTTCATCCTTCAGTCTCAACTGATGATATCCTGATTGCAAATCAATCTTTGAAAACATAGCAGCTTCATGCATCTGATCAAAAAGATCATCAATACGTGGCAAAGGATATTTGTTCTTTACCGTTGCTTTATTAAGCATACGATAATCTATGCACAAATGAAGGGTTCCATCCTTCTTCTTAACAAAAATAACTGGAGCACCCCAAGGTGAAACACTGGGTTTGATTAAACCTTTTGCAAACAATTCTTGTAATTGTGCTTTCAATTCCATTAACTCAGTTGTCGTCATACGATAGGGTGCTTTTGATATAGGTTCAGATCCTGGTTTAATATTAATAGCAAAATCAAAAACCCTCTTGGGAGGCAATCCTAGAAGTTCTTCTGGAAACACATCCTGAAATTCCCGAAGAAAAGGATACTTTTCCCCAAAAGATAAACTAGAGTTTTCTACCCCTTCCTCCACTTGTTCCATTTTGACTACAAACAACTGACAACCTTTCCTTCTAGCCCTTTTTAATTGCTTAGCAGAAATAGTTTTGATTTTAACTTCTCTTTGAATCCCTTAGAATTGGATCAGATTCCCCAAATCATCTAAGCATTCTGCTATTTTTGAAAAACAATCAACCTTAGCTCTATGTTTCCATAACCAATTCATTCCTAGGATCACATCATAGGAACCTAAGGGGGCTACATACAGATTTACTTCAGTTGAGAAATTAGGAAGGTCAACTTTGGCTTCAAACAAACATTGCTCTACCTGAGCCTTAGATTGGTTAGCATATTCTACTGACCAAGGTTTGGACATGTAACCAGCTTTTCTAGAAAATTTATTCAAAATTCTAGGAGAAACAAAATTTTTTGTGGCTCCTGTATCAATCAAAATAGATATAGGGACTCTGAACGAAGTACCTGTCATCTCAATGGGTGTGATTTGATACTCGGCTTGACGATTGTCGAGAGATGCATGAATCCTTTGCTGCAATGCTTCTTGCTGAGTAGGTAGTGCAGCACCTCTTTGTTGACCACTTTGATTCTTATTAGGGCAACGATTTGCATAGTGGTCACCCCCACAAGTAAAGCATCCTCCAATGGGTCCTTTCTTATCTGAAGTCTTCCCATTGTTATCCTCATTTCTTTTATAGTTGCCATTCTTTTTCTCATTTCCAGATCCACCTTTGTTCTTTTGAGGTGCTTTATCTTTTCTCTTGTTATCATAACTCTTTTCATATCTTTTCTTGTAGGGTTGATTGTTAGGAGTTCCATTAAACCTCTTGCGGCTTCTATCACGATAAGCCGAGATGGATTTCAGCTTTTGCTCCTGCTTGATCGTCTTCTCGTACACTTGATCCATTGTTGTGGGACCATGTACATTCACTTCCCCACCAATTTGAGCATTTAAGCCCATGATGAATTTTCTGATCTTGAAACTCTCATCCTTTTGATACTGTGGAATGTCTTTCAGGAGTCAAATGAATTTTTCCCCATATTCCACCACTGTCATATCTCCTTGTCAAAGATTCTGAAAATCAGTTAGTTTCTAATCAAAATAGAGTTGTGGTAACCACCTCTTGTGAAAGAGTTCCACGAACTCATCCCAAGTTACCCTTAGAGAGCTTAAATTCAATTCCATCTTTTTATTCATCCACCAAGTGGATGCTTCTCCTACCATTTGGAATGCTCCCCACACTGCCTTGGTCACCTCCAAGTAATTCCTTATCTCAAAGTATTTGTCCATTTTTGTTAACCAAGCTTCTGCAGCATCTCCTGTTTCTATTCCATCAAATTTTGGTGGAACAACCTTCTTCATATCCTTCGAGAGCTCCAAGGTCAATCTATCCCTTGTCTCTTTATGAGGCTCGGTACTCTTACTTTGATCTTCATGATTTTTTCCGCTTTCACCATGAGAGTTTTCACCTCCTCCCTCAGTATTCCCTTTGTCATCCACTTTCTTCTCCAAATCACCCAATCTTTTCTTGGTTTCCTCAAGCATGGTTATGATTTGGTCTAGCTTATTATTTGGCGGGTGGTTTTCCTCTTCACTTTCTCCTTGGTTAGTTCTTGTCTGCACCATGTTTATTGATTTCTCACACCTAAGAATATTGAGTTGTCCATTAGTTCTAGATTATAATGTAACCCATTAAATCTAAACATAATACTCAATGAAACAATAGTTTGGTTAAAAAACAACTCTTTTTTATTTATTTCTTTTCAAAAGTAAAGAGTATTCTTCTTTAATACAAGAAATGACTTCAAAAGTCATGCTCAAGAGGAGTATATCCTTCAGACTCATTTTTAGATACATAATCTCGAGGTATATGACCCTTTGACTCACTATCGGACCTAACTTCTATGATCTCAATAGTTGAGGGTATGTGGGGATCCCACCTAACCATAGTTATTTCCTCATCTTTAACCCTTTCCAAGTACTCCTTTCTCACTTGCTTGATTCGAGTTAAGGCAGTCACTAGAGTTTCGGTATCACTTAACCAAATGTCACTCTCATCATTGGTTCCCTCAAAGGTTTTTATAATAGCCTCACATTCTCTTTTTTCCTTAAGGAAATGTTGACTCGAATTAACAGACTTTCTTGTTGTCTTCTTAAAACGTACCATCCTGGCACAGAAATTTTCAAACATTAGCTAACCACATAATGTTGACTACAGGGAAGCATAGTGGTCTCATAAGCCCTAGTGCTGAACCTGGTAGCTCTGATACCATATGTAACATCCATGTTCGTTTAACATAGTAAAACTAGAAGATTTACCATAAAGTAATTCAACAAGGTAAAAATGAGATAGAGAAAAATTTTCTTTTTATTCAACAAATAATCAAGTAACTACAATTACAAGATTTCTTTTAGCAAATTACAATATACCCATATTGTCTTTTCATTTACAATGTTTACAAATGTAAAACCATTACATATACAAATTTGGAATAAATACATCATCTGAATATCTGACATCTTTATCACAAGTCCTGGCATGTTTCCTGCTTGGAGAGAGAGCATCTTTCCAGTGATTTACCTCCAACCACAGACCGGCGGTCTCCCACACATCTTCCACATAAGAAGTGGCCCTACCCTTCATGAGGAATATAGACCTTAGATGACCAGTGGTAATTTGCCTTTCCTGAGTACATAGTGTTGTATTCTACTCAACGCTATCAACCATACATCCCTATATACCCTCTAGCTAAGTATGATTTCCGATAGGATGAGCAATCCGAATACAGTGAACCGACAATGCATGTAGAAAACAAACGCATTACTTTGGCCAAAGTTTTAATATTAATGATGTTCATAATGAACGTAGTCATTGTGTTCACCCACCCCTACTCGACTTGGATACTGTTCTATTCTCACAGTTTAAACTCTTACTTAACTTAATCATGAATTAGTTTAATCCATGAGTCATGATAATCATACCTTTTGACTAAAACAAGTCTATATGACATAACCATTCCATTGGTTGGTAATTGACTCTAGGGTACCCTAATACCCCTTGTTAATATGATATAACCTTATCTTATTCCTAGGAGTTCTAGATTTGCAAATGACCCTTGATTTAACCAAGGTTAAGAATACTATAATGTCTCCTATACAAAGGAACGTAGAATAACTTTGATAATGTTTATAAACAAAACATACCCTGAGTATAAATATCCTTACAAGGTCATTCTCTAGAATACTTAGCCTATTCCATTGTGTTGGATCTCTTCATGAATAACAACGACAAATAGTCTTTAAATGGGATTCTCATAATAACCTTATTCCATTTTCCTTAGTAACTCTAAGTTACTATCTTTAGATATGACACAAAAGTTTACTAACAATTCATATGATTCTAGTTCTCTTGGTAGATAGCATTATTCGATGCATATATACAATCTATACAATACAATATGTTAAATCGATATACTATACGGTTCAAGTTGAGAATATGAAAACAAGGTTCATTCATTCGAGAGCCTAACGTTTGGATATCTCACAATCATTCCAATGATTTGATACAAATTTACTTGATTAGAGAATTATTTTCTAAACTAACAATAGTTGTGACAGTCTCTTACTAAGATGGTCTCTTATCCTCTATTCAATGCATAAAAATGATTATTGATCCATAAACAGAATAGCAAATGGTCGATGTAGCATACTGTAACATACTACTCACTTGATTTACCAAGAATCAACCAAACGATTTGCATTCATTGTCCTCATCGTTCATGGAGATAGATCAACATTGTTTACTTAGAATGTTAACTGCATTTTCCTATTGTTGATACATTACAGTTTTTAACTGTTACTCCACAAATACAAAAGGTTTAACCTTATTGGTGAACTATTATAATCACCCATGATACATCAATGATCAAACTAAAAGATCTATTCAATTATCACATGGTTTGTATGAACTGAGAAATACCCGACAATTGACGAACTTTAGTTGGCTAAGATATGCAAACTAGACACATAGTCAACGCCAATAGACTACGTATTCCCTCTCTAAGCTTTTCTGCATACGTTCAATCCTCCCTTTTCTATATTCTAATATCTCAAGATTTTTTAACTTCCCATCTCTAGACTGCCCGCTCAGCTGAGTCGTTACCCATATATCTCCCAGGCACAACCCTTGAAAGTTGCCTTCATTCGCCACTTAACAGTACTTCAGTTGCAACTTAATGACCTCTTAACTATCCTCGAAGACTCAGTCTTAAACTGAATTTGAATTTTAAGCAAAAGACCACATGTCAATTATGGAAGGCCGCCAATTGGTTTAATCAGTTGGGCAGTTGAAAACACAATCATCCCCATAAGGATGAGACCGACACTCTAATAAATATAAAACTAATCTTTTAATGATCATTACATGTGGTTTGATCCACTATTACATGTGGTTCGATCCACTACTTACTATTATAAAGACTCTACTATAATATAGCTTATGGCTCCCTCAATGTCGTCGACTCATTAAGAGGTATTATCCTCTTACAATGCAAAGGCATCTATATATTGATTACATCAATTATAATCCTCATATCTTCACCTATTACATTAGATAGATATAGTTTATTCAATAATACGATATTATTAAACCATGGAATACGGATATCGTGATTGGGTTGAGCTTGTCTCCCCATCATAATCCGTCAACAATAATCACATATTAATAACTTCGATGAAAATGGCTTAACATTTAAGAATCATTTATAACACATCAAATATTTTAATAATAGTAATAAGACAATCATTTTACGACAATAACATCGTAATATTTACATTAAACGTAAATAGTTATAAATTAAACTCAGATGACATCGTTAATGTTATTAACGACTAAGACGACTTAATATGACTTAGAAAGATTTGAAAACAATATCGACTACCTGTCAATTAGGTTCAGAAGTAAACTGACAAGACATAGCTTACCTCTTGTGACACCTTGGTTCACATTTTCGTTAAACACTTATAACTCAGTTTGGCAAATAAATCACTCGTAACCCGAGGTCTATATCTCTCTCCTAGAAAGATACTCTCTCTTTCTCTCTTCTCTGAGAGTCATCTGACAACCTGTAATCATGTTTCACTTGTCATCAAACAATATGTGATCAGTGCATCATTATCCAATTAATTCAACTAATAAATCAAATCTAATAATACAAATATTAAATTGATAATAATGTAATCATTTCTATGATTTTAATAAATGACATTTAATATAATCCATGTTTTTCCTTGTCATCAATCTAAACATCATAATAAATTTACTTATGTCCAAGTAAAAAGTAAAAGTATAGCAAGACAAAAATTGGGGACGTAACATTTGCAATCAATTTGGTAATAATTTTGTAGATCACATTGCAAAGAGTAATGGGCCTAAATTGGTCTAGACATTTGGCACCTTCTGTGTTAGGGATAAGAACCAGAAAAGTTGAATTGAAGGCCCCTAATATTTTCTTATTTCCTTGTGACTCTTGCACCACCTCTAAAAGATCCAACTTGATAATTTCCCAAAACTCCTGAAAGAATTCTATAGGAAAACCATCAGGACTTGGAGCTTTACCTTTCTTCATTTTTAAAACCACCATCTCCAATTCCCACAGTGAGATGGGAAGCATGAGGGCTGCATTCATCTCATTGGAGACTAGCAATTGTAGATATCAGAGTTAGTGAGTTATGAGTTGTTTAAATAGAAAGAGTTGTGTAGGTGCAAGTGTAGGTGGTGTTAAGGTAGGTAAGATGAGTATTGGTGGTTGTGCTTCCTTCTCTGCTTGTTTCCATCCCTCGTTCTTCATTTCCTTCATTCCCTACTTCCCTCCATCCTTCGATCATCCTTGTTGGATTCCTTGCTTCAGTGCTTCCCTGCATGGATCAATGCTTGGTGTGCATCCTTCCTTGCTTGCTTCCTTCATCCTTTGTTCCATCCTTCGTTTCCATGCTCATTTGTTACTATCCTAACTAGGTGGCTTACATGTTAACGCGTTGATCCTAAAGTTCCCAATGGTTGTTGTTACAATCAAGAATACGAATTTCATCTTCTCTAGCAGGAGGAGAATCTTCCGTAAATAGAGATGAAAAGAACTGGGATGCCTCACCAGAAATCTCACCTAGTGAAGAGAGATGAGTTCCCTCTAGAGAAATAAGAGAGGTAATAAGATTACCATTCCTTCTAGCTTTAACTGAGTTGTGATAGAATGCAGTATTCTTATCACCTTCCTAAAGCTAGTCAATACATGATTTTTGCTTCTAGAAAATCTCCTCCTGCAACTCCCATTCCTCTAATGCCTTAGCTGCTATAGTCTCCTCCCTACTCAAATATTTAGTAAAACCTTGATCCTAGATTTGGTGGGTGATGGTGTCCAAACAAGCCTAAGCTATCATTTTGTTGTGGTGTATATTGCCAAAACACTGCCCATTCTATTTCTTGAGCCTATATTTCACATACTGAAGTCTTTTGGAAAAAGAATACATAGCCCTATCGTGAGTAGGCCTCCCTTTGTGCCACCAATCACTCAATAAGTCCTAGAGAGATGGATCTCTCAACCACATGAGTTGAAACTTAAAAGAAGGATTCCTTAGAGTGCTGAAGGGAACAACTAAAAATTTAATCAGCCAGTGGTCTAAACCCTTCCAATTTAGAATCTTTGAGGTGGTATTCCACCCATCCTCAATCCAATAGCATGAGACTAAGAATTTGTCCAGGCACTTAGAAATAGCACCTTCACCACATCTTCTTTTGTTCCAAGTGAAGATACCATTACTCTGCTTCACATCAATCAAATGCAAATGCTCTATGTTATCCCTGAGGAGATAAGAAGAAGGGTCAAGCCTAGTAGTGCCACCTCTTTTTACTTCCAATAAAATAACCACGTTGAAGTTACCTGCCACAATCTAAGGAAGCAGGGGAGCAAGTGACCGAACATACTAAACATAAGACCAAAGCTAAGATTTACCTAGGAGAAGAAGGAGCATAAACATTAGTGAAAAGACAGGTTTCACCAGAGTCTAAGCTAGAAGCAACCACAGAAATAGAAGAGTGGCTTGAGATCCACCAAAGAGGAACAACCTTCCTCAAATTCCAAAGACATGCTAAACCACCAGAACTGCCATGAGCCCCTACACATTGACACAAACCATGCGCCTAGATATTGGGAGCTCTATTCAACAACCCATCCATAGTCAACTTAGTTTTCTGAAGAAAGACAATATCAAGAGAATGAGTACCAATCATCTCATGAATAGCCTTTTGTCTAGGGATGCTATTCATGCCCCTTACATTCCATGAAATAATTATCATTTATGAGGATGGGAGAAATGAGAGTCAATGGTCTTCACCAACCCAACATCCACAAGATTCTCCCCGAGTAGCTTAACCTTCTTGTGATCCTTCTTGTGACCCACCATGGTTGTTTTCTCTAGGGGACCCTTTTTAAAGGTCTTTGGCTGAAGACCCAAGGTACACATAGATCCACTTTACCCAAGTCTAAAGCCTCCTTCACTGATGAAGGAACTGGATCAGCTGAATCACCCACATCTTTTATAACTAAGTCCCTTCTGAGTCAGGACCAATCAACAAATGGGGGGATGATTCTATAACTAATGGACCCTCCTGCACAACTGCCATAAGCAAACCCTAAGTATCCATTTCCCTATCTTCCTACAAGGTTACTCGCATGGATCCAACCCCAGACTGCAGCTCCATTGGGACTCTCTCCTACTGAACTAAGTCCCCTAGAGCATCAAACAGATTAAAGACCCCTTCAATTTTCCTCTCCTTGAGGGTTCTCTTCAGACCTCTCCCCTTATTACGGGGCTTAACCAGAGTAAAACCCTCCTTATCAGCAGCCCCATCAACCAAAGGATCCTTCCCTTTATCCTTCTTAGGGCCAAAATCAAAGGAGACATTAGCAGTAGTCGACGCCTAAGAGAGCTGAGGGCATTTCCTCTATAGATGCTCATACTCATGACAAAACCAACATCTAAAAGGAAGGGTTTCATAGTCGAGCTATTGGATCCAAGACAAATTTCCACAAAGTCTGGAAAAGGGTTATTTAAATCAATTTCCATGCAAATACGAGCATAAGAAATTACCTTTCAATCCAGAGTTTGCTAAGCCGAGCCGAATGACTTGCCAAGCAAAAGAGCAATCATATGAAGGATTTTGGTCCTCCAAAACTCAAGTGGAAGCCTAGGAAGACAAACCTAAACAGGGGCCTTTGTTGGGAGCTCCTCTATCAAGTTGAACCCCACATGCCAAGGTTTCTATCCACCATGCATGAAAACACAACCAAGAAATAATTGTTTGCATCCATCATTAACTCCATATCTCCTTCGGGGTTCCAAACCCTTCGAGTCCAAGATTCTAGATCTGGCAACGAAAGATGAAGGCCCACAAACTTACAAATAAGAGCATGATTACTCAGGTACTCCACATCCTCCGAGTCGAGTCTGACTGGATCATCAATACAGGACATTCTTGACTTCTCTCCAGGTAGCCATTAACTTTTTTGAGTCTAGGTAATCCACTCCCAGATGTAGAGCCCACACCAGCTAGCAACTTCTCTAGGTACTCCAAAGACCTTGCATGCAAAGAGGGAGATGGATCCGTCATGACCATGTCTTCAGAGATCTCCAAAGATGGGTTGAAACTGCCTTTCTCCATCTCAAAACCCCAATCGGGAGAAGTGAAGAGAAAAGGCTCAAAAAAAGGGATCCATGATCCCAAAGCCCCCAAACACTAATGGTAGGCTGATCCAAGAAGATCAAAGATCTTCCACCACACAAAAATCCCTCCACACGGCAACCAAAGGGAAAACAAAATAGAAAAGAAAACTGAGCAAACACCACCAAATCGACACCGTACAATGCTCTAATGTCCCCCTGGCACTACCCACTGCATCAAAAGCCCCCACCCGTTGCAGAGCAAAGAACAATAAACAAGAAGGAACACATCTAGGGTTTTCCCTAGCTCTCGTTACAGAAACCCTCAACTATCATCGCCATACCAATCATTGTTCCATATATATAAACTAAAAATACACATTAGAACTAATTAAATAAAGACTTGACAAATAAGTTGGGATTGTATATTAGAATAAATGATATGTATAATATTGTAAGGAAAATACAGACTACTCTCCCCATGCAATCAAATGCAGTATGATTTTGGAAGTTTTATCATCCCATTCAATAAACTGCAGAACGTTCCCTTTCCTACAAATTATTTAATAATATTTTTTAGGGTTGTATAAAGGACAAATTGCATAAAATAGTATTGGTAGAACATCCACAGATTGTTAAATATCATATTTTTATTGACAATGTTTAAGTAGTGAAAGACTTAAGAGTGGAGGATAAAAGAACTAAGAACATTATATTTCAAATACAATATCTATATTAAATAAAATTATAGATTTATCAAAATATCTTTTTTTCAAATTTTCAATATAATAAATTAATGGAGAATAAATTAAAATTAAAAAATCTGCAAAATTTGTCACCCTTATAAATGTGATTAAAAATAATGACATTTAAACTTTTTTTTCCACTTAATATCTTTCTATTTCATACACTTACTTCATTTCACCATTAATGTGTCAAGTGTTAGATTGCAGTGCTTGTAGGAAAAAACCGTGTTGCTTTTTTTGTCTCAAGTGTTGTTAGTGATGCTCTCCAATGTGTCAAATGGCTACAACTTATAGAGGGTTCTAGAAGCCTTTAAAAGGGATTCATGACTATGTGAAAATTAGGGGAGAAAATGCAAGGAGAAGAGATACAATGGATTAAATTTTAGGGTTTTTAGATTATTTTAAACCCTTGGATGCATAAATTTGGAGAAACAAGTTGGATAACATTATATCTAGAGGAATATTGAGCATGTAAGTCCTCTTTAATGCCTATGAATAAGGGTTCTTAGTTCACCTTTAATGCCTATTAAGTAAGGTTTTTTAGTTCCATCTTTAATTGACCCAATGAAAGAGATGTACACACAGTTTGCTATAAATATTTATATATGGTGACCATTTCACTTCAAATATTAATGGACATAATCCTACTTTTTTAAAAAAAAATCTTTTAAAACCATATCATTTCGATGAAGTTTTGGGGTTCCTGGTTATTCTGCGGTCCGATGGCAGACCTAGGGCTTTAAAATTAAGGTTTGTTATTGGGTGAAAGAATGGAGTTAGTTAGTGTTGTGCATGGGATATTTGTATTATGTTTTCTCTTATAAATCTTCTTTCACATGTCACTACTTGTAGGAATTGTAAGAATTATTTATCATAGCTTTGTTATGTTAAAAAAACTTATATGTATATCCATCATACAAAAAATCTTCTAAACTTCCTTCATTGATAATTCCTTACAACTAAAGGAAAAATAATATCAACAAATATATACAACTCTTATTCAAACTTTAAAAATAGTTTTTTTCACATTAAACATGCAATGAAAAGACTGCTAAAACCAATACTTAAATTATCTTCTCTAATAAAAAAATTATCTTCTCTAATAAAAACATATTATATAATATATAATTGCATATATAATATTACATATATTTATTTATTTATGTGATATATAAACTATAATGTCAAAATTAAGTTATATAACTTTATATATATGTTTGCTACAATTGCATTAATCACAGAAATGAGAAAATCATTATATCAAAATGTCAAATAGTATGAAAGGTAGGTAGTATAATAAATCCTTAAATCATTAAGGAATTCATCCACATAAACTACAATCTTCTTTTTTAACTCCTAATCTTCCACTTGAAAATCATATTTTTGCCAGTCATTTCACCCTCTAGGTTCACAAATGTATCTTAGACCAGTAAAATCTACTTTAATCTAATTACGCCGAGAGGTGTAACCCTACAATGGCAGCACAGGCCCCTATAGGAGGTCAGCACATTTGTGAAAGAAAAACACAAAAGCCAATTTTTTAGGGGCCAATATTTTAGGGATCAATTAAAAAAAATTCCAAAAATCAAATAAAAATAAGATATATATTATACCATTAATATTTTATTAAATACCATAAATGGGAAAAGCGAAAATGCGAAGAAAAGCATAATTCCCGCAACAAAACTGCATTAACAATAAGGTTGGGAATGAAGCTAGGGTAGAGCACCCTCGCAACAAGATGCATTGGAAGGAGAAGGTTTATGGGGGCTGGGCTCCCCCTCCACAACATCCCGAGGAACAGGGCTGGCAAACTGTGAAGAGTAGGAAATCGCAGAGGGGAGTTAGAGCAGATGCTGCTTTAAGAGAGAATACCCAAGCCAGGGTTTCAGGGATTTGGGCTATCCCAATTACCTCAGCAACCCCTGCATTTACAACTAGAGAAAATCGTACTTCATTAGGCAGGGAAAGAAGTCATCCCACCCTTCCCTTCCATGGCAAAGAGTTGTGGATGGTTTTTCAAAACCGGCCCCTAGGATCATTCATTCAAAGGAAAAGCCCTTTATAAGCAACATGTCGAATTCTAGAGCACCCCACCTTTGGCCAGTCTCTCAAAACCCTAAACTTGGAAACACAACGTCCAACACTCTTGGGAGGGGCAACAACTAGTTAGCAATTCAAGAGCAGGCAAACTCTAGACCCCCTTGGTCAAGGCTGCAAGTGAATTCAATGCATTATCAAAAATTTGAGGCCATGGGAAAGAAAGTGTCAATAAATATTAGCAATATTTTCTCAGATGGTTTGGGGAATCATTGTAGAACCCATGATTTCTTTATCCAATGGTGTGGGATAGGGCAGCCTGCGAAGGAAATCACGGATTGGGTCCAAGCCCTCCACAAAGATCAGGTAAGTATCACTATCACTTCTGAAGATTTCATATTCATTGATTGCAAAAGTGCAGACCTTAAAAAAGAAATATTAAACAACAGAAGCTTGTTCTATAAAGGGCATAATTTTGAATATATAGACTGGCAACCAAATTTTGACCCCAATAAAATGAAACTTAAATTAGCTAGATGGGTCAAATTACCAAATCTCCCAGTCGAGCTTATCCACAGTGAAATCTTAAGGGAGATAGGCAATCACCTGGGAGAATTCATAGGAATGGAGAAGGACTTCTTATCTCATTCAAATGTTCTCCTGTTAGTTAAAATGTATATAAGCATTAAAGACCTCGAACCTCTTGTAATCAATACTAATTTGGCTAATTACTATATCAAGCCAGTATTTCACTAGGGTCCCTCGCACAGTAATATTATCAACAAAGTTTCAAAAATTCATACTAAAAAGAACTCCAATCCCCAATCTTCGGGCATTAACATCAGATTCAATGATAAAAAAGGCAGATTTATAGTGGAATATCAGAGGAATAGCCTTTCTTCCCTCAAGAAGCACCACAGTGGTAGTAGGGATTTGTTTGGACAAAATCAAAACCCGAGTATGGTATCAGCTCAGCCCAGAAAATGCCCTAAATCTACTCAAAATACCAAAGGAAATACCCAGAGCCATAGTCATGATCTTATTTTTTAGAATATGAACCACGCACAGGCAAGCTCAGGTAAAGAAACACTTGTAGTGGCTAAATCTCCAAAGCAGATTTATGAACCTCAGATAGGCAAAGAAAGGATGGAACTTGAGGAGGGGCAAGTTCCTTTAGAAGAGACCAAAAATAATAACCCCCCAGTAGGGGAAGGAAGTACAGATCCAGAGGTTTTAGAGACCCCAGAATGGGTCCCAAACACTTATGAACCAAAAGAAAAATCTAAAGAAACTGGGAATCAAAAGATACCCACAGATAAGATCAGCCATAGGGATCTAGAAGAGATCTGTAATGAGATCCTCGTTAGGGCAATAGAAGAAGTGATAATTGAGGAAGCTAACAAAGAGAAGGAAAAGCTTATCACCAAGATCTTGGAACTGGAAGAACGGGAGAAAAGGTAGGATAGTAACAAAGAGGACCCAAAAGAGTAGGAAGATAGAGAGGTAGAGGAAGCAGACCTACAGCTGCGAATTGCTATAACAGATTTCAGTAAGGATACCCCAGATTGTGCCAAAAGTAATTAAAAAAGGGGGTAGGAAATCACTACTGGAACTAAAAGAGAAAGTAGGCAAGGTGAATGATCAAACTAAGATCACCACACTATTTAATGTAGGGAAGGGGAAGTGCTTTCCCTTGGAGCCATGAGAGTCTACACCTGGAACGTTAGGGTCTCAATGCCCCTAACAAACAGCGAATCATAAAATGTTGTATAACCAACACAAAACCAGACTTACTAATTATTCAAGAAACTAAACTCAATAAAGATGAGACAGACACTCTAAATAAGAAGTTAGGAATATGGGAGCTAGCTGGAGTTCCAGCTGAGGGTGCCTCGGGAGGCCTTGGGGTAATTTGGGACCCTAGAGTGGTTTCATTTTCAGTTATAAGTTGTAAGAAGAATTGGATGGTTGGGAACATCAAAAGCATCAGAAGTAATCTACACTTTTTTCTTTTTAACATTTATGGTCCTTCCCAGATCTAGGATAAGAGATCAGTTTGGACAGAAATAGAGCAATTCATGGGAATTTTACAAGATCAGGTATGTATTTTAGGTAGAGACTTCAATGCGATCCTAGACTCTAAAGAAAAGTTGGGAGGCTCTGTAAGGTTATCCACAAAGACAAATGACTTTAAAGACTGGGTTCAGAAGAACAATTTATTGGAAATTAAAACTGCACAGGAAGGATTTACATGGAATAACAAAAGAAAGGGCTTTAGCAATATTGCAGAAAAACTTGACATATTCATGATTAGGGGTATTGGGCTCAACTCCCTTATATTCTGACGGCTGAGATCTTACCTTACTCGGGCTCCAATCATTACCCTGTCTAGCTAAGTATCTCAGAAGACTACCAACCCAAACGGTGTCCCTTTAAATTTGAACAAATGTGGGTCAAAGATAATAACCTTATAACCCTAATTGAGCAATGGTGGAAAGAAACTAGAGTATCCAGTTCTAAGCTTTTTTGTTTAGTATCCAAATTGAAAACTATTAAATGTAAGCTTCTTAGTTGGAACAAAACTAACTTTCTCAATATCTTCGAGATCAAAACTAAGCTAGAAGATGATCTTGAAAACCTCAACAAAAGTGTTATTACTAAAGGCATGGATGCAGAATCATATTTAAAAGAAAAATAACTGAAAATTGAATATGAAGATATCCTAGCCAAAGAGGAAATCTTTTGGCGTCAAAAGTCCAAAGAGACCTGGCTTGAAGCTGGAGATAAGAACACTAAGTTCTTTCATAACAGCACCAGAGTACGCAGAAATGTAAACAGAATCTTTAAAATTAAAGATGCGAATGATGTCTGGATTGAAGATCCCCAACAAATTGCATGTGAAATGGTTAGGTATTTTGAAAATATTCTTAACAATCAGGAGGGATCTAATTGGTTACACCAACACGCCATATTGGTAGATATTCCAAGGATTATCTCAGAGGATCAAAACAAAGCTCTCAATGGTAAATTCACCAAGGCTGAGGTTGAATTGGCAATCTCTCAAATGCAACCGGATAAAGCTCCGGGACCAGATGGCTTCCCAGCCCTCTTCTTTCAGAAATGTTGGCACTTCATAGGAGATGAAGTAGCTGAAGCATTAGAAGGGGTAAGAAATTTGGGCAACCTTCTAAAAGAGGTAAATAATACTTTTCTCACACTCATCCCAAAAAAAGAGAAGCCAGAAAGCCTGGGGATGTGCGGCCTATTTCTCTTTGTAACACTATTTATAAAATCCTAACTAAAACCCTAGCTAATAGGATTCAGACAGTTCTACCAGACATGATAAGTGATGAGAAAACAGGGTTTGTTATGGGAAGATCCATATATGATGGAGTTATTACAGCCCAAGAAGCCATTCACACCATCCAACATAATAAAAAACCTAGTATGTTAATTAAATTAGATATTAGTAAAGCCTATGACAAGGTTGACTGGTGCTTCCTTTGCAAAACCTTAGAGGCTTTTGGTTTTACTAAACAGTGGATAAACCTCATTTATGCATGTATTTCTAACTCTAAGATCTCAGTCTTAATTAATGGGACCTTGGAAGGCTTTTTTAGTATATCAAGAGGATTGAGACAAAGGGACCCTATCTCCCCCTTTCTCTTTATTATAATGGTAGAAGTTTTAGGGAGAATGATCACCAAGGCTAGGGAAGAAGGGAAAATTTAGGGAATCAAAATCACTTCGGGTGTAGATCCTACAACTCATCAACAGTTTGTAGATGATACTATGCTTTGGTATAGGGTGCATTGAAGAAGCTAAGGCGTTCAAATAAATCCTGGACTCTTACTATAGGGCCTCTGGACAGGAGGTTAATGCTAATAAATCAACAATTTATTTTTTCAACACAGATCCTGAAATTGAAAGAGAAATTTGTAGAATCTTGTCTTTTAAAAGAGGGGTCATGCCATGTAAATATTTAGGCATACCTTTGGGCAAAAGCAATAAGACTAATGATCTCTGGGACCATATCACTTCTAAGATTAGGAAAAAAGTGGAATCATGGAAAGGCAAATTTCTATCCTCTGTTGGTAAAGTGGCAATGTTAAAATCGGTTCTCTCAGCTATCCCAATTTACCAATTATCTTGTATGAATCTTCCACTAGAAAAATGTGAAGAAATCAACAAAACCCTAAGAACTTTCTTATGGCAAGGTTTGGAGGATAAAAAGAAAATGGCACTTGTAGCTTGGGACAAGATTTGTAGACCAAAAGAGGAAGGTGGCTTGGGTTTGAAAAACATCAAGGAACAGAGTAAGGCATTAGGCGCCAAACTTGTATGGAAAATGTACCAGCAGCCTAATTTAAAGTGGGTAAAAATCCTCATAAAAAAATACCTTAGAGGTGAGGAACCGACCTTCCTATTCAGAATGGCTAATCCCCTTAAAGGATCTCGCCTTTGGAATTTTATGATGGATTGCAGAAAGCTCATAATGGACAAACTTACTTGGAGTCTTGGTGACGGTAATCAAGCAATTTTTTGGGATGATTCATGGGGAGGGTTTGAAATGATAAGTAGCTTGGATAACTTAGAAAATGCCAAAAGAATCCTAGAATCCCAATGGGGGAAACATGTAAAAGATTACATAGACTTCCCCAATCATGGGGAGAATCAAGGATAGAAATGGAAATCCCTAGAAAATTGGAACATCCCGAATAATGAAAAAAAGATTCTACTTGACATCCTTAACAAAAGGAAGGTATCCCTCAAAGGAGACTCAGACAGATTAGTCTAGGACGTGGCCAAATCAGGAAACTATAAAACTAAGGATGGTTATAAAATTTTATTCAAATAGCAGCTCAGACCAAAATCAGAGATTCCGCTAAGACTCTGCTGGGATAAGAACTGTCTCCCAAAAGCTGGGATGTTTGCATGGATGGCCCTATAGAAGAAAATTCTAACTGTAGATACGTTCACTAAGATGGGATATGAGGGGCCTGGCAGATGCCCCCTTTGTGAAAAGGATCAAGAAACAACAGACCATATTCTACTCAACTGTCAATTTTCTAATGAATGTTGGAACTAGCTAAGCAATAAGTTGGGATGGATTACTGCCCTTCCTAATAACAATCTGATCCTATTCCAATCCTGGCCTGATATTCACAAACAAAGCATTTACCATATGTTATGGACAATTACCCCTTCGATCATGTTACGGGAGCTTTGGAAAAGAAAAAAATAGAAGAATCTTTAAAGATAGAAAATTGACTTTTGAGCAGCTAATTATTAAGTTTGAAGCCGTTATAATAGAAATTGTCAATAGTAGGGTTCTAAATAACTCCAAAAAAGAAACCACAATGACTCACTGGGATGAAAAGATGCGTGGTAAATGGGTAGGACTAAAACTGCCCTCATTTGTGGGACTAGGTAATCATAATACCACCAATAAGAGTGTTGGCACTCATTTTGACCTGGAGGTCGATTTTTTCATGTTTAAAGGGTTTCTTCATTTAAACCCTATATTTTCTTGCCCATCGGCATGACCTCGCAGGCTTCTTGGCGATCAGGTTGGTGGTAGTGATGTGCCATCGGCATAACGTTCATCATCGGCATGTCTTTTTTCTGGTTCCCCGACGGGTTTGTTCTTACCGATGGTGCCTTCAGTGTGATTTATGCTATCGGCGAAGGGTTTCTGAGTTGGGCCGACAGTGGATGTTTGGCCGATGCGATGTCATCGGCGTGGGTCTCGCCGATGAGGTTAATTTGTGTGTTCATCGCCAAGACTTTGGCTATCGCCTGCGATGTTTTGCAGTTTGCCGATGAAGGGAGTCAACCCGATGGGGAATGCCATCGGAGTGAGATGGTATATCGGGCTGGCATTGTTTCGATCTGCTGATGTGAGGAGCTTGGCCGATGAAGAGTCATCGGCATGTGTTTGGCCGACGGAAGGATGAGGCCATAGTTCATCGGCATGAACGCAGGTGTCGGCATAGGTTCGAGATGTTTGCCCGATAGTTCTGGTTTGGCCGATGATGGGAAATGTGAAGTAGGCATCGGTGAGACTTGGTTAGTCAGCCAGAGGTTTTCTGGATACTCTGATGGTAGTGGTTTGGCTGACGGAGGCTTGCGGAGGTGGAGTATGTAGTTTTGCATCGGTGAGACTGGTAAGGTCGGCAGGAGAATTATGGAGTAGGCCGATGGTTTATGTCACAGTGATGGGTATTTGGCGAAGGGTTGTGTGTCGAGCATGGCAAAACGCTCGACACCTATCATGTGTGCAACCATGTTTATGAACTACTGATGTGATCTCCTCACCATGCATGTGGGATTATTCCCCTGTGTATTTTCAAACTTTGAGCGAGTCACTTTTGGCAGGAACTTCTATTTGAAATGTTGCGACAGTTTTCGAGTGGCTACGGGTGGTTGAGGCCCTTAATGGCGACGATACAGAGATGTGGACATTGGTACACATGATCAGGTTGCCTGATTTTTGAATGAAGACCCCAGATAATGGCGCATGGCTCGAGGCCCCTCTTTGTCTGCTGCATTAATATCTTCTAAGCGCCATTCCTTGGTCGGATCTGTATCTGGCGAATTTTGGTATTTTTGCCATGTAATTAATTGCTTATGGTACACTATCTGGCTATTATAAGTAGATTGTGTTACCATTTTTTGGTTGTTGAAAGTGGAACGTTTTGGCTCTGTGATACAATACAGTTGGTTTTGGCTGCTCTGTCCATAAAAACTTGTGAGTTTATGTATCTCCTGTTGTATGCTTTGCATGAATCCACTGATTTCATGGTTAATTCTATATGAGAAATGCTATGTTAGCATGTGTTTTGTTAATTCTGTCTCCATTATTGCATGTATCTTTCTTCTGAGTCTGAATATTTAAGGAATGTTTAAAACTCTAGAACATGGAATTCCTGTGTTGAATGTCTGATCTTTTAACTTCTGCTCAAAGTGGTAGATTAAACTGTTTTCAGATTGAACATTGGGAAGGGTATACTGCAGTAGGGATGCCATAAGTATAGATAGCTTAACACTTTGTATTGGGAGATATCTGTAAGGCAGGTATCATATGTGTCCCCCTAAAATCTAGTTTTAGTTGTTCATGCATATTATTCACAGGGGTATGTCTACTGACTCCAGGCCCTGGACAGGCACTGATCTAGCTTTGTGTTTGTGTTATATACCGTGTCCAGCTTTGCATCCAAACATAAAATCAAAATCAAAATCTAAAACAACCTTTAGGACATTAGAATTAGCTTTAGGATCCAAATCCTCTGTCTACAACTGCAAATAGGCCCAAAGCTAGCCCCTTTGCTCTTATCTTTTAGTTTTGGTCTACTTACAGGAGGACTTATCTGCTTTCTGTCAGCATCCCAGCCTTAGTATGCATATCCTTATGGATGTTGAGTAGGGAAAACCCCCCTAGGTTTTGCAGAGCCTGAAGAAGAAGAGGAGATAAAATATAGAGTCTATCTCCTACACTGTTGGCCCCTGGCCCGAAGATCCTGTTGATCATTGATGGCTACCTTGTAAGGAAATCTAGGAGTAAGCATCCAGTCTGGGAAAAAACCAATAGAAATTGGCAACTCCGCTGGGGACGTTTGTGAGAGAACCCTGGTTTACAAAAAGAAAACAGTTCCTAGTAATAGGTGGCGACTCCGAAGTAATCTCCCAATCGGTCAAAGTAAAACTTATATGTAGGGGAGAAGATCCCAACAAAATCCTTTATTTGAAGAGTTACCAGTAATAAGAAGACTGATATACAGAAGCAAGGGAGCTATCTCAGTCAGTCATGAGGGTTCCCCCAGAAAAAGTGATGATATGCAAGATAACCCTAGGCCATCAGGACAGCATGTGCCTTACTTTTCAAATGCAGAAGCTGATATTCAGGGTGCATATGAGAGGCAACAGGGTGGTAGCGTGAGAATGAGGTCAGAGGTGTTCCAAGAACGCCCATTTCTCAATCCTAGTGAAAGGTTTGAAGAGGCAGAGTCTCTGAGGGATGATGAAGATGATGACCAGAATGGTATGAGACTGTCTACCTCCATGCCTAAGGAAGAACAGTTAGCTGAAGAAATCAAAAATTTGAGAGCAAAATTAGAGTATCTGCAAGCCATGAAAATCAGAGATGACATGAGGTAGAAAGTGCAAGCTTTAAGGACTACCCAAAATAATTCAATTCCTACCCTTCAGAATGCAAATGTGTAGAGACATCAGCAAAGAAATGAAGTGCAACATCAGCATAATGATGAAAGACAAAATGTGAATGATGTTAGGATACCACTGAACAATGTAAGAAACCAGAATGCAAACAGAAATATCAATGTTAATCAGTTTGACAGATAGCCCATGCAGCTAGATAGATTCAGACAGCTGGTATTCGATGGTATTCCTGGGTATCCTAACCCCATTGACAAGCATCTGAGGCTGCAGGTGCCTAAATTTTTAGGAAACAACACTGTGTCAGGAGAAGATCATCTAAAAGCTTTTCAAAATGTCATGGATAACTTTGAGGTTGAACATGAGGATGTTTTCATGAAGTCATTCATGCAATCTTTAGTAGATGAGGCAAGAGAATGGTACAAGAATCTGCCTGACAGGAGTATTTCATCATGGGATGATTTTAAAAGGGTATTTAGGGAGCAATATGGTGACAAAACTGACCCCAACTTTTTTGTAAATGAGTTTACCAGTATCACTAAAGGGTCAAATGAGTAGGTTGTAGATTTTAATGCAAGATTTACTAAAGTGTTAAACAAATTGCCACATCACATGAGGCCAAATGAACTAATGTGCATAATATTGTATATCAATGCCTTTGATGCAAAAACTGCATATGGATTAAGAGATAAAAGCCCTGCTACTCTCAGGGATGCTTTTAGAATTGCAGTGAATATTGAGAACAACAGGAAAGCATCAGGCAAGACTAACAGAAGGGATGATGTGAAAATTCTGCAGAATCCAAACAAGCCTCAGAACACTCAAGGTAATACATCTGCCCCTGAAGATAAGATAGACAAATTGGCAAATGTTGTTAAGGACCTAAGCTACAGACTAGCTAGAAGTGAAAAATGGATAGGTCCTGATAGGCAAGTCTATCAAAGGCAGGAAAAGAGGCCATCATTGCATGATATGCCTTATAATACCAATTGGCATAATGGTAAGCCTATATTCCCACATAACAACACAAATCAGAGAGCTCAACATGTCAAAGAAACTCCTGATCCTCTAAAGAAAGCTGTAAATATTGTTGATGATACTCCATGGTGTATAATTTGTCAGATGCCACATTCATAGTCACAGTGTATGATTGCCTAGTCCTTGTGTGATAATGCTACATCTTGTAATGAATGCAATGAGCCACATTATGTGCAAGATGATGATGTTAATATGATGTCCATAAGCAATGGATACCATCTTTATGATGCTAATGAGATTATAGATAATGGAATTCGGGCCTGTCAGCAGGACTTTTATGATGAAGGTAATGAAGAGAGCTATGTGTATGCTCAGAGCTCGCATAATTTTCTGAGTAACTTACAACGACCTTCTGATGAGGAAATTAGGGCCTTCACAGCTACAGCAGTTGCCCAAGTCAAGATTAACTACAATCTCAGAGGTAAAGCTCAGATAGGCAGCTTGCGTCAACCAGAAGAAGTTTCTGCAGGTCAGCCAGTGCATGGTCATAAAGGAACTGAACCACAAAAGAGGTAGTGGGTTAATAATAAATAAAATTTTAGACATAGAACAGGTCATGAATCTCAAGGACCAGAGAATAGAATTCCCCAAGCTGAAGATCAAGGTAAAGATTCCCAAGACAAGAATGATGATCAAGGAACTATGAAAGTAAAAGCTAAATCAGTTCAGGATAAGAGTAAGACCGTGGAGCAAGCTACAACTGTTATACAAAATTATGCTCCATTTGATATAGTTCAAGTCCCATCCCAAGTAAAAGTCTCTGTTCCACTTATGGAACTGATGAAAGTGGAAGAAATCAAGAATAGGACAATGTCCCTAATTTCAGGGGTGTCTTTTCAAGCCAAACAAAATGTTCAGATCTAGGGTGAGAGACATGTCATATGTAATGAAGAAGATGAGGCTCCTGAAGTCTATTTAGGAGTGACTATGACAAAGTGTCCTTCACAAGTGGAACCATTTTATGTATCCCTGGTTATAAATGGAAAAAGAATCAGAAATTGTATGCTTGACTCTGGAGCATCTACAAATATCATGCCTTTAGCCGTCATGCAACAAGCTAGATTGAAAATTGACAGGGCATGTGGAAAATGTTATGCTATGGATGCCAGAGAGGTACCAATCATTGGAATCATGAAGGATGTAGATTTCAAACTAGCAGCATTTCCTGAGAAAAGATATAAAATGAATGTAACAGTGGTTGACATCAAGCCACAGTATGGTATGTTGCTGTCAAGAAGATGGGCAGCACTAATTGGTGGAAGTATGCAGCTGGACTTGTCATATGCCATGATTCCAATGAATGGCAGGGATGTTAAGCTAATCAGAGAAGAAAGATCATCAGAGATAGTGGAAGACCAGGAAGCTGAGGAACAGATATGCTTTGTAAACACTGACTGTGATAACTTCAAGGTTGTCTCAGATGATAGAGAATATGAAAAGAAAAATGTCTGCAGTGAAGAGCTGGACCAGCAAGGTTTATGGACTATGTTTTTTGATGGAGCTTGTGCAAAAGAAGGCTCTGGAGCTGGAGTTGTTTTCCTGTCTCCAAATGGTAAGCTCCTCAAATTCTCTTTCTTGCTGAGGTTTGTTTGCACAAACAACATTGCAGAATATGAGGCTTTACTCTTAGCCCTAAATATAGCTCTCAAACATGGAATCAGAATGCTAAGAGTATTTGGGGATTCTGAGCTGATTGTATCCCAAATTAGAGATAGATATGCTTCAAAAAACAAAAGATTGAAACAATATAAGCATGTTGTTTGGGATACCATTGAACTTTTTGATGCATTTTCAATAGGTTGGGTAGAGAGATCAAAGAATGTTATGGCTAATTTCTTAGCTAATGTTGCAATAAGGCCAGATGACATCACTCTGTCAGATGTTACAAATGTAGAAGTTAAAATCAGGCCTATAGTACCAGAAAATATATGCAGTTGGCAAGTGTTTAATGATGATAGGGACTTGTTAAAATTTTTGCACTGCATAGATGAATTTGAGAATCAAGAAATTGATTTCCAAGCTTTTGTAGAGACTATAGATGGAAAAAAAACTCTTGTGGGAAAAGAGATAATTCAATTGAAGACTAATAAAATCCCTAGAGGGTTAGTAGCTTTGGAAAGAGATTTTGACAGTAGAGACAAATTGGTCACAAGGACATCTCCCACAAATAAGGAAGATTTAGAAGAGATAAATTTGGGAACATCTCAGGCCCCTAAGAAGGTATATATTGGTAAGTAGCTCAAACCACACATCAGGAGTATGCTGATTGCATTACTGAAAAGGTATAAACATGTTTTTGCTTGGTCATATGAGGACCTAAAAGCCTATAGGGAAGATCTATTCCAGCATGAGATCCCATTGAAGCCTGGAGCTAAGCCATTCAGACAGAGGCAAAGACCTATTAATCTTACCTTAGCTCCAAAGATGCAGGAAGAACTTAAAAAGCTTAGGGAAGCTGGAATAATTGTGCCAATCAGACATTCAACTTGGGTGTCTAACCTTGTCCCAGTCAGAAAAAAGAATGGTGATATTAGGCTTTGTGTTGATTTCAGGAACTTGAATGTATCCTCTTTAAAGGATAACTATCCACTGCCTAATATGGAAGCTATGTTGCAGAGAGTGACTGGTTGCGAACTCTTATCCATGATGGATGGATTTTCAGGTTATAATCAGGTGAAGGTAAAGGAATCAGAATAGTATAAGACTACCTTCACCACTCCATGGGGAACTTATGTATATGTTAGAATGCCATTCAGATTAACAAATGCAGGTGCTACATTTCAAAGAGCAATGGATGTTGCTTTTGCAGGGTTGATTGATTCAATCCTGGCTATGTATCAAGATGATCTGACTGCTTATTCAAAGAAAGAAGAGTAGCATTGTTTACATCTAGAGCATATTTTCATAAGAGCACTAGAGTATGGCATTTCTTTAAATCCAAAGAAGTGTGCTTTTGGGGTAGTTGAAGGAAAGCTTCTGGGGCACATTGTTTCCAAGGATGGAATTAGGATAGATCCAGAAAGAGTGGCTGCTATTGACAGAATTCAAATGCCCAAAACTGTAAAAGGAGTTCAGTCCTTCTTTGGACAGATAAATTTTGTTAGGAGATTTGTTCCCAACTTTGCAAAAACCACAAGGAACATTTCCAAAATGATGAAGAAGGATGCCACTGTCCACTGGGAAAGTGAAGCAATTGAATCATTTCAGAGTATCAAAGAGGCAATCAAGATGGCCCCTGTTCTTAAATCACCTAATTTTTCTAGGCCATTCCAATTGTTTTAATTTGCTTCCTTTCACACTATTGCTGCATGTTTGTTACAGAAAAATAAGGATGGGTTTGAGCAACCCATAGCTTTTTTCAGTATGTCCTTGCAGGCTGCTGAGCTGAAATATGATATCATGGAAAAATAGGCATATGCATTAGTTAGAGCCATTAAAAGTTTCAGACCATACCTGGTAGGATCACATGTAATTTCATATGTACCCCATGCAGCAGTCAAAGATATATTCACTCAACAGGAGGTGACTGGAAGAAGGTGCAGATGGATAAACAAACTACAAGAGTTCAACATAGACATACAAATTACCAAGTCGGTAAGAGGACAAGGATTAGCCAAGATGATGGCACAGTCAAACTTGGAAGCATGCCAAGTTAATGCAGTCCAAAATGAGAGTATAAATGTATCAAGATCTGAATGGTACAATGATATTATCTACTACTTGCAAAATCTAAATTGTCCTTCCCATTTTAGTGACAGTCAAAAGAGGACTTTAAAGTTACATGCAATCAGGTATGTTATTGTTCAAGGTGAGCTATACTGGAAAAACCCTGATGGTGTGCTGATGAGATGTGTGGATGAAGATGTGGCTAACAATGTTTTGAATGACATGCATAAGGGATTGTGTGGTGGACATTATACTGCCCAAACAATAGCTCATAAGATTCTCAGGGCAGGATATTGGTGGCCCACTCTCTTTTCAGATGCAAAAAGGTTAGTGAGGAAGTGTGATCCTTGCCAGAGATTCTCAGGAAAGCTGAGATATGATGGTGTTTTACCCCTCAGAACTGTAATTGTGGATGCTCCATTTCAACAATGGGGAATTGACTTCATAGGGGAAATTGCAGACAAGTCAAGTGGGGGACACAGTTGGATTTTGGTGGCAACTGATTACTTTACCAAATGGATTGAGGCCATTCCAGCTAAGAGAGCTACAAGTAAGGTGGTGATGGATTTCATACTGGAAAATGTTATCATCAGGTTTGGAGTACCATTCAGGATAGTCACTGATAATGCTATGTGCTTCAGATCAGGTGAATTTATTGATTTTTGCAACAAATATGGGATCAATCTATCATATGCATCACCATACCACCCACAAGGAAATGGTCAAGCAGAATCAAGCAATAAAAGCATCATGAATATTATCAAGAGGATACTAGACAAGAACAAGAGAGCTTGGGAATCAAAATTAAAGTTAGCAATATGGGCTGATAGAGTGATAGTAAAAAAGGCTATTGGAATGTCACCCTTTGAGCTAGTATATGGTGCATCAGCCAGATTGCCCATAAACAATCTCCTACCAGTTTATAGATTCATCCAGGAAAATGATGAGGAGATTGAAGACTCCATGACAGAAAGAGTGAACCAGCTGGTTGCACTAGATGAAAACAGAAGGAAAGCACACCAGATCAACCTCAAGAGACAACAAGATGTGAAATATCAGTTTGACAGGAGAGCTACAAAAAGGAAGTTTCAAGTCAATGATCTGGTGCTCATCTGGAATGCAAAAGGTCAAGAAAAGGGTAAACATGGTAAATTTGAACCCTTATGGATGGGCCCATATCAGATTTGCAGCACTCATGGGGAGGACTCTTATTTCCTCCAGGCCCTAGGTGGTGAAATTCTGGAATTGCCTGTGCATGGCCAATTCCTTAAGTTCTATTTTGCATAGATGACTTGTCTCTGTGCACATGTGTAAAAATATGTATATATTGTAAATGTCTTGTACATGTTTGTGCCTTTTTGGTTTTTGCCTGGTCTGCCCGGAGATCTGGTTCTCGCTGCAGATTTTGCACCTGCACGTCCCCATTCAGAGCCAGTGTTGGCACTCATTTTGACCTGGAGGTCAATTTTTTCATGTTTAAAGGGTTTCTTCATTTAAACCCTATATTTTCTTGCCCATCAGCATGACCTCGCAAGCTTCTTGGCGATCAGGTTGGTGGTAGTGATGTGCCATCGGCATGTCTTTTTTCTGGTTCCCCGACGGGTTTGTTCTTACCGATGGTGCCTTCGGTGTGATTTATGCTATCGGCGAAGGGTTTCTGAGTTGGGCCAACAGTGGATGTTTGGCCGATGCGATGTCATCGGCGTGGGTCTCGCTGATGAGGTTAATTTGTGTGTTCATCGCCAAGACTTTGGCTATCAGCTGCGACGTTTTGCAATTTGCCGATGAAGGGAGTCACCCCGATGGGGAATGCCATCGGAGTGAGATGGTATATCAGGCTGGCATTATTTCGATCTGCCGATGTGAGGAGCTTGGCCAATGAAGAGTCATCGGCGTGTGTTTGGCCAACGGAAGGATGAGGCCATAGTTCATCGGCATGAACGCAGGTGTCGGCATAGGTTCAAGATGTTTGCCGGATAGTTCTGGTCTGGCCGATGATGGGAAATGTGAAGTAGGCATCGGTGAGACTTGGTTAGTCGGCCAGAGGTTTTCTGGATACTCCGATGGTAGTGGTTTGGCTGACGGAGGCTTGCGGAGGTGGAGTATGTAGTTTTGCATCGGTGAGACTAGTAAGGTCGGCAGGAGAATTATGGAGTAGGCTGATGGTTTATGTCATAGCGATGGGTATTTGGCGAAGGGTTATGTGTCGAGCATGGCAAAACGCTCGACACCTATCATGTGTGCAACCATGTTTATGAACTACTGATGTGATCTCCTCACCATGCATGTGGGATTATTCCCCTGTGTATTTTCAAACTTTGAGCGAGTCACTTTTGGCAGGAACTTCTATTTGAAATGTTGCGACAGTTTTCGAGTGGCTACGGGTGGTTGAGGCCCTTAATGGCGACGATACAGAGATGTGGACATTGGTACACATGATCAGGTTGCCTGATTTTTGAATGAAGACCCCAGATAATGGCGCATGGCTCGAGGCCCCTCTTTGTTTGCTGTATTAATATCTTCTGAGCGCCATTCCTTGGTGGGATCTGTATCTGGCAAATTTTGATATTTTTGCCATGTAATTAATTGCTTATGGTACACTATCTGGCTGTTATAAGCAGATTGTGTTACCATTTTTTGGTTGTTGAAAGTGGAACGTTTTGGCTTTGTGATACAATATAGTTGGTTTTGGCTGCTCTGTCCATAAAAACTTGTGAGTTTATATATCACCTGTTGTATGCTTTGCATGAATCCACTGATTTCATGGTTAATTCTATATGAGAAATGCTATGTTAGCATGTGTTTTGTTAATTCTGTCTCCATTATTGCATGTATCTTTCTTCTGAGTCTGAATATTTAAGGAATGTTTAAAACTCTAGAACATGGAATTCCTGTGTTGAATGTCTGATCTTTTAACTTCTGCTCAAAGTGGTAGATTAAACTATTTTTAGATTGAACATTGGGAAGGGTATACTGCAGTAGGGATGCCATAAGTATAGATAGCTTAACACTTTGTATTGGGAGATATCTGTAAGGCAGGTATCATATGTGTCCCCCTGAAATCCAGTTTTAGTTGTTCATGCATATTATTCACAGGGGTATGTCTACTGACTCCAGGCCCTGGATAGGCACCAATCTAGCTTTGTGTTTGTGTTATATACCGTGTCCAGCTTTGCATCCAAACATAAAATCAAAATCAAAATCTAAAACAACCTTTAGGACATTAGAATTAGCTTTAGGATCCAAATCCTTTGTCTACAACTGCAAATAGGCCCAAAGCTAGCCCCTTTGCTCTTATCTTTCAGTTTTGGTCTACTTACAGGAGGACTTATCTGCTTTCTGTCAGCATCCCAGCCTTAGTATGCATATCCTTATGGATGTTGAGTAGGGAAAATCCCCCTAGGTTTTGTAGAGCTTGAAGAAGAAGAGGAGATAAAATATAGAGTCTATCTCCTACACTGTTGGCCCCTGGCCCGGAGATCCTGTTGATCATTGATGGCTACCTTGTAAGGAAATCTGGGAGTAAGCATCCAGTCTGGGAAAAAACCAACAAAGAGACAGGAATGTAAGTGGCAACCTCCTAAAGAAGGTTGGTTCAAGTTAAATTTCAACGGAGCATCTAGGGGTAACCTAGGAGTCGCAGGTATAGACTGTGTAATTCATGATTCTAAAATGAGAGAAATTGCAACTTTAGCCAAACCCCTAGGAGAAGCAACAAACAACACAGCAGAATTAACTACCTTGATTGAAGGTCTGAGAATCTGCAAAGATTTGAAAGTTGAAAAATTAGAGGTCAAAGGAGACTCTGTAATCATCATTAATGCCTTACGAAAAGGGAGCATGCCTAACTGGAAACTGAATTCCCTGCTGACTAATGCCCTCGACATCACTGCTTCTTTTAGAAGATGCACATTTAATCACATCTTCAGAGAAGGTAATAGTAAAGCGAACTCCCTAGCTAACAAAGGGGTTGATGGCTTTCACCTTTCTACTAAATTTAGCTCTAATGAAGCAACATCAAATTCGATCTGAAACATTAGAGAAGGGCTATTTATTTTATCTCTCTATTTAAGAAGTTTCTACATACATTCTCTTAGATTTGTATACCTTTCATTAGCCAATAAGATCTTAACTTGTTCTAATGACATATATTCATTCCAAACTATTAAATTCTTTCAGAATCAGGGATTTGAGTTTTTGGCTATATTTATAATAAAAGTTTGTTAGAAATTGCCACAACGGAGACAGATTTAGGGACCTCGCAGGGTCTGTCTATAATATCTTCATTGATTACATCTTCTTCTATTTATATAATCAAAAGGTAGATATTATGAAGTTGATAACAAGCCTACTGTACGTACATAATAAAAAAGCTGACTTCCTGGCTAACAAAGGGATTGTTGCCTTTCTACTGAATTTGGCTCTAATGAAACAACATTAAACTCTATCTGTAACAATTAGAGAAATGCTAGTTACTTTATCTCTCCATGTAGGAACATTTTTGCATGCATTCTCTTAGCTATTTATTCCTCTCATTAAGCCAATAAGATCTTTACTTGTATCTAATGTCATACATTGATTCCAAACCATTAATTTCTATCAGAATCAGGGATTTAAGTTTATGGCTATATTTATAATAAAAGTCTGTCAGTAATTACTACAGCAGAGGAAGATTTAGGGACCTCACAGGGTCTATTCATAATATCTACAGTGATTATACTGTCTTGTCCACACAGGGACCACTTTCTGTTTCTATATTCAAAAGGTAGCCATTATGAAACTTATAATAAGCCTACAGTTTACATAAAGATAACAAAATTTAGGCTTTTCTTTAACTTACTCCTGATCATACTCAAGCAACTGAAGGTTGAAAGTTGCTACCCACTCAAATCCTTCTTCCACCACCAGACCGAGGACCCTTTGGATGAATCCTACTACCATCAGCGCCTTCTCTTTGACCATCATGAGGTTTGGTCCTTTGAGATCTAAAATGAAAGGATAGAGCTTCAGAATAGCATCGAGATCATCTAAAGAATCCATATCCCTTGGTCATGGTATCCCAACACCTACACTTACAACTTCCAGGGTTACCTCCAAACCCCCCAATGTTCAGGATTGAACAAGCCCCTCATCATCTGCCCTATTGTTCCTTTGTCAATCTCCAACTCTAGCAACATTGCTAGCACCCTAGAAGAGATGTCGGTATCAACTCGATACCTTTCAGCCTCTCCCATAAACTTCCATCCAACAATCATTCTAATGGCTCTAACCATTAGTTCATTAGACCGACGAAGCATACGTTGCAATCAAAGCAAAGTAACAGGTCCTAGAAAGGCCATTTGGCGTTTGGTACTAACCAACCTCACAGGGGTCTCCATCCCTCTGCAACTGATGGCTTCCACCGTGAAGATAACTGAAAATTGAAATGGCATTGGGAATGATGGAAGAGGAAACTGGATTGTTATAAAATAAGAACCATCCTGTTTAGCCTCTTCCAGTGAATAGCATTAAATGGAGCACGCAGTAACAATCATGTCTTTTTAAGCTCGAGTTCCTTCCCTGTTAACACGCTTCAAAGGTAACACCTTTCTTTTCCCTTATATATAGAGATAGATGTATATATATATAGATACAGGGCTTAAGAGTTTTCGAACTATCTTAATAGGCATTTTATTATTCAAATCTTGCACGGCGATCCTCTTCTCAGCGTTGGGCTCAATACCCAAGAAGGATGAGATAGAGGTATGATTTGATCTCCATAAATGAATTATAATGATTGTATGCTTAAAGAAGATTGTCTCGGTAAAGAGGTTAGAGATAATGATGTTATGATTGAAGCTTGATTTATAATTGACATGTGAGAAGGCAGGAAACTAGAAATGTAATAATGAGGTCTCGAGTATATCTCTGGCTCTCAAACTAGCTCATTTGAGATCTATAACTGGTATGATTTGACATGTAATAACTTTCTCTATGACGGGATAGAGTCATTAAGATCTAATTGAAACTTTCTTGGAATAATATGATTATTTAGTTAACAGTTTGATCACATACATATACACACATATAGGTATATATATATAGATGTTTGTATATATTTGATTAGTCAACAAGTCAAGGATTTCACCTCTGAACCTGATTTGATATTAACATTGAAACAAGTATGTGTTGACACTTCTGATAAGCATGGAAAGAGTAAGAGTCTTATTCTTCCCTTTCAGGCAAATTGATTAAGGACTCCAACAAGTTTATGCAGGAAAATGAATAATTATTTACTTACTTTTATGTTTGGCTAACATGCGAAAAAGAGTTGGAAGTTTGTCCTTGTGTTTTCAGGTAAGACAGGTATACTGTTATGAGCACTTCAGAAGAAGCTCTCCTACATGGATAAAAGATAGTTGAGCCTATGATAGAAGCCCCGGAAGACATCCCATGGGATGGAGAACCAAAAAGACAAACACCAAGGATATATCAGAAGGAAGGCCCATGATAAGGGCAATGACTATACTTGTATTTCAGAAATTTTGTAAGAAAGGATTTATCCCTTTTGGGCATTGCCCCGTATAAGATTGCAAATAAACATTTTGTACTGGACTGCATAAGTCCCGGGCTAGACTAGAGGTTTTCTTCGCTCTGTTCTTTCCTACCGGTGCCCACACTGAATAGAGCTATACTTTTGAAACTTTACTGATTTAATATATTAATGGCTTCGGCCTTTTACCCATCAAAAAAAAATATTTTATTAAATACCATTAATATAAACTTATAATTATAATATTATACCATTTATTGTAATTAAATAATATTATATATTATTTAAAATATCTATCTTATTATAATATTATACCATTAATATTTTATTCAATAATATTATATATTATTTAAATTATCTATCTTATTATAATATTATACCATTAATATTTTATTAAATAATATTATATATTATTGAAATTATCTTCTTATTATAATATTTTTAGGATCCGAAATTTTAGGGATCATTTAAAAAAAGAAAATTTCCAAACTATTATTTAGATAAAGCCTTTTTTATTTTGTAAAAAGCACATTGACAATTAAAAATTCTGGATAAAAAAGATTATGAAGGGAAAGTTTCCAAATTTGTGTTTTCATAATAAAACAAGCAGTTTCAAAAATGCAATTTTTAAAAATAATAGAAATTTCATATTTTAAAAATAAAAGAAGTCTTAAGTTTTGAAAATAAAGAGGAAACTTTCTTAAATAAAGAAGCAACATTCTTAAATATTGTATTTTAATAATAAAGCAAGCAGTTGCAAAAATGCATTTTAAAAAAAAAATAGAAGTTTCATGTTTTAAAAATAAAAGAAGTTGAAATTTCCAAAATAAAGATGCAACTTTCCTAAATATTTCAACAAGTAGATAAGAAGAATCCCTTTTTTTTAAAAACACAGTTATTTTAAACTCTATTCAAACAACAGTAAGATGAAAACTAAAACAAACTATTTTTGCAGTCACCAGCACGCTTTGCATTGACTTGTCTTTTTTAAAAAAGACAATTCACACGCAGTCATATTAAAGAAAGCTTTGCATTCAATTGTGCAGCGAAACAAGCAGAAGAAATTAAAAGAATTTAGCAAAAGAATTTGACATATCAATCAAGTATATAATAAATTTCTATTTCCTTTTATTTTCTTTTTAAGGTTATTAAAATTACGAATTTGACATATCAATCAGGTATATAATAAATTTTTATTTCCTTTTATTTTATTTTTAAGGTTATTAAAATTACACTGTTTGTTTGTTCGGTTAATTCAGAGGAGTAGTGGTTAATCCAGACAAGTAGCTGCAATTTATACAATTATAGAATATATATATGAATCATAATATAAAGTTTTTCAGCCAACTGGGTTGGTCGTTCTAAATCCATTATATATATATAATTATACAATTTATAAAGAGTTATAAATGAGTAAAAAAAACTAAATTCTTATGCAGCAAATATATACAGTTTAGTCAGTATTTTATAATTATAATATAAATTATAATTATAATTGTATACACCTAAAAATGACATGACTCTACTTAAATAAATATTTTAAATATTTATTTCACCTTCACATTCCTCTATCAATAAATAAATAAATTTATTTATTTATTTGATTCATCTCCTCTCATATTATTAAATAAATTACATTTATTTAATTAATTAAATTCACCTACACCAACTTCATTCTTCTAAATAATTAAATAATTTAATTATTTAATTAAAATATTTTATTCTTCCAAATTTAAATAAAATGCAATTTTATTTAAATAAAAACTTAAATCTCCACAAAATAAAATATATTTAATATTTTATTTTCCTCCAAATTATCTACAAATAATTAAATAAATCTATTTATTTAATTATGCTTTCTTATCTTCAAAAAATCCTTCTTATCTTCTAAAAATATATTCTTCTTATCATTCAAAAAGAAAAAGTTGAGTTAAAGCAACTTTAAAACAAATGTGCTCTTAAATTAGAAAAACAAATTCTAATTTAAGAAAAATAAAACTCATCCTCATCAACAAAGCAGTTAACTCAACATAACTTCTTTTTGAATGACACATGTCCTTCTTCTATTGGTTGCACGTTCCTCAACCATCCTCCTCTGTTGATCTTCTCTTTTCTTCTCAACCATTGATCTTCTTCTACACAAGTCTATAAATACAACCCTCCTCTTCTTCATTTCATAATCCATGGCTTGAGCAAACTTATGCTACAGAAACACTAGTGCGCCTTTGGCACAAACATCTTCATAAGCACTTCATAGCATCCATCAATAGTGTGTTGAAACTCACCTTCAATCACACAAAGTATCCTAGCCAACTTCATCTTGTCATCTTGAGGTCTTCGAAGCAAGGAAGCAAGCTTCCTGAGGGCCAACATTCATCTCCATCAAGATCAAGACAGAAAAGGCGAGCAATGGAAGGCGAAAGGTAAAGGGTTGTAAGTATCATCTTTGTTATTGTTTTAAATCCTTTTATCTTCAGATTTTATTGGTGTTGTTGGGTTTATTATTGTCATTTTGATTAATCCACTATTTCCCCATCACATTTTGGCGCCCACCATGGGGCCCTTGCCCCTTTATTCTAATCAAAATCTGAATTTTCTTGTAGACAGGTTTCGTACAGGTGTCGTACAGATTTTTGACAGGTTCATTTGGCGCATGCACCCTTTGATTCGATGCATTTGACTCCTATTACGGTGCATTCATACTCCGGTGCATCCAACCTCCAAGACGACGCATATGCCTTTTGTTTCGAGCTTACGACACTACAGTGCATTCATCCTCTGTGACGGCCCATCTGATCCCTGTTTCGGCATGTGCATAATACTTGCACATATACACTCCATAACGACGCTTTTACACATTTTTATGGCGCATTTACTCATTTAACACATTTACACATAATTACTGCGCTTTTGACACATTTTTTAGCGCATCTGTACAACGACGCATGCAAGGTCTATTTCTACGCATTCAGACTGCATTGTGGCGCTTCTATTCTGCACTATAGTTTTTAGGATTTCTTGTGATTTTTTTGATTGATTTAACATTTTGTCTTGCAGAATTAGAGGCTGGAGTAGTTCATTTAGTTGCATTGATTAATTCATCGAGTTTAATTAAGGGGGAAAAGTTAAAAAAATGCATGCATACAAATTGCACGTAGTCCATAACTAGGAAGAGAGTAATTGAACCACTGCTATATTTGCATATTGCTATCTTCTTTAGTTAGATCAATGCTATTTTAACAAACGGGAATGAACATTGCTATGTCTTAAACACTTCAAAGTTAACAACCGCGTGAGTCCACAAGTAGAATAGCCCATTTAGTTTTTCTACTTTTAACTAGGGTTGGATTAATCAGTGTATTCTGTGACTGTGAATGACAATAGGCTTTTTCTCTCCCCTTAACTGGGTGACCAGAACACCAGACTTGTCATTCCATTTGTTTAACCTTTAGGGGGCCTACCCTTGGATGCATGCCTGTCCAAGTGGGAACGACCCTGAGTGGTAACAAGCTAAAGCCAAGCCCTACCAAGCCACTTAAAATAAATTGTGCTTGAGGTGAAAACCTCCTACAACAAGTGTTGCTGTGTTACACCGAAGGCCAACCTCCCCCATAACCCTCTAAGGCATAACCCTTAGAGGCTGGGAGACTCCATAATGGAGAGTAGTGCCGCCGCACGTGTAACCACTCGAATGGTTGCCCTAACTATGAACCAATTGTTTAGCAAGCCAAAAACCCCTATTTGTTGATGCAAAGGGCAGAGCTCTTGAAGCGGCCTCGATTCATGTGACTCTTAGTAGAGGTAGCAGGGACAATCCTAAGGTTCGGTGGGGGTACGAGCCTAAGGAAACCTGGATCTGGTATGCGTGAGAAGTGAGTGTCGTGGAGGGGAGTCAATGCTACCAGATCCCGGGGCTACACGCTTTGAGTATGCACAGCTAGAGGATTTAGCGAATATTGTCCTATCTAGCCTAGGGTGTACTTATTTTTGAGTCAAAATAGTCCAAAAATACAAAAAAATAACAAAAGATAAAAATCATGAAAACTTTTGTGTTTGTTGTGTTTGTGCCATAATTGAAATCAATTTATCAAAACACCAAGTTTTCAAACCAAAAATAGAGAAATCTTGAAAAACATTCCAAAAAACTGTGAAAAACCAAGCAAAAACCAGAATTGCGCATTTGCCTTGACTAGTGGTGCATTTGCTGAGACTTTTAGCACATTTGATATCTGTCGTGGCGCATTTGAATAAAAACCAGAGTAGCGCATTTGATACGACTCGTGGCACTTCTGCAATCTATTGTGGCGCATTTAAACTGCTGCGCATTTAAAACTGAAAACAAATTCTGTACCTTCCAAAAGCAAAAAAATTCAACTTTTCAAAAAACCATTTTCAAGCCTGTCTTAGTTTTTCAAAATCTGACTAAGATCATGCAAATCAACCATTTCTTTCTTCTTCCACATCATAACTGCTTTTCATCCAAAATCTTGCCAAAATTCTTCCAAAATCCAATAAGGTTAGAACCAAGCTCTTCAAGGATCACATCACATCTCAAACAAAACCTAGTGAGTCTCCTCTATCAAGGATCACTTATCCTTCTCTATCGGAACTCCACTAGTGGATCGTGCTAGACTAAGTCAACATCAAGAAAATGGATTTCTATCATCCTCGCTTCGACTATAGTTTTTGTTCGCCCAACTTTGTTTGACACCACTTAGATCTAAGAAGAACCTTGCTAAAATCTTGTCACCTTCTAGCACCTTGCTCAAAGTCTCACTCTGTCCCATCTCTAGTTGCCACTTGCATGGTCTTAACACGGCTACAAAAACAAAAGCATATTGAAATGGCTAAGAAAATTGTTCCAAACAGTCATGAAAGTGATGAAGAAATTTCTATGGAAGAGATCTTTCAAACGCAGCATAACCCAAAATTTCAACGCCTATTGGAAAAGATACTTGTCCAAGACCCTACCAAATTCTTTTTACACCTAGCAAATCTAGGAGTCAAGCTCCCTAAAGATTATGATGTAGAGGCTCTCAAAGAAACTGAGGACGAAAGAAATCTTGAAGGAAGTAGACATGAGGAAGGAACACCTTCAGACAAAAGAAAGATAACTAATGATCCTACAGATGCCCTAAGTCTAGTAAACCAAAAAATCAAAGCATTACAACAACAATTTGCGGACATGAAAATAGGGGCATCAACTAAACATTGCACGCTAGAGGATATTTCACCATATCCTTTTGATAGGACCTTGATCATGATTCCTTTCCCCTCAAAATTTGAGGTACCAAAATTAGATAAATATCGAGGAAAGGGTGATCCAAGAGACCATATCAGGGAATTCAACGTTGCTTGCCTTGAGGTCACACACAACGACACTTTCGTTATGTGACTATTTCCATGAAGCTTGGGAGGACAAGCCATGGAGTGGTTTTCTAGACTACCACCTGGTATTAAAACATTCAACGAACTTGTCGACAAATTTGTCACCCACTTCTCTTACAATATTGAGCATGACACATCAATATTGGATCTTTGTAACACCAAACAAAAAGGTGGTGAGTCTTTCGCCGCCTTCTTAGAAAGATGGAGACAGCTACCAAGCAAGTATCTGCACCAAATGCCCAAAAAATAAATGCTGGAAATGTTCGTGCACAACTTACAAACCAACATGAGCTATCAAATACAAATCCAATGTCCTACTTCCTTTAGCAAGGTCATTGAGATGGGTCTCATCATTGAAAAAGCTCTAATTGCCAAGGGTCAAATAAAACTCTATAAGGACACTCCTAGTACTAACACCAACAATGATAAACCGAGATTCTGGATGAAAAACAAAAACATTGTGAATGACGGGGTGGTAGATGCCAAGAATGCGGCACCCAAGAAACCAATTTTCAATTTATCAATGCCTCAAAACAACCCCCCACAAAACAAACCAAGAAACACTGAATCTCAGTTCACCAACTTTCAGCCTAGGAGAAAATTCACCCCTTTGGGAGAATCCTTGGAAACTACCCTACGAAAGCTAATCATGAACAAGATCATAACACTTCCCTCGGCACAAGAGTATGAACCCAAATTCAAACCCCATTGGTGGAACGACAACGACTTTTGTGAATTCCACCGAAACAGGGGGCACAAGACCAACGATTGTATTGCACTTAAGCACACCATCCAGGATTTGATTGAGCAAAACAAAATATCAATTGACGGGCATACCTCAAACAATGATCACCAGGCATTCAAGGATCCTCTTCCAAACTATAAGCAGGGATGACCCTCCAACCGAAACAACAGTGGATCTAACAACGCAAACTACACAAATGTTGGCTTTGACTATGTTGTCAACCATATCTCGGAAGGTGAATCACACATCAATGTGATCACTATAAACAAAGATCCAGATTGTAATGTTACTACCCGCAGCAATAGGGTCACTCTTAGGGGAACCTCCGCCCCTCCGGCTAATCAATATAGTATCGTGGATCAGCTACATAAGACACCTGCACATATCTCCATGCTAGAACTTCTACGTCTATCCCCATCTCATAGGGCCATTCTTGACAAAGCCTTAGAGGAAGCCTCTATCCCAACAAACCTTGCTGAAGAACAATTCCAAACCATGGTAGGTCACATTACCACACCTCATTCCCTATCATTCACTGAAAAGGATGATATGTCAATCACTCAACCCCATAATGCCTCTCTTCATATCGAATCCTTCATTCACAAACACAAGATAAAGAGGGTCCTAATAGATGGAGGAGCTAGTTTGAATATTTGCACCTTGAAGCTAATCCTTACATTGGGGTTTTCGGAGAAAGCTATAGATCTGAAAAAGAAAATCACTATAAAAGCCTATGATGAGGAGGAGAGAACTTCAAAGGGAATTGTTACTTTACCAATCAGAGTGGGTCTTGTACTAAAAGATGTGGCTTGCCAAGTCCTCGATATGGAGCTAGCTTACAACATTCTTCTTAGGAGACCATGGATACATGCTCTAAAAGCAGTACCTTCAACTTACCATCAATGTATCAAGTTCCCTTACGAAGGTCAAGAGATCACCATTCAAGGTGACCCCAACCCATTTCAGTATTGTAACTCTATTCATCAACTGTGCTTCTGCTTCATCCTCCTCTTGTGTTGACCCAACTACACTTGCTTCTCTTTAAAGGCATCCCAACCTGACCGCAAACTCAAGGATAAAGGCTTGGGCGAGTACACAATCTCCCAATCCCTCTGCTTGGCACAGCTCCCCCTATCTCCAAGATCGTATGGAAGACCTACTCTGAGCAAACCCAAAGCAGACAAGACTACCAAAGGACCGTTCGTCAAATGGGGCAGCCTTGAAGATGAGATTGATGAGAAAGATATCCTGCAGTGGTTATACAAAGATGAAGGCAGTTCATTAACACAACATGACCATCACACTATACCAACTAAACAATATGGTCAAGGTTTTTAAATGTTACAAAGAATGGGGTATGAAGGACATTGTCCACTTGGTTCAAGAAAGGATGGTATCACTGAACCCATCCAACCTCATACCTTGACAGCCCAAGACACTATAGGGCTAGGTTACAATGGCACATCAAGAACCAACAGAACAAAGAGGAATAAAGGTAAACAACCAGAAACATCCGCTAGTAATTTGGTTGAGCAAATTCAACAACTACAACTGAATAGTGAGACTGATTCCAATGAATATGAATGGGATAGCCTTTCTGAGCTATCTTGCAATGACAAAGGAATCAATGTTGTCCACGAGTATGACCCAACCCATGCTAGTGAGAGACAAGGTCCAAGGGCTAGACCGCTAGAGTCTAACCCGCATAATAATGATAGTGAAAATTGTGAGGAAAGAATGATACCTCCCTTGACGGATCTGCTAACAGAGAGTACCATCGCAGACTTCATCCGTGTTTTTAACAACTCTATCCTAACTATCAACACCATCGAACCCGACCAACCCAATGATCCCTTACCTTTGGTCCACCCTGAACTCATAGACTGGAACCTACAAGGCACTACCCCTGAGCTTGATACCTTTGAAAATGATGACGCCATCATAGATTACCTTGAGCTTAGAGATCATATACCCACAGGGGACCACATAGCTGGCTATGCTATAGAACTCAACGAGAAGGCCTATTATGGAGAGAGTGCCAAGCCTTTCAGTTATAAAAATATCAAAATAAAAGAAAGATCTAATGGTGAAAACCATTCCGTGGCAGTGTTAGATCATGAAAATAGTAAAAATAAAGGCGTATCCAAAGGTGAAAACCTCTCTGAGGCGCTGAAGGATGGAAGGCTTGACCCTCTACCCAATATTACACATCAGGAGATATCTTCAATCTTGATAGAACTAGTAGAACCGATCAATGTCAGTACAGGTGATGATCCCCGAATGATCCACATGGCAAAGGCTTTAACAGAATGAGAAAAACTAGCATTCACCGACTTCTTCAAGAGAAAACAAATCAACTGTGCTTGGACATATGTAGACATGCCAGGGCTAGATCTGAATCTTATAATGCATCATTTATCTCTAGCTCTAGGAGCTAAACCAGTAAAGCAAAAACTCAGAAAGATGCACCCACATGTGGCCCTCATGGTAAAAGAAGAGCTGAAGAAACTATTGGATGTCGAATTCATCAGACCTATAGACTATCCTGAATGGGTTTTGAACATAGTACCAGTTTCCAAACCAGATGGCAGAGTCTGAATATGTAATGACTTTAGGGACCTGAACAAAGCTTGTCTGAAAGATGATTTTCCCCTGCCAAACATTGACATGATTGTAGATCTCACAGCAGGGCACACCATGTTGTCACTAAAGAATGGTTTTTCTGGATCTAACTAGATAAAAATTGCACCTGAAGATCAACACAAGACTGCGTTCACATGTCCTTGGGGCACCTATTGTTGGTGTGTCATGCCATTCGGTTTAATGCCAGTGCAACATATCAGAGAGCCATGACCACAATCTTCCATGACATGATGCACACTATAATGGAAGACTACATTGATGACATTCTGGCAAAATCACTCACAAGAGAAGGACACCTGGCAGTACTAGACAAAATCTTCAATAGACTGGAAACGTTTAATATATGCCTCAATCCAAAGAAGTGCATATTTGGAGTAACCTCAGGAAAGCTACTTGGATATATAGTATCTGCAAATGGAATCGAAGTTGACCCAGCTAAAGTGAAGGCCATCATGAAAATGCCACCCCCTAAGAATCTCACTCAGCAAAGATCTCTATAGGGAAAATTGCAATCTATCAGACGATTCATTTCTCAATTGGCAGACAAGTGCCACCCATTTTCTCACCTTCTACACAAGAATGTTCCTTTCAAATGGAACGAGTCATGTGAGCAGGCATTTCAGTAGTTAAAAGAATATCTCATGAAGCCACCTGTATTGATCCCACCGATTCAGGGTAAACCTCTACTACTGTATATCTCAGCCACACCAACAGCTCTGGGAGCTCTCCTTGCACAGCAAAACTATGACGGGAAAGAACAAGCAATCTACTACATCAGTCGAACACTTGTTGGATATGAACTGCAGTACACACCAATTGAAAGAGCATGTCTCGCTGTGGTCTTCGCCTCACAAAAGTGGAGACATTACATGTTGTCACATTCTATCAAATTGGTAGCAAAAATTGATCCACTCAAATACCTACTCAACAAGGCAGCCTTAACAAGTAGATTGTCCAAATGGGTCATGCTTCTCAGTGAGTTTGATATCGAATATGTAGACAGGAAAGCAATAAAAGGTCAAGTACTTGCAGATCAACTGGTAGATGCACCTCTAACAGATGACAACCCTATGAGCTTTGAATTTCCAGATGAATCTATCTTTCACATATCCACAACAATCTAGAAAATGTACTTTGATGGATCTTACACTCAGCATGGATCAGGGGCAGGTATCTTGTTGATCAAACCTAATGGTGACACCATTCCTAAATCATACAGATTACTCTTTCCTTGCACTAACAACGTGGCAGAGTATGAAGCCCTAGTCATTGGTATCAAGTTAGCAGTTGAATGGAATATCCAAGAACTTCAAGTATATGGTGACTCACAACTGGTTATCAATCAAGTAAATGACAACTACCAAACAAAAGATGAGAAACTAATACCTTACAAGAGAATGGTAGATGACTTCAAAGAATACTTCGTCAAGATCTCTTTTGAATAGATACCAAGGATTGAGAACAAAGCTGTAGACGCCATGGCCATGATTGCATCTCTCCTCGATATTCCAGATAATCAATCATGTTATGAGTTCTTGGTGGAGCCAGTGTCCTACCTGCATATGACACCCCTGAATCCCATATCATTTTCCACATTGCTGGAGCCAATTCCCCCCTCTATGGAAAAATATTTGCCTATCTTAAAGAGAATACCCTCCCACCCGATCTCTCCAGTAACCAGAAACGAACCTTCATCCGTCAGGCATCCCAGTATGCCATTATCGCCAATACCCTATATCGCAGAGGTCTCGATGGTACTCTCCTTAGATGTCTCGATAGTGAAGAATATCAAACTGCCCTAAGCGAAGTACACAACGGTATATGCAGGACTCACTCTAGTGGCCCTACCCTAGCCAAGAAACTCATACACATGGGATACTACTGGCCAACTATGGAACAAGATTCTGATCATTTTGTAAAGAAGTGCAAAAAGTGCCAAATCCATGGGAACCTGATATATGCACCAGCACAGGAGCTACAACCCTTAACACCTACTTAGCCTTTCTGTCAGTGGGGACTCGACTTAGTGGGCAAGATTCACCCCTCTTCCTCCAGTGGACATAAATTCATAATCACTGCCACCAAGTACTTCATGAAGTGGATTGAAGCCGTGCCTCTAGCCAATATCATAGGCAAGCAGATTGCCTCATTTATCTTGAACTATATCATTTGTCGCTACGATATCCCTTCGTCTATTATCACGGATAATGGACGACCTTTCAAAAATCAAGATGTCAGGGAACTATGCGAGAAATTCCATATCCAGCACTGCTTTTCAACCCCCTATTACCCCCAAGGCAACGGCCAAGCTGAGGCATCAAATAAAACTATCTTGAAAATTCTAAAGAAGACTGTCAATGATGCCAGCTAAGATTGGCATGTCCAACTGAATCCCGCACTATGGGCCTACCGCACCAGCATCCGCACACCCACAGGGGCAACACCATACTGCCTAGTCTACGAATCTGAAGCTATCTTGCCCATTGAAGTTGAGATCCCATCCTTGCGAGTTTCATTAAAAGGCCTCATATCAGATGAAGGATACAGAGTGTCCAGACTCCAAGAATTAGAGCTACTCGAAGAGAGAAGGCAACAGGCCTTTAACCACCTGAAAGCATATCAACAACGAATGTCTAGAAGCTATAACCATAGGGTAAAGCCTCGAGTATTCCAAGTTGGTGACCTAGTCCTAAGAGAAAACCCCAGAAATCAGCAAGATAGAGAAAAGAAAGGCAAGTTCGAACCTAACTGGCTGGGTCCCTATGTCATCATTGCAGCTTATGGATCGGGGGCATATCAATTGGCTACATCTGAAGGTGAACTGTTCGATGATCCTATCAACAGCATGCACCTCCGCAAGTTCTATACTTGAAAACCCCAATGTAAGGGAGTCCTACAAAAATCCAAAAAATTTGAAAAAGTGATAAAAAATAGAACCAAAAAAAAAAAAAAAAGCAAAAAAAATCGTCCTCTGGTGAAAACCTGGCAAACAGGTGCCTTGGATAGGTACCATGATGAAAACCTGGCAAACAGGCATCATGTGTACTTTTAGCTTCCATGCAAATAAAAGCAAGTGGTAAAAACCTGGTAAACAAGCGCTATTTGTGACAAACCACTTCCTCCATTTGTTCTATCCTCGTGTCTCTTGTGTCCATTGTATCGTTCATCTTGAATCAATCCTTTGAACCATTGTCGAACTATGTCACCTCTAAGTTATCATGTAGGCAAGGCCATTCTTAATGTGCCCCCAAGGCTCCGCTCCACTTCTCTCCCCTCCATATCCTTCTAGTATCGTCTATCCTGATGTCTGTCCACACCATTTTTGCATCTTTTCCATCGCCTAGGTCTTAGGTCCATCAGGTTCACCCCGAACTACATTGCCTCTGCGTCGTCACGTAGGCAAAGCCATTTAGCAATGAGCCCCCGAGGCACTAAGTCAGTCCCTTAGGGTCTGTCTCTCCATATCTGTTGTCTCACCCATAATAAGTTGATCCTTGTCTAAGCTGGGGGCAACTCCTCGACCTAGTTGCGGATTTGGATTCTTGAATGCCACATTTTTCTAAGAGGATACCAATAAAGGATGATGATACCTTTCACTAGACAAGCTTCCCAAAGCAAAAATTCTTGACTCAACACATCAACCTGTCCAAAGCAAAGCACCATATCAAAACACTCAAACTCATTCTATATCAATTATGGCAAAAAGACACATCTAATACAAGAATGTTTTGTGAATAGGTCAACTTACAAAGTCTTGGATTTTTGTCATTATGTCTCCCTATGCTACCCAAGGATGCCAAAAGCTAGAGATGCTATGATGGGGGCATAATATTTTTCTTTGTCTACTACTTGTGGATTAAACTTTAGTAGTGTAACAATTTTTGTCTAACGACATGATCAGCAAAAAATCATTGAGGACTCCGAGATCTAAACATGAAAAAGGGGCAATCCTTGTCTATTGAAACGCAAGAAGTACTCAGGTCATCTAGATTCAAGTTTGACTACATGCTTGTATCAACTTGCTATATCAAAATCCATGTAAGGAATACTCGGGTCATCTCGGTCTAATTATACCTAGATGCTTGTATTTTCTTACAACATTTCAAATACATGTCTGCACTCGGCTAATCCAGCATCCCGCTGCGACTCATACTCGACCAACTCTCCCTGAATAGGGAGGTGCAGAATCCAGTACACGTCCTCTAGAGTGACTGCCATCTCCCCGTCGAAAGATGGAAGGTACCATCCTCGTTGTGGAATCGCTCCACCGCGGCCATCAACATAGCCCAGTTCGCATGAACCTCAGTCATGAAGCAAGCATAATGCAAACCCATCACACCTAGAGCCTCACGATCTATCTCAGTCAACATATATCGCTGCAACAACGACAACGGGAACTGCTCTCATGACGTAAGGACATCCCGAATATCCTCCTGCAATCATTTAGATAATATATTTTAATTTGTATTTTAATTTTTATTACAAAAATCATTTCCTTATTCTGGAGTTTGGATAAGGGATACATCAATTAAACCGCCTTTTGCCTGCCACAACTTTTGGTTCTCTTTCTATCAGAGCTTTTTTATGCTTTTTATATTTTTGATGTTTTTTTATTAAGAAATCAGATTAAGCTTCAAATGTACGAAACCAGATTAAGATTTTAAATGAAGTTATATTTTATAAGGTTCTTTTCTTAAGAAATCAGATTAAGCTTGAAATGTAGGAAACTAGATTAAGATTTCAAATGCAAGTTTAAATTTAAATGTTTGATTTAGTACTATTTCTCATGAATTGGGTGCTAGCTACTTTTTGAAGCGGCTGCTACTTTCTACAGATTTGTATTTTTTACCAATTGATAGGTTTTTTTAAGCTCATTTTTAAGAATGATGAAAGGTTGGAATACTCACTTTTAAAATTTTTGATTAAAATGTTTAATACTCAATTTTTTTAGGGTAAGTCAATTTTAAAAAATATATATTTAAAGAGTTATAAGATGAGTAAAAAATTAAAATTTTGTATACAACAAATATATTCATTTTATTTTTAAAATTTATTATAGAACTTAAATTAAATTAATAAATAATTATGTGATTAATGAAGTTTTTTTTTAAAATATATTTTTTGAGTTATAAGATGAGTACAAAATTTAAATTTTGTATGCAGCAAATATATTCATTTTATTTTTAAAATATATTATAGATGTTTAATTAGATGACTAAATAATTATGTGATTAATGATTTCATTCAAATATATTTCAATGTTACAATGTATTTAATATGTGTTTTTATTTTTATTGACAGGTAATGGATAATCTTATTGACATTAATGAAATAATAGACCTAACTAATGATTCTGAAGAGTACACACCAATATCTATTATAGATTTGACAAGTGATGCTAAAGATTTTACTCCTTTCATTCCTGTATCGAATACCTCCTCACAACATTCAACTGGATCTAATGATTCAGTTGAGTCACCCGATGTTGGAGATATGAACGTAGAAGCAGTAGCAAACTACGTTTCATTTGAAACTATCAAGTTACGGGAGTTGATTCGTACGGCTAGCTAGCATGCGAATAGCATCAAAGAAGGAGATGTTGCTGCAATGAACCGATTAACCAGATTGTATGCATGCACTGTCTGATGAAATTGCATGCTTTGATGATTTCATACGCCAGCTAGCATACCATGCATATTATGCACTTGGGCATGATATTCATAGTTAAAAATATTAATGTGTACATGCAATAGACAGTAATGATTCTTATGTCAACATATTTCTATAATTTTTGAATAAAGTTTTTTTAGTCTTCACATATCCTACAATTAATATATATCTATTATTATTATTGTTAATAAATGAACTATTATATTTCCCTAATTTCTAAAAAAATAACTTAAAGGCATAACATTAGTTCACTCAAGATAAAATATACTATCTTCTTGTCATATAAATTGTATTTTTCAACTATTACTTAAATGTTATAACTTTTCAAAACTATATTTTAATATCTTAAACTATGTTATTTAAAAAATATATATGTTGTCCCCGTCCTTGAACATTTAAATTATTGAATTGTATTTCTCAACCATTACTGAAAATGTTATAACTTTTTTCAATTATTTTCTTATTTCTTAAATTCTCTTAACTTTTTTATCAATAATATATATTTCTCCTTTCTTGAACATTCAAATTATTGTTCCACAACATACTCTTTCAGGCCTCATTATACAAATTCTCATCATTTGAAAGGACCAATTAGAATAATTCAGGTATTTAAATCCTAACTTATTCCAAAGTTATATTTTTAAATTATTGTTTGTTATAATATAAGCTTTAGTTGTATTTTTAAAAAAGTTTTTATGATTCATTATAATTATTTTAATGCGTAGATTTCTTATATAAAAATTTTAAGAGAACTTCTTTGATTTATTAGACATACTATATAATAATAGTAAGTGTTATTTTTATAGAAAGCTAACCATAAACCCCAAACCGTAAACTTTAAATATACTGCTAACTCAATAGTAACCCTCACAATAGCACAAACACTAAACCCTAAAACAATTGTATGTCACTATCTACTTTTAAATTCAATATATTTTTTTGCATTGATGTGTTACATCACTTGAACTATAGTTTGTATTTTTTTAAGCTATGGGCCGACCTAAAAGAAACTTTGAATCTGAGGAACAATGAAAAGAATACCAAAGGGAATACCAACGAGAATATCAAAAACATCAAAAAGAAAAAATGACAGATGCAGAAAGGGAAGAGCACAGGCAACAACGTAATGCTGTAGATCGAAAGAGATATGCAAAACGAAAATCAGACATAACAACAGAAGAATTGGAAGCTGAGAAATCCAAATCACAATGACAGGAAAGGAAAGCAAGTGATCCACAACAACCCAATTCACAAAGATAGGAAAGACATGAAGGTGAACCAAATATTGAAAATCTTAATAAAAATACATGTCAATGAACATCTAAGAAACAAGCTCATTCTGAACAGGAGCAAAGGGAACAAAGCATTCCTCAACCAGAGGAGAGTGGATGAAATGTAAATGAGCAAAATATTCAAATTAAAATCGAAGAAGTTTCCAAATTAGTAGATTATGTTGCAGAAACCCCTCCAAATTCAAATCGACAAAACTTGGATTCTACATCAGATGAATATGAAGATAACTTTGAGAACCCAAATGGATTGCTTGCCAGTGACTTTGAAAGAATTCAAATGGTATTTCATCAATGAATAGATAAGTTGGTTTCGCCAGCAATGTGCTATATCTGCCAAGAATGCTACATTGGAATAAGAGTGTTTCGCATGCCACAACGTCCAGTTTGTAATAGGTGTAGATAGGAAAAATGGAATAATAGATTTTTTAGATGCCAACAGTATGGATCTCAGTCCCCAACCAATTGAACTTGCAAATCTCACTTAGGTGGAAGAAATGTTGATTGCACGAGTTAGCCCTATCTTGCAAGTGACACATGCAACCGATGGATAGTTTAAATACAAAGGCCACACAATAAGTTTCCCCAGAATAAAGAAAATGTGTCAAAAAAACTACCCCATGCTATTAAAGATCTCCCCCTTATTATTGTTCGTAGAAAGGATCAATGTGGAACCAATTATAACTTCACGATTAATAGACAACAAGTATATAAAGTACTTCAGTACAAAATTAAACATGACAAGTTCTACTCTGATGTTACAATTGATGAAAATGCTCTAGATGATATATCACCAGACTCAGACCATAATATATTCAAGAAACTCAGAATAGTACACATGGAATTTGATTTAGATCTCAGCCAGGTTGTACATGTCAGTCCACTAATCAAAACAGATGAGGGAAATATTATTGACCACACTACATCAATGGCATCGAAACCACCAAATGCACATAGGGAAATAGAATTAATACAAGCATGGGTGGACAATCCGACCATAGATCCAACTACATTAATTGATTGACCTACTATTGGTGGCTCACCGTTAAATGAGTACATAACAACAGGTTTGCTAGATATGGCATTTCCAACATTGTTCCCAGATGGCAAATGTGATTGGTTGGAACCTCGACTTAGGAGAGTACATCTACACGAGTTTGTGAAGCATCTACTTCGTTATAGAGTTAACTGCTTTGGTAAGCATCTAAGATTCTGATATTTCATGATGAATATGATTATGAGACATCGTGCACAAAGTTTGTCGAAAATATTTGTAAAAAGTATACAAGACATGCCAATAACAATTAACGATCTTCGTGAACACATGGAGAACTTTCCAAACTCTCATTTGGCAGACAAATTGATACAATTTGGAACCAACTTGAGAGGTACTAGATCATATTGGGCAAAATGTCGAGCAGAGCTAACAGACATGCTTCATCAGATAGGCACGCCTACAATTTTTTTTACTTTGAGTGCAGCTGATTTGTATTGGCTTGATTTACATACATTAATGCTTGGAATGCCACCTACTAATCCTCGTGAAGCACAAGCATTGAGAAAGCAAAATGTGATCGACTACCCTCACATTGTAGCACAATACATGCATTTACGCCACACATACTTCAGAAAGGAGATACTTAAAAAAGGCATGAATGTTACATATTACTGGTGTAGATACGAGTGGCAACATAGAGGTTTAACACATGTACATGGGTTCATATGGATTAAGGGAGCACCAGATATGGACAAAATTGATTGGGAAAATGGAGATCAATGAAAGAATGTTGAAGCTTATTTACACTATATTGTTCATGCATGAAATTCTAGAGAAGATATGCATCAACGAAACATACTGGTATGTTTAAAATAAGTTAAAATTATATTCTTGATCAGATGTATATCTAATTATTTTTAAAAAATGATTGAATTACACATTGTGTTATAAATTGTAGGCATTCCACAATTTTCCTCAACATCCTTGTCTAACGAACACTAGACAACTCACAAACATAGATTTATTAAAGGACTATGAAGAGATAATCAACACTGTTGAAAGACACACAATGTGTAAAGAGGGTGCATGTCTAAGGAAAAGGGCAGGAAAACTTGTATGCAAGTAAATATATTGTTATATATTTTTTGATAATTATTATACACAATTTACTATTGTAGTTAAAGACAAAATTTAAAATATATTATTTTTTATTTGAAATAAAGGTATAACGCTCCATGGCCATTAAACAAAGAGTATTCAAAAGTATATGATGATATACAAAGCGGTGAAAAAAGATTTGCACCATTAAGAAATGCTGATAGATTGAATAGTCACAATCGATACATACTCCAGTTATGGAGAGAAAATATTGATTGGCAACCTATTCTATCCAAACATGCTGTAGTGAAATATATCGCAAAGTATGTAGCCAAAGCAAAAAAGAGCTCTGAAACATACCACCAGATGTTGATGTGTCTAGAAAACATTGAGAACCCTGATGAACTAGCTACAAAAGCTTATAAGAGGCTTCTCACCGAAACAATAATTGAAAGGGATATTGGAGCACAAGAAACAAGCCACATGTTGTTGGAACTTCCACTAGCAGAGAGCAGTAGAAGGTTTGTCAACTTAAATGTGTCAAATGAGGTTTTCAAATGTGTGGTTTTAAATAATGAAGATATCAATGAAGAACAAACCATATCATTTATTGATGCATACAAGAATAGGCCTTTCAGTATGGAAGTTGTATCACTTATTGACGTATCAAAATCATGGATATATAATCGAAAAAGAAAAGGAGAAAACAAATGGAATATAAGAGAAAATGTTGATGTGGTAAGAGTGTTTCCAAGATTTTATTCCATCCCAGCACGTGACTCTAAAAAATGGATAGACTTTTGCTTCTCTGAATTGATACTTTACAAACCATTTCGCGACATTCAAAGGGACATTGGCCATGACAAAGAATCAATAGTGGCATAGTGGGACAACTTCAACTATCATCCATGGCATCTACAACAAACAACACCTCCAGCAGATAATGGCATCTTCAGTGACTCTGATTCTGAAACAAATGATAATGGTGAACGAAACACGACAGAACATGAATGGGAAATTATATCTCGACTTCATCGTGGCCAAATCATCCAAGTTTCAGAGATAGATATGTTGGGCAGAAGAGATATAGACAGACAAACAGATTGGTCTCATGGATTCAAAGGTCAGGATTATACAAATGAGGCAATCAATTTTATCAACAATATGAAAGTTAATGGTTGCCTCATTCATGATGATATTCCATAATATGTTGACTACACAAATCTCAACAAGCAACAACATAAAGCGGTCAACATTATCACGTCACATTACCGATCAACTACAAATAAAATGCCCCTCTACATGATAATTCAAGGCACTGTAGGAACAGGTAAGTCTTAGGTGATTGGTGCCATTACTCAAGCACTGGAAAATTTGTCTTCTCCCAATCAATCTCCTCTACTTCTACTTGTGCCTACTGGAGTTGCAGCATTCAACATTGGTGCTTCAACCATTCATTCAAAGCTAATAATTCCAATAAGAGATTTCAATGAACTAGAAGGTAAAAGACTTACAACTTTCCAAGAAGAAATATCACATGTTAGATACATATTGATAGATGAAATGAGTTTCCTTGGAGAGAGGTTGCTTAAAAACATAGATTCCAGGCTTCGACAAGCATTCCCAGAAAATAGAAACCAAAGTTTTAGAGGTGAGTTCTGGATTCAAATTGCTAACTTTCATAACTTTACATTATAATTTTTTTTATTCAGTTCCATTTTAGTTCCTTCTATTAAAATTCATGGTTATCAAGTTAATTAAATATTTTATATTCAGGGATATCTATGATTTTAGTTGGAGACTTGGCACAATTACCTCCAGTAAATGACAAGGCCTCGTACAAAATCAAAAGGCGAGTAAAGCTACTATGGGATGAATTCAAAATGGTCGTTACTTTAAGTCATGTTTTTCGACAAGATGGATAGAATGAAGAACAACAAAGATTTAATCAAATCCTAACAAATATTAAGGATGTGAACCCCACAATCGATGATTGGATTATGCTTATGTCAAGAACAAATGCAAGAATCAATGCATCAGAGAATGAAGAATTTGAAACAGTTTTCATTTGTTTTCAACAAATGAAAATGTTCACAACCATAATAGAAGAAAATTATATACATTGTCAAATCCAATTGCACGAAGCGTTGCCATAAATGCCAAAAATCTAAATGCCATTGAAGGAAGTGGGAATGATGAACTTGATATGGAATTGTTACTGAGTAATAATGCAATAGTAATGTTAACATCAAACTTATGGATAGAAGCAGGACTTGTAAATGGAGCACTTGGATATATAGGAAATATTGTATATTCGCCTGGCACTACACCACCACAACCACCATCTTATGTACTTCTTGAGTTAGACAGCTACTCTGGAATACCATTTGATGATTGTCATCTGCACATAGTACCAATTGCACCAATTCAAAGGGGAAGCACAAAACAGATACCATTACGATTGGCTTGGGCTCTGACAATACACAAGTCGCAAGGATTAACACTCCAGAAAGCTACAGTTGATATAGGCCTCACTAAAAGACCTAGATTAACATTTGTAGCAATTTCACGTGTAAAGTCTTTCAAAGGACTGCAAATTATGCCGCCCTTCACATATGATAGATATGAAAAAATGAAGAAAGGAAAACAACTAGCAAAGAGGAAAGCAGAACAAGAAAGGCTGAAAGCGTTAGAAATAAATTAATTTGACAAATATTGTTAAATTAATCATCTATTTACCATTTTAATCTTCAATGTAATGTGTTCAATTCTTATTTCTATTTTTCGTAATGACTTTGTTAAAATAATGGAACCTTTATTGTAATATGTAAATGTGCATTATTAAATTAATCGTGTATTTACCATTCTAATCTTCAATGTAATGTGTTCAATTCTTATTTCTATTTTTTGTAATCTGTTCAATTTTTATTTCTATTTTTTGTAATTACTTCATTAAATTAATGGAACCTTTATTGTAATATGTAAATGCACATTATTAAAGTAATCATGTATTTTGTAGTGCCCCTCCAGTTTCACCTTGTTTGTGCAGGTGATCAGGCTAAGGAGCATGAAGATGAAGGCAAAATACTCAGAATACTTAGGGTATGTTAGACGTTGATGGTAGGCTTATTGATATGATCTAGTTGTTGATTAGACCTACTGCTTTGATGACATTTGACTACTGGTGATTTTGTTTATGCTATGAAAACCTTATGGACATATTAGATGTTATGGAGTAATTTTATGCTTTGTGTGTTAGTTGATCATGGTTGTGATGTTATCATTGATGTTTACTATGATGACACTGTTGATGCTTTATGATTGGTACATTATGCTTATGTTGTGATCAGTTATGGGTTAATTGATTATGTGGGTTAATTTTATTATGTGATTCATGTGACTATTTGATGATGTGTTATCTCATTGATTAGTTATTAATGAACTTGCTTGATGTGGATATTTGTGATGTGTTTTGCGAAGGGACAGTGTAGCATTACTCATGTTGAGTACCCTTCTACGCTGCGATTCCTTGTCACAATGTGCTTGTTTGGATGATTACATATATATTTGTATTCGACCCTTTCATTTGCTACAGGATTGCAGGTACTAGGCATCGACTCCACCTGAATTGACAGGTCTGAGTGTGCCTTCATAACAATGGAAATTGTGGAATGGAGATAACATGAGGTTCCCCAGTTTGTTATCATTCTCGATGAGGATGAGTTCTTAGTCTTGGGTTCCATCAGTTTGGTCGGTGTGGAGCATGGTTGTGAGTCTCTGTTGTTCTATGGTATGTTGTCATTAGGAAATGATTGGTGTGTAGTCTTTGAGTTAATTTTTGTGGTCTATTGTTTCATTTAATAATTATTAATCTATTTTGTTAAATAAATAAAACTAATTTTGTGGAATATTAAATATTTGATTTCAAATAGAAATTAAATTAATAATTTGTAATAATAATAATAGATAAATTATAAATATTCTTTTGTTTAGCTACTATTTTATATTGTATTTATAAGTTTAATTTTATTAATAGTGAGTTGTCATATGAGTGGTTGATAAACTATAAGATTGGAAAATCTGGCTGGAGGTGGAGATTGAATGAATTTAATTTTGGGAGAGAGTGGATTTCTGTAACGGGAGAGTTATGGTATGGAATTTATGGTTTTGACTATTTTTATGATAGTGGGGATATTTGAAGGGATCCTCTGGAAATTTTGGGGGGAGTTGTGCAGAAGAAGAATTGGGGAAGAAAGGAAATCAACGAGAAGAGGATTCTAAAACTCAAGGATAAAATTCTGGGTATGTTTATTTGAATAATTGAATAAATGTTGTATGTGAAAATTGTCTTTATGTAGGAATCTCTCTCTTCTGTTGTTTTAATCATCTCTGCATGCTTGTTAGTTTGAGCATTGTTCCTCAAATCTATCAATTTTATGTTTGGTAGTTGTCCTGTTTTCCTGTCGCCTACTGCATTCGTGGTCTTCTTGTATTTCTTTATCCGTGGCATTCATCTAAACATTTCTAATCCCTTTGATTACCCTGCAAACACTGCAATTAAGCTAATTGAGTCAAACTCAGTTATGGCGATTCTGGCATACAATGATCAAACATTCATTCTATCCTCAAGTAGAATTCAATTAGAAATTTTTGTAGTTCTACCTAAGCACTCCGTCAGGCGTCACCAGATAACGCTTTTGTTTCAATCTGAAGTAGATCTTGTGACTCTCCTGTAGTGCCATTATTGGGAAACCACCTAGTATTCATCATTGTGTCACCGAATGAGTTACCCTTGTTTTTATCATTAATTTCTATAATCCAGTAATGTTGATATCCTGCAACCTCCGCAGTTTTTGAGACCACTCTTGATGGTAAAAAAAACATTATTAGCTTGGAATTCCCTCCATACCTTCAGTAAAAGATTTTGAAAGATTGGAATATAACAAATGTTTAGGATATTTAACCGACCTTTTTGTTGTTACTTCGCAATAAATCTAACTTAGCATTTTTAATCATAGTTTTGTGTATTGGTGACATGTTTGCGAGACTGAACTTATCTCGAGGTTGATGACTAAAATTAGCTGTTGACTCATTGATCATGGTTTGTGCACCTTAAAAGACTGCTAGCTCATAATAGATATTATGATATCAAGGATAATAGAGTTAGTGTCTCTCAGGTATGTTGATTGACCAAATGATGGCTTTGATCTCCATCTATTCTATTTTCTTTCTGCCAATTAATGGTGTAAGAATTGCATGAAATTAAAATGATATAGTTGCCAGGTTATATTCACATATGACTCCCAGTTTGGTGTTTCCAGAGGGAACGTTGTTAGAGATTATGGAATCTACTTTTTTTTATTGCCTACCAATTGTATTTGCTAGAAAGTTTCTTAAGTTTGTTCAAAACCACCCTATGCTATCCTGCGATCATTGTACTCCATGAGCCATTCTGCGCTTTGTGTATGCTTGTGTAGCTTGCCTCATGTCTACTGAAGCATTTCCCACTTTAACAATTTCCAATCCATTGTCTTTTTGCTCGTGGGTGATCACACCCTATTTCGAAGCTTCCAATCTGACGCATATCACTGAAGGTTGTGGAATCTAGACTAAAAGTTCTTTAACCTACAGCATTTGGTTTTAGAAATAACACATAAATCATGCTTATTTGGTAGCTTCTTGTGCTGCTCTCCTTAATATCTGTAATCGTTTACTATTTTTTTTTTAAATTTTGAGCAGTGCATCTACCTAAAGCTTATAGGAAGTGTAGTATGTTTAGAACTTTGAACAATCATAGGTTAAGCCAAAAATTTAGCTTGTTATGAAGAAGCAATATCGTTCTAGATAACAACATCAATTTGTAGCCATTAGCTTAAATAATTCTAACAAGCTTGAGGTTGTAACTAGATTATTTTCCTACCATCATGACTTTCCTTGAAAACACACTTATATTGGAATGCTTAGAACAGCTATTGTGGCCTGTCTATACCTCAAGATATTGCATGCATGGCTACTGCAATTATCACCTGTCAGAATCTTGCCCCGTTATATTTTGATTTATAATCCCTCATCTGAGTCAATCAACTTATTCTGCATCAAAAATGTTGTCCCTGTTGTTTTTATTATCTTTCATACTAATATCGCTGTAGAATATTATAGCCTTTTCAACAAATCCATTTGGTTCTTATCTTGCAATCATTGCATTCCGTGAAATGACATCTCTTTGAGGCTTTCTGTTGCTCAATCGGCGTGCCTTCTCTATGTTTCCAAATTTTGCACATAAGTCTACCAGGGCAAATGCAACTTCAACATTTGATATTTAGTTTCACACACTGGAATTTGACTCTACATCTGCCATTTGTAGTTTGCTGGAAAATTCCTTCTAACTTGCATATCCTACAATCATTGTATTTTGGGAAGATGATTTTAATTATGATATCTTGAATATCCTTTTGTGTGATGTTCTAAATTTCATAGGTTGCATGTCAATAATCCTTAGTGATTTTTAAGTTAAATATACTATTTTTGTAAGGATGGCCCAAAAGATTTTAGATATAGTCAGCACCAAAATTTAGCAATCATCAAATTCCTTGAGATGATTTCTTTATGAGACATTCTGTCAAATTTTTCATTCATATTATATACTCTTGCCATGTGTTATCATAATTTATATCTTTTTAACTTATCTCATGTCTGTAATGAGGATTGCATTCTATTTATGCATTTTGTTTCAGAATAAGTTTAAAACGCATTAATGCCTGAATTAATTTATATTTCTGGTTAATGAATATTTGGGTCTAAAATTAGCCAATTGAATCGCCTCATATAAATTGTTCAAAAATTAGATATGTCAGATAATAAAATCTCTAAACATTGCTTCAAGAAGTTATTACACTTGATAAAAAAATCATGTAATAATAATCCTGTAGCTTAGAATGTAAAATAATCAGTATTTATTTTCTTGTCTCTGGATGAAAAATATATTTGCTATCCAATGATCCATGGTACTTATTTATCTATTATTTATTATTATTATGTTATTATTATGTTGGTAAGATGTTATATCTCTTGATAAAGGAAGTTAGGATAAGCTATGCTAAGTTAAGTATTGGTTTGTGTACTATTTAAATGATTTTGAATCCTAGTTTAGTAGTTAGTATTATTAGTTTTGTTTTGTTGAAATGATTTATTTTGTTGACTAGTCATAGTTGTGAAAAGTATCACATTTGTATCTTCATTTGATAATCTAGGTCAGGCTTTAATACTCATACTATTTAGGGCTTTACTTTTATATATTCTAAGATCTGCTTGATTATTAGTTATTTGTAGAGGGATAGGCAATGATTCAAATATTATTATGATGTTTAGATAGTAGTTCTTAATAGTGCTTAAATTGAGTTAATTTTCTCTTCTATGTTGGTATGTGATTATAACTCTAGTCTCCCTAATTATTACTTTAATGAAGATTTAAAAGCCTCTTAAGTAATATAAATGTTAGGTCTTGAGGAATAAGATTTGATATGATATGATTTAGGCTTAAATTCGAATAGTATTTCTCTTACAAATTGTCTAGATTATTATTGAAATCTATATCAGGGTAAAAAGTGGTTTAGTTAAGTAATGGTGAAATTTGTCGCTATCAGTTATATCATTCATGTGTTATGGTCATTATCACTCTGTGGTTTGATTTTAATTGTGGTGATAGTCCCTCATTGTGATAAGGGTTGCATTTTTGTTGTGTTATAATGAGTATGTCTTAGGGTTATTTTCATGTTGTTCATGACAAGACTTGGGATCTATTGGTTAAAATAGTGTTCTCATGGACACTTATATCTTATAATCATTTTAGTAACTGTTACTGGTGGATAGGAAGTTACAGTTTTATAGATTCACTTTATTATTGATAGATGATAGATTATGCCTAGATTAATGTTACATTCTTTAAGACCATAATTAGTGCATCAGACCATATGTTGCATTTGTGGTTTTGTTATTGAAGTATTGTTGAGGGAACTTAGTTTATGATGAGTATTTGTGAATGGATGTGATGTGAAAGTATTATGTTTTAATGATGTCAAGTGTTGTAGAAGTTGTTTCCAGAGGCCTAGGAGGGTGTGAATGTGAGTTGAATGAAATGCACTCTTGTAATATTGACTCGTGTTCCATGTTGGTATGATACATGTGCTAGATGGATAATGCCTTGCTCAGTGTACTGTTGATGATGATGTTATTCATAAACAAACATAGAATAAAAGTTACACAACAACCTTTACTCATCTTGAAAGATACGATGAATTCAGAGAATTCATGATCCCAAGTCTCCGTTGATTAGGTCTTAATCTACTGACGTTACTCAGTGGTTGATGTGTGTTGCTGTTTTCCATTCAGGGGCCTTACGTATTTCTGCAAAGTTCATCATTATTTCTCCAAATATCCTGCTCTATATGTCTGCCCTGCATAAATCTTCAATAATTCTACCTCTGCACTGTGAATTTAGTCAAATAATGTGCTTACAGGCTGATATTTGCATGATTTCTACCATTATTTGCAATTCTTTGCATGATATTTTCAATACTGCATGCATTTAACTCAAATATGCTAATGATTTTCAGTTACCTACGGGATTTCAGCATACCTCTCTATTTCTGCTTATTATTTATCATGATTTGCAGTTATGGTGATGAATTTATGAAATTAAAAAAAAAGGAAAAGGGTTAAAGAATGAGATTCCCAAAACTACTTGACTGAGATCACTGATCCACATACAAGCTCCCATACATGCAATGAAAAGAAGGAAACTAGAATCATACTTCACCAGGACATTCCACAAATCCGCATGATCTAGTGCAAATCTTCAAAGGAAAAGTTGACAACAACATGTAATGAAATGAAAGCGCTTCTAGTTGAACACAGCATTCACCAGTACATATCCAGAAATCAACAGGAAGATTACGTAAAATTTATAATCAGGATGTAATATGAAACTTCATATCCATTCAGTATGCTCAAGAACAGGTACATTTACAGTGATCTGAAGAAAGAACCTTGACATTTCAACAATTCTATCCTCATTAGTCTCAGTAATCCGATCTCCTAATTGATTCTACAGTAATTGGCCTTAATGTGCCAGATATATCTATCTATCTCCCTTTTATTTTTGACAAGCTCTGGCTCTTATATAGAGCAAATGCCAGAAAATGGTTACAACGATCCAAGGATCAGGATCCTCTCATAATAATCAACGGTCCAGATGAAAAGCACATGCTTCGCCAGTTGGCAAATGTACAGCTGGCACAGAATATTCCAGCATCTTTGATTTGATTCGGTCTCCAGCTGGCAAACAGCATATTTGACAATATCCTCCTCATTTCTGGTTCATGTCGCCTCCATGTGCAACTTTGTAATTATCAGCTTCAGCTCTAACAGCATCATGACTTCCTGCAAATAAACAGACAAACATTAAGTTCATCATCATGTGGATAAACAACAGGAATTTAAACGTTTTATTAAACAGGCCTCAAAATGTGCAGCTACAGGCAATCGGGCTTCAAATCAGTGAAAATTATGCACTAAATGCATAAACAGCGTTAAAACACTCGGGTCAACCATTGTTGACCAAAAATCAGGCAGTCGGGCTTCAAATTTCTATCGCTCTGTTTTCCCGCCCATTTCCTTGTATATCGGGTTTCAAATTTGCATATACATCGCAAAATATACGAGGAATCAATCACTTTTAACAAATTATTTCAAATCCGGCTTTGCATGCTATCAGCGAGACCAAATATAACACGGCCGAAGACCTTATCTGCAGGATATTATGAATATATGATGCTCCCCCTCCTCGAATGTCCTGATGATGTTACCGTCATGTTTCGCTTCTGTATATTGGGGAAAAGAATGACATCATCATCATCATGTCGAAGGAAAATAGGAGGATATGAAATATGATCCTGCTGCTGAGGAATGGAATATGATGGTGACGTCATCGTCATATCCGGGCTTCATTAAAATGCAAAAGATGACGTCACCGTCATGCTTAGTTAAGATCAGGGGATAAATGTAATATCGGGTCACCTAAGGAAGATGATCAGGTGGTGAATGTAATATGACCCCTTTGCGGCCAAGGTAACCCTCTCGAAAGATCAGGATGATGATGATGATGATCATCATATCCGCACTAGGTGATATTTAAAATATGATCCTGCTGAGGAATGGAATATCACCCTCCCTTAAAAGATAGGGTGATCATCATGATCATGCAAAAGGAGATCGGGAGGATATGATGACGTCATCATCATATTAGCGAACCGGATCATGTTTTGGAAAATATCCTGCCGAAGGGAAATGTGATGATGATGTCATCCTGATATTTGCTTCTTCATTTTTCAGGTTAGGATGACGTCATCAGGATATTTGCAAAAGGTCATATTTCTCGGCAGGAGGACATTACGAAATATCGGGTAGACAAACAAGATCATGATGATCTTGACAACATGACAGGATAAAAATATGATGATCACTTGCGATTATCAGGTTTGACCAAAACTTTGACTGCTCATAACTCCCTCATATGGACGAATTTTCAAGTGATGTAAAAGGGAAACCTGCATGGAATTTCTAGCTCTTTCTAAATATGAGGTCATAGAAACAAAATATGAACTTTGACAAACTGACCTCATGATGATGACCAACCTCATCGAATATCATGATGATGATGCACCTGACTCATTTTTACCAAACCGCCAGAAAGCAGACAACACAAGCCAAGCCAAAAAGTTGGGTCCCTATTTTGCCAAGTTAAAATGGGGCGTGTTGTGTAACCACACAACATGTACCTATTCAGGTGGTTATGATGACTATGTAAGATGGGTATTGCCTTGCTCTGTGTGATGTGAAATGATGTGTATTTGCATTGTAAATGTATCATGATGAAAACTATGTTAATTCGTGCCGTCTTAGTCACTTAATTTTCTTGTTTTGATGGTTAGGGTTACTGGATGCATGTAGGGGAGTGGCTTTCATTGCAGGGTCGGTGCCCAAAGTGGCTGCCAGGATAACCCTTTGAAAGTTGTAATCAAGTGATAACCTAATAATTAACTTAGGGGGTTGGGTAGTTATCTCATTAAATAAGATAATTGGATGCCTCACCCATGCCTATAGCGCTCGTTTAGGCTAAGGATGGGATGAGAAGACCTGGTTGACATGATCGACTTCTTTGTCCTCATGAAAGGATAGTTGGTTCTGCATGTGTCACCCTATGGGGCTGGTACCTAGAGAGAGGCTTCCAGGATAACCATAGATGGGGGTCGACGTTTAGTGAGAGACAACCAAGATAACCCATGTCAGGACCATGTGATGACACTCTACCTACTGCAGTCTAGTTTTCCCTCTTGTGTTTCTTTCCTCGTTCATGTTTGCCTCTGGAAACATTGATTGAGTTACTTGTGATATTTATTTTGACTATGTTGTTGGAATCCGTGTTAGTCTTTCTGTAATGCCCCTCATTTTTGGCTTGTGACAGTTGTTAGTTTTTCTATTGCACTTGACAGTTTTGAGACATTTGATTTGTTAGACTTATGGTTTATACTCATGCTGGACTATGTTTGACTGAGATGATTATTGACTTGTGATGACATTATTGATATATTCCAGTTTATGATGTGATTGACATGATCAGTAATGATTAGATGTTATCATGCTTTATGTGATTTGTTGGTATCTGACTTATAGTTGGAGGTGCTTATGTTATTGTTATGCTTTTAGAGAGGGGATAGTGTAGCATTGCTCATTCCGAGCACCCTACTACGTTGCGAATCTCTAACTCTGTGTGTGCTATATGTGTATATACTCGAATGCAACATATTGTTTTGATGCAGGTTTGCAAGTATCGAGCCTCGACTCCACTCGACTTAGCAGGTCTGAGCAGGGCCTTACACCAATGGATAACGTTGATGGGAGATAACATGGGGTTTCCCTAGGTCAGTTCCTGTTTTCAATTTGTGTCATGAGTCTTGAAGTCACTCTGAGATTCTTGTCTCGGTTGTTGGTCGTCATGTGGTATGTGGAGTTATTGTTGGGTTTTGTTTAGTTAAGCCTATGTGTATTTTGGTGACACATTAATGAATGATATAATAGTAATAATAGGCTTGATATAGTGATATTTATGTAAATATTAATTAAAATTGTAAATTGAGAAATAATTAAAAATATTTTAACTATGAATTAAAGTAATAGCTTTAATAATTAAATCCTATTGACATTTGTAATAAGTGAATGGTATTATTTTATTGTTGAAATTGTATTTGGTTTTACAGGTAAGATTTTATTAGTTAATAAGTTAGTTATAATATTATTTATTAGTCATTATTTAGCAATGTGAAATTTGCTCTTGTTAGTCTAACACTCTAGGGTTGCATGATGAGGCATCACATTTGGTATCAAAGATAGGTTTGAACACTAGGTACTCTGGTTATAACTGAGCCCATTATGTGACCTAGTGCTTAAACTCTGTAAATTAATTTTTGTCCCTCTCTGTGTGTAATAAATTATCCTTTGGTGTTGTAAGAAGTTACCTAGAGGCCGAGGTTGGGATGCGAGATCCCTACCCTTATCTTGTTGTAGGCTTCCAGGAGTAAGCCTGATCCTGGGGGGAAGATGTAATGCCCCTCATTTTTGGCTTGTGACAGTTGTTAGTTTTTCTATTGCACTTGACAGTTTTGAGACATTTGAGTTATTAGAATTATGGTTTATACTCATGCTAGACTATGTTTGACTAAGGTGATTATTGACTTGTGATGACATTATTGATATATTCCAGTTTATGATGTGATTGACATGATCAGTAATGATTAGATATTATCATGCTTTATGTGATTTGTTGGTATCTGACTTATAGTTGGAGGTGCTTATGTTATTGTTATGATTTTCAGAGAGGGGCTAGTGTAGTATTGCTCATTCTGAGCACCCTACTATGCTACAAATCCCTAACTCTGTGTGTGCTATATGTGTATATACTCAAATGCAACATATTGTTTTGATGCAAGTTTGCAGGTATCGGGCCTCGACTCCACCTGACTTAGTAGGTCTGAGTAGGCCCTTGCACCAATGGATAACGTTGATGGGAGATAACATGGGGTTTCCCTAGGCCAGTTCCCATTTTCAATTTGTGTCATGGGTCTTGAAGTCGCTCTAAGATTCTTGTCTCGGTTGTTGGTCGTCATGTGGTATGTGGAGTTATTGTCGGGTTTTGTTTAGTTAAGCCTATGTATATTTTGGTGACACATTAATGAATGATATAATAGTAATAATAGGCTTGATATAGTGATATTTATGTAAATATTAATTAAAATTGTAAATTGAGAAATAATGAAAAATATTTTAACTATGAATTAAAGTAATAGCTTTAATAATTAAATTCTATTGACATTTGTCATAAGTGAATGGTATTATTTTATTGCTAAAATTGTATTTTGTTTTATGGACAAGATTTTATTAGTTAATAAGTTAGTTATAATATTATTTATTAGTCATTATTTTAGCAATGTGAAATTTGCTCTTGTTAGTCTAACACTCTAGGGTTGCATGATGGGGCATCACTATATGGGAACATTGATTGAGTTACTTGTGATATTTATTTTGACTATGTTGTTGGAATCTGTGTTAGTCTTTCATCTATTTGTGTTTGCCATCTTGATTGTTGTCATTGTGGGACCTCATTGTTATCTCCTAGCACGGGGGTGGACCTTAGGGTTTCACATGGTCAGGTGGTTGTGCATTCTTCCATTGGTTTTTTGGTGCCGTGGTTCGTGTGTATAAAGGATGTATCTCTCGTAGAGGATTCTAGTTTTGCACTTGTATTTGAAGACATATATTTGTACTATTTGCATCTAGATCTATGTATCAGTGGAATTCATTATGTAATTTGATGTATTCAGGAAAAAAACTTTTGTAACAATGAAATTATGTAATTCCTCTTGTGAGATAATCTATTTTATACTTGTAATCTTTAATGCAAATTTTGAGGTATTCATCTGATGATGTAATCAAAGATGTCAGTTTTGATTCATTTGATGTAATTGAATAAACCATGTATGTTGTTGATTGTTGTTAGATTGTATTAATGCAGCTATGTAATCCCTAGAGATGATAGTTTAACTCTATTTCTATTAGTTTATGCTATGTCCCGTTATCGTTTCTTCTATATTAAAAATAAAAATAAAAAATAAAAAAAATTCGCCCTTTTTTATTGCTTAGTTAAACTTATCTCTAGGGTTCCATGGCGGGGCATTACATATTTACCATTTTAATCTTCAATGTAATGTGTTCAATTCTTATTACAATTTTTAGTAATGACTTCATTAAATTAATGGAACCTTTATTGTAATATGTAAATTCAATATATTATAATTTATAACATTCTATTTAAACAACTATTAGTATGATAATTATTATTTAATTATAATTGTATTTAAATTATAATATAGTATATAATCAAAATATAACTCTATTAAATTAATCTAATAGTATAATCATAATATGATAACAAATAATTAAAATTATAATATAATACTAAAACTATAAATTAAATATATCATTATATTTCATGTAATATAATATAATATTAATAAATAATAATATAACATAATTAAATATCATAGTCATAATATAGTATATTTCATGATATTTTATTTCAGGGTTTAACTGCATAGTTTTTGAGTCAAACACATGACCCATATTTCATGAGTAGTGGTTCACATGAACCCATCTCTCATGTTAATGAATGGTCCACTTAACACTCATTGCATCTAGGTGATGCACACAGGGGTGAAGTGTCGGGACTTCCCGGGAGGTCACCCATCCCAGTACTACTCTAACTCAAGCACGCTTAACCATGGAGTTTCCCCCAAGATCAAGCCCACTTAGCTTGCTACCTGATGCAAAGCCAAACCCCTTGTCTGCATTCCCCTACTCTAAGCATTCATTTGCTTAAGATGCACTTATATTATCAGCAAAATAAAATAATCTCCTCCGATTGCATACGTTTTCCTGATGTATTTACCATCAAACTATACCCTCGATAAACTGTCTTCCAGTGACACTTTCAGTTGTCACCCTGCTGCGTGTCTTATGCCCTCTTTGCACTGTCTTATTGAGCCACCGAATACCGCGAACACGTCGGCTGCACTTAACCAAAACCTTTCGCGATTTCACCAAGTCTCCGCCCAGCAACCAAACAAAATTCAACAACTTATTAGCCTAGCATATGTCGATGCTAGGTTTTAATCCAGCTTACAGCTAAACAATCATGTGAATGTAGAATTCGAACAAACAGAAAATAAAACAAAACTTAAACAACTATTTACTACAATTGCACTGATTACGGAGTAATCAACTGGTGGAATGGGCTCAACCATCCATCTCGACAACAAAATAGAAAAGATTGATTGCCAGGAAAATAACACAAACAAGATCTCTTATTGCTTTAAAAAATGCTTACAACTATTACATCTCCAGAGTTTCTCAAATTGTCTCTGTCTATCTCTCCCTATCGCTATTCCTGTCCTCTGAGATCGATCAGATCTCACATATTTATCCCCTCACGAGGTAGTACAGAAAATGACTCCCAGCGGCTGGGAGTTACAGCTGTCTTAACAAACTAACAGACTTTCTAACAAACTCTTAACAAACTATCTAAAAATAGCAAAGCATGGTCAATTCAGACCTTATTACATTTAATGTTCATTTAGGACTTCATTGAAAACATAAAAACAAACTTTAAGACAGCTAATGCCTCATAAAGGCTCCTGTAGATTGGGTGCCTCCGCACCATACTCCCCAAGTTGAAAAAACTCTTGCCCCAAGAGTTATGTGGTCTGCTGCAAACAACTTCATTATGTCTTCAACTGTGACTCCTATCAATGGAGTTTGACTGGCTGCTTCCAAAATGCATCTCTATCATCTAAAGTCGACTTTTCCCTGCTACACCAACACTTCTGTCCCTCACCTGGGAGTCCTCTCTTGCCTCTCTCCCCAGACTTTTGGCGACAACCAATGGACCATCTTCTCTGGCCCTCTTGACAGACCTTCCTGTCCGTCTACTGTAGCGAGTGAACTTGCAACTGCTCATCCCAAAATCCTGGTGTAAATTGCCTCCTTCGGCGCTCTATCTACACGCTCAGAATCTTCTGAGCTCTGATACCAATTTGATGTAGAGCCAAAGCCCTTGTCTGCATTCCCCTACTCTAAGCATTCATTTGCTTAAGCTGCACTTATATTATCAGCAAAATAAAATAATCTCCTCCGATTGCATACGTTTTCCTGATGTATTTACCATCAAACTATACCCTCGATAAACTATCTTCCGGTGACACTTTCAGTTGTCACCCTACTGCGTGTCTTACGCCCTCTTTGCACCATCTTATTGAGCCGCCGAATACCGCGAACACATCGGCTGCGCTTAACCAAAACCTTTCACGATTTTACTGAGTCTCCGCCCAACAACCAAACAAAATTCAACAACTTATTAGCCTAGCATATGCCGATGCTAGGTTTTAATCTAGCTTACAGCTAAACAATCCTGTGAATGTAGAATTCGAACAAACAGAAAATTAAACAAAACCTAAACAACTATTTACTACCATTCCACCGATTACGGAGTAATCAACCGGTGGAATGGGCTTAATCATCCATCTCGACAACAAAACATAAAAGATCGACTGCCAGGAAAATAACACAAACAAGATCTCTTATTGCTTTCAGAAATGCTTACAACTATTACATCTCCAGAGTTTCTCAAATTGTCTCTGTCTATCTGTCCCTATCGCTGTTCCTGTCCTTTGAGATCGATCAGATCTCACATATTTATCCCCTCACGGGGTAGTACAGAAAATGACTCCCAGCGGCTGGGAGTTACAGCTGTTTTAACAAACTAACAGACTTTCTAACAAACTCTTAACAAACTATCTAAAAATAGCAAAGCACGGTCAATTCAGACCTTATTACATTTAATGTCTGTTTAGGACTTCATTGAAAACATAAAAATAAACTTTAAAACAGCTAATGCCTCATAAAGGCTCCTGTAGATTGGGTGCCTCTGCACCACTACCCCATTTGAAAAACCTTCAGCAAGTGTTGTGCCTTATGAACCATTCATTATAGAGCCCCTTTAGCTCATCAATTGATAAGTAGGAGGTATTTTTCACAGCATGTCAAATTATGATATTTTATTTCAGGGTTTAACTGCGTAGTTTTTGAGTCAAACACATGACCCATATTTCATGAGTAGTGGTTCACATGAACCCATCTCTCATGTTAATGATTGGTCCACTTAGCACTCATTGCATCTAGGTGATGCACACAAGGGTGAAGCGTCGGGACTTCCCGGGAGGTCACCCATCCCAGTACTACTCTAACTCAAGCACGCTTAACCATGGAGTTTCCCCCAAGATCAAGCCCACTTAGCTTGCTACCCCATTTGCAAAACCTTCAGCAAGTGTTGTGCCTTATGAACCATTCCTTATAGAGCCCCTTTAGCTCATCAATTGATAAGTAGGAGGTATTTTTTGTAGCATGTAAAATTATGATATTTTATTTCAAGGTTTAACTGCATAGTTTTTGAGTCAAACACATGACCCATATTTCATGAGTAGTGGTTCACATGAACCCATCTCTCATGTTAATGAATGGTCCACTTAGCACTCATTGCATCTAGGTGATGCACACAGGGGTGAAGCGTCGGGACTTCCTGGGAGGTCACCCATCCCAGTACTACTCTAACTCAAGCACGCTTAACCATGGAGTTTCCCCCAAGATTAAGCCCACTTAGTTTGCTACCCCATTTGCAAAACCTTCAGCAAGTGTTGTACCTTATGAACCATTCATTATAGAGCCCCTTTAGCTCATCAATTGATAAGTAGGAGGTATTTTTCGCAGCATGTCAAATTATGATAGTTTATTTCAGGTTTTAACTGCGTAGTTTTTGAGTCAAACACATGACCCATATTTCATGAGTAGTGGTTCACATGAACCCATCTCTCATGTTAATGAATGGTCCACTTAGCACTCATTGCATCTAGGTGATGCCCACAAGGGGTGAAGCGTCGGGACTTCCCGGGAGGTCACCCATCCCAGTACTACTCTAACTCAAGCATGCTTAACCATGGAGTTACCCCCAAGATCAAGCCCACTTAGCTTGCTACCCCATTTGCAAAACCTTCAACAAGTGTTGTGCCTTATGAACCATTCATTATAGAGCCCCTTTAGCTCATCAATTGATAAATAAGAGGTATTTTTCGCAGCATGTCAAATTATGATATTTTATTTCAGGGTTTAACTGCGTAGTTTTTGAGTCAAACACATGACCCATATTTCATGAGTAGTGATTCACATGAACCCATCTCTCATGTTAATGAACGGTCCACTTAGCACTCATTGCATCTAGGTGATGCACACAGGGGTGAAGCGTCGGGACTTCCCGAGAGGTCACCCATCCCAATACTACTCTAACTCAAGCACGCTTAACCATGGAGTTTCCCCCAAGATAAAGCCCACTTAGCTTGCTACCCCATTTGCAAAACCTTCAGCAAGTGTTGTGCCTTATGAACCATTCATTATAGAGCCCCTTTAGCTCATCAATTGATAAGTAGGAGGTATTTTTTGCAGCATGTCAAATTATGATATTTTATTTCAGGGTTTAACTGCGTAGTTTTTGAGTCAAACACATGACCCATATTTCATGAGTAGTGGTTCACATGAACCCATCTCTCATGTTAATGAATGGTCCACTTAGCACTCATTGCATCTAGGTGATGCACACAAGGGGTGAAGCGTCGGGACTTCCCGGGAGGTCACCCATCCTAGTACTACTCTAACTCAAGCACGCTTAACCATGGAGTTTCCCCCAAGATCAAGCCCACTTAGCTTGCTACCCCATTTGCAAAACCTTCAACAAGTGTTGTGCCTTATGAACCATTCATTATAGAGCCCCTTTAGCTCATCAATTGATAAGTAGGAGGTATTTTTCGCAGCATGTCAAATTATGATATTTTATTTTAGGGTTTAACTGCGTAGTTTTTGAGTCAAACACATAACCCATATTTCATGAGTAGTGGTTCACATGAACCCATCTCTCATGTTAATGAATGGTCCACTTAGCACTTATTGCATCTAGGTGATGCACACAGGGGTGAAGCGTCGAGACTTCCCAGGAGGTCACCCATCCTAGTACTACTCTAACTCAAGCACGCTTAACCATGGAGTTTCCCCCAAGATCAAGCCCACTTAGCTTGCTACCCCATTTGGAAAACCTTCAGCAAGTGTTGTGCCTTATGAACCATTCATTATAGAGCCCCTTTAGCTCATCAATTGATAAGTAGGAGGTATTTTTCACAGCATGTCAAATTATGATATTTTATTTCATGGTTTAACTGCATAGTTTTTGAGTCAAACACATGACCCATATTTCATGAGTAGTGGTTCACATGAACCCATCTCTCATGTTAATGAATGGTCCACTTAGAACTCATTGCATCTAGGTGATGCACACAGGGGTGAAGCATCGGGACTTCCCGGGAGGTCACCCATCTCAGTACTACTCTAACTCAAGCACGCTTTGTTAGGTCTCAAAAATGCAGGTTGCTAATCCTAAGAGGATGCCAGGCTCTATGCTTAGATTCACAACGTTTTTGAACTAACTTGACGAAATCAACCTTCAAGGTTTGATGATTTCCTACACTTTAGGTCCTGCTATACCTAGGTGGGTGAACCTTGGGAATTAAGGCAGATTAAATGTAAATGTATTGACTAATTAAATCTATCTACAATGGCATATGGTGTAGGATATATGAAAGCTTGCTAACTAATTCTTATATCTAATAAGTGGTTGGTATAAATTGTATAAGCAATATCAAGGTGAATTTTAAATGATGAATAGAAATAAGACCAGTGCCTTGTTGGGTAAACAAAGTCAAATGAAGGACTAAGACTAGGGGCTTATAATGGGTAGTAATTCTAACTGTTTGACACAATTTTAGTTTATAACTTGTATAAATGTGCAGGGAGATGACTGACAAGCCCTTCTTATTTATCCAACCAATATAATCAGATATCTTGTAATTCACCAGAAGGTATTTTAATCCTTTCTTGAAGGAACCAATTGAGTGAAATATGAATAACAGATAATATTAACTTGGAGACAGAATGGCAATCCTAATTATATGGCTCTTCTTAGTAATCCAAACTAACACTTCCAGGTTATTGTGACTGATCAGAAGGATTTTAATTCCTATAATGGAAACCAATTTACTCAATCACACAGGTACAACAAATGTGTATTGACAAATTAACTATATACTTGATATATTAATTTGAATAACAAGGAAATGCAGAACTAGAGACAACCACACAATTGAGTAACTTTAACAAACAATTGATACCAGAATAAAACCACAAGATCAAAGAACTCCAATTTACTTCTTTAATAGGATACTTGCAACATGGTCTTTTGAAAACATTGTAAACTGTATATATTATATTCTACTGCTGATGATCTTTCAGCATCAAATGTTTGAACTTATATAGAAACTCATATGAAGAGACATAACTCTTCAAGAAGTCTTTTGAAAATTAACAAGATTAACAACCATAAAATAACCACGATTATGCTCTATTCAGCCACAAATAAAGTTTAGCAACGTGGTCCAAGTAATCCTGGCTACGATGGGAATCAATGAATTCAATGGCATTCCTTGTAATCACATCCATTGTGACCATCTTCTCCAAATGTTTGTAGGCTTCCCCAGATGCAGAGTCTCTGTCCTTAAGAGCTCCCAAAGCTTCATGTAATATAGCTTGACAGTCGCTGCTCCATTCTTCTTTGCTCTTTAATTCCTTATCATTTTTGAATAATGTAGGCACTCCTGCTTTTGAAGCTTTAGCACATTCTTTGGCATCAGTCTTAAGTTGATCATAGTATTTTTGATGTTGTTCAATCAACTCTGTTGCATTAGAGGCACCTGCAATGTCGGAGGTATCTTTACCTTGCTTCTCATTTAGTTTCTCTTGCAACCTTTTTTCAAGCCTTTCATGTTCATGAATTGCTTTATAATTTTGAGAATAATTATCCCAAAATTGATTCAACCAATGCACCATGTTAGCATGCCTGTTCTGGAGTACTGTAACAAGTGTATCCATCTGAATTTGTGCTACTTGATCTGTGGATAGTGCTTGGGTGCTCTGTGAACTTTCACCCTGGGTTAACCTCTTTGTTGATCCCCTGAAGGTACTCTTAACATCATCCTTTAAATAATCATTTTCTTTTGTCAACCTTTCACAGCTCAGTTTGTAAGCATCTCTTTCCTTAATCAACATCTGAGCCTATGCCTTATTTAGCTTTACAACATTGATACCAATGTCTGCAGTGATTAAGGGGTCAGTCTCCCCTGCCTTCAAAGTCATGACATGGCCAAAAGTCTTTTCAATGTCTATAATAGTTGTCTTTTTATGGGGAGGATACAGGGCCCATATCATTAATGAATTTTCATCATTATTATATTTGGTGCCCATATATACTTCATTGACACTTTTAGGAGTGAGCTTATATTTATCATCTATATTATTCAGAAAACTGTCAAAGACTAAAGCAAAATTCAAATCAAGACCAGGAAAAATCATTACCCCTGCATCTTTGAGCAATTGTCTACCCTTGCTAGGGGTCATATCTTGTAGCTCATTATCCACTGTTGTCTTCAACATATCAAGTAATTGTCTCTCATTGTTAGCAGAGACATCATCCATTGACTCTTTGATTTCCTTCCCCTTACATTTATATAAAAATGATTTAAACTCTTTTGAATGAATGAATTTGTCATCAGAAATAAAAGAATCATATGTTGTTTGTCTTGGGTCTTCATCAGCAGACCCCTCCTCATCATGTATTATGACAGGAGGCTGATATTGTTGCATTTTTCTTTTGGACATTTTCATTGTTGTTTCCTGTGGTTCCCCTTGCCCTGTCGGTTCTTCATCACCAGAGGATAACACCTCAATCTGTGCCAGCTGCTTCCTTTTCTCATCCAGGTCTTTGTTATATTGTTCCACCACTAATTCCACCTCAGCCTCTTCCAGGTTTCTGATGACATCATCGTGTGGATAGGGGATATGTGTGTATCCACTGAGGTTTTGCTTCCTCTAAGCAGAGTCAATAAAGCCCTCAGGATCAAATCCTTTTCTCATCTCAGCACACCTCATATTGTAGTGTATCAATTTATCTAGGATGAGATTATAACCTTCTTTGGAAACCACAGTAAAATCTCCAAAACACAAAGTGCTAGGCATAAAAGATTGTTTGTCATGGGAGCTTAGATGCATCACATTTGAACAATGCATTTGCCTAACTATTTCTAGGTAGGCAATTCTGTCAGGGACAGTTTTAGGTAAGATAAAGGGAGTGTCCTCAAAACCATACACTCTAACCATGGTGGCATCTTCAAAACAGTACCAATCTCCCCAATTATGAATAACAGTAGGAGGACCACCAAAATCTTTCGGTCTAAGGAACCTCTTTATCTCATTTGAGATTGAATATTCACAGGGGTGACTGAAATATCTATACAACACTTTTACACAATATTCTTCAAATTGTACATAGCTAGAATGGGCATATCTACTATCCCATATCCTCGTCCATATCTGTATAGGTAACCTTTGTCCCTTCTGGTCTGCTGGAACAACCTTAAATTCATTTGGCCATAACCCCATTTCCTGGCCATAATAGAGCACCGTGTGCATAAGAAGTGAGTAATGTTCAAAAGAAACTATTGGGGCATTGTTTCTTATTGCAGCCAGGCCAGAGTCAATTCTATTAACAATATAAGCAGCATAATCAAACTGCCTTGCATTGTGGCATTGGATGTCAGTAGCTATGACCATCAAAGGAATTGTCATAAATTCAGGGACCTCTGATCCTAGGACCTGACCCACAGAATAATAGGTATGTTGTATGTAGGGTTCAAATATTGATACATGAAAAGGAGGACCATCATCCTCATTGAGAGGCACCAATTCTCCCTCAGCTCTGGGCCTATGAATAGGCAACCTCCACCCATTGTAAGTAGTATCCATCCTCCAATATTCCTTTTCTAAATCCTCATAAATAATGGGGACAGTGCATAAAATCATCCAAGTCAAATACTTCACAGATGGCATTCTTTGACAAATGTATAACAGGCTCCCCTTGTGGGTTGCATATAGCTTTAAGACTTGGGTTATACTGTTTAGCAAGAAGTTGGAGAAGTTCAACATTCAGGAACACATCAGGCACAACTAGTTTACCCAAATTCAAATGCCATGGGTTTGATACTGGAGAATTCCTAAATCTTCTGTTGTGGTGGAATTTGAAAAGTTCATACCCTCTGATTGGGGTCCAAATGTTCCCTAGGTATTTAGATTTGTCCTCTAATTTTTCTACTTCCGCCCTAAGTTGAGCAGATCTTCTAGCTTTGGGAGTTGACCCTGGTAATTGATCAATCAAATCTTGATTGAGCTTTCTGTCCTTTGTTTTCTCTTCAAGGGTTTTATCAATTTTCTATTTCTTAGGTTTACTCGTATCCCCTTGTGATTTTCTGCCCTTCCCTTTTCCCGGAGTCTCCATTTTCAATCCTTAACAGAAAATCAAATTACAGGTTATGACACAAAGGTTTGTATGTATGTACCTGTCGTCGGTGGCTGTGATCAAATTCTCCTGTTTGCGCTTCAAGTTATTTCCTGTAGTTTCTTCTCAAACAACTCTGTTGATTTTAATTGTAATGATCTTGGAGGATTTCATTGCCGTTTGCATTTAATTGTTTGAGCAGTTCAATTTCTTTGATCGTTGTGAAATGTCACATCGTCATAACTCCTTTCGTCGGCATGATATTCATAATGTCTGGGCGATTTTAATATCTCTTTATGGCGCGAACAATCAATCGTTGTAACCCTTCAATTGTCTCCTCGACGTTACACTAAATCGTATCGACAGGAGATGTCCATACCTTATCCGACGTGAAAGTGGGCACAATTGCCATCGGCATGACCTCTTCCATCGCTGTGTGATTGATATTCCTTTTCGACATGTTAAGTGTTACCGATATGACTATCGATGAGAGTCTCGTCGATGAATGTGACTATCATTGTTATCGGGGTAATCTATGCCATCGGGATAACATATTTATGTTTACCCGAGCGTCATCGTTTTCCCAATAGCCCTTTATATCTTGGATCAGAAAGACTTTCGTAATGTGTTACCAACATCGTTGTGAGAAATGCTTCGGCCAAACTTGTAAACCTTGTTCCGATTCACTTACTTTTGCTGATGGTTATGTATGTCGGTATGACTTATACCGAAAGCATCTTTTGTTGTTCGCCAAGACATCAGAGTATCGGTGACTTATTAACCTTTCACTCTGACGTTCATCTCCTATCGATGACCATTACTTTCTTTGATTTCATGGAATGCTCAGTGAGAGTTTTGCCGAAATATTTCATCGGTATGATCTATATCGTCGGGATGATCTTCGAAGTGTTACCCGATAGCCTTTAGTCATATCGATCGGTGTGACTGATAGATTTTCTCCCCGACAAAAGGTCATCGATATAGTTTCCTCCATCAGTGACCTTTGAAATCTTCTCTCTGATCCTTGTTTTCACGCCGATAGTTATTTCAACTGTTTTTACATGGATCAGCATAAGTAACGTAAAGTCTTGCCGATAGTATGAAATTTAAGCCCTTTACATTGTTTTGTCATGGACTTTTTATGGGATGTATCAATTTAATTATGATTTTTGGGCGAAATGTTTTATTATTTGGTCAGACATGGAGAAATGAGAATACAAGAAAATTTTAAATTTTTCTATCCCAACACACTTAACCATGGAGTTTCCCCCAAGATCAAGCCCACTTAGCTTGCTACCCCATTTGAAAAACCTTCAGCAAGTGTTATGCCTTATGAACTATTCATTATAGAGCCCCTTTAGCTCATCAATTGATAAGTAGGAGGTATTTTTCGCAGCATGTCAAATTATGATATTTTATTTCATGGTTTAACTGCGTAGTTTTTGAGTCAAACACATGACCCATATTTCATGAGTAGTGGTTCACATGAACCCATCTCTCATGTTAATGAATGGTCCACTTAGCACTCATATTTCATGAGTAGTGGTTCACATGAACCCATCTCTCATGTTAATGAATGGTCCACTTAGCACTTATTGCATCTAGGTGATGCACACAAGGGGTGAAGTGTCGGGACTTCCTGGGAGGTCACCCATCCCAGTACTACTCTAACTCAAGCACACTTAACCATGGAGTTTCCTCCAAGATCAAGCCCATTTAGCTTGCTACCCCATTTGCAAAACCTTCAGCAAGTATTGTGCCTTATGAACCATTCATTATAGAGCCCCTTTAGCTCATCAATTGATAAGTAGGAGGTATTTTTCGCAGCATGTCAAATTATGATATTTTATTTCAGGGTTTAACTGCGTAGTTTTTGAGTCAAACACATGACCCATATTTCATGAGTAGTCGTTCACATGAACCCATCTCTCATGTTAATGAATGGTCCACTTAGCACTCATTGCACTAGGTGATGCACACAGGGGTGAAGCGTCGGGACTTCCTGGGAGGTCACCCATCCTAGTACTACTCTAACTCAAGCACGCTTAACCATGGAGTTTCCCCCAAGATCAAGCCCACTTAGCTTGCTACCCCATTTGCAAAACCTATTTCATGTAATATTGATAAGTGTTTTGATGTCAGGGTGCTGTTGAAACTAGCATATATACCTTATATATAATCTATATAGTATATGCCAAGATTTATCATTTTTGAGGCAAAACTCATCAGTTGTTCCTATCGGCCTATTCAGTGAACCTCCAATGGGTGCAAGTGCTAGTTTCTAAATGACTAGGAAAGTCCATAGATTGTTTAGTGGAGTGTAATAATTGTGAGGGGACAACACTTCCTATTAAAAGAGAAATTCCGTGGATTTTAAAGAGGGGATTCACATGATCAAGATGCATATGGACTCTTTCGATGCGCTTTCCTCGACTTTGTCATTGATGTTACGTTCTCTCCTTTTAAGACACGGAACACTGTAATTAAAACAAACAAAAATTAATGTAAGAAGAATTTAATTAAAAAAACCACTTTTATCCCTTAATTTCTAAGTGATTAGTAAAGTCAATAAATTGTTTGGTGGAGTGTAATAATTGTGAGGGGACAACACTTCCTGTTAATAGAGAAATTCGGCGGATTTTAAGAAGCGGATTCACGTAATCAAGACGCGTATTGACTATTTCAACGTGCTTAGACAGTACCATACAACCATTTCTATAGTTGTCATTGATGTTACGTTCTTTTATTTTAAGGAGCGGATTCACGTAATCAAGACGCGTATTGACTATTTCAACGTGCTTTAGACGGTACCATACAACCATTTCTACAGTTGTCATTGATGTTACGTTCTTTTATTTTAAGGAGCGGATTCACGTAATCAAGACGCGTATTGACTATTTCAACGTGCTTTAGACAGTACCATACAACCATTTCTACAGTTGTCATTGATGTTACGTTCTCTTATTTTAAGGAGCGGATTCACGTAATCAAGACGCGTATTGACTATTTCAACGTGCTTTAGACAGTACCATACTACCATTTCTACAGTTGTCATTGATGTTACGTTCTCTTATTAATATGCAATTCAAGTCCGTCTTCTCCATCATACCATTATCATTAGCCTTTTCTCTCTTATCCATTTCCTTGTTTCTGTTTTCTTTGTTTCTGTTTTATTTGTTTCTGTACGCCTTAATTTATAGCATTTCAAACACCAGGCCCCTTTCATCAGCATTTTTTGGGTTTCAATTTGTATCTAATGGCATCCTCTTCTAACAGTGGTGGTGCTTTTGATACAATAATACCATCTGCTTCTACTTTTGTTGCATCCTCATCTGCGACGAAACTGATGCCCTACGATGTATTCATAAATCATTGTGGACAAGATGTCAAATACATGCTGGCCAGCAGGATCTACAATTCCCTGAACGCCACGGGACTGCGAGTGTTTTTGGACAAAGATGAGCTGAAGCTTGGGGATTTATTGCCTAAAGCTTTACAAGAAGCCATGGCTAGTGCTTCAATTTATATAGCAATTTTTTCTGAGCATTATGCACGATCACCCTGGTGTTTGGCGGAACTAGAATTTATGGTCAAAACCCGCAAGAAAATTATCCCCGTCTTCTATCTTGTTGAGCCTTCTGAATTAAGATGGACTGGTGGAGGAAAAGGAAAATATGCAGATGCCTTCTCTGAGCACGAAAAGAAGGATAGATACACTGCAGAAGTGCTTCAGGGGTGGAAAATGGCACTACAAGAAGTTTCATGTTGTATGGGCGGCATCATTAATAATATTGAGTAAGTGCCTTAATATTCTTCCTTCTGCTTTTGTTGGATAACTGATGCAAATCTGCTTTTTCGAGATCTGATCTATTTTTTTTGCAGCCTCAGTTTTTTGTTAGTTGTTTTAGGAATTTTCCATTTATCTTTATGGCATGATAATGCATGTAAACACCTTCTATCATTAGTTTGTTTTTCTGTTTTTTCGATATAGTTTTTCTCTTCTATAGAAACATTGTATTAAGTGTTGTAGTCTTTTCTATAGAAACATTGTATTAAGTGTTGTAGCTGCCTGGTTTTTTAACAACAAACGTTTCTTCTGTGTGCAACTGCATATATCATTTCCTTTTAAATTTGCTGTCATATTGGTTTTTTAAAAATCTTCAGCTTTATCTTTTCAAAGTGTCCCTAAATGCATTTGGGTTATTGCATTTTCCTCACTTCCTTCCATTTATTTAATGGTGTTTCATGTGTTCAGAGATGAGCAGAGGGTGTTTAAGAATGTTGTGAATTGTGTAATTAAAGAAATGAATGTGGTGCCATTAGATGTTGCCAAGCATCCGGTGGGTTTGGATAAAGCTGTACAAGACTTTGACAAGATTGCACTTCAGTGTGCTGGGCCGATACAAATTATTGGAATCTGGGGTTTGGGTGGATCCGGCAAAACCACCCTGGCAAAAGAACTCTATAACAGAAAATGTTCAACCAGGGATAGGTCGAGTTTTCTTTTCGATCTTCGGGATGCTGCAGGGAAAGGGCTCCTCCATGAAAAACAGAAAAAACTTTTGGAGGACCTTGACTTCAAAGGTGTTGCTTTTGACAATGTAAATGCAGGCAAAGAGATCCTAAAAAGCCGTTTTAGATCCATTACCGTGCTTATCATTTTAGATGATGTGGATCATATAGACCAACTTGAAGCCCTTTTGCCAGCAAAGGAGACCCTTGGCCAGGGAAGTCTGATTATTGTCACCACAAGGGAGAAAAATGTTCTTACATCGTGGGGCATCTCCACCATTTATAAAATGAAAGCTCTGGAAGCCAGTCATGCCAAGCAGCTTTTTTGTTGGCATGCATTCTTACAGTCCTCCCCACTGTCGGGATTTGAAGATCTCGTTGAGAAGTTCTTAACTGCTTGCCAAGGACTGCCTTTGTCACTCAAGGTCTTAGGAGGACAACTTTATGGCAAATCTAATAAGGATTATTGGCAGCGTACGTTCAATAAATTTTCCAGGATACCCCACAAGGACATCAATGAGCGGTTGAAAGTCAGCTATGATGTGCTTGATGATGAAGAGAAGGAGATGTTCTTGGACACAGCGTGTTTCTTCATTGGACACAGAAAAAGTGTGGCCATCGCAGTATGGGATGCATCGGAGTGGGATGGACTGCTAGGTTGGGAAACACTTTTCAATAAGTGTCTTGTTGAAGTGGGCGAAGATGGTTTTATCAGAATGCATGATCATTTGAGAGATTTGGGGAGAGAGATTGCAAAGCGACAGTCACCCTATCGCCTTTGGTCTCCACAGCAGACTATCCAGATTTCCCCTCAACAGGTAAAGTCAGTGCTTTCTTGTACAGTTTTATTAATCATGGCATGGGAACCAGCTTCTCCCCAGTTCTATTGCTTTAAATTTTTTAAATATTTCTTATTCTAAGTCTTGACTATTCAGGAAACAATGCCAATCCGAGGAATGGTAAACGCAATTGGTGACAATTGTTACCCTCATCAAGGGGAGATAGTCATACACACAAACCAAGGAGAGCGTAGCCTCGCGCCCCGCTCGCTTGATTTGAAGATTTTTGTGGGTAACGGAAATTTTTTTAGTCAGACACATAGCGAACTATCAAGGGAACTCATCTGGCTCCAGTGTAATCACTTTGAGCATGAAATTCTTCCATCGTGGCTTTCATTGAAAAAATTAAGAATTTTAGAACTTTTCAAGTCTTGGATTTTAGAAGATTTGTGGGAACGTGATGCAGATGTAAGTATCTTGCTTTATGATTCTTTAAAAATGTTCCTTGGAATTTTTAAAAAAATTTATCCTATGTTAATTGTATCGAAAATTGGTTGCAGGCTCCTTTGCAGCTAAGAGAGTTGGTTATTCGTCCATGCAGTTTGCGAGGATTTCCAAGGTCAATAGGACATCTCAAGAATTTAAAAAAGATAGTAATAGGTGGAAATGATCTCAAGTGTATATCACTGAGCGGCCTGCCAGAAGAGTTTTGTCATCTCCAATCGCTGGAGCACCTGGAGATGAATATCTGTACAAATCTGACATCCCTGCCGAGTAATTTCGGCGAGTTGACAAATCTGCAACACCTAAATTTGATTGGTTGCAGCAAGTTGAAGACGTTGCCATATTCTTTTAAGAAGCTGACACTCCTGGAATATCTTAACTTAGACAACTGCTGCGAGCTCATCATCAAGTCGGAGTTACACGTTCTGGAAAACATGTCAAAGCTCAGTTATTTGAATCTTAACTGGTGCGAGAAATTGGAAGAGTTGCTCCTCCCAGAAGTGGCTTCCTTAACAGAACTCTATTTAGAGGGAACCGGCTTGAAGGAACTGCCAGCTAACATCTTTCGGCTAACCAAGTTAACCGAGTTGGTGATAGGGAGTGAGTTCTTGACAACATTGCCAAACTCTGTTGGGAATTTGTCTTCCTTAACTAGACTTACAATCAAACGGTGTTTGAAGTTGGAATCTTTACCGGATTCTCTGGAGCAATCATTTATCCATCTTCAAAGGTTGGCAATACAAGAGACCCCAATCAACGAGTTAAGTTTTGGGTCAGGGTGCATGCTCAAGACGACACATCTATGGGACACGAAAGTGTCTAATATTTCAATTTCTGGAGATTGCTGTCCCTTCCTTGAGACTCTTAAACTTTCTTATGATAAGGATTTAAGGGACTTGGAAACCTTGCCAGCAACATTGAAGACCATAGATGTTTATGAGTGCCACAAATTGGAGAAGATAGAAGGTTTAGGAAATCTGAGATCACTGGAGACGCTCAGGATAAATGACTGTCCAAAATTAGATGGGCTTCCAAGTCTTTCAGAATTAACTTCTCTTAAAGAATTTGATTTGCGAAAGTGCCACAAATTGGAGAAGATAGAAGGTTTAGGAAATCTGAGATCACTGGAGAGGCTCAGGATAAATGACTGTCCAGAATTAGATGGGCTTCCAAGTCTTTCAGAATTAACTTCTCTTAAAGAATTTCATCTGCAAAAGTGCCACAAATTGGAGAAGATAGAAGGTTTAGAACGATTGAGATCACTGGAGGAGTTGGAAGTGCGCACCCGCTGGAAGGCGCCGTGTATGGTCAGGTGGGAGCAGTGTGAGAGATTGAAGCGGCTGGTAGTCGTAGCAAACGACAGATCAGCTGTTGAACCATTCATCAGCAACATACAGGTAATGGAAAATAGTTGAATTAGAAATATGAAAGTATATTTATTATTAAGAGTAATCTGATTTTATGCTGGCTGTGCCTTTTGAAAAAAAAAAAATGCAGAAATGGCCAAGGGATGTGATAATATGCACGAGGGCAGTGTTTGATGTGGGCTCACTGAAAAACTCGTTTGAAGAATTGTCAAATGTCTCTGTTCTTCACTACTCTGTAGTTGAATACAATGAAGTTGAAGAAGAATACTCTGAAGTTGAAAAAGAATTTGAAGAATACTACTCTGGATTTGAAGAAGAATACTCTGAAGTTGAAAAAGAATTTGAAGAATACTACTCTGAATTTGAAGAAGAATACTCTGAAGTTGAAGAAGAATACTCTGAATTTGAAGAAGAATACTCTGAATTTGAAGAAAAATACTCTGAAGTTGAAGAAAAAGTTGAAGAAGAATACTCTGAAGTTGAAGAAGAAGTTGAAGAAGAATACTCTGAAGTTGAAGAAGAATACTCTGAAGTTGAAGAAGTTAAAGAAGAATACAAATATAGCCAATGGTTAGAATTGAGGAGGCCGGAGAGTTCCGCCAATGCCAATGCCATTCTGATATGTTTTATTATAGATTGTGTTTATCCCGACTTAAATGTCCATATAATACCGTCGTCTTTAGACGACGAGTATTTTACAACAGAAATGAGTGAAGGAAAATGGGTATGGATGGGCGTCTTCACACAACCTTCAGAGTGGCTTCAGTCAAACCAAGAGAACATTTGGGCATTCAATGAGGAGGCCGAGTTGGTCAAAGGAGGAGTAAAAGTGGAAGAGGCATGGTTAGTGAAGGGCGAAGAGGGGAGCATAGTAGAGGCTTTCCATCAGCTTTGGGCAAGTGTAATGAATGCTCCACTATTTTCACTTACATAAAAAGTATAGAGTATTGGGGCAGTTAGAGAAGGCAGGGGTCGACGGAGGAGTAAAAGTGGAAGAGGCATGGTTACCGAAGGGGAAGAGGAGAGCATAGTAGAGGCTTAGCATCCCCTTTTCAGATGTAATGGGGGAGCATTGTAAAAGTAACTGTAAATTTTTTTTTCTTTATTTTGTAAAACTTTTGTTTTGTGTAATGAGTGAGTGATGATTTTGAAAGGAAATATTAGATATTTGTATTCATTCAAAGGAGAAAGAAGTTGAGGTGGTATAGGAAAGGGGATTATAATAACCATCTACAAGTAATTGAATGTTGAACTAGTTTTATCCATAAAATGGTAATTATAATTTTTTGTATTTATAATTTATAATTTATAATTTTTAAATTTGAATTTTTATATATATGGTTATTTATATTTAATATAAATAAATGATTCATAAAGGTATATAGATAATAGATAGAATGACCTTACAATGTTTTTTTGGTTTAGATGAGTATCAAATATGAATATTTTATAAGGAAGTATTTATGAAATACATGCATTCATGTCAAAGAAGTGGTATGAGAAGAGGCAAGTCTAATGGAGGATTTCCATTGACTTTTTTAAGCTCTTCAAGGATGTATGTGTCAACAAATTCTATTCATATAAAAAGTAATATATATTACAAAGTCTAAGTTAAAAATCTTATTACAGAAAATAATTTTAATAACTTGATAAATTATATAACATTATTTTGATGAGTGCTTCTGGATTCAGTTAAACCTAAAAGCACTCATCACAAGTTTATGGACCGTGGAAAACTCATGCTACATAGTCTAATTATAACTAGCAATTGGACCCATAGGTTCAATGGGCACATCGTTAATTTTATAATCATAGTAAATTTTTGTTAAAATATGTAATTTACTTAGTCAAATCTTCAATAATATGAAAGATGATACAGAGTGTATGAGCATTAGTCAACAAGGTCAGGGCGGGTAGAGTTTCAATCATTTAATTATAAAAAAATGTTGAAGCATTTAATTATAAAAAAATGTTGAAGATAAATCTAATATCACAAGGGTTATATCATACCCCTAAGTTTTCGTATCCATCACAATTAAACATAATAAGATTAAAATGGAACAAATTGAAAATCACATCTTTTTTTAGATGAATAGTGAAGTTACATATAATAATTATTTATAGAACTTAGGAAAGTTTGAAGTGTTTCATGAAAGTTAACAATGCCCAAGGTATTTGCTTCTTTTAGACTGAATGGCATGAATTATTGCCCAATAATATATCATTTTGAAGAATACTGTTCTTCCTAGAGCACTTAAACACTGAATCTTACATTTGTAATTATAGTTGTTTTAATCTTTAGGTTGTTTGTGAAGACCTTCAAGAGAAATATTACTAAGGTCCTTTTCATATTTCCTTAGCTTACAAGCCTATAGTGGAGGCTGCTACCACTCTTCAAATAAATGAAGTCAAAATACAATAAATTGAGTAACTACAAGTTATGTTTGTACCCCTTTAGCTCATTAATTGTGGAAGATAGGATGTTTCCCTCAATTGTGGAAGATATAATGTTCATGTTTATTCTCAAGGTTAAGATGTTTGTCCACTATTGATCCTTAATGTGGAATAAGGACCATGAAGCCTTGATGTTTTAACATTTGTCCACTTTTGCCAGTTAATTTTGTAAGCAATGTCCATGCAGCCTTCAATGCTGAATTTCTTAGGCTCTGCTAAAAAACACTGTGTACAAGGGCTCTTCAAATAGGGAATGGAAACATCAATGTTTGCAAGGACTCTCATATGATACATCAAACATCTGATATTTAGTATGTCAGGAAAAATAGTCTTGATGACACAATTATATTTTTCCCAAAGAAATAAATTGGAATCTAAAATTAAAATCAGTTACTGCCATCACATGAGAGACGATAGGATACTCAAAATAGTTAATGTTCTGTCTGCAAATAGTGCTATACAAAAGTTTGTCTTTAAATGGTTATCAAGTTTAGGCGCATACCAAGCCAATAAACAATTACTATGATGAAAACAAAATTATTGACAACTGTTCATTGTTAGAGTGAGAATAGTAAATTGAGCTGATATATTGGGGCATTACAGGGAAATTAATTTATTTTGAAGTCAATAAACAGTTACTATGATGACATTGTTTTAGAACTATGATATTAATCTTACATTTGTTTTAGAACTTTTCTATGGCTGCTGGATTAAGCCCACCACTTAATGGCTTGGTATGCGCCTAAAGAGGATGGAGTTGCACTCAAACACTTAATCTTACATTTGTAATTGTAACAATTCATACAATTTACAATAACATCAGTCCATATTTTAAATATGAACCCTAATATGGACTGTACAGATATGGTTGGATACTATAAGAATATATCCAAAAACCAAAAAAATTTATTTAAAGGAAAATCAAAAACCCTAAACAACTGTAAAAAGCTCTAGAAAAGTTCTAAAACAGTGTCATTTGAATTTTGAACCATAAACAAATGTGTAGTTTGAGCAACATGCAACAAGTATCTGTTAATGAATTTTTCATTCTTTATCCCTGTGATAAGTATGTTGTTCCTGCATTTACTTTTGTTGTTCCTATGTTTTTTGCTACTACATTTTCTATTTGTGTGAGAATGTTAAAATCTTTAGGTTAAAGACGCATTTATAAAGATTTCAAAACTCTAGGTACCATGTTAAAGCTAAAGATCTAGCTCTTAGATGGAACAATACAAGCCTCCCACAATAAACTTGCCTGCCAAAGTCATTAAGAGATATCATGTGTATTGATGTTTTAGCGGCGGGAGATATCCTTCTCCCAAATTTAAATAATGAAAAGTCACATATGAAGAGACACCAAAGCATATAAAGAGACGCCAACGCATATGAAGAGTCATCTTGATTTGTATATATACATCAATTCAATTACTTCATTCGCACCTGCAACAGAAGTTCGCCATTCCATTAGCAGCAGACCAGATTTCAAGGGGAAGCATATTTATTTGTTTCAAAGAGAAGTGTCTCCATTCTTTGTATATACTCAGCCTTGTGTAAGGCCCGATTCTGTAAGCAGATTTCTGCTCCTTTTTCTGATATATAAGAAGAGATTATTTGCTAGGTTTTTCTCCCTCGAGTAGGAGGGTTTTCCTAGGGTAAACATTGTGTTCATTGTCTTATGTGTTGCATTTTTTGATTGCTTACATTTCTGATCCTAAAACTAACAATGTGTTTATGAGCTTCAGGGGAGAAATGTGAGAAAGACTCTGGTCGATTCTCTTTGAAGCTCTCTCTGCAGGATAGAACATGAGACATATAATTGTGGGTGACATCGAAAGAGTTGTGTAATAGAGGGATTCTTTGATTCCAAAATAAGCATTCAAGATAGATATGATAATCCCTAGAATTTCACACTTGGTAGATCTTTCACTCAATCTCTTCTTATCTTGGGGATCGATATTAACAGTGACGAACTGGTGGGATGAAACGGTGACTAAAGTGATGTGGGTGATTGGAGTCAGAGACCAAATCGATAAATCAAACCCAGTCATGTTGGTGATTAAAGAGAGATTGGATCGTAACTGAGAGGAATGAGAGACCAAACAAAATCTTAGGAGCTTTCTAGTCTTTGCTAGATTTTCCCTGTTAGCTTTTAATGTAGAAGAATTGTACCATCCACTAGTGTTATAATGAATTAAAATGTTCAATAATAAATAAGATTTTTTTTTGTTTCTCAACATTTATGACATTGTTTCAAAAAATCTATGGTCAAAATTTGTTTGATGGTAGTCTTTTAATTTGGACCATCGATTTATATATTTCATGTAGTGCTCCTCACTAAAGGAATGCCTGTCGGCGTAAAAATAAAAAAAATATTATTTTTCCAATAATTAACATATATAAAATACTAGTTAGCTACTTTGTAACTTTCCTGCTCAAAACAGTGTTTGAACGCACTTCAGTCATGGAGTCGTCAGCCCAGGGGGGCCCCTGCCCCCTCTCTGGGCCTATCGAAGATCCCTCTGGATGTCGGTACTGACTTGGTCAATACTGTCAAACCCATTTCCCCAACCTCAGGTTTAGACCCTAAGGCTTGGAAACATGCCCTGCTAAGGGAGCCTAGTAGGTCAGTAGAAGATTCTGAAGCCCCTGTGTAGCCACAACTTGAGAACAAAATATATTTATTGATCCTCGGCCGGATGATGGACAAAATAACTTCATCCTTGGAACTCTCCCTAGTTGGTAAGTTCCAAGCCTTTAGGCCCATCATTGACATGGTGCGCCGCTAGATTTCCACTAGATGGCACCTCAAAGGCAGTGTGTTGACTAGTGCAATGTCAGGAGGCCTCTTCCTCTTTAAGTTCACGACCAAAGAAGATTTGGTTGCAGTTTTGGCGGAAGGGCCTTGGTTGTACAACAAACACCATCTCTGTTTGGGACGTTGGAATCTGGGTTTCAACGTAGCTATGGAACTCATTAGATGAGCTCCAGTCTGGGTTCGGCTCCCTGGTCTCCCGCTGGAATACTGGGATGAGGAGATTTTCACCTGGATCGGCAACTCCTTCGGCAAATTCATTGCATTGGACATCATCACCAAAAATAAAACCAGGTTGGTTTTTGCTAGGTTTTGTGTAAGTGTTGATATTCTTAAGACTCTTCCAAATACTATTAAGCTGAAATCAAAATATGGCTGTTAGGAGAAATAACTCATGTAAGAAAACTCTACTTCCTTCTGCCAAAATTGCTCTAAAAAGGGACACCTGGTCATGGAATGCAAGAAACTAAGGCCTCCTGACAAACAAGGCCCGACAAAGGAAAGAATGGAGGAAGAATATCCTTTCAAGGAGGATTTGTTGGAAATTCTCAAAAACTCAAACAAAACTCCTGCCCAAACTGAAACCCTGACTCAAGAACGTCTGGTCAAGGCCCCTCACGAGCTGCAGTTAGTTCTGGTAGAGGTCCAAGAAGTAACCCCCTAGACTTGGAAGAAACAAAAGGAGAGTTACGAACTCCAGAAGAAGTGTCCCCTAGGATTTTGGCCACTAGGGATGAAAGTTTCGTCGAAAACCAGTCTACAAATTTTGGGGCACAGAAGTCAGTGGATCCACAGCCTGAGGTCCAAGGAAGTTCAGAGATAGCCATTATATCTCCCATCAGAGTTCTTTCCCGGGAGCCAGTACTAGTAACCAGGGAGGGTGGATCACACCCAAGAGGAAAGGGAAAGGAACCAACAAGAAATCGACTAATGTGGGCGCTGAGGATAGAGCAGGACGACCCTCCCAGAGGGAAACTAGATCAAGGGAAGCAACCAAAGAAATCACCAATGGAAGGCAAAGCACCTTGGAGGCTCTCTCCAGAAAAAACACGTAAATGAAGATTATCCCTTGGAATGTGAGGGGTCTTAATAGCCCCCCAAAACAACTCATGATAAGGAGTTGTATCTATGACAATAATGTGGATTTTATACTGCTTCAGGAAGTTAAAATGTTTGAGGAAAATTTCAAGAAGATAGCTAGCAATATCTGGCCCTTAGTGGACTATGTTATCATTCCTGCTATGGGAGCGTCAGGGGGGCTTGTTACCATGTGGATCAAACATAATGCAATGGGGAGCTATTGTTCTCATAGTAAGAATATCCTAGAAGTCATATGCACGATGAATGATACACCCTGGATGTTGATCAATATTTATGCCCCCAACACCAAAAATGGCAGAAAAGAACTTTGGGAAGAACTAAGCATTAAAATCAATGATGAGAGAAGAACTTTATGGATGGTGGGGTTGTTGAGTTCTTATGACTCAGATTACAGGCATCGGCAAGAGCTGCTCTGTGTCTCAGCGATCTCTTGTTCTTGGTCGAGAGTCCTTTGTTATCATCCTGACAGAATACTATCGGCATACCCATGTTGGGCTTTACCGATGACATGTGTCACACCGATGGTAGCTAGGTCTATTGGACGGGCTTGAACTATTGAAGGTTGGTGTCGACAAGATCTCTTCGATCGGTGCAGTGTTGAGATGTCACTTCGATGTTAAGTATCTCTCTGATGGAAGTTGGTATCGATATCGGCATGAGGATTACTATTGGCGTGCTGTGGATATCTTCCTCCAATGCGTTGGGTCTTACCGATGAAGGGCTAGTGGCATTCTCTATCGGGCTGACTTTCACTATCGGCGAAGGCTTGTGTTCTCTCTCCGGTTGCCTTGTGTTTCTCTGATAAACTGCTGAGGGTTTGGATCGGCAAGATTATAACTATCAATGCAGTTTCAAAATGTCTTTCCGTCGGCTAAGGTCTTCCCGATGTTGGGTGAGCGGTACACTGCTTGGTGTTGTCGGCAAAAGTGTCGACGGTTATCTTACATGTGTTCGGGTATATAAACCCGGATGTCCAATTCAAACTAGTGTATGTGGGACTAATGGGTTCTCACATATATGCGAACGGTCATAAATGACTATTTCGATGGTGACACTGAACAGTAACTGAATCAATTATTTTTTGGTCAGTTGCATGAGAATTCAATAAGATTGCAAAAGCAATGGGTAATCAAGAGAGTAATGTTGTGAGTTCAATCTGGTGAGCTCTGGTTTTCTTCTTTGGTGAAGTCCTATGTTGTATGTTGTACGCAGCATGATAACAGTATGTGAAGGGCATGAATCAAGAAGAGAAAGAACATAGTACATGTGTAGGGTGATGTCCTGTACTGTATGCTATTTGCGACATGATAACAGTATGAAGGACTAACCCAAGTGCTGGAGAACTTTGTGTAGGGTTATGCTGTCAGTTATTCTTCTAGAGGAGCAAGATGTAAATCTCCATGAGAGGCTTAGTGCCTGAATTGTATTGTAACTGTATTTTCTATTGCTGAATAATACAATGGCGATCTGGGCTTTTTGGAGTGTGGTGTTTTTAACCCGTAAGGGTTTTCCCCACGTATATCTGTGTCTCTTGTTCTATCTTTTGTGTTAACATTTCTGTTAATTGAAATTAGATCTTGTTGCTTGTATTTCCTCTAAGGGTCAATGTTGGAAATGAACTATGTCTGATTACGCTTTGTGGCATAGTTGTGCGTGTTTTTGAAGCAATTGAAAAGAATTTAAATCTGTTGAAGACACCACTGTTCTTAGAAATACGTTCTGAGATACTCTCATTTCCTTACAAGTGGTATCAGAGCTGGGATCTGCTTTGTTGCTCACATATGTATGTTTGTGTGCTGCATGTGTTTGCATGTAAAAGTTCCTGGTGTATAAGGTCTGGGTATTCCTTCTGTGATGATTTCTTAGTGTGACAGGCTTGAGGAAATATGAAGGAATCGACTGATGCTTTGATCCTTGTTTTGAGTGAAGTCTGGTAGTTGATCTTGTCTTCATGTTACAACAAGCGCTTGAAGGATGGTGAAGATGGAGATACTGGAGTTGGTCATATTGAAATTATGTGTCCTAGTTGGTAGCGGTATAATTCTGATGCATGGGGTGGAATATTTTACTCTATGGTTGAGATGCAACAAATCTCTTTATTGGGTGTCTGTGTGAGAGGCTCTCTGATGATATGAAGAAGTTTGTGTTGCTGCTCAGCCATGGAGTATTGTGCTTATGCTGGGATTTGTTCCTAGTATTGGAAGGTGCTGATCATGTGATGTCCTGGTTGCATTTTGGTTATGGAGTTGTTCCTTTTGAGGTCTGGAAGCTTCTGACATAACCTGACATTCTCTCTTGGATGCTTGTACATGATGGTGGTCTTGGAATTGGTCTGAATCAGGCCTACAGTTCCTGAATTTTCTAAATCCTTGTGGTTGTTTTGTACTTGCATCGAAAGGGTTTAATAGATTTTCCTTAAAATCTATGATGCTCATCTATGTTAATCTTTTTCTAGTTTGAACTATTATGGTGTTTTGGTTTCTGAATATAGAATCTACCAGATGTGAAAAAGATATGGATGTGCATGGGTGTTTTTCAAACACATTGGTTTTGCAGGTTTTACACGGTCAAGAGAAAAACTTGTGGTTTTGTGAAGTTGCAGTTAAGCTATTCCTATACCCTTTGCTTCTGGGGTGTTGCTAGATGATATAGTTGCAGTTTTGCATACATGCTCTATGCATGGTGTGAGGAGGTGCTATGCATGGTGTGAGGAGGTGAAATGCTTTCTCTGCATGGGAGTACTGGTAAGTGATAGGTCACTCAGTATTTCTGTGGTAATATTTCTGGTTTCTTGACTATGGTGCTCAAATTGTGGACATGTTTGGCTAATCAGATTTGTAAGTAATCTGGTGTTTGAGTCATGTTGTCTACATTGTTATCTATTCCTTGAGATCTCAGTTTTGCAGTTTCTAGTGCAATAGTGGGTTTGCATGTTTCAGTATATTTGGATCTACGAGTTATGCAGTTTTTTAGGTGTGTACAACCTATTGATTGCAGTGGGATAACTCGGAAGTGGACGGTCTATATCCACAAGATTGATTATGTGATTACGCAGACTTGTTAGCTGACCTTGTCTGTGGTCACTTGTGCATTGGTGTGCCTACTTTGGGATGAGAGGATGGATGTTGTAGAGTACCTGAATAGTTGGTTATGGAGACCTGTAGCATGTGTATCATGATGTCATGTATAGCCTAGATACACAGTTCTGTGTAAGCTATTGACAATGATAGTGTATTTCCTTGTTTTGGAGATCTTTGTGCCACTTGGTTTTATTGTCACATGGACATGTTAATGTGTGGACCTGGAGGATTTTTAGATTAGGAGATGTTTAGTCATGATGCTTGGAAAGATCAGTTGTCACAGTTCAGTGGGAGCTTTAGCAATGACTGCAGTTTCATCACTTAGTGGTGAATGATATTCTTTAGTGTTGCAGATGTTACTAGGAGGAGCTCTTAGATCCTGTTGGTACAAAAGGGTTCTTTTGCATTTGCAAGGGCACTATTTGAGGATGTGTAACATCTTGGAGTCATGAAGGATTCATGAAATCCTTGGCTAAGGTGTTGGTGCTTGACATGTGATGTTGGTTTAGAGTTTGGTTTGTTTCATGTCATGATATTTTTTTAATTTCTATTTTTTAGTTTTGACATGATACATTGCTCTTGAGACCATGGTTATGTTCACTTGGAGAATGTAATCTCCTAAGGGGGATGGTAAGATCATGATGTCATGATAAGTTCCCGGTTCAGATGATTGGAGCTTTGACAGTGGTCTGGTAACTTCTCTATGTTTGGGTACATTTATTATTTTCTTGATTACTTCATAGTGGTGTAGTGATGTAGTTGGAGTTTAGCATGAGGTGAAGGTACTCATGGATACATGGAGAATAAGGTGAGACTGTATATGATGTGCTTAATCAGAGTTTGCAGCAGGAAGTTCGAGGAGTCTTTACCTTGGTTGAATGTGAATTCAACAAAAGATCTAGAGGAAATTGTTCTTGGAGAAAGTCATTGGGACTTGGATATCTTGGAAGAACATTCTCATTCCCCACTCTTGGTCTACTCGACAAGTTTCACTTGAGAGGTATTTCCCATTATTTCTCTTAGGTGTTTTATGCTTTCTTTCATAGATATGGATCTTGAACTGCTGATATATGGTTCTGGAGGATTCATTGTGAGAGATGGATAGCATGATTAATCTCCTTGTGCATTTGAGTTTAAGATATCATTCATTGATGAGAATTGTTAGGAGATGGTTTTATGGGTTGATTTCCTAAAACAGGAAATGAATTAGTTTGATCTTCTTTGGTTTGAGAGGCTCACATCCATGTTAGTTACATGATTACATATGTTGTATTTGATCTGGGAGATTGAATGGTTGAGTGTTGTTATGTTGTTCTCTTTGGGGTGTTTTGAAGGAGATCATACTTGACATAGTTAGCATTCAGAGGTGTATGTAGAAGGACTGTCTATAGGTATATGATGTGCAGAGTTACTCTCTATGGTCTTAGTTATTTTTCTGATGGTGTGTTTCACATTACATTGTTTTGAGGTTTGTTCGGAGTTGAAGTGATCACTAGTTTGTGATCATGTGCTTTCACTTATGTCCTTGGGTGATAGCATGAAGGTTTTGTTATCTCTTTCATTGTTGGGTGTGAAGAACTTGAGAGGTTTCTAGATTGGTGGTGAGATGTATAGGTTATTGATTTATAGATTTTGCATATCATAGTGGATGTTTCCTTGGTACTACATGATGTTTACACTTTCTATGTGATGCTATTGGTGGGCTTTTGTATGTCATGATCTTTTTCAGATCTGCATTACCCATGCAGTGGGAGTTCTTGGATGTGTTTGGTCTTCTTTGACTAAGCTTGTATTGGCAATTGATGGGTGTATATGTAGGTGGCATGAGTCTGCTGATATGAATACCTTCAAGGTATGGATGATTGGATGGATTAGCACTTGTTGTGTGTGCTATTTTCAGTCACGTGGGTTTTGTTCAGTTGGATGGGTGCAGTCTGTTTTCTGATTATTGTTCTAGCTGATGTTCTTTCTTGTTTCTGGAGGATGTTTTCATGGCTGTGTTCTGGAAGCTTTGAAGTTGATGTTATGAAGCTTATGTGTAGCTTGTGAGCACAGTGGAGTGGTGGCAGTATTATCTTTGGTTCTTTGACTTGGAGCATTGATGGTTTCCTGTAATTCGTTCGTCAAGTGGGAGAATGTTGAGTTCTTATGACTCAGATTATAGGCATCGGCAAGAGCTGCTCTGTGTCTCAGTGATCTCTTGTTCTTGGTCGAGAGTCCTTTGTTATCGCCCTGAGAAAATACTATCAGCATACCCATGTTGGGCTTTACCGATGACATGTGTCACACCGATGGTAGCTAGGTCTATTGGACAGGCTTGAACTGTTGAAGGTTGGTGTCGGCAAGATCTCTTCGATCGGTGGAATGTTGAGATCTCACTCCGATATTAAGTATCTCTTCGATGCAAGTTGGTATCGATATTAGCATGAGGATTACTATCGGTGTGCTGTGGATATCTTCCTCTGATGCGTTGGGGTCTTACCGATGAAGGGCTAGTGGCATTCTCTATCGGGCTAACTTTTACTATCGGTGAAGCCTTGTGTTCTCTCTCTAATTGCCTTGTGTTTCTCTGATGAACTGTTGAGGGTTTGGATCGAAAAGATTATAACTATCGGTGTAGTTTCGAAATGTCTTTCCATCGGCTAAGGTCTTCCCGATGTTCGGTGAGCGGTAGATTTCTTGGTGCTATTGGCAAAAGTGGCGATGGTTATCTTACATGTGTTCGGGTATATAAACCCAGATGTCCAATTCAAACTAGTGTATGTGGGACTAATGGGTTCTCACGGATATGCGAATGGTCAGAAACAATTGTTTCGACGGCTGAACTAAACAGTAACTGAATTAATTACTTTTTGGTCAGTTGCATGAGAATTTGATAAGATTGCAAAAGCAATGGGTAATCGAGAGAGTAATGTTGTGAGTTCAATCTGGTGAGCTCTGGTTTTCTTCTTTGGTGAAGTCCTATGCTGTATGTTGTACACAGCATGATAACAGTATGTGAAGGGACTGAATCGAGAAGAGAAAGAACATAATACATGTGTAGGGTGATGTCCTGTACTGTATGCTATTTGTGACATGATAACAGTATGAAGGACTAACCCGAGTGCTGGAGAACTTTGTGCAGGGTTATGCTATCAGTTATTCTTCCAGAGGAGCAAGATGTAAATCTCCATGAGAGGCTTAGTGCCTGAATTGTATTGTAACTGTATTTTCTGTTGCTGAATAATACAATGGCGATCTGGGCTTTTTGGAGTGTGGGGTTTTTTACCCGTAAGGGTTTTCCCCACGTATATCGTGTCTCTTGTTCTGTATTTTGTGTTAACATTTCTGTTGATTGAAATTAGATCTTGTTGCTTGTATTTCCTCTAAGGGTCAATGTTGGAAATGAACTATGTCTGATTCCGCTTTGTGGCATAGTTGTGCATGTTTTTGAAGCAATTGAAAATAATTTAAATCTGTCGAAGACACCACTGTTCTTAGAAATACGTTCTGAGATGCTCTCATTTCCTTACAGGGGTGAGATTTCAACACCCCAATTTACCCCTCAGAAAAAACTAGGGGAATAATGGACTACTCTGATAGCATGGTGGACCTAGTGGACTTCCTAAGGCGGACTTGGCTTATGGACCTAGAAGTCAAAAAGCAACTCTTTTCCTGGACTAACAGAAGATAGGGGGACCAGCTGATCCAGGTCAAGCTTGATAGATTCTTGGTCTCTTCCGACTGGAATGTGATTCAAAACTCTAACCTATATGCTCTTCCTCACACAATCTCTGATCATAACGCCCTCATTCTTGATTGGGTTGAGGGAAAACCTAAGGGCCCTTTCCTGTTTAGATATGAAGTGATGTGGGCTACTCACCCAGACTTCAAAAATTGCATTGCGGATTGGTGGAGAGTGCCCATTCACAGATCTCCTATATGCTCTCATTTCCTTACAGGGGTGAGATTTCAACACCCCAATTTACCCCTCAAAAAAAACTAGGGGAATAATGGACTACTCTGATAGCATGGTGGACCTAGTGGACTTCCTAAGGCGGACTTGGCTTATGGACCTAGAAGTCAAAAACCAACTCTTTTCCTAGACTAACAGAAGATAGGGGGACCAGCTGATCCAGGTCAAGCTTGATAGATTCTTGGTCTCTTCCGACTGGAATATGATTCAAAACTCTAACCTATATGCTCTTCCTTGCACAATCTCTGATCATAACGCCCTCATTCTTGATTGGGCTGAGGGAAAACCTAAGGGCCCTTTCCTGTTTAGATATGAAGTGATGTGGGCTACTCACCCAGACTTCAAAAATTGCATTGCGGATTGGTGGAGAGTGCCCATTCACAGATCTCCTATGTTTAGACTCACACAAAAAATCATATTTGTCAAAAATAAGGTCAAGGGATGGAACATATACTACTTTGGGAACGTGATGAATCAGAAAAAACACATCTCGAAAAGACGCATGGAAGTTAAAGATAAGATGGCTAAGGGGGATGGTTCCAAAGATAACTATAAAACTGAAGAAGATCTCGTCAAAAACCTGAAGGACATAATTAGAAGAGAAGAAATCTTCTGGAAACAAAAGTCTAGGATTCAATGGCTGAAGGAGGGAGACAGGAACTCAACTTTCTTCCACCAGTCGGCTATGAAACATAGAAAAAGAAACAAAATCACCAGATTGATAGATGAAAAGAACAGACAAGTTGAGGATGACAGGGAACTAGGAAGAATTGCCACTAATTACTTTTGCAACTTCCTAGCTGAACAAAACAATAGAGCTGATAGTGGCAATGACAACACTCTCTTGGACTGTATTCCTTCAATCCTTTCAAAGGAAGATAATGAGGGGCTCCTCAAACCTGTTACAGATGAGGAAGTCAGGGCAGTGGTGTTCTCTATGAGGGCCTTCAAAGCTCCTGGGCCAGGTGGGTTCCCCTCGGCATTCTTCCAATATTTCTGGGATATTGTGGGATTTGATGTTACCTCTATTGTTAAAGACTTCTTCAGGACAGGTAAGTTCCTTAAACAAATTAATGCAACTTTTATTGCTCTAATCCCCAAGAAAAAGAACACTGAATGTATGACAGATTTTTGTCCCATTAGTCTTTGCAACACCATTTATAAAATTATCACGAAAACCCTAGTTCTCAGACTCCAACCGTTGCTGGACAACCTCATCTCAGATTGTCAAAAAGGTTTTGTCCCTGGGAGATAGATTCTAAATGCTACGATCTCGACCCATGAGATCTTTCATTTTATGGAAAAAAGCAATAACCCGAGCATGGCCCTCAAATTGAATATTTCTAAAGCCTATGACAAAATCTCTTGGAAATTCTTGTTCAAAGTCCTTATGAAGTTTGGATTCAATGACAAGATGATTAACTTGATGAAGGTTTGCATCACCACGGTCAAGTACTCGGTCTTGGTTAATGGTACCCCTAGGGGTTTCTTCGAAGCAGGTAGAGGGATCCGCCAGGGTGACCCCCTCTCTCCTTACTTATTCATAATGATGGTTGAAGTGCTGGGAAGAAACATCATTTCCCACCTAGAGAGACATTCCCTCATTGGTGTTAGAGCTGCATCCACCTTGAGACCGCCGGCAATCCAACAGTTTGTTGATGATACTATGATTTTTGGCATTGCTTCGGTGGTGGAGGCAAATAGGTGGAATAATCTTCTTAACTTGTATGCAGAGGTGTCTGGTCAAAACATTAATTATGAGAAGAGTAATGTGTTTTTCTTCAATACGAAGGAGGACCTCCAAGCCAAGATTAGAAACATTCTTCAATGCAATCAAGTTGTTCTCCCGACCACCTACCTTGGGCTGCCTCTCACTGTGAAGGATGTGACCTTGACTTTCTAGAATATGATTATGGAACATATGCAGAAGAATATGGATGGTTGGAAAGGTAAATTGCTAAGTCAAGCAGGCAAACACCAGCTTCTTAAAGCTTCGCTAGAAGGTATTCCCACCTACTTTCTATCCCTGTTTAAAATTCCTAAGTACATGGCGGACAAGTTAGAAAGGATTCAAAGAAGTTTTCTATGGACTAGAATGGAGGAAAGGAAAAGAATCTCCCTCATTGCTTGGGACAGGGTGTGCCAGCCCAAGGGGTAGGAGGGTTTGGGAATCAGAAGAATTCATGGAATGAACAAGGGCTTACTGGCCAAAGTTGGATGGACTTTTCTTAAAGAGGAGAAAGACTAGATCCAAATAATGAAAGCCAAGTACCTTCAGAATGATCCCAATAGTGGAATCCTTGAAACTGAATCCCTTCCCAAAGGCTCTATCATTTGGAACAAAATGACTAAAACCAAAAACATGTTATTGCAAGGCATCAAGTGGAGGCCCAGAAAAGGAGATAATATTAGGTTCTAGGAGGATAACTAGTTAAGGGAGGGTCCCCTATCTGACAGAAGATACAGTAGCATCAAATAAAGAGAAGTTAGTCATTTTGGTAACCTGGTCTGCAATTACATTACGAGTCTCCCCCAAATTAGAGGACTTGGAAGAACATTTCTGAATACATCCTTAACCTGATTGAGAGGATAGAGTGCCAGAGTCTTCAAAAGGAACTTGACATTCACATAATCCCGGTCTTTCAAAGAGAAGACAAAATGCTATGGGGATAGGATCTGAAAGGTAACTTCTCAGTTAAGTCGGCTTACCAGCTACTAACCTACAGTGGACAGGTTAACCAGTTGTGGAAGAAAGTTTGGAATAGAAAACTTATTCCCAAAATCAATTTTTATTGGTGGGCTGTGGCACACAATAAGGTTTTGATCACTGATAATCTCAACAAAAGGGGGTTCCAAATGGTCAACAGATGTGTCCTATGTCTCAAGGAACAAGAGTCTATGTAGCATATATTATTCCACTGCGAGTTCTCAAAGAAGATTTGGGGAAAAACCCTCCAGAAACTTGAGCTTAATTGGGCTTTTCTAGAAAACTTTATGGACTTTTCCTTAAGCTGGGTCTCTCCCTTTTCTCACCCTAGGATAAGGGAACTTTGGAGATAGATACCGCCCCACCTTGGGTGGAGTGTGTGGAAGGAAAGAAATAATCATATTTTTTGGGATAAAACCCAACCTGCTAACGATGTGTTTTACTCCTTTTGCAGGGTTGTTGTTGAGAACACGTCCTCCTGCACCTTGTAGGTGGCTGAGAATCCCCCTACCGTTGTGGAAACTCAGATTGCCAAGAACTGGTGGCTGGAAGCTGATATGAACAAGGTTGACAATTCTGAAAAGATGTCCAAACTTCAAACTCGTTGGAAGCCCCCCCAGAGGGTGGTCCAAGCTCAATTTTGATGGGCTGGAGAAAAAGATTACGGGTCTGGCTAGTGGTAGTGGGATCTTTAGAGATAGTGAGGGAGCCTGCTTAGCTACCTATGCGGGTGTGATTGGTATCCAATCCAATAATGTTGCTGAGGGTTTGGCACTAATAAAAGGTCTGCAATTAGCACATGCTATGGGGATGGATATGCTTCAAGTCGAAGGAGACTCTGAAATTATCATTGACACAGCCCAGGGGAGGTCTACCAGTGGATGGAAAATGAAAAGCATAACGGAAGATATCATCTGCCTTCTATTCGGGTTCACTCACAAGGAGGTTGGACATGTTTACAGGGAGGGAAATAAAGCGGCTGATGTGTTGGCCAACTTAGGTCAGAGTTTGGACACTTGGCGTTGCTGGAGAAGCGCGAAAAACCTCTTGCAACAAATTCAAAATCTTATTGTCAAAGACTCTAGTCCTACCCCTAGTTACCCATGTACCTAAACCCTCACTACACTATGGTTAATTGGAATATTCAGCAGAGAGCTAGAATCCCCTGCCAGTTGGATACTCTTAGGAGAATTACGAAGGCACTGATGTGGCTTCTTTTTTGTACTTGCTATCGCCTGTAGATTGAAGATTGCACTAAAGTCACGCTAAGTTGGAGGCCCGTGGAGACGTTCCACCTGTCGTGGCACGTGAAGTCCCGGGACTGCTCGACGCTATGCAACACGAATAATGATGATGATCATTTATTGTTCCCCCATTATGAGAAGAAAGGTTTTGATAGTCTGCATAAGATGAATTATAGCAAGTACACCACCTCGACTGATGGGAAGGCTGTGAAAATCATTGCTACTATTTTTATCGGTATTGTTGGGAATGGGAAATGTAGAGGCTTAATTGCTAAGTTTTTTCTCACTTCCTGCTCTGCTAAGTCTGTTACCTCCAGGGTTTTTTTGCTTAAGATTGACGACTGTGTGATGGGGGGGATAGAACATGCACGGAGCCGAAGTTGTGCGAAGAGTTTAAACAAAATGAGACTGTCTGGCATATTTGTCAAGAAGGGGGTGTTGCTTCCTATCTGGAGTGCCTTTAAGGCTTCGACGAGAAACTTTCTGTTCAGCTCCTGCTAAGGTGGGCAATGTGACTATCGACATATTTGAGGGGATTGGTATGGCTATCGGCATGCCCTTTGATGGCACCAATCACCCTAGGAAAAGCAAAGTCTCTGATAATGAGGGCATGAAGACTTTTCTTAAGAAGGATGAGGTTCTGTACAACCTTCAAGGGGGTTTCGACAGGCAGAAGCTTCCTCAACCTTGGGACGAGGTATGTTTCATGATTATGAAATACTTTACTCTGGAAGGAAGGTTTAGAAGGTTTTTTCATTATCATTTCACGCTCCTAAATCATTTCAGACACAGTAAGATTATCAGTTTCCTATTTTACCTCCTCTCCTCCCTCGAGTTATCCATAATCATTGCTAAGGAACAACACACTTTGGACCCTAGTAAACCTAAACTCCCTCTTCACTAGGGGCTCATAATGAGGCTATATAAATTCAACCTTGCTCTTTGTCCTCCCCAAACCCTCACCCTTGCTAGACTTGAGTCGTCCCCATCTCCCAAAGCTACCAAGGAAATTTACAATTTGGTGATCATTACTGAAATTACCCCAGATTCCTATATTAAAACTGGTAAAAAGAAACCCTTTGTAATTACTAGCCCTAAGCCCTCCACTAAGGACCTGACCCCTAAATCCCCGACGGCTACCCCTACTAAGAGGAAAACTCTGCATGCTTCTCCTGCTCAGGTTACCTCCCTTAAGAAAATTTGTAGCGGCACGGTTGATGAAAGGGGTACTGGTAGTGGTACTAGGGTTTCTAAGCCCATGGTGGTGGAGGAAGTGAGTTTGGAGGAGGAAAGTGAGAATACTGACAGTGTGGATGAAGACTGCACCATTACTGAAAGAAAACCTAGGATTCCATCGGCTAGAAGATCCTCCAGACTTGCTGCTAAGCTGGCCCCCACGCCTCAACAATTGTCAGCTTTGAAAAAGGAATCCACTGAAGCTATGTTGATAGGGGACATGCAGAGGATTGAGTATAGTGAGTAGTAGGGTGAAGAATGGACTGAGGAAGTGAATAAGGAAGACTCGGGGGGTCAATAGGGTGAGGAAGAGTCGAAGAAAAAAAAGCAAAGGATGTCGATTGAGCAGCATGGCACTGGTTCTGAAGGAAATAACAAGGTTGACACTGAGGTGGCGGAGAATGAATTCTTGGGTGGTGAAATTTTTGTTAACAAAGAAATGAAAAGTGATAAGATTGTGGTGGAAGATGAGGGACCTAGAAACTTCCCTAAACTTAATGTTCATGGTTCAGACTTGGTCAATTCTAAGAGAGGGAAGAAAGGTAAAGGTAAAGGTAACCAGAAAAAAAGGTGCCAAAATCAGTAAGAACAAAGAGATTGAAGACTTGACGGCAAGGGTTAGCATGCTAGAGCAAAAATTTAGCGCTCTGGCAAAATTCTCTGCTAAGGTGATGCAAAGATCTGCCACGACCCTGGCAGTTCTTCAAGAGGCAGAGTTGGATGACAAAGGCAAGAAAGGCAAGAAGCTGAAGGATTACTAGGATGTCTTCCAGTTTCTGGTTGATGATTGGGACAAAATGTTTAATTAGCCGCTGGAGGCTTGTTTGTGTCTTTTGTTAGTCTACTGTCGAACTGTTGGTTCTGTGGTTTTTGTTTGTTTCGTTCTTCTGGTCTTTTGCTTAATCTCTGATGGTTGTTAAACTGTTATAGTTTCTGGTGTGACTTTTTTGGCTTTACTATTATGGGATCAACACCCTCTTTTGTCGCTTATCTAATCAAAAACATATATAAAATTAAATATTAATTATTTATACTATTGAACATTTTTATGATTCAATTTTAATTCACTACTGAACTAATTGTTATTATATTGTTATTGTTCAAATAAAAATCAAGTTCTAAAGAATTTATAAGAAATTAGACATATAAGAAACAAATTTAATAAAAGGTATATAATCTAATATTATATAATATTGAAAAAAATATACTGTCCTTGGCATCCACCTCATTCTAGTTATAATCTAATATTTTTTAAGATTTAAATAAAGAAAATTTATTTTTATTTTCTTGAGTTCATGTAAAGTCTAAAGTTTGAATCTAATAAAAACTAATGATATAATCTAACTAAAAACAAATTTAGCTATTACACGAGGATCAAGCTAACTCTGAAGGAGATCTTGCTGCTATCCAATCAAGAAGAGAAGAATATCCTTAGAGAGATCCTAATAAGTTATATACTAAGAAATTAGATGAATTTACAAAACTAGAACTATAAAGAATAGAAAAAAACTATTAATTTCTGGAAATCTAAAGATGATATCACAGAAATAAAAGTAGAGCAATAAAGAGCACAAAAATGGGAACATGGTACCAAAGTTGGAGAGTCTTAGCCTTGGATGTGATTTCTAGATAGATTTTGTATCTAGATATTCATTTATACTTTTTATGCAAATTAGGTTAGATTACAAGTTTGCATTTAACTATACAATACAAAATTGTGAACCGTGTAGTGCTGTCATCTAGATAGCAGTAAAACTTCACAAGTTCGTACTATACAGTTAAATACGAACCTACAATCTCATGTAGTTTGCATAAAAAGTCTAAATGAATATCCAAATACAAAATCTATCGAGAAATCACATGGATAATACATTTAAATGAAAGAAATTAATTAACAAGAGGAAGAAGGAGGATAAACAAACTCATGTGCATTTGAAACTTCTTCTTCTCTAACCTACACATCACAGAGAAGGAAAAAGGGTTGGGACTGCTTGGGGGCTTGCCTTAGTCAAGCCCCTATTTTAGTATTTCAACCTCCATAGATAGTCACTTTAAAACAATGAAATAAAGGTGTGTGCTCTTATTCCTAAGTTCGTCTAGGAAGATAAAAGAGTAGTGACAATAAACAAAAAAACCTAGAGATATTATCCTTGGTATGTGGGGAGTTAATATTCTAGTGTATGATTGAAAAGTAATGTGGTAGCCTACACCAGTGATTTGCCAAAATGTAAAAAAATCAATACATGTTGGTGTGAATAGGGTTATTACCTATCTAGTTTACCCCTTTTAGTGTGAATTAGGCACATTAGCTAACTAGTCATTATTTAGTGCTATTCACACATGTTCACATGTTAAGTTGATTTAGGAAGCATTCTACTTGTTTATATATGTTGATAGTTGTCTATAGTTGGCATCATACCCTATAGTTGTCTCATGTCATAGGATTAAGACACTTGTCACCATGACTACAACATCCTACATCTTATCCTTGTCTTTATAAGTAAGACATATCATGTACATTGTAACAACAATCTTTTTACATTCATTGATAGAATAGAATCATTCTCTCATTTGATCTCTCTTGTGCTTTCATGAAGTCCTAGATCTTGGGTGGCTACCATCATAACCAACTCTTACATGGTATCAAAGCTCTAGGAAGAATCATTTCTTGTTAGTCATTTTTTGAGAGATCTTGAGTGCAAATCATGATGGATCTTGATAGTTGAGTATGCTCTTCTCTTGCATCAAATGATGACCTAGAGAATCAGAAAGACTTGATAGAAAAACTAGATTTGGAGGGTTTTCCTCTTTGTGGCATTGTATTGTAGGTTTGTTTTGGAGCATGCTACTGCAAATCTAAGCACACGATTGTGTTTAGGAGGTTTAAAATAGTCAAAATCAACTTTTGTTTCATCCAGATCGAACATAGGAGGCCAAATCTATGAGGGTTTAAAGTTGGGAGGTGCATGCCAGATCCAACATGTACCTAATCTTTCATAGTAGTTTGGGTCAAATCTAACCCTATCGTGCTTAGGAGGCCCAAAAACCACAAGATCAACTGTCAATTTGTCCAAATTTGAGCAGTTGTCCAAAAAGGCAAAACATTTTTGCCCCCTCAGCCATATGGAATCTCACAAAGAATCTCTGCAGAATATTCCATTGGTGCAAGAGGAATCTTGTTGGCACAAGTGTACTGGTCACATTATTTTTTATTCACCAATTATAAGACGCTAGTTTATTAAAAAAAATTTACAAAATTATTTGGTTCTACAGGTTGTACCTGCGTAGCAGGGTACCTCCCTGTTGTTGTAGGTATCGACACCTCCAATGCGTGCCATGTGGCACGAGCCCCTTTACACGTGGGTGTTCATATCCTAGCCACCAATGATAAAACAACCCACCAACATAGAAAACCACCCGATAGTTAAACACTGTAGCGAAAAACGGCTCACCGACACCCACCAAACCATCTACGACAATTACCTTCACGTCTGAAAGCCCAATACATAGAGAATACCAAAATATTCTTTAGATATTCACCTACAAACTACCTACCAGCCCCTAAAAGTGGTTTAGCGCTTCTTTGAAGGAAGTTTTCAACTAAAACACAACGATTTCCATTAAAAAATAATTGTTTTGAAAAATTCTGACGATAGTTTTAGAATATTCAGAAGAATCTAAGCATTTTCTAGGATAATATTTTTTTCATTAGATGACATCATGGTAATGTCATAATACAATGGGTGATGTCACTTCTCGGGGACCGTACTAAATATTCCAACGGATGACATCATCATCTCAAAATCTTTGCTGGCATCATCATATCAACAGCTAACGTCATCAAACCAATGAATCTGGGGGAATATTGAAAGATTATGACCAAAGATTATGCTGATGTCAGCATTGCATTAGCAGACTTGGCCCAATTTGTCCCCCCTCCAATGAAGTTTTCATTTTGACAGTCCAACTTCAGAGGCTCATATCTTGCTCATTTTTCGCTCTGTTTTTCAAGTAATTTTTTTTGTTTGGGCTTGAATTTTATTGGATTTGCAGTGGTGGAATTATATATTGGTTTTGGTGCCTAGATTTTCTATAAGTTGTAGTTTTTCATCACTATACCTGAGTAGTTCCCATTTTTAGAACTTCAAAGGCTTCATTCGGGCTCATACAGTAACATTTTTTGGTGATTTTTTTTGAAAGTGCATAATTTTTTGAGTAATTTCCAAATCTACAATCAGTGTGATCTAATTTTACTTAGAAATATTACTTTTAGTTTTAACCCATTTTTAGCTTTTGCATTGTATCAAAATCAAAGACCACTTGTTTTAGCTTGTGGCAGCTGTAATCAGACTAATTATAAAGTCCCGCAATCATTTTTTGTTGGGGGGTGATCTCATTTATTGAGTAAAAGGGGTCATACTTGTGTTGTTATTTTTTTGTACTCTTCTATCATGGATCAAACCAAACTTTATCTACTCACACCATATAACTATCATGAGTGGAAAAATAAAATAGAAATTCATTTAAGAAGTTTAAAAATTCATAGAGTAACAATGGGTACAGAAACTAAACCAACAACAACTGCAGAAAAGAGAAAGTGGTACAATAGATGTGATCAAGCCTATGGATCATTCTGCTTGTCTATCTCTCCTAATCTCCTTTTTCATATTGAATCTCATAATACACCTAATGAAGTGTGGACTACCTTAGAGAATCTCTTTGGTAAGAAAGATACAATGAGAGGTTTCAAAATTAGAGAATGAATTAATTGGTTTGAATCTAACTAACTTTGCAAGCATCCAAGACTTCTTCACAAAGTTAAAATCACTTAGATTGCAGCTCAAAAATGTGGAATTGAGAAAGAAGACACTCAATTGATTCTTTCAATCCTTGCCAAGATTGGTCATGACTATTCAGTTTTTGTTTCTACCTTTTATGCTACTATGTATGCTCTTGGGAAAGATTTTACAATGCCTACACTTGATGAGTTTACCACATCACTCACAAGGGAGCAAGCTAAGTTAATACACATGGGCACATTGAAGTCTCATACACATCAAGCTCTTCTTGCTAATCAAGGTACAAAGGATCAAAAGGCTTCAACTAGCAAAGGCAAGAAATAGAAAAATAAGGATTTCAAGAACAATGAGCAAGCGAAGGAGTCAAATAATTCACCTAAGTCCTCATCCTCTCCTAAATAGGAATCATCTAAGAAGGAGATAACAAAGTGTGCATATTGCAAGAAACTAGGATATGATAAGCATAAGTGTTATGAGAAGAAAATTGATGAGTTGACTCACATTATTCAAAAGAACAATATCAAATTGCCATCATCCATGTCATTTAGTACATCCTCTTCTTCGACACCATCATCATCTACACAAACAGGGACAAAAGGCATTGCTAATGGGACAAACAAGGGAAAAGGACAAGCACTCTTTGCTTTTACAAGTCTTCAGTAATAGAGATGACTTAGTGATTTTGGAGCTTCTCATCATATGGCTTCTTCACAAGGGATGATCTCTTCATTTGAGTCATGTACTTTGCCACCTATTTTGATGGGTAACAATACATACATGATGCAACTAGTAAAGGGAATATTGGAATTGGTGAGGGTACTTTCAATAATGTATTGTTTGTACCTTCCTTGTCAACCAATCTCCTTTCCCTCTACCAGATTACTCATTGTGGTGTAGGGAAGACAGTTGGGTTCACTCCTAATTTAGTGATCATAAGGGACTTGGAGAGTAGAGATAATATCATTACTATTGGGATGGTTGATCATGCATCTCGCTTGTATACATTCTCCCATTTTGTTTTTGATGATGTTGTAGATCCATTGATTGATATTCACACTCATGCATCAAGTGTGAATTATGTTTCTAAGGAGAAGTTTGGTCACTTGAACCTTGGTGTTCTTTCATCTACTCCGGTTCTTGAGACTAGTGCTGAGCTTACATCTCTTCAACCTCCTACTTCTTTAGAGATCGACATCGACATGGTTTCTTCTACTTTAGTTGAGAAAGACTATTCTAGTCTTTTATATACAACTTTGTGGGATACTTTCTAGGTAGGTATATCAAACTTGCTTTGTGAGTCTCATATTACAAATTTGGCAAACACACTTGAGGGTATATCTCTCCTCTTTGATAACAGTTATAGCACACATGTTATCCCATCTACTTCCCCTTTAGAGGTTGTTCTTCATGATTCTACCTCGGATTTTGGATTGGTCACACCTCATTTCACAATGCCATCCTTTCATTTTGAAATGTGGACATTTGAGTAGATTTTTAGAGGCACCCATCATGAGACTTCTTCCCTCATATCTCTTCATGGAGATGGATTTTCTTCTACATCAACCTTTGGATTGGTTTCTTCTTAAGGGAAGGAATGTTGTTTGTAGGTACAAGACACTTTCCAGCATTTGTCTTTAGAAATTCAACATTGGCACATGAGCTTCTTCTTTGTGGGGGGGACCTATAGTCTGACTATTTCTCTCTTATGGGGGGGTATTTGTTTGTATATATGTGATAGAAGTAGTCCTTGGGGAGTCATGTTGAGTCCTCCTACTATCACTTCTTTCACTTTCATGTTATTTTTCTCTTTTGGAGAGGGGTTTTTTCCTACAAGTTTTTCACCATTACTCTGTTTGTGAGAGAATTGTTTGTACATGGGTACCTAACATGGCCTAGTAGCTGCGACCCATCATCTTCATCGATCATTTCATCTTTTCATTTGTTTACTTCTCTCTAAGTTGCACTTAAGGGGGGTTTTGGTGTGAACATGGTTATTACCTATCTAGTTTACCCTTTGTAGTGTGAACTAGTCACATTATCTAACTAGTCATTAGTTAGTGCTATTCAGACATGTTCACATGTTAAGTTGACTTAGGAAGCATTCTAGTTGTTTCTAGTTATTTTTAGATGTTGATAGTTGTCTCATGTCATAGGATTAAGACACTTGTCACATGACTATAACATCCTACATCTCATCCTCGTCTTTATAAGCAAGGCATATCATGTACATTGGAACAATAATCTTTTTGCATTTATTGATAGAATAAAATTATTCTCTCAATTGATCTCTCTTGTGCTTTCATGAAGTCCTATATCTTGGGTGGCTAACATCATAGACAACTCTTACAATACATATAAAAACTAATAATAACACTATTACTTCATTAAGGAACAATTTTACCCAATCTCAAAGTTATAGAGGAGGTTGCAAGCTCCTTGAGGGTAGAAATTAGAAAGTGAACAACTTCAAACCCTTGTGAGGGAGCCTCTTCCAAGATCCAAGTACAAACAAGATCCCATGAGGCCAAGAATGATAGATGCTACTGCATAGAGGAGCACCCAAGTCTCTAAAACCTTGTCATGAGAGCTTCAATACTTATCAAAAAGTGATTCTTTGTATATTTTATTCACTAACATGAGTGTTCAAAATGCCCAAAAGAGTAGAGAGAAGGGAGAGAGAAAGAGCTTCCTCTTTCTCAATCTTGCATTTTTACATACCAAAAGGGAATCTGGAAGATCCAGGTAGCTATAGGGTTGGTTCCAGTATCGTTTCAACATTACCTCTAATAGATTCTAAAGAGGAAGCGGGAGAATCAAATTTTTAAAATTTTGGAATATTTGGGATGCCAGCACATAGTGAAGATGTCCCTACATAGAGCTTGCATCCAAGGAATATTTTTTCTTGAAACTTTGTACGTGTTTTCTTGAGAGTGAAATAAAGAAATGTTTAATACAAATTTTGGTAAACCTTGGTGATAGGTAAAATAGGCCAAGGTTTAGGTTCAATGACCCTAGAAAGATGCTATAGGAACAGACACTAAAGCAAGTCAAAATGTAGCGTGAAATTGTGAGGGTACATATTTTTTTGTTAGTGTAAGTTTTGATTTTCCTAGTTGTTTATTTAAATTTCCTATTCCTAGGTTTTTCCTACACCATGCAAGTAAGCTTGCTTATGATTAATCATGTGAGTATTAGTGTGAGTGGGTGCAAGGTGTCAACATCTTTCATGGGAGTGCCACTTGTCTCTTTGAGGCTATTGTGGTGGCCTCTTTCCATTGGTCACATTCGCCACTCTCCCCTCTCTCATCTCTATAAATACTCTCACCTTGCTTGTCTTACATATACTTGCATTTTGTAACTATTTGCTTTTGTACTCTCTTACTTCTATTTTGCTTCTGGAGCACTTGTATTACTCTCTTGGAGCCTAATTTTGTGTTGTTATTTTGATCTCGTCTTATTTGATTTCATAGTTTAATATCTATTCACTTGCACTAGTCTTCTAGGTTATTAATCTTTTCAGATTCTAACATGGTATTAGAGCTATTTTAGTGCAATAATAGATCTTGGTTTCCATATTTGAGAAAATTTGGGAGTGTAGAGCTATCATTTTTTGAAGCATTGAGTATGCTCTTCTCTTGCATCCTCAGATGATCTAGAAAATTAGAAAAGTGTGGAGAAAATACTAGTTTTTGGGGGGTTCTTATTGTGACTTGCTAGTTGCAAGTTTTTTCTAAAGCTTCCTGGAGACATTTTGACCTCACCATTGAGATCAGAAGGCCTAAATCTGTAAAGATTAACTGTCAAAAAATCAATTTTGGACATAGGTAATTTTTAGGATTTTTTGGCCTATGTTTGCTTAGTATGATTTTTTTGTCAGAAAAACAAAAAAATTATTAGAGGGCCATAATATTCACTTCCATATTTTGGGTGTTGTGGTCATCATTTTTATTTTTAAGTCAAATTTTAGGTGTTCTATCCCCCTCAGCCCATTCTAGGACACTCTATCATGTTCTGGGATAGAAAGGCTACTTTTGGGATAGATTGTGCCGTTCTAGGACAAGGTGTCCCATTCCTGGACAACTTGTCCTTGACCCATTTTTGGCCCTTGCATCTTAATTTTGGGCCCTATTCTAGTTATTTGGTATTATCAGCCCCTGTTCAGACTCTACATCTTCAGATCTAGTTTTTGATATTTGGACTCAGCCTCTGTTGACACCCAGTTTGGTGGCTCGCCCTCGACCCTGCACACTGCTCATCGGATTTGGCTCTATGTGAGCCATTCCATCCACCCCTGGATATATTCTCAGCCCTGAAGATCATGGACCTCTACTTTGGGTCGGCCATTTTGACCTTCAAAACCTGTTTGGCCATCAGTCTCGACCATTTTTGTGCCCTATCGGGCCTCTCACTCAACCCCTTTGCAAGTTGATTAGCTCATTTTAGATCCTGATAGGTCACCTTAGCTTACTGTTGGTTTGATTCAGACCCATTTTTGGCCCTAGCTACCCCTTTGGTCACCTAGCACTCCAAGATCAACACTCAAAACTTGACCCCGTGGCCCCTGCATTTATCTTGTTCATCTATTTTTGGGGTGTTTGGATTTGAGATGCCTTTTGGCCCTTCTATCTATTTTTTTATCCTACACTTGGCTTAGGCTACCCCAAGCCCTGATTCGAGCTCCTACGATTCCATTGAGTGTCCTCTACCTAGACTCTTTGATCTGGACCGGCTTCTCCTTGGCCCCATGGCCCTTTATTGACCCTTTTGGCTCCTTCATTCTAGACTTTTCAGCCCCTTGTAGGCCATCTTCAGTCACGCTTTGGTGTTTCATGACAACCAGTCCCTTCATTCTAGATGTTTTATCCCTATCAGGCATTCACCAAAGCACTCAACCCTTTGCACTATCCTGGCCTACACGTTCTTGAGTGCATTTCCTTGGTGATCAACCTCAACAAACCTGATCTACAATTCAATCTATTTTCTTGGCCCTTTTTTCCACCTTGACACCTGACCATTGCATTTAGTGTTTTAACTTGCTAAGCTGAGCCCCATGGCCCTTGGTCGACCCTTTCAGGACTACATGTGGCCACTTGTGAAGGGCCCTTTTTAGTCTGGTTCAACTCTAGTGGACTCCTTGTCCAAATTTTGTGGACTACCTATTTGTGTTGTTGGCTACTTAGCCCCAAATCTTTCCCTTTTTCCTCGAAAATAAACTAGGTGTCCGCTTAGGACAACTTGTCCCAAAATCAGACACTTCATCTGCAAATAGGACAACTTGTCCCTAAATGGGATAGTTCATCCTAGAATGGGACACCCTGTCTCAGAATAGGACAACGTGTTCGAAAACAGGATAGCTTGCCCTCGAAGTCCCCAAATAGGGGCTTTTTTCATTTTGTCACACCTTTCACCCTCAAAGGTGAAACTTGACAAATTTATAATTGGCGGTGAGCTGATTCTGTCACCGACATAGTGGTGTCAAAGTGTTTCTCAAATTTTAGCATTGTTTACACATTTTATGCCTCTGAAGTACTAATTTGTATCAAATTTTGATGGGGCATCATTTTTCACTACTGATTTTGAAATTTCCCTATTTTTTGTAAACACACTAAATATAAAGTGCCAAATCATTTTGCTTGGGGGAGTCATTATAGATACTAGTGAAAAGGGGGGTGTACTTGTGTTCACTTTTTTCCACCATTGCATTTTTGCAATTAGACATCATGGATTGAACAACAGTACCCATCTTAACCCCTCACAACTATTTTGAGTGGAAATCATGAATGACAATCTACTTAAGAAACGCTGGTTTGCATAGAATAACAATGAGACTGGAAACTAAAGTTACACAAGATACATAAATCCTAAGTGGTTTAACAAATGTGATGAATCTTATGGAACACTGTGTTTGTTTGTTTCTCTTGATTTCCTCTTTCATATTGAATCTTTGAATTCACCAAATGAAATTTGGACGAAGATAGAGACACTATTTGGTACACAAGATTCTATGAGGGGTCATATGTTAGAAAATGAACTAATCAGTCTAAGTCTAGGCAATTTTAATACAACTCAAGACTTCTTCACCAAACTAAAATCATAAAGGCTACAACTAAAACAATGTAGAATTGAAAAGAAAGATGAGTTCAACTGATTCTTAAACTAATTTCTAAATATTCAGAGTTTATTTCTACCTTTTATGCTACTAAGAGTGCACTAGGGACACAGTTCACCATGCCATCTTTAGATGATTTTGCTATCTCTCTCATATGGGAGAAAGATATGCCTATCCAAATGGGCACTCTAAAATCCTCTAAGTCATATGCCTAGGCTGCAAACCAAGGCATAAAAGAATAGAAAGGACAAAGTAGTAACAATAATGATAAGAAACAAAAGAATAACAAGGAGAAGGACCAGAAACCAGCTTTCCCAAAAGCAGCTAATCAGACCCAATATTCTAATGGTGACAAGGCTAAGAAAAAGAAGGTCAAATGTGCCTATTGTAAAAGGCCCTATCATGATGAACACAAATGTTTGAAGAAACAAATTGATCACTTAACTCACATACTTGAAAATAATAAAATTAGTGTTCCTAAATCTGTAAAACAAAGTTCAAATGAGGGGTTTAACAAGGAAAAAGATAACAAGAGGAAAGGTAAGGGCAAAGCCCTTGTAGTATTTGCTTCACAACCATCCATTTGGGTTCTTGATTTGGGTTCTTTCCAATAAATGGCTTCATCTAATGATGAAATTGTATCTTTGGAGTTGTGTACTATGCCTTTTATTTTGATGGGTGATGACACTCCTATTGAGGTATGTGGGAGAGGGTTTGTTGATGTGGGGGATGGAACATTCCATGATGTTCTTTGTGTTCCCTCATTATCAACTAATCTCTTTTCAGTCTATCAAATCACTCATATCAGCTTAGGCAAGTTGGTTGATTTCACTCCTGATTCAGTGGTAATTTGTGAGTTGCAAAATGATTCTATAGTTGTAATTGGGAGAGCAGATCATCAATCACAACTTTATCTATTTTCTCACTTTGTTCTTGATCCTCCTTCATTTGTTTTGCTCACTCATTCTAATGATGTAAGTAGATTATGGCATGAGTAGTTTGACCACCTTAACTTTTTCTACTTGTATCATCTCCACCAACAATGCATGGTCACATGATTGCCTTCAGTTCAATTTTCGGCTAGTGTTCACCAAGGCTGCAATCTTGGTAAGCATCCTAAGGAAAAAATTGACAAAGGAAAGGCATGGAGAGGTTCATAGATACTGGAGTTAGTTCACAGTGATTTGGTTTGTCCATTTCCACATCCATCCTTCAGTAAGGATAGATATGTTCTAACATTTATTGATGACTTTTCCTATTATACTTGGGTGTACTTCATCAAACAAAAGTATGAAGTATTTGATCATTTTCATGACTTTAAGATTTTTGTAGAGAAGCAATTAGGGAAAGACATCAGGGTTTTGCACACTGACAATAGTGGCGAGTATGTCAACCATCATTTTGAGTAGTTTTGCACTTCAGAGGGGATTGGTTTGCAACATTCAATTCCATACAATCCTAAACAAAATGGTGTTTTAGAATGAAAGAATAGGTCCTTGAAGGAAATGGTGAACTACATAATTCACTCCAAATCTCTTGCACCACAATATTGGGAAGAGGCCATTAGTTGTGCTTGTTATATCTATAACTGTGTTCCACATTGAGCCTTGAAGGGAGTCACTCCTTTTGAATCTTGGAGTAGTCGAAAACCATCAGTTAAGAACTTTCAAGTTTTTGGTTCTCTTGCATGGTCCCACATTTCTATAGAGAAACATAGGGCCATGGATCCGCAAATTAGGCCTTGCATATTTATAGGCTATCCTGATGGTGTGAAGGGTTATCATTTGCTCCACCCTACTACACATGAGTTTTTCATTGATAGGAGTATTCAATTTGAGGAGGGCTTTTCAAGCTCCACTTTTGTCACTTATCCACCTCCTTCTACATTGACATTGGATTCACTTAGGCTACATGACAGATCTTCTGATCAGTCAAATTCACCTGAGTAGATTCTTGATGCTGAGGTGTCTTCTACCTCCACTTATGATGCTATGAATGATTCTAAGGATTCAAATACTTCCTCTCCAAGTCATCATTTAGAGGTTGATGATTCTCCTCTAGATTCTTCAACTTCAGGTCTACTTTGTGTCGAAAGACATTACAGTCTGTAGGTGATTGGGTTGGGGATCCATCAGACATCAGGCAAACTCGTTCACAATTCCAAGATGCTCCATATGTCTTCATTGCTACTACTTTGATCCACATTCCTTTCAAGAGGCTTCTAGTATTCATGATTTGTACATAGCTATGCAGGAGGATTATAGTTCCTTGATGAGGAACCACACATGGGATCTTGTCCCTCTTCTTAAGGAAAGAAAACTTGTTCAATGTAAGTGGATATATTAAACAAAATTTTTTGCAGATGGGTTGGTTGATAAGCATAAGGCTTGCCGGGTTGCCAAAGGATTCTCCTAGGGTCCTGAGATTGACTACTTTGAGACTTTTGGTGCTAGTTTTTTTTTGCATTATATTAAGCTTGAAAAGATTACAACGAATAGGTAGAATACAACATAATAGTCTTAGACTAACATAGACAATTGAATAGATAGAATACTACTACACTTTCTTAGAGTCACTTACATAGTACAAATTTGGTTGTAGAAGAAAGGGTAGCCATAACCATAACATACATTTAACACTGAAATCAGGTTAGGCATTACCTGTTCACTTACAGAAAGTCTTGTACATTTAGGCCCAGCCATGTGTACATATTGCAAATAAACATAAAACTTATCCCCTATTCTAATTTTTTAGACTTCCACACTAGAAAACCAATAAAATAAGAGTCTTAAAACATTATAATAGGTAGAAATTTGGCTGCATAACAGCTGGAAGGAGACATCAAACTTTTCAGTTGACAATGGCTTTGTTGTTGTTCAAATAGTGTCACTAGAGTTTGCTGGATTCTTGCACAATCTTGCTGATCTTGTCAGCCATGTTCTCTTGTCTCCCTTACAGAGCAAGGTGCTGAATTTACTTTGCCTCCTCATCTGCACTTGACAATTGCCTATGAATCTGTTGCACGTCCATCCAATAAGCATGTATAATCATTTGAACTCCTCCAAGCCTGACTATTGTCAGCCAAAAGCATAATATTCACTGAAGAGCTGATTGTTCTTCAACATGCCACCTTAGAAGAAATGAATAGGTGGCCCTTGCATCTCCATTTTTGGAGCTAAGAGTGAAGACATTTGGTCTGAAGAGCGATCTCCTCATTCAGAGTTAGCTAATCCTTTAGGGAGATGAGCAGACTAGCCACTTGGATAGAAAGAGAAGATAAAATCATCATAATTTCAATCTCCAAAGGAAGGAATGAATGAGAGAAGACAACCAAACATCAACCTTTCCAAATGCATTTGATAGGTGCTGGAGATTGAATTGTGAGTAGCAGAGGAGCCAAGCAAAGCTGATTTCCATGACCATGGAAAGTGGAACAGAGCTAGAATGGTGGACATCAAGGTATCTCATAGTTATCTAGCATGCAAACAAAACTAGAGGCAGTGTTTGATAGATTTGGTCTTGCTACAAAAGGGGCAGGGTGGCAGGAAGAGGAATTTAAGGTGGATTCTAACTGGGAGCTTAGCATGAAGAAGTTTCTAAGCAGTGAGTTGGGATTGCGAATCCTCTTTGGATTTCCAAATTTGAAGGCTCAATTTATTTCATTTAGCCTGATTGTAGTTACACCTCTAGAGAGAATTTAAACGATAGGCAAGTGGCAAAAAAGGCACCAATTGTTTATAAACCACCTTGAGAGGGAACACTCGGATGCTGCTACCATTAGGCCACCTCCAATCCTTGAAAAAATTAGAATGGAAGAAAGAAGAGAGTAGGATAGAGAGGTTTAGGGGCACTGGGTTTTGGATTTCCAACACAGTTGCTTTGTCCTTATAGTTGAGATCAAAGCAGATCTTAAGATGTTGCCAAGATTTCTACATGAAGCTTGATGAGTCTCACAGGTCTGGAAACACTTGAATATCTTGTTTGAAGAGACGCTTTGCCTTGTCTAGGAATTTTTGTCAATGGTCTATTGTTAATTTGAATCATCTGGTTCCACCATATTGAAAATGTAGCAAAGCTAAGCTCATGGCTGAAAGAACAATCGTACCAAGTCAATTTGTGAGACATTATTTGCCAAGCCTTCCAAATGATGTTGACAGGGGCTTATCCATGAACCTGAAAGTATGGAGCTAGTAAAAGCTTGTCATTTTGACGAATAGAGTCCCATGATTCACTCATAATAGTTGTTTGTACTCTGAACTGAATCAAGTGTTTCTAGAGTGCATTCCCCTCTAGAGCACAGACAATCAATTTGGAAGTAAGACAAATCTCTTATGTGAAAGGATCGATGATACCCAAGCAACCCTTGTCTTTTGGGAGGATGTAATGTGACCATGAAGTGGTGGGTATACCTTTCATGTTTCCTTATTTGGACCAAAGATAATTCTGGATGAGCCGAGTTAACTGGTTATAACATGTTTTAGAGAGCAACTAGCAAGATGAGATGTAGACATGGCTGGCCAAGAGAATTTTATTCGCTACCTGAATGTGCCCAACCTTTAAGAGAAAGAGATTTGACCAATACAATAATTTGGTTTTGAATTTATATAGAAACCACTTCCACACATCTTTCAAAGAGACTCCAATTCCAAAAGGGATGCCAAGGTATCTAGTGATAGCGTCATGTTTAATCTCTTCCCATTCTTTAGGTATCCATGGTGGGCAATGGTTGAAACGTGTCATCAAAAACTCAATTTTATGCATGGCAAGTTGTGACCCTGAGACAACACAATAGAAATCAAGAGTATCCAACAATTTGGTGACTTCTTCAATAGAGTTCTAAATAAACAACATACTATCATTTGCGAAGTGAGAATTGAGGGCTTTCACATTACCAGGGAGGGAGATGCCTTGGATAAGATAATGTGTTTGGGTATGGTGTAATAGATATCCCAGATCATTAGTTGAAAAAACATAAAGAAATGGGGCTAAAGGGCAACTTTGTGAATGGAATTTTGAAGGGGGAATTGAGGGGAAAGAGAACCATTAATAGCCAACCTTGCATTAGCATCCATGAACAACATTAGAACATGCGAATAGAATTTAGGACTGAAGCCTAGCCATTGCAACATTTTGAGGATGAAGGGTCATCTTATGCAGTCATAGGCCTTGTCAAAATCAAGTTTAATTATGAGGGCATCTTGAGATTTTGTTGAGCCCACTTAGTTGTTTCCTAGGCTAACACCAAATTATCCAAAATAAATCTCCCACCTAGGAAACTAGTTTACTCAAGCCTGACAATCTCTTGAGTAATGGGTTTTATTATTTTAGCCAACACTTTGGTTATGATCTTATAAGAAGTATTAAGCAAATTTATGGGATTCCATCCTTTCATTATGTCTTCTTGCTTACCTTTAGGGATAAGCTTAATAAGTCCCTGATTAATAATAGATCCTAGTGATCCAAGTTCAATTCCCTCAAGGTAGACATTGTAAAAATCCTCCCTAATGTGAGGCCAGAGCACACAATAAAACTCAATTAGGAGGCCATCCAAACCTAGACTCTTCTAAGAGGCCAAATTGAACATAGCCTCTTCAATCTCTTCCAAGGATAGATAGTGATCCAGATAGTTGCTATAATCAGGTAGAATTTTATGAGGTATGTAGCCAGCTAAAATCTCTTCCAAAGTACGAACAAGAGGATCTTTGCTTGAGTCCAAAAACAAATGTTTATAGTATTCATAAAATGTTTGCATTATCTCATCTTGACTGGTCTGCAATAGGCCATCTATTGTTTTAATGACAAAGATATGTTCCTTTTTATGTTTATGCCGCAAATATTGGAAAAAAAATTGGGGCTCTTATTCCCATCTTTCACCCATTGTAAGTGTGCCCTCAATTGAGAACCTTTGTCCTTATATGTAGCTAGTTTGTGTAGAGAATTTTATGTGTGTGCGACAGCTCATTGAAGTGGGATGCTACAAGGGTTGCTATCCAAAAGAATTATGTCATGCTCAAGCTATCCTTTCAGGGATTTCTCAAGTCTCCGACGCTTAGTCACAACTCTCCTGCCATAGTCACAAAGAAAGAGCGTATAATAGGATATGGTGCATTCCCACCAGCTAATCCATCTATCATTTTGAGGTTTAGGATTAGCATTCTAGGTGGCTAACAAGCCATCTATGCAATCTTGGTTTTGGAGGTGGGAAATATTTAACTTGAAAGGTATCACACTGGGAAGAGTAGAAGAACCAACAAAGGAGATGGTGGTGAAGAGGAGAAGGTGATCGAAAAGGGTGGCAACCAGTTCAAGATGGACAAGATATCTTGAAGCGGAAGGGGAGACAAGAAAATTGGGTGAAACATAAAACCTGTCCAAATGGCTCATCTTTCACTGAAATCCTTCACAACAATTACTCTAGGTGAACCAATGAGGCCTGTGGGAATCCATTTCACCCATCATAGGATCATAAACACCTAAGGAGTTTCGAGCAAGTGTCAAAGCTTCAAATTCCAATTGAGAGAGGCAAATATTGCTCTCCCAACTACGATCAATTGGGTGTTCCACCATGTCGAAGTCTCCCCCAATCACCCACTCAACAATTAGAAGATGGGAGTGGATGCATTCCCATAAGGAGGTTCTATCAGAAGGTGAGTTGGGAGCATAAATTGAGCAGAAACCAAGAAGATTACCTTAGAAAAGTATGGTGATCCAAACACAATAGTTATTAGGGTTCATACCAAAAGCAACAATGGACTTGGCTAGCCAAGGGGAAAGCCCCAACACCGCCCCACCACCACCCTCATCATGATTAGTGTGGAAGAAGCAAGATTCTTTCCAAATAACATCTAGGGAAGCATCTACATGGGTACCAGAAACTTTCACTTCTTAGAGCATAATGACATCGATATGAGTATTTTGAATAGATTGTTTGACATGAGATTTATGGGATGGGATAGTCAATCCCCTCACATTCCAAGATTATATGCAAAACTTTATTGAGACTCAAATATTTCCTCATCAGAACAAAGGATATCAAACTTGTAGACACCCAAAAATGACCATGTCATCACATCACTTGCATTTCATCAAATCTGTCCAAATCACTTGCATTTCAACATTAATTAAATAATCTAATTATTTAATTAATTTCATCAAAATCATCAAATTCTTCCAAATCTCATAAATTCAACATTAATTAAATAAATTCTATTCATTTAATTAATTTCATCAAAATCAACTTTATTCTTCCAAAATTAAATAATTTCAATTATTTAATTAAATCATTATCTTCTTCTAAAGTTCAAATCCAAACCAATTGAATAAATTAATTATTTAATTAAATCAAATTATTCTTCCAAATTTAAATAAATCATTCAAATTTATTTAAATTAAATCTCAATCTCTAAAAAAAAAAATATAATCAAATATTTTATTTATCCTTCATCATGCAAAATAAATTAAATAAATTTATTTGTTTAATTTATTTAAATCTTCAAATCTATTCTATGTCTTCTAATCTTGCACAATCAATTAAATAAATTTTTTTATTTAATTTACTTCAAATATCTTCTAATTCCTCTAAAAATAAATCTTGTTCATCATGCACATAAAATTAAATAATTTAGTCAAATCATGCAAAAAGCAAATCATAGGTTGAGTTAATTGACTTAATTATTATTGTTTTTATCACCAACTCATAAAATAGAAAAAAATATTTCTATTTTTATGAAATCTAATCTTATCTCATGTTTGTTCCATGTCTTTTAGCCAAATCAATCAATTAACTCAAACAAAAATAGCTGTTTGTGTGACACATTTCGGGTGCACATTCATCATGAATTCTAGATTTATCTCATCCATTGATTCCATTGAATTTTCTGGACCGTTGATCTATCTTCATTGAAACTTATATAAACTCCCCTCATCTCATAACAAATCCTCTTCGATCATTTAAGCTTTTTGCCTCCATACAGCGCATTGAGCATACATCATATCGTTGAGCACATCGATCTTTTGAACACAAACACAATCTACATCCGCTTGTTGCAAACATGGTTTTGCAATTTACGAAGCAATCTACATTCGAACGACCAAGATAACAATACAATCTAGGTGAAAGCTTTCATTGTTTTTGTTATTATTTATTGATTATTTGGTTATTTGCTTAGATCATTATCTTGATATTATAGAATTGAATTGTTGATTATTTCATTGTTTTGATTATCATTCAATCTCAATTTATCCTTATACACATTTTGGCATGCCCAGTGGGACCCACTAATCACTAGTTTTTCTCTAGAAATTTTGCTTTTTTTAAGTATAGTACAGAAACACGCAGACAAACACAGAACCGCACCTTTACAACACAGTAAAGCACCTTTGGTCTGCAACATAGCGCCTTTGGGTGATAGAAAAGTGCCTTTGGTGGTACAGTCCAGCGCCTCTGGTCTGCAGTCCAGCGCTTTTGGCATAGAAGTACGTCACCTTTGGATACTTAGGGTTTCTAATTGGTTTTCTAATTTGCAGGGTCTAAACTTATCATATTTTCATCATTACTTATATATCTCAGCTTGTACAATCATTCTACAGCATATTATAATCATGACACCATATTTCAAATCTTTCTTTTTAACAAAGTATTGAGTTTTTCTGATCTAGAGCAGTAGCACGCCTTTGCGACACAGTATCTCACTTTTGTAATGCAGTGCAATGCCTTTGGTATCCTAGTCCAGTGCCTTTGGTCAGAAGCAACGCGCCTTTGGTAGAATAGTATAGTGCCTCTGGTAAGCAGTACAATGCCTTTGATAGTATAGTAAAGCGCTTTCTATCAATTGATTTATTTTTGCTAACTATTGATTTTGTGTGGAACTAATCAACTTTTTACAGCTTCTTATCACTCAAACAGAGCAAATGGGTTTTCTCTAACATGTTCATGGAGGAAAAGCTTTAAAGAATTGCCAAATCTATCAAATCTAGGTCTTAGAAAACATATTGCTTTCTTAAATGACAATTAAACCAATCATCTTTGCAATCTTAGGAACAAATTACTTTCTTAAGGGACAATTGAACAATTCATCTTTTTGAAAACTAAGTCTTAGGAACATATTGCTTTCTTGAAGGACAATGGACATGAATGCATAAAACACTTCAATTTCTTAAGGGACAATTGAAATGAATGCAAAACACTTCAATTTGTTAAGGGACAATTGACAACTACAATCGTGTGTGTGCCTAATTTAGTTGCACCTTATTTTTTTCTTATAACGAGACAATTGGACCTTTGATTGACATGCTTGATCTTAAATTTCATTTATTCCCTTAGAAGGGTCTTCTTTTGGATTGCACTTTATCCAAAAGGGATGACCGTAAGCGGAGTTTTCCTTTGAATCGTTCTATAAAAGGGATAAGGCGAAAGCCATGTCCTAACTGACGTTAGCCTTACCTTGTGGTGCCAAATCGAAAAGATGTGTACTAACACTTTATGAAAACAATTTTCACATTGTGTGAAGTATTTGATACTCTTAGTAGGATTGGTCAAAAATTTTAGTAGATTGTCACATGCTCGTAAGGCATTGGTCCCTCATTGCAATAGTTCAACTCACAACTTGAAATCTTCATTGACTAAATGTCATTCCATATAGGTGTCATACATTTGAGTCTTTACGAGAGATGATAGGTAGGGATATCTCACCCTCCCCTTAGAAAGCTACAAGTAGGTTGCAAGAGCTTATGCTAGCCAAGGGAATACTATATCTTTTCAAGGGAGGCAATGGTGAGTACCTTGAGGGCCTGTAACGATTCCCCTTGCACTGATGATTACCACAACATTTGAAGGTGACACAGGTAGTCACTATCTAGATGGTTCTTGGTAGCTTTGAGGGACCAACATCTTACGAGCATGCGGCAATCTACTAAAAGCTTTGACCAATCCTACTAAGAGTATCAAACACTTCACACTGTGAAAATCATTTTTACAAAGTGTTAGTACACATCTTTTCGATTTGGCACCACAAGGCAAGGCTAACGCTGGTTAGGACTTAGATTTCGCCTTATCCATCTTATATATCAGTTCAAAGGAAAACTCCACTTAGGGTCGTCCCTTTTGGATGAAGTGCAATTCAAAAGCAGACCCTTCTTAAAGGAATAACTAAAATTTAAGATAAAGCATGTCAATCAAAGGTTCAATTGTCCCGTTATAAGAAAAATAAGGTGCAACTAGATTAGGCACACACATGATTGTAGTTGTCAATTGTTCTTTATGAAATTGAGGTGTTTTGCATTCATGTCAATTGTCCTTTAAAAAATTGAAATGTTTATACATTAATGTCCATTTTCCCTTAAGAAAGTAATATGTTTCTAAGACTTAGATTGCAAAGGTTATTTGTTCAATTGTTCCTTAAGAAAGCAATTTGTTCCTAAGACTTAGATTGATAGATGTGGCAATTCTTCAAAGCTTGTCCTGTATGAACACATTAGAAAAGCCCATTTGCTCTTTTGAGTAATAAGAAGCTACAAAAAGTTAATTAGTTCCACACAAACTCAATAGTTAGTAAAAATAAATCAATTGACCAAAAGCACTTTACTAAGAGTCAAAGGTGTGGTATTGTATTACCAAAAACGATGCACTGCTCTACCAAAGGTGCGTTGTTTCTGACCAAAGGTGTTGCATTATCCTGCAAAGGCACTGCTCTGTGTTGCAAAAGTGTGATATGTGTTGTAAAAGCACGTTACTGCTCTAGATTAGAAAAACTCAATGTTTCGCCAAAAAGCTAGGTTCGAAAGATGATGTCATGATTATAAGATAATCTAGAATGATGATAAAGCTACGATCTATAACAATAGATCAAAATATGAAAAGTTTAAACCTTGCAAATTAGAAACCCTAGGAAATCGAAGGCGTAGGATTGCTATGCAAAGGCATTGGACTGCAGACCAGAGGTGCTACACTGTGCGCCAGAGGCACTTTTCTGTCACCCAAAGGCACTTTGGTGTAGACCAAAGGCACTTTACTATGCTGCAAAGGTGTTTTTCTATGTTCGTCTGCGTGTTTCCATACTGTACTTCAAAAAATAATTTAAAAAAAACAACAATTGGTGGGTCCCACCAGGCGTGCCAGAATGTGTATGGGAATAAAATTAAGATCAAATGATACTCAAAACAATGAAATAACCAAAAAATCAATCCTATAACATCAAGATAACGGTCTAAGCAAATAACCAAATAATCAATGAATAACACAAAACAATGAAAGCTTTCACCTAGATTGTATGATTATCTTGGTCGAATGTAGAAACCATGTTTGCAACAAGTGGATGTAGATTGTGTTTGTGCTCAAGGTACTCAATGATGTGATGTATGCTCAATGCGCTGTAGGGAGGCAAAAGCTTAAATGATCGAAGAGGATTTGTTATGGAGATGAGAGGGGGTTATGTAGGTTTCAATAAAGATCGATCAATGGTCTAGAAAATTTAATGGAATCAATGGATGAGATAAATCTAAAATTCATGATGAGTGTGCACCTGACATGTGTCACACAAAAAGTTATTTTTGTTTGAGTTAATTGCTTGATTTGGCTAAAAGACATGGAATAGACATGAGATATAATTAGATTTCATAAAAATAGAAATGTTTTTTCTATTTTATGAGTTGGTGATAAAAACAATATTGATTAAGTCAATTAACTCAACTTATAATTTGCTTTTTGCATGATTTGATTAAAATTAATTAATAAATTATTTAATTTTGTGTGCATGATGAACAAGATTTATTTTTAGGAGATTTGGAAGATATCTGAAGTAAATTAAATAAATAAATTTATTTAATTGTTTGTGCATGATAGAGGACATAGAATAGATTTGAAGATTTAAATAAATTAAACAAATAAATTGATTTAATTTATTTTGCATGATGAAGGATAAATAAAATATTTAATTATATTTTATTTTTAGAGATTAAGATTCAATTTAAATAAATTTGAATGATTTATTTAAATTTGGAAGAATAATTGATTTAATTAAATAATTTAGAATTATTTAATTATATATAAAAGGATTTAAATGATAAATTGATTAAATAATTAATTTATTCAATTGATGTGGATTTGAATTTGGAAGACGATAATGATTTAATTAAATAATTAAAATTATTTAATTTTGGATTAATGAAGTTGATTTTGGTGAAATTAATTAAATAAATACAATTTATTCAATTAATGTCGAATTTAGGAGATTTGGAAGAATTTGATGATTTTGATGAAATTAATTGAATAATTAGATTATTTAATTAATGTTGAAATGCAGGTGATTAGACAGATTTGATGAAAATGCAAGTGATGTGACGACATGGTCATTTTGGGGTGTCTATATTTTCCCCTCTTTGATGCAATGTAGTTTATAGTGTTGCTTCAAAGAAATCGATTGTTGAAGACATTATAAAATTTTTGACACGGATACTCTGAGGTGCAACACCCTATGCCTTGGTCTATGGCTCTGAATCCATTCTACCTATAGAGGTCGAGATCCCATCCCTCAGAGTATCCATGCAACACCTGATTGATGGAGAAGAGTATCACACTTCTAGATTAGATGAGCTAGAACTACTAGATGAAAGGCATGTTGCAAATACGTGCCTAATCAGTGTTGTCATTGATGGCAACATATTCTTGTTGCCATTGGTGTCAACTGTATCCTAATCTATTACCTGTTTAGAAGATTGGAATGTTGAGGATATTGAGAAAATTAGCCTCTCCAGAAGAATCAAGTAAGTTACATATCTCTTTGTCACAAATAGTGATGACAGTGTAATTCAGTGGAGTAGATTGCTCTACATTTCCAATAAGATGAAGATTAGAGTCTGTGGATTAAAGGGTTTGTAGAGGATGGTCTATAGTTGCTCCAGTCAAGATTTGAGTGGTCCGCAGGAAGGGTTGGTGAAGTTATCATCTTTTGAGTACAACCAGGTTTTTTAGTTGTTCAGAGGAAACTGAGTGACAGTTAGTTGGTCCAGATTGCTCCGCATTGAAATATTATGGTCTGCAGTTCTAGAAGCATGTTCAGGATGTTGGTGTGTATTCTCAACTCAAATGGTTCATGGTTTGGAGGTCCACAAGCAACCTTTCTAGTGTGACAGTCATGGCAGTCAGTGTTCTTGAGTTTCGGTAAGAAGATGCAAGTGATTCTGGTGTTTTGAAGTGGTGTGGTTGTTCCTGATGATTTCATTGTGCTTGTGATGGTATCTGGATCGTGTGCCTACTATGTTGATGGTCCACATTGAGAATTGAGCTCGTGGTTGAAGATTTCTTCTTGAGTGCTATTGTTCATTCCAATTTTGGCCGATCGGATGCTTTGTGCATGTTGCAGATGATCTAAGAGAAATTCTATGAAGCGTGGCATGTTGTTTGAGGAAGATTCAAGTCCCAACTATATCTAACCGAAATTATAATGATTCGCATTAAGTTTGATTTTAGTAATGCCAACCTTGATGTTAATGCCAAGGTTAATGAAGCGTATAAATACTTGTGATCGAGTTGTGGAAAAGGAAGCATGTGGAAATGATAAGATCTAAGAAAGGTATAGAGGCAGAACAAAGAAGAGGAGGAGCAGAAGAACAAGAGCAGTAAAGGATGAAGAGATAATGAAGAAGTGTTTGGGGGCAGAGAAGAAGTTTTTGTGAGCTTTCAATGGGATTGAACCAGGCATGAAGAAGATGCTAATTCTCAATTTATTTTGTCTGTATTAAACATAAAAACTTGTAGCCAGTGAGCCTCCCGTAGGCAGTGAGCCTCCTTGAGCAATGAGCTCTTAGCAGTGCGCCCTAAGGCAAGTGCCTTCCCATTTCTTTTAAGTACTTTTAACAGGGTACAAATTTTGTGGCTTAACCCCTACCGTGGTTTTCCCTTAACCGAGTTTCCACATAAAAATTCTGGTGTTATGTGTGTTCATTTTGTTTCTGCTCATGTGTTATTGATTCATGCTTTAATGTTGACATCATTAATCTATTTGTAAGTTGAAAAGAAAATTAAAATCAGAAAATGTTAATATTGTGGGACAATTGATTCACCCCCCCTCTCAGTTGTCTGACCTAATTCTAACAATTGGTATCAGAGCCAATTTCCTCTAAAAGAAGTTTGACCGCTTGAGGAGATCCAGGATGACGACATACAAAAAGGACAGTCTGAGATTTGATGGAACAAATTACTCCCTTTGGAAAAGTCGGATGGAGTGTCACTTGCAATGCATGGGTGATCAATATTGGTCGATAACAAATAATGAGTATAAGCCTCTACATAATGGTCCTACAACTGTAAATTAAATCAGAGATGCTGAAAATAATATTCGGGCTAAAGAAGCTTTGTTGAGTGCCCTAACTGATACAGAAATGACAAATATCTTGGAACTAAAAATTGCTCATGAAATCTGGAAGAAATTGGAAAATCTGTATGAAGGTGACGAATATGTCAAATGTGCTAAGTTACAAAGTCTGAGAGGTAGATATGAAAGTTTAAGGATGAGTGAAGATGAAAACATCACTTCCTACATGCAAAAGGTAAATGAACTTGTGTGTGGTATCAAGTGTGCTGGTGGAAAATTGGAAGAATCAGAGATTGTTGCAAAAGTGCTCTGATCCTTACCTGATTCATACAAACATAAGGTCGTTGCTATTGAGGAGATCAGGACTGTCACAAAAGTTACAAGAGATCAGTTAGTTGGCAAGATTTCAGCATTTGAATTGAGTGAGTTTGGTGATTCTCTTCCCTAATCAGAGTCTGCCTTCAAGGCCAGTGTTCTTGGAAAACAAAGATTTGATCCAAGTGAAAGCTCTTCAAGAAGATCAACTAGATATTGAAAGGCAAGAAAGGAACTTGAAGAAGATGAATCTGGGCTTGAACAACTTGAAGCCCTTATTGTCAAAAGATTACCAAGAGGATCTGGTAAGTATGAAGGATTGTTGCCTTTCAAATGTTTTGCTTGCAATAAGATTGGTCATTTTGCTTCAAGATGTCCAGAGAGGGTTTCAAAACCAAACCGTAATAGACCTAGGGGTTAGAAGAAATGCTACTATGTCCAAGAAGCTGAAGGAGTCACATATGATGAATCTGATAAAGGAAGTACCTCTGAAAATGATTGGGTGTTCATTGCTATCAAGGAAGAAGGTCCGATGTCTACTGAATCTAATGGCTGTGTGAATGTGGAAAGTGCTTTAGCTACTCAGATTGAAGAAAAGGATGAATGGGTGATTGAAAGTGGATGTTCTCATCATATGACTGGAGATAAAAGTAAGTTTGTAAGTTTGGAAAGATATGAAGGAGGAATTGTGAAGTTTGGAGATAACTCAGCTGGTAGAATCCATGGCAAAGGATCCATCTCTTTTGATGGTAAGAATAACACTAATGATGTTCTGTATGTGGAAGGATTGAAGCATATTCTTCTCAGTGTTGGACAGTTGGTCGACAAGCGTTATGATCTCTGATTCAAGGATGGCAAATGTAGAATCATGGAAAGTTCCAGAACTGAAATTGCATGTGGTACTCAGACTAGAGATATCATCTTTCATTTAAGTAGTTATGGTAAGAATTTATTGATTGCTTAGATTGATCAAAGTTGGTTATGGTATAGGAGAATGTGTCATGTAAATTTTGATAACATTGTCAAGATAAGTTCTACTCAGGCTATGAGAGATCTTCCAAAACTTGTGAAACTTGCTGATAGCATGTGTAGAGAATGTCAGCTGGGTAAATAGAGTAGAACTACATTCAAGATCAAAGAACAAAATTCAAGTGGATTGTTGGAACTTGTACATACTGATCTATGCGTTCTTGCTAGAATTAGGAGTGTGCAAGGAGACAAATATTTTATGTTGTTGATTGATGATTACTCTCGGATGATGTGGGTAACCTTCTTGAAAGAAAAATTAGAAGCTCTTGACAAATTCAAGGTGTTCAAGGTTATGGTGGAGAATAAGATTGGTGTGAAGATAAAGTGTCTGAGATCTGACAGAGGTGGAGAGTTTATTTCCGGTGAGTTTGATACATCCTATGAAAAGCATGAAATTAAAAGATAGTTATCTGCTCCTAGGACTCCTCAGCAGAATGGAGTTGTGGAAGGAAAGAACTGGACCATTCAAAAAGCTGCTAGGACCATGATGATGTAAGCAAACATTCCACAAGTCTATTGGAGAGAAGCTGTGAGTATTGTTGTCTACACTCTTAACCCGGTATAGATCAAAGGCAATTCTGGTAACACAACTTATGAACTATGGTTTGGTCATCCTCGTACAGTGAAATATTTTAGAGTTTTTGGAAGTAAATGTTATATCAAGAGAGATGAGGATCTTGGCAAGTTTGATGCAAGAAGTGATGAAGGAATATTTCTGGGTTACTCTACTCAAAGCAAGGCATACCGGTGCTTTAACAAGAGATTGAAAAAGATTGTTGAAAGTGCAAATGTCAAGGTTGATGAAAGCAAGGAAGGACCTTCCAGATTCAGTGGATATGAACCAGATGATGAAAGTCCAAATAATGGAAAACAAGTTCAAACTCAAACTCAGACTCAAACTGTTCTAGAAAATCTAGAAATTCAAGAAGCGAGTGCAGATGATAAGGAACAAGTTCAAGAACTAGAAGTAAAAGCAAATCCCAAAACTCCCAGGTATGTAAGGCTGAATCATTCTGAAGATCAAATCATAGGAGATAGAAACAAAGGTGTTCGAACTAGAAGAAGAATTGTTGAAGAACAAGAAGAGATTTGTTTGAACTCAAAGATTGAACCAAAAATAGTAAGTGAAGCTTGTAATGATAAAAATTGGGTAAAAGCAATGAAAGAAGAATTAATGCAAATTGAAAAGAATCACACTTGGGATCTTGTTCCTAGACTTGAAGACAAAATTATGATTGGAACTAAATGGGTCTTCCGGAATAAACTAAATGTAGATGGTGAAGTTGTGAGAAACAAAGAAAGATTGGTGTGCAAAGGATATTCTCAGGTAGAAGGAATTGATTTTGAAGAAACTTTTGCTCCGGTGGCAAGAATAGAAGTAGTCAGATTATTTCTTGCCTTTTCTACTTTCATAGATTTCAAAGTTTACCAAATGGATGTCAAGTCAGCATTCCTGAATGGAGACCTAGAAGAAGATGTCTACGTTGAGCAATTGGAAGGATTTCAGTTGTTAACAAAGAAGATACAGTCTGCAGATTGAGGAAAGCTTTGTATGGACTTAAACAAGCCCCAAGAGCCTGGTATGCAAGATTAGATAAGTATCTGCTCAAGATAGGATTTAGAAAAGGGACTGCTGACAGTAACCTTTATTTCAAAATTGATCATGAGCACATCTTAATTGTTGAGGTATTTGTTGATGATATCATCTTTGGTGGAAATGGGAGCATGTGTAAGAAATTTTCTGATCAGATGCAAAATGAATTTGAGATGTCCATGTTTGGTGAGATGAATTTCTTCCTAGGTCTACAAATCACTCAATCAGATAAAGGTATCTTCATATCTCAGTCTAAGTATGTGAGAGAGCCATTGAAAAAGTTAGGAATGGAAGATTCCAAGCCAGTAAGTACTCCTATGGTAACTGAATGCAAGTTGAGTAAGGATGACGATTCCCCTAAGATAGATCAGAAAAGCTATAGAACAATGATTGGAGGACTGCTTTATCTGACTCAAACTAGACCTGATATTATGAATGCAGTTGGACTTGTTGCTAGATTTCAAGCCGATCCTAGAGAATCTCATGTTGTGGCAGTCAAAAGAATTTTTAGATATCTAAAGGGGACATCTGATTATGGCTTATGGTATCCTAAGGATGATGATTTCACTCTTCATGCATACACAGATGCTGATTGGGCAAGAGATGTGGATGATAGGAAAAGTACTAGCGGTGGTGCATTCTTCTTGGGAAAGAAATTGGTTTCTTGGTTGAGTAAAAAGCAAGAGGAAATATCTTTGTCTACTGTAGAGGCAAAGTATATAGCAGCATCAAGTAATTGTACTCAAGTCTTGTGGATGAAGCAAATGTTGAAGGATATCAAAATTGTGTTTGAAGAGCCTATTACAATCTTCTGTGATAATTCAAGTGCAATAAACATCTTAAAAAATCTGGTGTTGCATTCAAAGACAAAGCACATATCCATCAAGTTTCACTTCTTGAGAGAGAAGGTAAATGAGAATGAAGTCAAATTGGAGTTTGTTTCTTCAAAGGATCTAATTATAGATATTTTCACTAAGCCTCTGCCTAAGGATACTTTTGAGTATCTCAGAGAAAAGCTAGGGGTTATTGCCCCTCCTGTTCTGAACTAAGGTGCACTAGTGTGCATCAATCCAGTGGAATTCATAACTATATCTTATGATCCAGAATGATGTTAAGGGGATGCTACTAAGGAGGAGTAGTTAGCATGCTAATTCTAGAGTATAATTTGGTTTTATCTAAAGAACAAGAAGAGGAAGAGATAATTGCAAATATGTACCATTTGCCATTGATGTCAAAGGGGGAGAGAAGTCATGTGAAAAACTTGGAAGTAAATAGTTGCTAATGAAAGGGGGAGCTGTAAACAAAAATGACTATAAGTGTGATAAGAGAAAGGGGAGAAGTTCTTGTCTTGATGGTTGAATCAGTTTTTCACATCATATGTTGCCATCAATGACAAAGAGGGAGATTGTTGCAAATATTTGCCTAATCGGTGTTGTCATTGATGACAACATATTCTTGTTGCCATTGGTGTCAACTGTATCCTAATCTATTGTCTGTTTAGAGGACTGGAATGTTGAGGATATTGAGAAAATTAGCCTCTCTGGAAGAATCAATTAAGTTACATATCTCTTTGCCAGAAACAGTGATGACTATGCAGTTCAGTGGAGTAGATTGCTCTGCATTCCCAATACGATGAAGATCAGTGTCTACAAATTAAAGGGTTTGTAGAGGATGGTCTATAGTTGCTCTAGTCAAGATTTGAGTGGTCTGTAGGAAGTGTTGGTGAAGTTATGGCCTTCTGAGTAGAACCAAGTTTTTTAGTTGTTCAGAGGAAACTAAGTGACAGTTAGTTGGTTTGGATTGCTCCGCATTGAAATATTATGATCTGCAGTTCTAGAAGCATATTTGGGATGTTGGTGTGTATTCTCAACTCAAATGGTTGATGGTTTGGAGGTCCGCAAGAAACCTTTCTAGTGTGACAGTCATGACAGTCAATGTTCTTGACACTAGTAGAAATATGGCAATAAATGACCAGGTGACCAAAACTTATAGTCGCGTGACCAAATTTTTTTGCAACACAACTATAAATGACTAAATAAATGACTAATTTGGTCATCGGCTAAAATGACTAAATAAATGACCAAATAAATGACTAATTTGGTCATTGGTTGAAATGACTAAATAAATGACTAATTTGGTCATCAGGCAAAAACACAACTAAATAATTGGTTAGACAAATAAAAATGACTAAATAAATGACTATTACTCCTCTATTCTTTTTTCTTTCTAATTTGATCATAATCCATGAATTCAAAGACAATACAAGGCAAGGCAATAAATGTCTACTTAGACCAAAGGAATAAAGGGAGAGAAAGCTTAGATGTTTCCCATGAGTGGAGTTGGATTATCTTGGCTCATTAATCTATCTCAGTGCACTAGCCATGACACAACATGCCCATTAATGATCCGTAGGCCTCGAGGAAGTGACTGTCCAGCCCTGACTTGCCAAAAACATCATTACTTGCCACCTTGCCAACATCTACCAAGGCCTTCAATTGCACTTTCTGACTGGCGAAAAATAAAGCCAGCCCACATAAAATGTCTAGGGGCTATCTCTACCCCCTCCATGTGACCTCTCCTGTCTGCCTAAAGATCTAGCCCTTTATAGGATGATTATATAACATATATTATATAATAATATAATATAATATTTATAATATTATATTATAATATTATATAATTATTATATTATATAATAATATAATATTATATTATAATATATTTAATATTGCATAATTATTATAATATAATATAATATAATATTTATATTATAATATTATACTATAATATAATATAGTATTATAATATTATATATTAATATTATAATACATTTATAATATAATATTATATTATAATAAAATATAATATTATAATATAATATTAATATGACTTCTGCAACACATTGTATTAGGTAGACAGGGTCATATCGGTGTGACACAAAAAGGTGGCATGCCGATCAATCGAGAAAGTATGAGCGCCAAAACCAAAATGTTAAAACGGTTAAAATTTAATTAAAAATTTGGCACCTAGTAAACCCTAATGTTTCATGTCTGTGCGGAGGTTCAGGGGAGAGGTCCGGTGGAGCTTCAGATCAACAACTCCTTGTTTTTCCTACCGTGGCATCACTGGTATCTCTATTTCAACAACCAGCATAGATTTAATAGGTATCTCTATTTCAACAACCATTTTATGCCCTTCAATCCAACTGCATTCAAGGATTTTTTTAATTCCTCTATCTTTCATCAATCTGCTTACCTCACCACACCTGCCCACTTCTGGATAGATGTTTGAGAGAAGAACATAAGTTGTGCAGCATTTTTAGGATCCAAATCAAAAAGTAGTGTTGCTGTAAATACTCCTAAGCCTATATTCATATGTGGTCTACAAGCACCAAGAAAACATATCCATACAACCAACACATATTTAACAGGTATCTCAATGATAAAGTTTAGGGTGTCTTCAAGATAGCCAACATGGACAAGAAGGTCAACCATGCACACATAATGATCAACTGTAGGTGTAATGCAATAAGGGTTACAAATGTGATTGAAGTATGTACAGCTCTCATCCACTAAACCTGCATGGCTGCATGCACCTAGAATATAAGCAAAGCTTACAATGTTAGGATATGTTCCAGAGTGCTTAATTAATTCAAAGATTTTGAGAGTGTCCTTACAAAATCCATTTTGTGCATATCCTGCAATCATTGCATTCCATGAGATGACATCTCTTTGAGGAATTCTGTCAAATAGTTTATGGTTTTTATCTATGATTCCATATTTTGCATACATGTCTATGAGAGCATTTCAAACTATAATATCTCACAAGAATCCCCCTACCATTATTCTTTGAAGGATGTCCATACCCTATTCCAAAGCTCCCATTTGAGCACAGGCAGGGAGGATGTTGGCAAAGGTTGCGTAATTTGGATTTACAGCTGACAATTGCATTTGCTTGAAAGTTTCTAAAGCCTGTTCAACAAATTCATTTTGTGCAATCCTGCAATCATTGCATTCCATGAGATGACATCTCTTTGAGGCATTTTGTCAAACAGTTTGTGTGCCTTGTCTATGCTTCCACATTTTTCATATATGTCTATCAGAGCATTTCCAACTATAATATCTGACAAAAATCTGCCTTCTATTATGCCTTGATGGATGTCCATACCCTATTCCAAAGCTTACCATTTTGATACAAACAGAGAGGATGCTAGCAAAAGTTGTGGAATCTGGCTTTACACCTGCCAATTTCATTTGCATGAAAGTTTCTAAATCCTTTTCAACAAATCCATTTTGTGCATATCATGCAATCATTGCAGTCTATTAGACCACATTTCTTTCAAAGATTTTGTCAAATAGTTCACATCCCTTGTTTATGCTTTCACATGCATCTCTCTCTGTATATGTATATTCAATTGCATTTGCTTGAAAGTTTTTAATGCCTTATCAACAAATCCATTTTGTACATATCCTGCAATCGTTGCCGTCCATGAGACCACATTTCTTTAAGGGATGTAATCTATTTTATGCACTCAACTCAGCATAAATTAACCTAGATTGGTGGTATTTAAGAACCCCTTGAGAGGATTTCCATTATGTTGATAGGAGACATGTTATCATAGGTTAACCCATGGAAAACTTGTGTAAAGGATTTAAAACAACAGGCTTCAACTGTGCAAATGCATCTAAGATGAATGTGTAGATCTAGATTCCTTTTAATTAATGGCATAGGAAACTACAAGGAATGTCAATTCTTATCCACACATTATAAGCTACAAAAAAATTGATTACAATTTGAAATCATTCACAAGAGAATTTGTGCATAAATTCTATTCTTGTTTATTGAATTTTGTGCATAACTCTTTGTGAAGACTTTCATGATCAAAAGAGGAACTTGCAACTAAACATCTGACAAAAATCCACTTCTAATTATGCTTTGATGGATGTCCATATCCTCATCCAAAGCTTCAATTTGTGCACAAGCAAGGATGATGCTGGCAAAGGTTGAGGAGTTGGGCTTTACACCCGCCAGTTGGAAATCTAACACGGTGCACATTAGTATAGTGTAAGCGTATTTTTCAGATTTCTTCATTTAGCATCATCAATAATCTCCACAAGAACATTGTCCCTGTTTAAAATGATGGAAAGGGTTCACATCTCACAACAATTTATCTTGTGACAATGTTGGAGATAAATTTTGTTGCTGTGTGGCAATCAACACATACTCGAAGGTTCTTAACAACTCTAATAGTTGTTCCATGGGGCATGTTTAACAAACCAAATGCAATTGCCAACTTTTCACCATGGTGGCAAAGAAATAATTCTTTTTCCCATCCTTCCACAACATTAAGTAAATTCTTAAATATGGAAAATACCTTGCCGCCTTCATCTTCCAAACCAATTTCTCCAACTTTGCATAGGTCTCCTTTGTCTATGGATGTGATCTATCTCCTACACAAAAAGCATGTACCATTTTATGCCCTTCAATCCAACTGCATCTAGGGATTTTTTTAATTCGTCTATCTTTCATCAATCTCCTTACCTCACCACACCTGCCCGCTTCTAGATAGATGTTTGAGAGAAGAACATAAGTTATGCAGTATTTTTAGGACCCAAATCAAAAAGTAGTGTTGTTGTAAATACTCCTAAGCCTATATTCATATGTGATCTACAAGAACCAAGAAAACACATCCATTCAACCAACACAAATTTAACAGGTATCTCAATGATAAAGTTTAGGGTGTCTTCAAGATAGCCAGCATGGGAAAGGAGGTCAACCATGCACACATAATGATCAACTATAGGTGTATTGCAATAAGGGTTACAAATGTGATTGAAGTATGTACATCTCTCACCCACTAAACCTGCAATCTCAGTTAAAGCAAGAAGTTAGCCAAAAGTACATGTTTTAGGTTTTAGCCTTCATATTATATTGTTGGATGCATATCCTCCATAGTTGTAGGAGGGGACCGTATGGATGTCCATATAATGAAGTATTTATGCAACTCAAAATATTTCTATATTTTTGCTATTTGGGTTTTGCTAAAATTCATCAATTTCAAATCAAATAGTCAATGTTTGCTCTTAATTGGGTAGAAAGTAATTAATCATTTTACGCCATGTTATCTATATTATCTTAGTTAAATTGGTTATTTTATTGCTTGTGCATTGTGTTTGGCATCGTGTCTCTGATCATGAAAACATTTTTGGTTCTTGTATGTAGATCCCACTTATGTGGTGGCTCAAGTTCCTTGTAGTAATGGAGCACGTGAAGACATGAAAAAGTGCTTTGCAGGTTGGTGTGTTGATGATTTCATGAACAATGTAGGTGATGAATGACAAAGCAATCCATTGTTACTTGGTAATTACTTACTTGATCCATTGGTATGTAGAAATTTTTGGGAATGATGATGGTCTAGAAAAGTTTAATGCATGTTAGGATGAACTGAGAAAGCATCATAGTTATTGAAAAAATGAGCCACATTTCATGACTGTGCAATTTAGGTATACTTGATGAAACACTCTACTTCATTAATGGGGGGCTTGGTGGCACGCACCTTGATATCAAACAAAGGCATTATACTACATGAGGGATCACCTACTAGAAATCACACTTAATGTGCAATGGGTATGCTGATAGGTTTTGACAAGGAGTGTAATTTTGAATTAATTTGAAGAATTTGCTTACAAGCATATTTTTTTCTCTTATATTTTGTAACTATCGTCTAGCCTTTACAGTTGGCTATCTTGACACATTAATTTTGTTTGTCCTATAGAATTTGTTCCCTAATTTCTCTTCTGCACCCACCCAAATAATTCCTTATTCCAAGTTAGAAGGGCTTGTATGTTTTTCTTCAAGTGGCCTTGATGTTGATGCTCTTTCAGAAAATCTATCCCCAAACAATAAATGCAAAATTAAAATTCATACAATAAATGCTCTTTCATATATGATTGTTATGGAGGTACTTTGGATGCATACAAATGTGACAATCACAAGATTTGATGCCTATTTTAATATGACAGTCCATGACAATAGTGTCCATGGAGTTTTATGACTACCCCCACACTAGTGGTGTTTACATATGCTTGACTAAATCATGTTGTTGTCTAACTACTGATTACACTTGGGGTGGAAATTTTAGGACAATTGTTTATGGGGGACTGATTTTCATCTTTGCATTAGAACTTTCTTGAGATTGTTGTCATAGTATTGGACCTTCTAAGTTTGTGATAGGGTCTACTTCTTGTCACTCCACTTCAAGCATTGTCAGAAATATTCTAAATAGTGCCCATTCCCTCATGGTTGTTACAATATTTATGACAATCCTATGAAGGAAATTGAACTAGGATAGTCCTCCAAAATTAGATGTTGCCTCCTTCAATGACTAAACTACCTTTTACCCCAAGCCCTTGGTACTATAGCATAGAAAGACATTGTTCAGGAAGCTCAAATAGTCAGGTGGGTACTACAAAGAATGAGACACCAACAAAACCCAATGTTGATGTATCCTATGACAATTATATATTAAGACACCCACCCATACCAATCTAGATTGGATTGGAATCCAATATGCATGATGATTTCTCTTTGTGATCCTATAACATGAATGCATTCCCTTATGGCCAAGATAGTCTTGTTGGGAATGACAATATGGCCACAATACCACCCTATGACAACAAATACAACTTTATAACTATCCCCCACTTTTATCAACCTAAGATGAACTGGAATTCATAATGATTGGCCTCATGTTTCCTTTAGATCTAATCAACCTATTCTTCCATGGCTTCACATAAGTGGCAACACTTTACCAAGAATGGGAAACATCTCGCTAGGGTTGGATAGTCTTTGTTTGACTGTGACATCATTTACATAGAATATCTCCAATCTCTCTTAGTAGATTAATACCCTAACCATGATCCAAGACCTAGAAATGGCCCCCAAGGTAAGGTGTTAGGACATAATAAGCATACACCTAGGGTTTTGACAAGTCCCCACCTAATAGTTGTTGACAATATTGCAAAACAATGCCTTCATAAGGCAAAATAACAATATGAGTAAGAGTACAACTGACTACCTTAGGGTTTGCAAAAATTGCACAACCTTTGCTAGCATCCTCCCTGCATGTGCCAAAATGGGAGCTTTGGAACTAGGTATGGACATCCATCAAAGCATAAAGGATGGAGGAATTTTGACAGATATTGTAGTTGCAACTGCTCTAGTAGACATGTATGCAAAATGTGAAAGCATAGACAAGGGACGTGAATTGTTTGACAGAATGCCTCCAAGAAATGTGGTCTCATGGAATGCCATGATTGCAGGATATGCACAAAATGGATTTGTTGAAAAGTCTTTAGAAACTTTCAAGCAAAGGCAATTGGGGGGTGTAAAGTCAAATTCCACAACCTTTGCCAACATCCTCCCTACCTGTGCCAAAATCGGAGCTTTGGAATAGGGTGTTGGCATCCATCAAAGCATAAAAGATAGAGGAATTATGTCAAATGTTGTAGTTGCAAGTGCCATGGTAGACATGTATGCAAAATGTGGAAGCATAGACAAGGCACGTGAAGTGTTTGACACAATGTCTCAAAGAGATGTGGTCTCATGGACTGCAATGATTGCAGAATATACACAAAATGGATTTATTGAAAAGGCTTTAGAAACTTTCAAGAAAATGCAATTGGCAAGTGTTAAGCCAAATTCCACAACCTTTGCCAGCATCCTCCTTGCCTGTGCCAAAATGGGAGCTTTGGAACAGGGTATAGACATCAATCAAAGCATAATCGAAGCGGGCATTTTATCAGATATTATAGTTGGAAATGCTCTAATAGACATGTATGCAAAATGTGGAAGCATAGACAAGGCACGTGAAGTGTTTGACAAAATGTCTCAAAGAGATATGGTCTCATGGACTACAATGATTGCAGGATATACACAAAATGGATTTATTGAAAAGGCTTTAGAAACTTTCAAGCAGATGCAATTGGCAGTTGTTAAGCAAAATTCCACAACCTTTGCTAGCATCCTCCCTGCCTGTGCCAAAATGGGAGCTTTGGAACAGGGTATAAACATCCATCAAAGCATAATGGAAGGGGGCATTTTATCAGATATTATAGTTGGAAATGCTCTGATAGACATCTCTGCAAAATGTGGAAGCATAGACAAGGCATGTGAATTGTTTGACATAATGCCTAAAAGAGATGTCATCTCATGGAATGCAATGATTGCAAGATATGCACAAAATGGATTTGTTGAAAAGGCTTTAGAAACTTTCAAGAAAATGCAATTGGCAGAAGTAAAGTCAGATTCCACAACCTTTGCCAGCTTTCTTTCTACCTGTGCCAAAACATGTGCTTTTGAACAACATATGGACATCCAACAAAGCATAAAGGATAGAGAAATTATGTCAAATGTTGTAGTTGCAACTACCCTGGTAGACATGTATGCAAAATGTGGAAGCATAGACAAAGCACATGAACTGTTTGACAGAATGCCTCAAAGAAATGTGGTCTCACAGGATGCCATGATTGCAGAATATGCACAAAATGGATTTTGCAAGGATGCTCTTAAAATCTTTGAATTAATGAAGCACTCTAGAATGTATCCTGACATTGTAAGCTTTGCTTGTGTTCTATGTACATGCAGCCATGCAGGTTTAGTGGATGAGGACTGTACATACTTCAATCACATGAGTAACCCTTATTGCATTACACCTAAAATTGATCATTATGTGTGCATGATTGACCTTCTTGCCCGTGCTGGCTATCTTGAGGAAACCCTAAACTTTATCATTAAGATGTCAGTTAAACCTATGTTGGTTGTGGGGATGTGTTTTCTTGGTGCCTGTAGATTACATATCAATATAAGCTTAGGGGAATTTACAGCGATGCTACTTTTTGATTTGGATCCTAAAAATGCTACGACTTATGTTTTCTCAAATATCTATGCAGAAGTGGGCAGCTAGGGCAAGGTTTAAATGATAAGGAGATTGATGAAAGATAGAGGAATATGTGTCCTCAGTGATAGCTGTCACTACGAATTGGAGATCGAATAAAGATGACGACTCTAGTGATATGGTAAAGGAAGATCAAATGATGACCTCTAAATGGAAATGGCGACATATATTTTAAAGATTGTTTGGCAGATATATCTGATTCTAGAGTTTTTTGTAGATTCCCTACCCTAGACTGAGCAGGGTTCATAAGATTTTAATTGTCTCTACAAGCTTCTAATATGTATGTTTGAGCCTCCTTATAGTCTAGAAGAAATATAAACTCTTAGAATGACTGCTCACTCATCAAGAGCATGCAGATTTGAAAACTCTTGGAAATTTTCTTCACAATGCTTGATATTTTAAACACTTATTTTAGATATCTTACATTATTCTCACAGTGATTTCTTCACAACACTATCATATTTTCTCATATAGTTTTGTGTATTGTGAAGAAGCGGGCTAAAGTCTTAATACAAAGCCTTATAGGTTCAATTGAATCTTCATAGTCCTCTCAATTCTGTCTGGTCTATCCCTGTGATATTGTCAACTACACTGTATCATGCAAGCTCCTACTCACTCAGTCATTCCATCTCATCTCTATCCCAGTTAACATTGTATCACATTCCTCTACTAACAAATTATTATCTTTCCATAGCTTAGACATAGAGTTTACATTTTCTCCTCCAAACACTCTACATGTTTAATGAAATACCCCTATCTCATGCACTGTTCATTGTATTTATTTTTATTGTGCATCTAATCTCAACAAACTCATATCACATACACTATCTTGGATCTATGTCTACAAACTCTGTAGATAGTAACCTTGTTTCTTGATTTCCTTCTACAATGTATTTAACATTCTTGTAGACCTTCATTCACAATCTTCATGAAGTTTGATTCATTTAAAGGACATTGACATTGTATACACTTGATAGTATTATGTAATATTTGATGGTCTTAAGACCTTTACTACCCTTAAATAATCTCCTAACCGATAGGGATAGTCCTACTCTTGCTAGAACCTTTTACAACCCTAACAATGACTTTATGCCATCTCAAATTTGACGATTCTATTAGATTTTGAATCACAAATGGAGAATAAAATAGTGATACAGTCCTTATAAGGGCTTGACAGACCTTGAGACTTTAAATAATTCCTTCAAAAATTATTTTATGGTCATTATGACTCTATAGGATATCAAATTGTTCAGACATGCTTGTTCAACACCTAGGATAGACATTTCTAACCATACAAATTTTGACTAAACCTATAGAGAAATCTCTTGATTAAAAACCCCCTTATAAATATACTAGATAGCAATGAAGATTTGAAAAGAAAAATACAAACCTTGAACCTTTGTATACCCTTTTACTCTTATTGTTTCTCTATCATAGTCTTAGGTCTTTGCTAAACCTATTGTGTTTGTAGCTCTTTGACAAAGATCTATCTCTTCATTTTATCTTTGTAGGCTTCTAAAAGCTTCTCTACATGTTTGTGTACCCTCTGCATCTTATCACTGTATCTCTATCATTGCATACACTGTCATAGTCTTTCAAACCCTTCTTTGTAGGTTATCCTCATGACCACTATATAATATATTTCTTTAGTTATCCTTTGACAAATCTTTTTAAAGACATTATAACCACATTTAATGCTTAATGATAAATCTTAACATCTCATACAGATTTCCCAAATGATTGTATATAAATAATTCAAATAAAACCTAGTTTGACAAGAATATTAAACCTTCAAAACAAATTGCACACTGTATAAGCATATCCTCACAGATTTGAAAGTTTTCAAACACAAAAAGCTTCAAAAACTTAGCAAGGATCCTTTCACTAAATTGTTCATGGATTTATTCAACGTGAAAGATCTCTTCACTTGTTCTCTTGGTATTGATATCTCATCAACCTAAGAGGAACCTCTTGCAACAATATAATGAAAAATACATGAAATAACAGAAATAGCAGAACATAGAAGGAATTTATTGATCACAAGCCACTTCGAGGGGGCAACCTCCTTTGAGCAAGCCCAATACAATAAATTCGTGGATGCCTTCATTAGCCTCAACACGTACTTATATACTAAGTCTAATCTAAACAACTATTACTCCCCATGAATGTGGGATAATACAATATACTCACGAGATGACTTACAAAGCATATGTGTCCAACAGCAATATACTAACAAATTAAAGAGAAGGGTTAAAAATAGGTTCCTAACATCCTCTCCCTCTTAGAAAAGCTTTGTCCTCAAATCTTAAGATGCTGAAATTGTTGTTGAATCTGAAGGAGTGGTTCCCATGTAGCATCCTCTGGTTGCATTCTGTGCCACTGAATTAATACCTCTGTGATGGATCGAGAGAAAAGCTAATGAGTGTGCCCATCGAGGATTGCCTCCAGCTCCAAAATGATGGATCCTTTGTTATCCAGTTCTGGTAAAATAGTTTGTGCTCTGATGTTGGTGCCCATAACTTTCTTTAGACAAGAGACATGAAATACTGGATGAACGTGGGAAGGAGGAAGCTCCAATTTATAAGCAACTGACCCAATCTTCTGAAGAACCTTATATGGCCCATAGAACTTTGGAGATAGCTTATGACGCCCTTTGAGTTTCAGGGAGGATTGCTTGTATGGCTGTAGATGAAGAAAAACCATATCACCTACTTGAAAAGTGTGCTCATAACGGTGTTGATCAGCTTTTTGTTTCATTCAATTTCGTGCCATGTGAAGATTGTCCTGCAAAATGCGAAGAATCTGATCTCGGGTTCAGAGAACCATGTCAACTGCCTGAACTGGTGAACTGCTGGGGGTGTATGGAAGGAGCACTGGTGGTGCCTAACCATAGACTGCTTCATATGGAGTCATTTAGATGCAGTGTGGTAGGAGGTATTGTACCACCATTCAGCGAGAGGGAGCCACTTTGCCCATTGATGTTGTTGTTCTGAGGTGAAGCAACGAAGATAAGTTTCCAAAGATTTGTTGATAATTTTAGTCTGACCATCTGTTTGTGGGTGATACCCTGAACTCATCTTCAGTTTGGTGCTAGTGTGTCGAAATAGTTCTGTCCAAAAATGACTGGTGAAAGTTGCATCACGTTCTAAGACAATGGAAGAAGGGATTCCATGAAGATAGAAGATCTGGTCCATGAAAATTTCTGTGACTGAGGAGGTGGTATAGGGATGGATGAGGGCAACAAAATGACTATATTTGGAGAGGTGATCAACCACAACCAAGATCATTGTCTTCACTTCAGATTTTGGGAGCCCCTTAATGAAATCCATAGAAATATCTATCCAAATCCATGTAGGGATGGGCAAGGGTTAGAGCATTCCAGGAAGGAGTGTCATTTCACCCTTGTTGCGCTAGTAGGTATCACATTCAGCCACCATCTGTTGAATTGCCCTTTTCATTCCCTTCCAAAAGAAGTTACGTTGTGCCCGCTCATAAGTTTTGACAAACCCAGAGTGCCCTGCCAATGGAGAAGCATGGAGTTCATAGAAGATAGCATGTTGAAGATCTGTGCTCTGGGGAAGCACCAGACGACCCTTGTATCTCAAAGAAGCACCATCCCAAGAGTAATGTGGTACAACAGAAGGGTTATTGGCCAGCTGTTGGATGATTTGAGATAATGAAGAGTCATTGACATAGTCCTACTAGACAGATTCCAACCAATTTCGAACAGGCATAGAAATAGCTGAAAGAGAAGCTTGGTCATCAAATGTGCAAGAAAGAGCATCTGCCACAATATTGTCCTTACCCTTCTTGTAAGTGATCTCATAGTCATAACCCATGAGTTTGCTAACCCATTTATGTTGTGCTAGGGAGGAGACCGTTGTTCTAGGAAATATTTCAGACTCTGGTGATCAATCTTGATGCAGAAATGATTCCCTAATAGGTATGGTTGCCACTTCTATACTGCATGCAAAATAGCCATCATTTCCTTCTCTTATGTAGAGAGTACTAAATTCTTACTTAAAAAGGGCTTTGTTGGTGAACGCAATGGGATGTTCATCTTGAAGGAGAACAACACCAAGTCCATTGCCACAAGCATCACTCTCAATAGCGAAGGTCTTGGAAAAATATGGCATAGCTAGAATAGGTGTAGTACACATAACTTGTTTTAGTTTTTCAAATGCACACTCAGCAGCATGTGTCCATGTAAAAGCATCTTTTTTCAACAAAGTTGTTAATGGAGCTGCAATATTCTCGTAATCCTTGATAAACTTACGGTAGTAACCAGTTAGTCCCAAAAAACCATGAAGGCTCTTGAGTGTTTGAGGATGTAGCCAATTTTTCATGGCATCTATTTTGGCAGGATCCACTCGAACCCCTTGGGCTGAAATAATATGCCCAAGATACTCCTCTTCCTCCTGCCCAAAAACACATTTAGACTATTTTGCACAGAGATGATGATCAGAGAGAAGTTGCAGTACAAGATCCAGATGTTGGAGATGCTCAACCCATGTTTTACTATAGATGAGGATATCATCAAAGAAGACCAGAATGAATTTTCACAAGTAGGGCTAGAATATTTTATTCATCAATGCCTGGAATGTGGAAGGAGCATTAGTGAGGCCAAAGGGCATGACCAAAAACTCATAGTGGCCATCATGCGTGCAGAAATCCATTTTAGGGATATCATCCTCATGAACCCAAATTTGGTGATACCCAGAACAAAGATCGAACTTGGAGAAAAAATGAGCGCCATAAAGCTCATCAAGAAGCTCATCAACAACAGGAATCAGAAACTCATCCTTGATTGTGATGTGATTAAGTGCTCAGACGTCAATACAGAGGCACCATGACCTATCTTTTTTCTGGATAAGAAGAACTAGTGAAGAAAAGGAACTGGTACTAGGGCGAATAATACCTTGCTTCAGGAAGTCCCGAATGAGCATCTCAATCTCTATCTTTTGGTGAAATGGGTAGCAGTAGGGCCTAATGTTGGGAGGAATGCTTCCAGGAAGGAGCTGAATATGATGGTCCTCTAGTCGTGAAGGTGGAAATCTCACTGGTTCAGTAAAGACACATGCATATCGATCCAAAATTCATTGTAGATTTGAAGGAGTAGTGGAGACTGCTGATGGTTGCATCTGAATGGAATGGAGCTGAGCGATGACACCATGTGAATTCTTCTTAAGGACCTTTTCCATGCAATGTGAACTGATGATGCTGAGAGACCCTAATTGTAATCCCTTCAATGTGTGTTTTTGCCCATTGTCTGAAAACTGCATCCAAAGTTCAGCAAAATCCCATAAGATGGGTCCAAGTGTCCATAACCATTGAGCACCTAAAACCACATCACATCTACCGAAGGGCAAGGCAAACATGTCAGAGCACAGGTTATAATCTCCAATAGAGATACGCACATTGTACCACTTCCCTTTGCAAGGTAATGTGCCCCCATTGGCAATCATGACTTCAAAGTTGAAGCAAGGATGGACAAAACAATCAGCCTATTTGGCGATCTGAGGGTCAATGAAGTTATGAGTGCTACCAGAATCAATGAGTATTGTAAGAGGGAGCTTCTTGAAGTAACCCTTGACCCACATGGTTTGTGGGGTGGTGACTCCTGCCAAAGCATGGAGAGAGATCTCTGGGCGGTCTTCTTGAGAAGGAGGGTCAACAGGCAGTTGTTGAATGTCGACCTGATCATCTACTATATCCTAGGCATCTTCATAAACTTCAATTGCAGGTGGAGAATCTGCATCCAATAGATAGAGCTTTGCTCAACACATCTATGTCCTCGAGTGAATTTCTCATCACAATTATAACAAAGCCCTTTTTCTCTACGTGCCCACATCTCTACTTCAGACAAATGCTTGATAGGAGTTGTTCTAGGAGCTGGCGTGATTGGGGGTCTTTGGGAACCTATATTTCTGAATGGAACAAATGTGGATTTGGAGCACTGTTAAGTTGTGATCTTGTCCTCCACCAACTTAGCCAACCCTAGGGCTTCCATCATTGTGCTGGGATGGAACATTTTAACCTCAGATCGGATTGCATCCTTTAGACCACTGACAAAACAACTCCTAAAGATTTCATCAGACAATCCCTCTGTGTGATTGACTAGTTTCTCAAATTATGTCTGATATTCTCTCACAGTGCTAGTTTGGCAAAGTTTAGTGAGTGCTCATGTGAAGTCATCAAAAGCACTAGGGCCAAATCATTGCAAAATGAGTTTGCAAAAATCTATCCATTTTGTCTCTTCATGAGCCTTAATGTACCAATGGAACCATTGAAGGGCTTCATGTTCCAAATGAAAGGGTGCAAGTGGGACTTTGTTGACATCAAAAGTATTATGCAGACTGAAATATTGTTCTACCCGGTATATCCATCCAGTCGAATCATCACCATTGAAGCGAGGAAAATCAAGCTTCGGCCCACGAAAATTACTGGAAGAAGAGAACCTAGTGTCGGCAGAAGACTTTGGCTACCGTCTGTTGTTCATGGCTGAATACTGAAGATTGAGGCTGAGAATTTTTTTTATCTAGATCTTGGAGTTTGGTCTTGAGGGATGCAAGTTCATCCTCCATGTTTTTTGCTCCCGTGCAAGTGACAACCATAACCAGGAGTTTTTTTTTGGGGGGGGAATGGGTAGAAAAACAAAAATAGAAACTTTTTTAGTAAAGGAAAATTTGGATTTGAGAAGAACTATGATGGGTAATTGGGGCTTGACTAAGTTTTGGACACTTTCTAAGGGACAAGGAAGCAGAAAATGGGGATTTCAGAAGCGGGGTGAAAGAATGGGAAAATTTGTCCAAGAGAGACAAAGGAGCAGAAATAGGAAATGAACATTGTGGCAAAGTTTGAAGGCGATTGGGTGATAATCGAAGAAGTTATGGCAAATCCTAAAAATAGACAAATGTGGGATTTCTGGCTTCGATAAGTGGAATTTGGGATAGGGTCCTCAAGGAAGGAAATATACAGAATGGAATTTCAGGGGTTCTAGTGAATTTTCAGAGGAAACGAAGCTAAAGCAAGGAAGATATGGTGAAAAACCATTTTTTTTCTAAAACGATCTGCAACGGCTCTAGACAGATTCAATCTACGATTTGTCAGCTGGCAATAGATATGGACCCCAGGTATGTTCAGCTTCCTAAAGGTTCAGGGGATTCACTCAGCTACCAATGTTGTCTAACAGCTTGCGTATTGGGGCAGTACACCTCACTCCACGACTCAGGTAAAACTGATAACCGCTTTGCCACAAATGATAGCTCTTGGTTTACCTCGCAGATGGGAACTAGTTAATCAAGTAGGGGTTGTTGCCCTTTTCGCTTGCAGGTCCTCTCAATGGGCCAGCTACTTCAGGGTTCCTGTGGTACTCCTCACAATCAGTTTTAGGGCTATGCCCAAACACTTCCCACAGTTAAGCGGATAGGGATTATTCCCTAATCTGAACTTGTAATTGAAATGAACAATACAAATGCAAGAAAAAAGAACTACTACAATAATCACAGTGCCTGGAGGCCACTGTGAAAAAAAAAATTCAGCAAAAATTCCACCCAACGAGCCCAAGAAAGCGCTTTGATACCAGATGAGAGGAACCTCCTGCAACAATATAATGAAAAATGCACGAAATAATAGAAATAGTAGAACACAGAAGGAATTTATTGATCGCAGGCCACTTTGAGGGGGCAACCTCCTTTGAGTAAGCTCAATACAATAAATTCGTGGATGCCTTCATTGGCCTCAACATGTACTTATTTACTAAGTCTAATCTAAACAACTATTACTCCCCATGAATGTGGAATAATACAATATACTCACGGGATGACTTACAAAGCATATGTGTCCAACAACAATATACTAACAAAGTAAAGAGAAGGGTTAAACATGGGTTCCTAACACAACCTAAGATCTTGATTGTGTTCCTGAAATCATTGTATTCCGTCAGATGACATCTCTTTGAGGCATTCCGTCAAATAGTTCACGTGCTTTGTCTATGATTCCACATTTTGCATATATGTCTACTAGAGCATTTCCAACCATAATATTTGACAAAGATCCCCTTACCATTATGCTTTGATGGATCTCCATACCCTGTTTGAAAGCTCCCATTTTGGCACAAGTAGGGGGGATGCTAGCAAAGGTTGTGGAATTTGACTTTACAACTGCCAATTGCATCTTCTTGAAAATTTCTAAAAACAACAAATCCATTTTGTGCATATCCTGTGATCATTGCAATCCATGAGACCACACTTCTTTCAAGGATTTTGTCAAACAATTCACATGCCTTGTCTATGCCTCTCTCTCTCTCTCTATGCTTCTACATTCTTTAAGAGTTATTGAGTCAACCTCATCGTCACATCGGGGAGACATCATATCGTCTCCCTTCGATATAGCCAAGTCCCTTCAATGTACACTTTGCAGCTTCATGTCTATCGGCTCATTGATGAGACAAGGTTGAGGGTCCCGCTGAAGTCCATGAGCTCCACCGATGAGAGTCATCGATCCATCAAGGAAACAGACTTTGAAGTCCCACTGAAGTAGCCACGTCACACTGATCAAGGAGTAAATACTAACCCAGGAGGGGATTATTCAGCCAATAATTTGAGTCACATTTCCAACAAAAGCATATCCCGCAACCATTGCATTCCATGAGATGACATCTCTTTGAGGCATTCTGCCAAACAGTTCACGTGCCTTGTCAATGCTTCTAGATTTTGCATACATGTCTACCAGGGCAATTGGTGGGTGTCTTCTTCATCGAGATGACTTTTCCTGTTTGGTGAGACTCTTGGTGGTGTCTCTTCAAAAACCTAATTGCAAGTTGAGACTCATCGGTGTGACTATGTGCCATCGAAGGGACTCTAAATCTAGTCCCCTGACATTCTGATATGAAGTTGTGTTTCGACGAAAGGACCCTATGACTTCAGAGTGACTTTGAATATAGTCTCTTCAATTTCTCGAAGCCTTGACTTTCATTGATGGGAGATTTGGATGTCGCCAAGACTATGAACTCGGTCTCTTCGATATTCTGAGAGGATGTGTGGTGGTCAGGCTCCATCGGTGGGACCTATTGTCGAAGTGAGTCTTTCTGCCATCTCTTCAAAATCTTGATAGAATATTGTTGAATGCCGACCATTCAATTTTGGATATTTGATAGTTAATTGTTTGAGAAGACCGTTCGACGAGAAGTTGAAACGAACAGTTTTCATGGCGAATAGGGGAAAGGTAGAAGAAAAGCTGACAAAAAGGAGATAGCATTTAGAACGGGGAATGATTCAAGAGGGTTATTGACAAAGTCTGTAATCTGTTGTTCTTGAGGTGCCTTTACTCTGACAATATCTTGACAATGTCTTGTCATTGTTTTCTTGGTGCCTGTAGATCACATATGAATATAGGCTTAGGATTATTTACAACAACACTGCTTTTTTATTTGGATCCTAAAAACATTGCAGGACTTATGTTCTTCTCTCAAACATCTATGCAGAAGTGGGTAGGTGTGGTGAGGTTCAAATGGTAAGGAGATTGTTGAAAGATAGAAGAATTAAAAAGATCCCTAGATGTAGTTGGATTTAAGGCCATAAAATGGTACACACTTTTCATGTAGGAGACAGATCACATCTATAGACACAGGAGATATATGCAAAGTTGTTGGAGAAATTAGCTTGGAAGCTGAAGGCAGCAAGGTATTTTCTAGATTCAAGACATTTACTTGATGTTGTGGAAGAGGAGGAAAAATAATTATTTCTTTGCAGATTGCCATCATAGTGAAAAGTTGGAAATTGCATTTGGTTTGTTAAACATGCCCCATAACTATTAGAGTTGATAAGAACCTTCGAGTATGTATCAATTGCCATACTACAACAAAACTTATCTCCAAGATTGTTACAAGAGAAATTGTTGTGAGAGATGTGAACCATTTCCATCATTTTAAACAGGGACAATTTTCTTGTGGAGATTATTGGTGATGCTAAATGAAGCAATCTGAAAAATAGGCTTGCACTATAATAATGTGCACAGTGTCAGATCTCCAGTAATAATGAAGGGACATCCATCAAAGCATAACAAAAGGGGAATTTTTTTTAGATGTTGTAGTTACAAGTGCCTTGGTAGCCATGCATGCATGTCAACTATTTCACAAGATGCCTAAAAGAAATGTGGTCTCATATAATGCCATGATTGTAGAAGCAAATGCAACTAGCAGGTGTAAAGACCAACTCCTCAACCTTTGCCAGCATCCTCCCTGCCTATGCACAAATTGAGTACTATTGTATTGTGTATATAGATATATCATTATATTGAGTATTATTGTATTGTATATAATGTACATAAATATATAAACAATACAATAATACTCAAAATAACTATAATATATATGTGTATATATGCTAGACGAGGGTGGCAAGCAGACAAAACATGAATTTCAGGTATGAATAGTCACCAGACTATCAGCTTGAGAACCCATAAGTTTGTTTGTTGATCACACGTGTACCCCTTGGTGGATCTCAAACTCATATAAATAATTCTGTTGTTCAAGCAATTCCACAAGGGGTATCTTTTTTTCCTATTCCTACACTTTCTATAAGTTGTGTTGCCAATCAGTATTTTAAATTTTTTAATATCTTCCTTGTGTCTTTTCTATTCTATTGTTTAACTTTTAGGCATTTGTTGATGTCATAGCCTCTTTCTTAGTAATAAGCCTTTCTCTAATTTTTTGTAGCCATTTTCGCATGGAGTTGATCTCTCTGGTAATAGTAGCATAGGGAATCATTTTCCAACTCAAAATGCAGGTAAATTGTTTCATAGTCTATCAAAAATGAAACTTTCATTCAATAAATTTCTTAGTCATTCTTGGATGTGTGTCATGGGGTGTTGGTTTCTTAATAAGAAAATTGTTCTTTCTTAATTTATAAATTCGAATAGGATCTCCCCTGATGTTTGAAAAGAAGTAATGAACAAAATAATGTATGTTTTCTGAAATGTTTTAATGGCTGATGGCTTCAACAGGTTTGCTGAAAGGAACTAGAACTCCCCCTACAAATAATACTAGAATTGATTATAAATTTGTGAATGCTAAAAAAATTAAGTGTTCCTGTATTGGTCCATCTGATGAGGTATGGAATGGTATCCTTCCCATGTATGATATACTTTAATAGTTTCTATATACGATCTTGTTTCAAAGAAAAATGTTTGCCTATCATGCTTTTCTATTAACTGTGATAGTAGCTTTTTGACTTATTTCAATTCAATTTTTTTATTTTTTATTACTAACTATTTACACATTTAAGTACAGAATGAGATCTATCAAGTAGACTGGATCGATTGGATTCAGCTCATGGGATGTTTTTTGGCTTGGCTGGTTCTTTGAGAAAGTGAGGGTTTTATGATGCGACAAAGCAAGGAGGTTAAAGAAAGATCAACATTCATCCTTCCCCATGCCACTTAGGGGTTATTTTCAATAGAAAAATAAGAGGAAGCAGCAGTTAGGCATCCTATGGCTTTTTGACTTTTCAAACTGTGACACATGTCACTTATCTATTGTAACAGATTGCTAAGGATTTTGAAAGGCTTATCGGCCAAAGGGCATGCCTTCTTTCATTTTGAGTTAGTTCTTTTCACTTTTTGGCAAAGTATTGTAAACTTGAAGTTTCTTTCTTGTCATTTATGTGCATTGTAAATCATATTTTCAATCTTGTGATTGAAAATAAACATTGTAATACTCTATTTCTAATCATTTTTCAAGAAAGATAGATATTTTAGACTTGTGAAAGTTGTAAGAACACCTTTCTTTTAATAAAATTCAGCAATTTTACCTTCTCAATGGTTGTCTTATTGTGTGCAATTGATGTGTATTTCTATGTTTTATGTTTACATCCTAAATATCAGACAAAATATACTACCAATTGATGACTAAATATACTACCAAATTGATGACTAAATATGCTACCAAATATACTACCAAATTGATGACTAAATATACTACAAAATTGATGACTAAATATACTACCAAATATACTACCAAATTGATGACTAAATATACTACCAAATTAATGACTAAAATTTGTTTAGTCATAAATTTGGTCACGAGATAAATGACCGGCAATAAACTACCAATGGTCATGTGACTAAATATACTACTAAATTGATGACTAAATATACTACCAAATTTATGACTAAATATACTACCAAATTCATGACTAAATATACTACCAAATTTATGACTAAATATACTACCAAATTAATGACTAAAATTTGTTTGGTCATGAGATAAATGACCGGCAATAAACTACCAATGGTCACGTGACCAAACTACTGATCACATGACCAATTTTTGGTAGTTTATTTAGTCATTTATTTCTATTTTTCTACTAGTGTGAGTTTTGATAAGAAGATGTAAGTGATTTTGGTGTTCTGAAGTGGTACGGTTGTTACTGATGATTTCATTGTGCTTGTAATAGTTTCTAGATCATGTGTCTATTGTGTTGATGGTCCGCATTGAGAATTGAGCTCATGGTTGAAGATTTCTTCTTGAGTGTTGTTGTTCATTCCAGTTTTGGCCGATCGAATGATTTGTGCATGTTGCAGATGATCTAAAAGAAATTATATGAAGTGTGGCGTGTTGTTTGAGGAAGATTCAAGTCCCAACTATATCTGACCGACAGTATAATGATTCACATTAAGTCTGATGTTAGTAATGCCGACCTTGATGTTAATTCCAAGGTTAATGAAGCGTATAAATACTTGTGATTGAGTTGTGGAAAAGGAAGCATGTGGAAATAATAAGATCCTAAGAAAGTTATAGAGGCAGAGCAGAGAAGAGGAGGAAAAGAAGAACAAGAGCAGTAAAGGATGAAGAGATAATGAAGAAGTGTTTGGGGGCAAAGAAAGAGTTTTTATGAGCTTTCAATGGGACTAAACCAGGCATGAAGAAGATGTTAATTCTCAGTTCATTTTGTCTGTATTAAACATAAAATCTTGTAGGCAGTGAGCCTCCCATAGGCAGTGAGCCTCCCGTAGGCAGTGAGCTCTGGGCAGTGCGCCCTAAGGCAAGTGCCTTCCCATTTCTTTTAAGTACTTTTAACAAGGTATGAATTTTGTGGCTTAACCCCCACCGTGGTTTTCCATTAATCAGGTTTTCATGTAAAAATTTTGGTATTATGTGTGTTCATTTTGTTTCTGCTCATGTGTTGTTGATTCCTACTTTAATGTTGACATCATTAATCTATTTTTAAGTTGAAAAGAAGATTAAAATCAGAAAAGGTTAATATTGTGGGACAACTGATTCACCCCCCCTCTCAGTTGTCTAACCTGATTCCAACAAGGCACCTTTCCACACTTAATCATCTCCACGTCTATCAAAACTGCCTCCAGCGCAACTATAACATGAAGATCAAAGAAAGACAATTTCAAGTGTGTGATCTTGTCTTAAAGGAAAATCAGAGAAATCAAGCAGATTAAGAAAAGAAGGGCAAGTTTGAGCTTAATTGGTTAGGACCCTTTGTTATCACAACAACATATGGATTAGGAGATTATACTTTAGCAACACATGAAGGCATTTCTCTAGATGAACCACTCAACAGTGTTCATCTCAAGAAGTTCTTTGCCTAATCCTCAGAGTATCCATGTCAAAAAAAAAGTGTATCATGTCTTCAACAATCGATTTCTTTGAAGCAACACTATGGTGTTGAAATGCAAGTGATTAGATAGATTTGATGAAAATGCAAGTGATGTGACGACATAGTCATTTTTGGGTGTTTACAATCAGCAAAAGTATCTTTTCTCAAACCTTTCTTTTGGCCAACTTTCCCCTCTTTATTGGCAAAACTCCATTTTGCCAAACTTCACCTTTTGTCTTGCTTTCACCTATGTTGGTGAAAATTCACTTTGCCAAACCATCTATTTCCACCTTTGCTTCTTTCTCTATCAACAAATCGCCCTATCAACGAATTAAAGAAATTTTAAACTATTTGGGAAGTTTGAACTTTCCCCGATTCACAGATAGAGTCTTTTCCTTCCTTTACTTAGCTGATTTTATGTTTCTTATTTTGCCTTATCAAAAAAATCTCCAACTTTCAAACCAAGCTTGCTTGTCAGTAAAACCTCATTTTTCTAAACCATTCTCCTTAGTCGCTTCTTCACTCTTCTTTTGCCTTATCAGCAAAATCTCCGTCAGTGAAACCTTGGAATTTTGAACCCACAATGCCTTAGCTGATTTTTGCCCTTATCGGCCCATTTGACTCTTCACAAACCTTTCGCTTGGCCTTTCTTTCCTCTGTTGCCCTTTGTTGGAAAAATACTCTGTCGACAAACTACAAAGATTTCAAACTTATAAAAAGTTTGTGCCTTGTGAACATTGTCAACAAAGGCCTCGTTTCCTTTCCTCTACCTTAGACAATTCTCACAAATCCTTCCTTTTGCTTTCCTTTATCGAGACTTTGCTCGATCAGTGAACCTTAGAATTTCCAAACTTTGCTTTGAGTTTTCCATTTGGGAAATCGCTGATAAGGCATTCCTTTTCTTTCTTATGCCTTAGACAAATTTGAAGAAGCCCGCTCCCTTGCCTTGTCGGTGAAACTTTGAAACTTTGAACTTTTAGAAAGTTCACGGAATATGAGTATTCCATACCTTAGCCATTTTTCACCTTAGTTCATGAACATGAAACTTTGTCGACTAGGGTCAAAATGGGCCAAAAAACTAAGGCAAGGACCTCAAATTTTCTGGGTTTTTCTAGGTTTTTGCAAGGATTCACCACAAGAAATTTCAAGGATTTTTGCAAAAAAAAACATTGAAATTTGAAGGATTTTAGACATCTAGAGTTAAGTTTCAACAAGATTTCAAGCTGGACTATTTGACTCTAGGAAGAGGAAAATGGGTCAACATTTTGGCGACCACTCAAAGATGTTTGCATGCTAAACAAATAGACTAGTGGCCTTAAGCATTCATTGGGCATGGAGTCAAAAAAGGGGACTACATTAGGCCAAAAACTACTAAAACCATGTCCTAATTCAAACAACACCAAAAAGGAATGGGGCCTACATTCTCCTAATGAGAATGCAGCCTATGCAACAACACTTATTGAAGGTAAAACTAAAGCAAAACTAAAACTAAAACAATATGTACATAATCTTAGACCAACCTTAAAGGTAATGTTTGACATGGATCCCATTGATCGACATCAGATTTCCACAGTCCATCATAATGTAACATAATGCTTCTAGATTAAACTGTGTGATAATATTTTTCTCTCAATGTTTCGGATCACACTACATGATCCATCATCAGGAGGAAGAAAGCAAGAGAGGAGAATAGAATAGATACAATTTGCAAACCTCATAGGTTAAATAGAAAGGGACAGGGGAATGGCGCGAGAACCCATAGATTAAACGAAAAACAATGACAAAAGGAGAAAACCACATACCAAGGCAACCAACCAATGCATAACCATATATGTATGCAAATAAATAAATAAATATGTGTATATATATATATAAAGAAATATATATATATATACATATATAAATATAAATATAAATAAACATATATAAACAAATAAAAATATACATATATAAACAAATAAATATATATATAAATATACCTATATAAATAAAAATAAATAAATACAAATATAAATAAATAAATAAATATATGTATATATATATATATATTAATTTATTTATTAATATTTGTATATATTTATTTATTTATTATCTATGTGTGTGTGTATATATATATATATAAGTATAAATAAATAAATATATTTATATATACATATATAAATAAATATATACAACTATAAAAATAAATAAATAAATAACTATATATATACAAATATAAAAATAAATAAATAAATAACTATATATATATCAACAATCACAAAAATAAGTTAAAAGAAAGAAAAAACAAAAAAAGGAGGAATGAGAAGAGCCAAGTACTAAAACAAGGGGGAACCGATAAAAAGACAAACAAAGAGCCTAGAGGACAAAGAGAAAAGAGACCACAATAAGAGGAAAAAAGACAAAACCTAGAGAACAGTCTAAAGCAAAGAAAACTAAAAATAATTGAGGACAAAAACCCAAAAAATGGAAAGCATTAAGAAGAGAGAGAACTTTAAAAACAACTACACCCACCTAGGACAACACCATAAGAAATGGGGAAAATAACATATATAAAACATGGACTCAAAAGAAGGCACCAAACGAGAGAACAATCACCCTAAAAACGAGAATGCATGCCAATCTATGAAAATGGAGAGAGAGAGAGAGAGAGAGAGGATGAACAAATAAATAAGGAAATAGATAAGGTAAAAAGGAACCAATATATAAGATCAGTAGAACCTTACCATCTGGCCTTGAAAGAATGAAAGCATTGGCTTGCTTGTAGCTAATGATGATAGATGGCCCACTCCAAAGTGCATCAAACTTAATGTGGCCTCCAAGTTTGGCTCGGTCAATATCCCATTTTAGAACAAGATCACCCTCTTTGAAGGTCTGAACCTTGGCCTTCTTTTCAAAATACTTCTTAGTCTACCTTTGATGCTCTTCCAATGTATCCATGGCTAACTATCTATATTCCTCCAATTTAGTCAATTCAGCCATTCTGACAGACCTAGCATCTTCTCCTTCTAATTCTAATTTTTTAGCCAATTCCAATACATGAAACTCTAAGGATATAGGCAATCTAGCCTCTCTTCCATACACAAGAACAAAAGGAGAGTTACCAATGGCTCTCTTGTATGTGATCCTATCAGCCCAAAGAGCTAATTTGATCTTATTGTGCCATTGCCTTTGGTTTATCTCCATGGTCCTCTTTAGGATCCTGATCAAGTTCTTGTTAGTGGATTCAACTAGCCGATTACCTTGGGGGTAATAGTTGGATGAATTTTTTAAGAACACATTTTACTTTAGAGCCTAATTAGCAATTCTAAAACTAGTGAATGCTTTTGCATTATCAAAAATAATGGTATGAGGAGCCCCAAACCTTGTCATGATTTCTTCCAATAAATCTATGATTAATGACTCAATGGCTTCTTTGAGTGGGATTGCTTCAATCCACGTGGTGAAGTAGTCTGTTGCAGTCAAAACCCACTTGTGACTAGCACTGGAAGTGGGGTTTATCATGCCAATGAAGTCCAATCCCCACTGTGAGAAGGGTTGATCAGTCTAAATAGGATAGAGTGGGAGTGTTGCCAATCTTTTCTTTCCTGCAAAGAGAGCACACTCTTTGCATCTTCTTACCCATACATGGGTATCATTGAATAATGTGGGCCAAAAGTAACCTATCCCCTCATTATTTTCATGGTTGTAGCTCTAGCAGAGAAAAGACCTCCAGATGGGCTAGCATGAAACTCAGTGAGTAGTCTATCAATTTGATCTTCTTCTATGCACCTTAGTAAGACTCCATCCAAATTTCTCTTGAAGAGAACACCATCCACCAAAGCATAAGGAATAGATTGTAGCTTGAAGTGTCTTCTTTTGGTTCTATCCAATCCATAGGGATATTCACCAGTGGATAGGAATTTGGCCATATCTATTGTCCAAGTACTCACAACTAATGTCTCAGTTGTAGGTTCTTCCTTATTCAAATGGTAGGATGAATTCTCTTCATCTACAAAAGTCTAAACTAGGTGTTCACACAATCCTCTGCCTCTAATCAATTTAGTGGCTTTGATGATCACACCATACTCCAAGATCTTAGTGACCTAGCTAGCTCTCTTTTCACTAATCTCAATGCCCATTATATAATCTCTCACCTTAGGATGAGAAACTAAAATTTTGATATGATTATTTGCCAGTTGGTGCAGGAGCACCTTGGCAAATTAATGTTGCCCTAGACAAATCTTTGGAGTTTGATTAAATTTTTAATGATTCAACATTGTATTGAGGTTAATCAAATCACTAGGTCATTAGGAATATTCAAGTTTTATCTCCATTTGCAAAATATCAAAAGTTGTCTTTCAAAAATGGAAAATGTAGGGAAGGTGAAGGGTCAGTTGGCTCTTAGTTTGTTCCAAGATAGTTAGGAACTGAAGATTCATATGTGGAATGCCTTTAAAAAGGCCTTGTAACCATTAGGAATTCATGGGTGATTGAACAGTTGAACATGGAATGATAAAAGACACTGTTTTCTGTATTTCTCTTAATATTTCTGTAGTTTTCTTGCATGGTACAGCCTAGTATGGGAAGGAGGACATTTATTTTTGATTTCAAATGAAATTATACTCAAACACCTTCTTTTTTCTTCTTGTCCCATGCAATTTGATGTTATTTTGAGTTAGTTATTGTAGTTTTTTTGAAAACTGTCAAAACCCTGTCTAGGGTTACCCGTTTTGGGAAAAATGCCATAACTTTTGTTTTCACCGTTAGATCTTTATGTAACTTTGGTAAAATGTCTATACCTATGTTATCTAAAATCTGACCGAAGTGATTCACTTCATTTTCTTTTATGTGGAAGTTATGAATGACTGTTCTTGGCATTTCACAGTGAAATTTCTGAGTTTGAACCCTTGTAGAAGAATTACCAGTCCATTTTTAGAGCACATTTTCCAAAACAATCCATGGTCATTTTGACATATGTTATGCATCTTCCAATAGGGTATCTGGATCAGGTTTTAGGTTTGTGAAGAAAGGCCTCAGTGAAAATTTATTCACTGTTGTTTTGAAACAGGGCTACTAGGAGTTCAAGAGGCTTGTGAAGCAAATACACATCCTATGTATGCAATACCCTAACCATTGGTTTGGGATGGTTGTCTGTGTGTTGTATTGGGACCCTTGACATGTCTTTCCTCAAGAAAGTGAGTCATTTGATGTCATATCTATGAAGAGTGCTCTCGGTTCAAGAGTTCAATGCCTAGGAAGATTGATTTTGTGAAGTGAAATTTCCCAAACAAGTTAAGTGTTTGCCATTTTTCTCTGCATCAGATTGGTATCAGAGCTAGAAAAAGCTCTGGGAGGAGATATTATTTCTGAGATGAAGAGTTGAAACAATATGTTTGGTTGGTGACCATTATTTTGTTGCTAAGTTGTTTGGTTGCAGGTGCTTGGTCCATCTAGCTGCAGAAGGATGTTTTCTGAGATTGTGTGTGGGCAGACAAGATGAGGTCTGTCATGACCATTCTCCAATGGAGATTAGGCTGGATAAGGGTGTAGAGAAAAACCACTAAGGATAGAGTGGTAGGTGCATCACCAGGATCTGTTGTTGGGTGAGATGAATGGTTTGGTGAGTTGGTGTTGTGAAGCAGTGAGAGATGGATAACTGACTAAAGAAGCACTTGATGTTGCAGCCTGAAGAGTACTCCACTGATGGGAGTAGAAGGAGCCTGAAGAAGCTCTAAAGTTGATAGTTTGATTTGTTGGTTGGTTGGTCATCATTTCTATTAGTCTAAAGTTTGGAAGATTGAAGCTGAGAAAATTGAAGATAGAGACAGACAGAGATGCAGAAAAAGACTTTTGTTGCTAATACATTTCCAAGGGACTTGGAAATCTTTGTTGGTTGGTTGTATGGTGCAGGAGCACCTTGGCAAATTAATGTTGCCCTAGACAAATCTTTGGAGTTTGATTAAATTTTTAATGATTCCACATTGTATTGAGGTTAATCAAATCACTAGGTCATTAGGAATATTCAAGTTTTATCTCCATTTGCAAAATATCAAAAGTTGTCTTTCAAAAATGGCAAATGTAGGGAAGGTGAAGGGTCATTTGGCTCTTAGTTCATTCCAAGATAGTTAGGAACTGAAGAGTCATATGTGGAATGCCTTTAAAAAGGCCTTGTAACCATCAGGAATTCGTGGGTGATTGAACAGTTGAACATGGAATGATAAAAGACACTGTTTTCTGTATTTCTCTTCATATTTCTGTAGTTTTCTTACATGGTACGACCCAGTACGGGTAGGAGGACATTTCTTTTTGATTTCAAATGAAATTATACTCAATCACCTTCCTTTTTCTTCTTGTCCCATGCAATTTGATGTTATTTTGAGTTAGTTATTGTAGTTTTTTTGAAAACTGTCAAAACCCTGTCTAGGGTTACCCGTTTTGGGAAAAAATGCCATAACTTTTGTTTTCACCATTAGATCTTTATGTAACTTTGGGAAACTGTCTATACCTATGTTATCTAAAATTTGACTGAAGCGATTGACTTCATTTTCTTTTATGTGGAAGTTATGAATGACTGTTCTTGGAATTTCACAGTGAAATTTCTAAGTTTGAACCCTTGAAGCAGAATTACCAGTCTGTTTTAGAGCACATTTTCCAAAGTAACCTATACCCATCTTGGAGTATTCTATGGGGAAGCATAATGGGTATCTAATGCATGTCTTAGGTTGACATTTGAAGGTCTGTGCAAAAAGATAAGAGGACTGTTCTCTTTTTCTAGGGCTATAAGCCATTTAGAGGATTTGTGAAGCAAGTGCATGTTTCGAGAGTGATCTGCCTTAACCAATGGGTGGGATGAGTCATTTGGTACCACAATACAACCTTTCCATGGGCAAACAAAGATTCCTTTCTGATGTTCCCACTTTTCCATGAAGGACTTGGTTTTGGACCTATAGGTGTGGTTGAACCTTGTTGAATCGATTCCTCTTCCTTGCATCCCATATGCTCTGCATCACCAGCATATATCTAATTTTTTTCAAATCTCTAACAATGGAAAATACCTATTTATCCATGGGGTTGTATCTGACCTCATAGTCCTTCAAGGCCTAACTGAAGAAGGCCAGGGGTTGTTCCATACCCTATTCATTTTGATGCATCAGAACAACAACAATTCTACTCTCTCCTCTATGTGCATAAAGGACAAAGTCCTCATAATTTGGATTCATGAGAGTATGAGCCTGGGCAATCTCTTCTTTGATCTTCTCAAAACCATCTTTCCCTTCCTTAGTCCATCTGAACATAGTATCTTTCTTGAGCATAAGGGTTAGAGGCTTTACCAAGCCAGCACAGTTAGGAATGAACTTCCTAACAAAATTGATCTGCCCTAGAAATGACTGTAAAGCCTTTTTGTGAGTAGGCAGGGGAAGAGAAAGAAGAGTTGATGTTCTTTCAGGATCTATGGAGATCATGTCCTTATATACTAGATGGCCTAGTAGCTTACCCTGAGCAATAGAAAAAATATATTTCTTGGGGTTCAGAGACACCCCAAACTCTTTGCATCTTTGGAAGACTTTTTCCAAATGCTCCATATGATTTTCTTCTATCTTGGAGAAGACTGTAATGTCATCCAAATAAATTAGGATGAACTTGTTTATAAAAACTTTGATGGTAATATCCATTGCCCTCTAGAATGTGACACTAGCATTACAAAGACCAAATGGCATTTTTGCATATGCCATGGTCACCCATTTGGTTGTAAATGTTGTTTTAAATATATCCTCCTCTTTGACAAAGATCTGGTTATAGCAAGAAAAGCCATCAAACAGTGAAAACCTCTCTGCCCCTATAACAATCTACAAAATTTGATCCATAGAGGGCAGAGGGTAGTGATGTTGGCAAGAGACACTACATAGCATTGATAGGAGTTGTCATTGATGGCAACTAAGATTATCCCACACCTCCGCAGTGCAGTATCTAATCATACCGGAAGTCAGAACAATAATCTATCTACATCCGAGAGCCTGAAATAAAGTATATAGCAGAGTCCGGTATTTTGGTCTGGATCTCTCCGGTGGAAAGGCATGGTATGTTGTGGATCCAATGTTGTTGATAGCATTGCAAATACACTCTAAATCTAGAATTTTGTCATCCGGTGATGAAGGAGTCAAATGTTATTAGCATCTGTGTATCGGGTTCCGGTCTGACAGAGCAAACAAAAGAAGAAAAGGTAAACCTTGCAGAAGATCTTGTTTCCGGATGAATGGAAGTTTCTTGTTGGACAAATGGTGGCATTCAGTAACTATGGCCGACATGAATAATGATTTGCAAGAGTAAGTTTTGGTTCGCACTCCAAGTTATGCATAGATCTACCGACAGGGTTGAGCATTCTTAAGTGTTCTAAGTACTGTTGAAGCCAACTGGTAGAGTGATTATAGATCTTGTTGCAGATATATATAGTCGATGAATTCAGTTGTTTAGATAGTGGTGTGCATGCAAAGAAAGTGAATGTGAGCAAAGCATAAATCTAAGGTGCGAATGAGAGAAGAACAGTAAGAAGAACAAAGCAAGGATGAAGTGCGGAAGATCAGTTTTTGTACTCAACCAGAACTAAAATTCATATATAAGTAGATGCTATCATCAGTTCATATCTCTATTTTTCATTTGTAATATTGTCATAGGCAGTGAGCCTTCTTTTGAGCAGCGAGCTCTAGGTAGTGAGCCCGAATGCATGTGTATTCCCATTGTATATCAATACTTTTAATAGGGTATTAATTTTTGTGGGTTAACCCCCACCATGGTTTTTCCCTTAATCGGGTTTCCACGTGAAAATCTTGGTGTCAAATGTGCCATTCATGTTTTCTGCTCATATGCTATTGTTTAAATGCTAGATTGTTTATATCATTGATTTAATCTTAAGTTGTAAAAAGGAATAACAGTAGAAAAAGAAATAAAAGAGCAACAACTGATTCACCCCCCTCTTAGTTGTCCAGACCTATTCCAACAATTTGTATCAGAGCCAAGTTCCTCAAAAAAGTTTAACAGCTTAAGGAAAAGATCTTGGAAGAAGTTTTCAATGGGTTCACTAAGAGATCTTGAATCATCCCTAGAAGAGCTTTCTCAATCTAGAATAGAAATTAGTAATCTGAGAGGTGAACTTAAAGATGTTGATGACACCATTGAGGTGTTAAAAGATAAACTAAAGAAATCTTTGCAAAGAAAAAAGGAGCTACTTCTACAGCTATCCAGTTTACCTAAAGAAAATGGCTTGAATGAAGCTTTGGAAGAAAAATCAAAGGAATGTTTGAAGCTCTCCAAAGAAGTTGTTGTCCTAAAAATTGAAATGGAATCTGGGGTGATGAGGGAAACCAAAGAAAGTGAACATAGGAAGAAAATTGAAGAAGATCTGAAACAAAAACTAAAAGAGAGATCTGAAGAATATTACAAATTGGATGGAATATCTAGCCATCTAGAGTCTAATCTACAAGAAAGCAGAGACAATGAAAGAGAACTTGAAAGGCAATTAGTCACTCTCAGACATGACCTAGATATTGCAAATGAATATAAGGAGAATTTCAAAATAATTTTAGAAAAACTTGAAGCACTACTTGAAGGACAGAAAAGGGCTGATGACAAGCATGGTCTTGGATATGAGAAAGGTGAAAGCTCTGGATCCAGACAGAAAAAATTTTAGTCTAAGAATGGGAGAAACAGATCTAGAAAACCTCAGGTGAGACAAGCAAATGCTCAAAGATATCCATCATTCAATGGAAATTGTTTCAACTGCAGCAAATTTGGTCACAGAGCTACTCAGTGCAGAAACAAAGTAAATCAAAGAGGTCCATCCTTCTCCGGTCAATGCTTCAAGTGTAACAAGTATGGTCATAGATCAAATGAATGCGAAAGTATGCAAATGAATAATTCCAATAACAGAAGAATTAGCAATTCTTTCAATGGTTGCTATTTTGTTTGCAATGTGTTTGGACATATGGCTAATCAGTGTAGATCAAGAGAAAATCAAGCCTATAGGAAAAGAAATGTTATATGCTTCAACTAGAATAAATCTGGTCGTATTGCAAGACTCTGCAGAAGTAAAGACAATGGAAGAAGAGGTTTGGTAAATAGAAAACTGGATGAACAAAGACAAGACAAAGGAAAGGAGAAAATTGATACAAATGAGACTCAGGATGAATCAAACAAGATATGGGTCAGGAAAGTCACTATGAATGATAGCAATGGATCCGCACCGCAATCCGGTGTTGACAATTCCTCTGGGAATTAAGTTGGAAGTCTTGGCTCAGGGGGAGCAGCATTACAAATCAAATTCCCCCAGCCAGCAAGTAAGTGCCTAGATCTAGCACAATAAGAAAAGAGATCTTGGATGGTTTCAAACCATGTGGAAGGGTTTCCAAAAGAAAAGAGATGGCAGATTGCAGAGCAATACATGAAAACTCTCAAAACAGAACAACCAGATGCACTAGGGCAGAACATTTATTACAAAGGAAAATTAAGTGATGCAAAGCTTAAAAGGGTCATTCACTCCTCATTTTAAACACTTTGCATCAAAAAAAAAGAAGTGGACAAGCCTAGACTAAGAATTCTCAAAAGTCAGAAGCGAGAAAAAGATTTCCAAGCAAAAACCCCAATCTGCGTGGCAAGGTATTTTCTGTTTTCTACAAAATCTTTTGAGTTTTCAATTTTTGCAAATGGTTACTCCTCTAGTGGTAGATGTTATTGAAAGGCCTCATCCCAAGTTCAAGAAGCATCCATTCAAATCTGTAGAGGTTGAGCCATTAGGTGCATTTTCTGGAGTTTCGTACGAAGTTTTACATGTTGCAGATATTAGGGCTTACATTCACTACAATATAGAGGAATTTAGAAATCTAAGATTACTGGATTTATTTGAAAACCACTTGAAGGATGATAATCACCAATTGAAGCCGGAACATAAAACCCTAGAAAACAAACACTTCATACAAGTTATTGAATTTCCATCCTTTGATGAAAGTGAATGGGTTAGGTATGTATTGAGTCGGATACATGATGAGTTTATGTGGTTGTTGAAGCCGTTCAAGATTAAAAAAGATATAATCCAAATTGTGACTGGACTGAATGCAACTAGTGGGCAACCCATGCTTAAGGTTGTGAAAAATCAAATAGTAATTGATGCAATCAGAGCAAAATTTGACAGAAGAGCTATGACTATCAATGACATCACTAATTCGGATGTCAAGTTTGCTTCAATGGTAGTTGGGTATAAGATCTACCACTCCAGCAGGGAGAAATCAGTCTCTGGAACAACTATTTATGCCGCATATTAGATGATAAAGGAAAATGTGGATTATGACTTATGTGAGCTTCTACAAAGCCAACTGCTAGAGAACCTAAAAAAAATAAAAAAGGACAAGAAAAATTCCTTCAAGTATGGTTCCCTGGTGATATGTATCTTTTTATACTTCATGAATGAGGTTCTGGGAGTTCCAGGTATACAATGGACATCTGACAGACCAGTGGCATGGCAAATTAGGGATCTTCTTCATGGTCTTGGCGATTCCCAGACACAAAAGACTGCTATTTGGGGTTACTTCAAGAACTTCTAGAATTTGATGCATGCAAGAGAAAGAATTCCTAGTTCAGTTGTTGAAAAGTATGAAAATGAAATATGTTTCATGGTAGACACAGATAAATGTTTGATGGAAGCTGTAGAACCAAGAACATAATGGATAATGCCCATGGGCTATGAAGTGGATGAGGAAATTTTGGACATGTATGCTCAACATCTCCTAAGAAAACCTAAAGACACATCTGTTGAAAAGTTTGCAACATACAAGGAACTGAGCCTAAAGCTACATGTGGAACTTAGATAGACAAAAACAAAAAGAAAGGTACACAAGAAAGTAGAGATGTATGTAGGAAGCATTGGGATTACAAAAGAAGCAGTGAATGAAAATAGACAAAGAATTGAAAAGATTAAGAAGAACATGGAGCAGGCAAAATTGAAACTGTAATTCCCTCGGAAGCCCCAAGAAAGACAAGGAGCTCTGCAGCTCCTAATTAGCCTCTCAAGACCACTCACACTAAGAAGCTGAAAGCCACTCCATCCGGTGAAGGAGAGAAAAGGAAGAAAACCAAGGCAACAAGAATCCTCAAGAGCACACAAGATGATGAGGAGACTGAAACAGATAAAGAAGTGAAAGAGATAAGAGCCAAAAAGGTCAAAACTTCAAAATTTTCTGAAGATCAACCATCCGGAAGCATGAGGGCCAGTAAAAAGCTAGTATCCGATAAGGTTGCCATGACTATTAATGAAATTGTAAAAACAATCACTATTCATGGAAACTTAAAGCCTATCAGAAATTACTATGATAATCTTGATCCAGCTAGTAAGAAAACTTTAGAAGATGCCATTATCATATATCTAAATAAGTTCAATAGAGCCTTGTTGGAAATCCTACAAGAACTTCCTAAAAGTTTGAGGAAAGTAATGGAAATGAGGAAAGATGCAGCCAAAGAAAAGGATATAGAACTCAGAGAGTATGTTCTCTCCTCTTTGTGCCCTGTAATAACTAGAAAAGAAGCAGATAAAATCCTTAGTGAAGTCAAAGATAAATTCAGAAGCAAAGTCTAGATGAACAAGCTAATGCTTGGTGAAACTGAAGAAATTGCAAAGGAAACAAAGGAAATTCTAAGAAAGGTTGTAGACAAAAATAAGTACTACATTATCTCAGAAAAGTAAGATGAAGAAGACAATCCTGCTGACAAAAGAATCAATGATCAAAGTATCACTCTAAATCCTTCGGAACTTGATTCGTCAAATCTAAGTATTAGAGAAGTTCAAGAAGAGGAACAAGTCAATCAGGAAGACATAGAGATGATAAATAGAATAATTGATATCTCCTCCACTTGATCACTTTGAGAAGAAAGAGAATATTTCTACCACTTAGAACCCTCTGGATCAAGCAGCAAGTGGTGAGAAAATAGAAATGAATCTCTCAGAAGAGAACACAAAGAAGATTAATATAGAGAAAGTGAAGGGAAAAGGAAAAGCAGACAAAGCAGAAGAAGATGGTGCAAATGTTGAAACACCTAAAGCACCTAAATCAGATGATCAAAAAGATGATTCAATAATTGCAACAAGAGACACTGTAGATGCAGTGAAAGATTCTCTTGAAAAGGAAGTGATTGAGCTTGATAAGCCTAAACTACTCCAAGGACTAACCGATCTGGATGCACTCTCTCCATTTCAATTGATGAAAATAGCATCCTTCACTCAAGTAAAAGCCAGAGAAAAGATGATGAAATCTCACTTAGAGGACAATGAGCTACTGGGGTTAACCACCGGAGTGTTAGAGAAATTAATGCCAACTTATCAGAAAAATCAAAATGATTCCCCCTCCGGCCATTTGAAAAATCTTGTAAGTTCATTTGACTCACATTTTGAGTCTTTTGAAAAGTCTGTGGAGGCAAAGATTTAGAAAGAGTTTTTGAATAAGAAATTTAATCAAGTTAAGAATCTAATAAGGAATGATAGAGTGGTACTGGGTATTAGCATAAAGAGCATTCAGAATGCTCTAAGTGATGGAAGAGATATATATAAATTTTGTCTATCATGGACCAAAATCAATAAGGATGTCAAGAAGAAGATAAAGGAACAAGAATAGAAAATATTAGTTCTATCCCAAAATTTTGATCCTCTAAATGCCTCTCCCATAAGTCAAGACTATCAGATCCTTAGCCCGAAAGATGAAATAAAGAGACTTGAAAAAGAGAAAATCAATACTATGAAGAGGATGTGTGAACTTCGGGGATTGATTGCCCCCAAGTTGGAAGCCATGCATAATGCCTTATCTGACGCCCAAAATGCACTCCAGACAAGTGATCCTCCGGATCTGGCTAAGGCAGAAGCATATGCATTTTTGCTGAGTGGGCACATCTCATTCTTGGATGGAATGAAGAACACTTGGGCCTCTGAACTTGTGCAATTAAAAACCATTTTTGCAGACATTCTCAAGTTCATGTGAACAAGACTTGATGAATTGTTCTACATACATGACAATATAAACAGATTTTTTTGAGAATTTTGACTTGCAGACCCCACCCTTTTCCATTGATGTCAAAGGGGGAGTGAAGGACAATGAAAAATGAGGAGTTCAAAAAAGAGGGAGAATCAGAATAAGTGAAGAGCACGAATGCACAGACAAAGGGGAAGTTGCTCTAAGACACCTAGTCATTTTTCACTAATGCCAAAGGGGGAGATTGTTGGCAAGACACATTGCATAGCATTGATAGGAGTTGTCATTGATGGCAACTAAGATTATCCCATACCTCCATAGTGTAGTATCTAATCATACCAGAAATTAGAACAATAATCTATCTACGTCCGGGAGCCTGAAACAAAGTATATAGTAGAGTCTGGTATTTTGGTCTGGATCTCTCCAGTTGAAAGGCATGGTATGTTGCGGATCCAAGGTTATTGACAGCATTGCAAATACACTCTAAATCTAGAATTTTGTCATCCGGTGATGAAGGAATCAAATGTTATTAGTATCTGTGTATCAGGTTCCAGTCTGATAGAGCAGACAAAAGAAGAACAGGTAAACCTTGCAGAAGATCTTCTTTCTGGATGAATGGAAGTTGCTTGTTGGACAAATGTTGGCATTCAGTAACTATGGCCAACATGAATAATGATTTGCAAGAGTAAGTTTTGGTTTGTACTCCAAGTTATGCATAGATCTTGCCGACACGGCTGAGCATTCTTAAGTGTTCTAAGTATTGTTGAAGCCGACTGGTAGAATGATTATAGATTTTGTTGTGGATATATATAGTCAATGAATTTAGTTGTTTAGATAGTGATGTGCATGCAAAGAAAGTGAATGTGAGCAGAGCAGAAATCTAAGGTGTGAATGAGAGCAGAACAGTAAGAAGAACAAAGCAAGGATGAAGTGCGTAAGATCAGTTTTTGTACTCAACCGGAACTAAAATTCCTACATAAGTAGATGCTATCATCAGTTCATATCTCTATTTTTCATTTGTAATATTATCATAGGTAGTGAGCCTTCTTTTGAGCAGTGAGCCCAAATGCATGTGCATTCCCATTGTATATCAATACTTTTAATAGGGTATTAATTTTTGTGGGTTAACCCCCACCGTGGTTTTTCCCTTAACAGGGTTTCCATGTCAAAATCTAGGTGTCAAATGTGTCATTCATGTTTTCTGCTCATATGCTATTGTTTAAAAGTTGGATTATTTATATCATTGATTTAATCTTAAGTTGTAAATAGGAATAATAGTAGAAAAAGAAATAAAAGACCAACAACTGATTCACCTCCCCCCCTCTCAGTTGTCCGAACCTATTCCAACAAGTGATCCTTCAAGGAAGCACGATTCAAGTCTTAGAAGTCTACATGAAGCCTTATCTCACCATTTTTCTTCCTCACAGGCACTAGATTATCTACCCAAGTGGAATACTTAATGGGAAAGATAATCCTTGCTTTGATGATCTTTGCAAGCTCTTTTCTCATAAGTAGCTCAATCATAGAGTTTATGCACCGTTGCTTCTGACAGATTGGCTTGGCATTTGGATCCAGATCAATGGCATGCTAAGTCATGTCTGGATTGAAGCCCTTTAGATCTTCATACATCCATGCTAGAAAGTCACTGTATTTCTAAGCAATGCGTAGAAACTCATGTTGTTCGATGTCACCACACACCTTACCCAACAACAATTCTTTGTCTTGGGTGATAATAACTTTTTGGTAATCTTCCTTTTTGAATTTCATGTTCTTTCTCTCGCCCTTGAACTCATCATCCTGACTGAAAATGGCCTCAAGAGTAACTAAACCCTTGGCCAACTTGTTTGATTTTAGCTGAATGATTTGATCACCATAACCCTCTTGAAGTCTGGGCTGCACCATGGAAGAAAATTATGCTTCATTCTAGATGAAGCTTACAATCGGCTCATTGCTATCAAAGATTTGCCAATGAATATCATTGTCAAGAATAAAGGTCCTAACTACTATTTTAACATGCTAATCAGAACCTTGAAACAAATATGTAGGAGGGGAAAATTTAGCTCCCATTGTTTCCAATTGATTAGCCTCATCATTTAGTTTCCTTGGGATTACCTGTAGGTTGAGAGCATCAAAACTCTCAAACGGGCCCCAAACTCTGTGTCGATAAGCCCTAAGAAGTCAGTTTTTAGTTGCACATTTCTCTTTGACTTGGTTGACCACCAACTCAATGTCCCCAAAGATCTCCAAATGCTTGATATTTTTCTTCTCACCAATTAGCAAACCATGAACCAATGCCTCATACTCAGCTACATTGTTTGTGCAAGAAAAATGTAATCTATTAGCAAAGTGTTGTTTCTTACCAATCAGAGAGACTAATAAAACCCCTACACCAGCTCCATTTCTGCTCTTTGCACTGTCAAATAACATTTTCCATGGGCTATTGGAGTCATCATCCAACTTTAGTACAAAAGGGACTGAAGAATTCCCTCCATGGATCATGTAGGTTCCCAAGTCAGTTGTCTCAGTGGTGTCATAAGGATCAAAATTATAGTGATCCTTTGCCCACTCATCAAGAAAAAGATTAGGAGTTGGAAGACGTGAAGATGTTTCCTCAAGAGACTCCGAGTCACGTAATTCCTCACCCTGAATCATAATGTGAGGATTCACCAGGTTGTGGTCAGATTTTTCCACAATTTAAAGTTGGTTGAGCCTTGTGCCATATCTGGTCCTCAACAACATACGAGACAAGTCAAAATAAAGGTAGACACTGACCTTGGTTATGAAGTCCCTTGACAAGCAAATGGCAAAGAAAGGAGGAAGATCAATGATTGAAATGTCTTGATTGAAAGTCAATTTTGGATAGGCATGTAGAGTCAATTCCAATCCTTTGATCACTCCTATAGTGTTTACAAAAGTGTCATCTAACTGTAATACTCCTGATGAAATAGGGGTATACTTGATGCCTAATGTATCTGGTATCTTCTTGGGCATAACTGCAACACTAGTCCTTGAGTTAATCATACAATTGTGCACTAAAAACTTGCCAATGATTAGAGACAAGTGTTATGTAGAAAAAAGGGGGAAGATGGTATTGATAGATAGTTTAGCTAGATCCTCCTTTCACTACACACATTCAAAGACATTTAACCAAGTTGAATCACAACTTCTGTAAGAGGATTCACCTACAGGTTGGTTGTCACTTGTAATGCTAGGGAAATTTGGAAATTGATTATTAATGTGTTAATTTAAGCCCAATTACGCTCAAAACCCTAATTATGCAAAATCATAAACAAACAGACGAATTTTGACAAATGCTCACACACAGAGATACTAAATAAAGATCAGATACATACTAGATTTTGAAGTTTAAAATCCTAAATAGTTGGGAGCAAAGGGACTCATGCCCAAGCCTAAGGTAGTATTTTTGTCAGGGGTTTCCAAACCTTTTCTACTACTTATTACCTCTATTCCAGAGATTTTAGGCTCTACAAACCTGGAGGGAAAATGGACCAGCACCCAAGCCTTGATAGTGTTCTTTTTTGCTCTTTTCCATTAAATCTGGGATCCTTATGTTCTACAACACTCCTCTACAACTCCACTCTTTGCGATCTAACACTTGTCACCTGCAATCACAAGAAGAGGGGTTGGGGGTTGTGGTGTTTAGGAGCTTGCCTCAGTCAAGCCCTAGAATGGCATTCAAGCCTTCCAACACCATTGTTAGATAGAGAGTGCATGTCCTTGCAAGACAGAGGCAAAAATAAATTGAGAAATGATTGATTCAAACACAAATAGATATCACCTCGAAGGTGTAGCTCACATATAGATGAAGATCTTTTACAACATGAGAAGATGAAGCCAATTCTGCAATAACAAACATAACAACAGCACAAGTCTACTCTGTAACACAATGAATGCCTTGAATGCTCTAAAATCATAAGTTTGCCAAAATATCATAATCATCTTCTAGTTTTCAAATAAAACACTAAACATGCTTATATATGCATTCCCACTAAAAATTTTGTAATCCAAACTTAAGATGTCAGCAACGGACACCTTTTAATGGTCTCCAACCAACATTCAAATGTGGGACCCCGCCAAAATAGGGCATGGCAAGGGTGTGAGTGCCCAAGCCTTGGGACCTATTTTGGGTCAAGGTTTAAGCTCTACAATGCTCCTTAAGTCCATTTTGATATGGGTTTCATGGCATTTTGTCTCGAGATTCAATTCTAACATGCATGATGAAAAATGAGGGACCCAAGAGCTAAACTTAGGAGGTAAAAGTCCTAGGGGACATTTTATGATACAACATTTAGCACCCATTTTAATGTATGTATGATCTTATGACCCATACATGCATTAAACTATAGTCAAAACATAGCAAACACACGAAGCACTTGAAGCTAATGCATACTCAAAGATTGAGGAACTATTTGTAGCCCCCAATCTCAGGTAGACATTAGAGAAAACACATCACAGACATGCCAAACATAGTGAAGATAGTAACAAGCATGCAAAACACGGAGAAGATAGTATTGAAGAAATGAAAAACATGATGAATACAATGATATTTCTTTTTCATTTTCATTGTATATATGAATGCAGCTACATGGAAAGTAAAAATGCAACATACAACCCCAAAATGCAGGAGGGGCATTTTGCCACACCCTTGAGACTACACTTGAGAGAAAGAACTCCATACAAAACCCAAAGCATATGAGGGGCATCTCGCCACACCCTTGAGACTATGCTTGGGAAAAAACACACCATACAAAGCCCAAGTGGGGGTTAACTACACAAGGGAAAAAACACACGGAATACATGAGCTACATATAGCATGCCAAAGACATACTATACATCTTAAACATGGCAAACAAGGTAATGGAAGGAGCTTATTGCTAAGTCCCTCCATCTCAAACATGTTGCAAACACACCTAACGGTTGGGCTTATGCCACAACAACTACCAAAGACACTCTTAAGGGAGGATAGTCTCAAGATCCAACCCTACCTCCATAGAGGACTTTTGAAATAAAAGGATGTGCCCTAGCTCAAGAGATATGCCATCCCCACCTCTACAAAGGGATTTTGAATAAAAGGATATGCACGATATCCCACCTCCGTAGAAGGATTTTGAATAAAAGGATATGCATGATATCCCGCCTCCATAGAGGGCTTTTTTGCTACAATATAAAATAAAGATGTACACTCACGCCAAAGATACAACATCCCGCCTCCGCAGAGGGCTTACAAACACTCTTCTTTAGTACTAAAATCATCAGACAACTTACCTTATTGTTATGTCATAAAATGTCCCATAGGAGTTTTACCTCCTTAGTTTAGCTCCCAGGTCCCTTATTTTGCATCTTACATGTTCATTTTAACTCCCGGAACAAAATGACCTAAAACCCACATTAAATGGGGCTTGAGGGACATTGTGGCATTTGACCCTGCCTAAAATAGGACCTGAGGGCTTGGGCGCTCGCGCCCTAGCCCTGGCCTATTTTAGGCAGGTCCCAAATTTGAATGTCGGTTATGTGACCATTAGAAGGTTCCATTGCCGACATCTTAAGTTTTGAATTATGAAATTAAAGTAGGAATGCATATATAATCATGTTTAGTGATTCATTTACAAACTAGAAGATGATTATGAACTTTTGGCAAACTTATGATTTTAGAGCATTCAAGATATTCATTTTTGTAGAGCAGAATATTGTTGTTATGTTTGTGATTGCAAATTTAACTTCATCTTCTTATGTGTTGAATGATTTTCATCTACATGCAAGCTACACCTCCAACGTGATATCTATTTGTGTTTGAATCATTTATCAATTTGTTTTTGCATCTATCCCGCAGGGATACACACTCTTTATCTAACAACGGTGTTTGGAAGACTTGAATGTCCTTCCAGGGCTTGATTGAGGAAAGCTCCTAAACACCACAACCCCCAACCACAGTCCTTGTGATTGTAGGTTACATGTATCCGATTTCATGGAGTGGAGATGCAAAGGATAGTTGTAGGAGATAAGGATTCTAGATCTGATGGAAAGAAGCAATTTGGTGCACTATCAGGGCTAGGGCACTAGTCACAGAGCCCTCCAAGGTTGCAGGTACAAAAATCTCTATGACAGTGATAATCAACATTAGAAGAAGCCTTGACATCCTAAAGAATATCCTACCTTGGTCTATGGTGCTAGTCACAGTGACCTCTGCATCTACAAAGCCAGAAATAGACGGAACAATGATCATCAGTGTTGTAAGGAGTCTGGAACCCCCTAAATAAAACACTGCATTAGGCTAGGGAACGAGCCACGAAGACCCTGACTATTCCACCTCACAAACTTCAAAAAATGGCCAATAACTAATCTTTGTCTACTATCTTGGTCTGTGAGCATTTGTCGTAATTTATCAGTTTGCTTACGATTTTCCATAATTAGGGTTTTGAGCATATTTGAGCATTAAATTAATGCATTAATCAACAAATTTTGAATTTCCCTATCATTACAAGTGACCCTCAACCTGTAGGTGAATCCTCTTGCAAGAGTTATGATTCAACTTGGTTGAATCTCCTTGAATGTTTGTAGTGAAAGGAGGATCTAACTATTTACCCTAAATCCCTATTTTCCTATAAAACATTTTGGTGAACCAGTGTTTTATTTGAATTTTGCACCTTGTTGAGTGTTTTACTTTAGATTTACATTCATTCATTTAATTTTCATCTTATTGCATTTGAAAATATACAAAAAAAATTGAAAATTTTGAAAAAAAATGGCATCTTAGGCTTGTATTTTGACATAATTTCATTGCATTTCATTTAATTTCTAATTTTATTCATTAGATCTGATATAAATTACAGTATTACATCATTAATTAATCATTTTCATTGCATTTGCATGCTTAATTTGTTAGATTTTTCTTGAAATTGTGTATTTTTCATAAAACCTAGTCCTTGCAATTGCTAGGGTTTGTAGTTAAAATCTTGTTGCAAATTTTACTACTCTTTTAAACACTCTTTTAGGACTGATTTCTGATTTTAGTGTTTCATCATAGTGTGTTTTTGCATTTACACCTTAGATTTTGCATTTTCACATAGTCAACTTCAACAAAAACTAGCATATTCACTCAACTCTCTTTAAAATTGCACTTGCATTGAGGATTATAGTATTTTGGCATCATTTTTAGATCTAATATGAGCTATTTCACATCATAAATCTGATTATAATTCATTCATACATAATTTTTCATAATTTCATGCCTTAATTTCACAATTAGGGTTTAAAATCCTTGTATTTTCACTAGATTTTGTCTTGACATCTATCTATATTTGCATTATAGGTATGTTGTGAAGGATATTGCTGCATTATTGGACTAATATTAATCTTATTATTCATTTCCCCTCATCAATTTCTTTACAACACCTCTTCTTTTAGGCATTTGCATTGAAAAAAGTGAAAAAATAAAGCATTTTAGATCATAAGCATACATAGTTTTACACTTGTTCCTTGCATAAGTATTGAAAATATTTTAAAATCTGATCTTGCTTTAATTTGAAGAAAAATACGCATGGATTATAATTTCAACAATAATGCTAGGTTCCCTCCTAGGCCTTATTTCAAAAGAAGGAACCCTGAACCTGAAATCACATTTACACCTCATGATAAAACATTTGTAGACAATGAAGGACCTCTTTACATCACCGTGAGTATAATGGAGATTCCAATGCATGGTACACTTATAGATCCTAATTGCATGACTAATGTGGCAACCAAAGAGTTCCTTCTCTTGCATAATTTGACACAAGATTCTTATGAACCTAATTTAAGGATTAAAACACATACTAGAGCTTTCATGCCTACCTTTGGGAAGATAAATTTATTGGTTATGGTATATGATAAAGTTGTAGATCAATTATTTGATGTTATCCCTTTATCTAACCTCTTTCATGTAAAACTAGGATACCCATGGTTAAAAGCTATGAACGTTGTCCCCTCAACTATTCACAATTGCATAAAATTCCCTTTACATGGACAAGTGCGTACTATTCAAGTAATACATGGCAACCTATGGTTACAAAAAAGAACTGTACTCTTGATTACTTTTGGCCACAACCTAATAGAGACCCTGAGCCATAAAGAGACCACTCTTTCCTACAATACAAACGATACAAAGCAAAACTTATATCTAGAGTGGTCAGGCCTCCTATGAAAACAATAAGAGAAGAGCAACTCATATTAAAAGAACTTCCTAGAGAAAAAGGTAAATGACTCTATGCTGAGGTTCCTCCTCTATCATCCTTACAAGGATTGGGAGTGAGTCATCAAGAACAAAACACTTCATCAAGGAAAATGAGATTTGAACAAGCTTCCTCCTCTAACACAAAAAGACCAATAGAAAAATATGACAATACCTTTGAAGATATAAGAAAGAGAAAGGAAGAGGAAAAGATAAGCTTTTGCCCAATGAAATGAACCTCAACAAGAAATCATTCCACCTAACATTGAATCAAACCAAGAAGATCTTAAGAATGAACAATTTAAAGACAAAAACAAAAGTTGGGCTATGGTACCTTATGTACTTCTTTCCTCTAACATTCGAGATTGGTAAGACGATGATTTGCTTGATGACAACCGTTAGTTCGGTTGTGCCTTTAGGTAAGTATTTCTAACCCTTTACCTTTTTGTTGTGTTTCCCCCCGTGATGTGTTATGTGTTGTTTAGGCCTCCTTAGATGACCCTTGATACTCTTGTAAGATCAAGGATACCAGGAGACCATCTTTGTTGTGACCCTTCTTCTATTTGTATCTTCATTCTTCTATATTGGTCCTCTCCTCTATTTTATTATTGTGTGTTGTGCCTTAGGGGCATAGCATGGTGGTTGGTGACCTACGGGAACCTTCCTTCCTATGTGACAACCCTAAGGAACTTGTTCTCCTCTCTTGATTTATTGTTTACCTTCTTCTAGTGGTTCTATCTATCTGGCGGATGATGAAAAATAAATAATACTGATATGGACCATGTGTCCCTTCAGCAAGTAATAAAAAATGGACCTAGTCTAAACATGACGATGGGGTTGATATATATTATCCGACGCTTGGCTAGTAGAATCACTCTTTGTGATAATTTGATGATGTCTTAAATTTGATAACAAACCTTAACAATATAGCTGCTCTATGGACTTGTTTATCTTGCATCTCACCTTGGTTACACTCGGTTCTGAGATCTCTATATTATATCCCCACGGCTAACTCAATTTTTGAATCTGTAGTATAACATTGGCTCTTGATGTGATTATTTTCATGCATTATAGTTATCTTAGCATAATGTGTGTTTGTGGGAACATTCAGTGATCGTGAAGTACATGTCACCTTTGGGGGCATGGGCTTTGCGAGAGCTCTTGTTCCCTTGTGTGTTTTCTCTCCACCTTAACATGTTTGATATTGGTACATGATATCAACCACCTTAAGGTGGGGGCATATAAGGTAAGTTGTCTGATGATTTTGGTACTAATGAAGCGTGTTTGTAAGCCCTCTGCAGAGGCGAGATGTTGTATCTTCGCACAAGTGTACATCTTTATTTTATATTGCAATCAAAAAGCCCTCCGTAGAGGCAGGATATCGTATCTCTTGAACTAGTGTGTATTGTAGACACCTAAAAGTGTCCACCCCACACAAAACCCTAATCACTTCTGCATTCTCCTAATTTTCCCTAAATTGCCTCTATGATTAAATAATTGATTTTAATTAATTAATTATTTAGTAAATCACTATCCTAATGTCCCCTTTCATTAATTTAAACAAATAAAACATTTTGTTTAAATATCCTCACTTAATCTCCTTTAGCATGTCCCCTTCCTCAAATGAATTAAATAAACTAATCAAGTTTATTTAATTTAAACATTATCTACCTCACAATTTCTCTCAATTTAAAATTCTATTTTGTCCTCTAGTGTAGAGGAACCCTAATCGATCACAACCCTCCATTTTCAACCCTCCATCCTAGCCCTCCATTCAAATCGGCGTCCTCTATAAAACACCTCATTTGGCTCCATTTTCACCTCTTAGAAGACATTTTTTAGCTCTGCATCTCATATACTATCTCCAATGTCTTGCTGCCCACATACTTGAGCTTCTCACGATTGTGCAAAACTTGCAAATCTGAGAACAATGAGGCAAGATGGAGGAGAGCAATGAAGATTAGTCAATAGCTAGCTTAGATTTTAGTTTATTTTCATGCTTGTTTGTTGATTTTCTAAGTTAGATTGCTCTTCATTATAGTTAGGGTTTGTTGTAGTTTCATTTTCTGCATGTTTGAAATCAAATTTTGCTTCCAATTTAGTGCCAGATTTGGCACCCAATTTGGCTTCCAATTTGGCTTTTGATTTTGCTTCTGGTTTTGCTTCTTGTGTTGCTTCTAGGTTTGTTTCCAGTTTTGCTTCGGGTTTTGCTTCCAAGTTTGCTTCTAGTTTTGCTTCCAATTTTGCTTCCCATTTTGCTTCCAATTTAGCGCCAAATTTGGCACCCAATTTGGCTTCCAATTTTGCTTCTTGTCTTGCTTCCAAGTGTGCTTCCAGTTTTGCTTCTGGTTTTTCTTCAATTTTTGCTTCTAGTTTTGCTTCCCATTTTCCTTCCAGATTTGCTTCCAATTTAGCGTCAGGTTTGGCTTCCACTTTGGCTTCTGATTTTGCTACTAATTTGGCTTCTTGTGTTGCTTCCAATTTTACTTCCGATTTGGCTTCCAGGTTTGCTTCCAATGTTGCTTCTAATTTTGCTTCCAAGTTTGCTTCAGGTTTTTCTTCTAGATTTTTTTCCATTTTTGCTTCCAAGTTTGCTTCCAATTTAGCGTTGAATTTGGCACCCAATTTAGCTTCTAGTTTTGCTTCCATGTCTGCTCCCATTTTTGCTTCTAGTTTTTCTCTCAATCATGCTTCATATTTTGCTTCTTGTATGGTGTCTAAAATAGCTTCTTTTTTGGCTTCCTAATTGACGCCAAGTTTTGCTTCCATTATGACCTCCTTTGTTGCTTTGGATTTTGCTTCCAATTTAACAAGATAATTATATAAAAAAATATTATAATTATTATAACATGATCATCATCTATAATTAAAACAAGTGAGTCAAATATCTATAATTTAATTGAATTTTACAACATCCATCCTATAGTAAATTAAAATCATCATACGTAATAAATATCCATCCAAAAATTATCAACCACTTTCAATATATATAAATTGACAAGTCAATACTGATAAGAGCATCATCATATATAACTAAAACAAGTGAAAGTCAAATATACCAGTAGATCAATAACATGTCAAAATGATACATGTCCAACAGTCGACATAAGTCAAAATGATACATGTACAAATGATATAAGTAAAAATGATAAATTATGTAACACAAAATGATACAAGTCAAGATGATACATGTCCAAATGATATAAGTCAAATTGATACATGTGAAAATGATACAACTCAATAATATGGTACTGCAGGCCGTGAAAATGATACATATGATAGTAACCATGAAAAGAGGCATCATAATGATATATCAACAATGATCCATGATGCAGTCTATATGATCATGAATGTCACTGGATACTACCAGCAACTGCCTCAACATCATCACCATCGTGATCATCATCATCATGATCATCATCGTCATCATCATCATCGTCATTGGCCTCGTTGTCTTCTGTATCTACATCATCATCATCCTCTGGCATGTGATCTATACTAGAACCAATATAATCTGGATCTATATCATCAGGATCATCTTCATCTTCTGGAAGACCCATGTTCTACAAAAAAAATATTTAAAATGAAAAGTTATTATTTATTTCATGTAATAATTTATTTTTCTGTTATATATCTAATATTCCAACATATGAAACGAAACCATAATCAAATTACATCATATCAAAGTGCACATACCATAATAAAATTTCAAAAAAGTTACAGCTAATATGTCATTCCAATGATGTAAAACATGCAACAATTCTAATAAACGTTACTAAAGATCATAAAAAAATTTGTTATACAATTTAACTATCAACTGTAAATTCTATTACATAACCTTAAGTGCCACAAATTGCGTGGTCAATGTATGTTCTTTTTCACTATTAATCTAATAACCTACATTACACAGAAACATTAAAGAGTTTTTAAGTAGCAGTTGATTAAATTCTCTTACATGTCATTAATGAATGCACAATTTTTTTTCAATAATTTTTTATCTTAAGGTTCATGAGTAACCTTAAGATAAAGGTCTAATAGTTGTTCCATGGGGCATGTTTAACAAACCAAATGCAATTGTCAACTTTTCACCATGGGGGCAGAGAAATAATTTGTTTTCCCATCCTTCCACAGCATTAAGTAAATTCTTGAATCTGAAAAATACTTGCTGCCTTCGTCTTCCAAGCCAATTTCTCCAACTTTACATAGGTCTCCTTTGTCTATGGATGTGATATGTCTCCTACAAAAAAAAGCATGTACCATTTTATGCCCTTCAATCCAACTACATCTGGGCATTATTTTAATTCCTCTATCTTTCATCAATCTCCTTACCTCACCACACCTGCCCACTTGTGGATAGATGTTTGAGAGAAGAACATAAGTTGTGCAACATTTTTAGGATCCAAATCAAAAAGTAGTGTTGTTGTAAATACTCCTAAGCCTATATTCATATGTGATCTACAGGCACCAAGAAAACACATGCATACAACCAGCATAGATTTAACAAGTATCTCAATGATAAAGTTTAGGGTGTCTTCAAGATAGCCAGCAACGGCAAGGAGGTCAACCATGCACATAAACAAAGAGGCCCTAGTTAGCAGGTTGTATGGGGAGAAGGATGATTCTTAATTTCAAGAATCCTAAGTCTCATTGCTACATATGTTGCTTAAAGAAGGGCCAATTTTAAACTAGGTAGTTGTTTTGTCACTCACTTTGTGCAATGAAATGACGAGAGTCGAGTCTCCTTATATTAATGTAGATTTGCATACAGCAACCTCCAATACAATAACACCATACAATGCACACTTAACTTTACAGTACCTTAGCCCAGACATGATGCTATAGAAATCTAAAGGTACCTCCTACTAAAGATGTCATGCCATAGACCAGATACCATTGTACAGTATATATCACATCTACAGTAACAATTTCCTTCTAAATGTAGGGTTGCAGTCTATGATTAACATGCATAGACCTTTCTAGTGTTTACAAGATAATTCCTTAGTGAACACCATACTAGTGTCCACAAGATGTTTCCACAGTTAAAATAAGAAATTAATGCTACTTTGCAAATAATAAGCAAGCCTTCGGAGAGCTTAAAGTTTCCATTTACATCCATGCACAATAACTTAATAAACCCTTAGGATTTTATGGACAATGAAACAGAAGGTCCTATATTCCATTTATGAGTCCTCTATCCAAATGATGCAGTGATCACAAGTACATAATATCTACTATTCTGTGGGTAGTGCTCAAACATTCAAACACAGGGAAGTCCATAGTAAGATAAATTTGTTCACAAACAATCTCTAATTTAATAAATACTAGTTTGAAATCACATTTCTAAGTTAGTGCAAGTCATTACAATGAACTCAAAGGTCATTCTCATCAAACGAATGCCTTCACAATAGACTGTTCTAGTTACAAGTACAATACAACTATTACAATGTTACACAACTGTATGTAATTGACAAAACCCATTCTTTCCAAGAGTCAACTAGTAATCAAATACAATCATGTAGTGTTGTTTCAACATTTTATTCCATTGTGGCTTCAATAATGCAAACCTCATAACCTTGGAGGGAGTGTTGGGGGGCAAGTTGACCTAAACCAAGGATCCAAAACCATCCCAAAAGCCCACCTAGGAGTGGCATTATTAATCCGAAGAAGACCTCACATCCACAATTGAGAGAGTGGACATTTATAGGTGAAATACCAACACCATTAGGGTTTACAACCATGTCAAAAAATATAACCATGAACCAGGCTAGGTTTCCTCAAGACTCATGGTATGTTGCAATGATAGCATTCTAGCAATTCTAGCCAGGGTTTGAAACTCCACCTCAAACTGTGACCAAATTAATGTAGCTTCCTTCATGATAGAAATCCAAAACACAATAACCAACAATTTGCAATAGTTCGTAAGTCCCATGATCTTAAGTCTGAACTCTCACAGTTAACAATATTTTCCTCATCCAAACCCTTTAGCATAGGCTTTCACAAGACCACATACAGTTACACAAGTTAAAGGAAATGTTTCACCAAAATGGTCAGTGTAATTTTACAAGAATGGATGACAAGGAGCTTTACTTCAAAGAAAGGTTAGGTTAGTTAAAGAAGACCAGTTGGTGATTTGAATCTTAGTCTCCAACCCAAATAGCAAGACACTCAGCCAACATGATGAGCACACCCAAAGTCTCCCTTCCTCTAAATCACTTATAGTCCAACCATCAACCTTCCTTCCTTGACCCCAAGGCAAAAAGAAGAATTCCCCCCCAAAAATGGTTCTCCACTCCTTCCTTTTCTCCCTCACATACCCCAAAACCAAGCACATTAAAGACTGGTACTTCCCAAAGTTGTTATCGCAGAGGAGAGTTAATGCCTACTACCAATGATGGCTCCTTCTCAACAAAAAAAAATGTGCATACTAAAATTTAAATGTCCACTATTATATTTCAAAGGTTTGAAATATAACCAACAACGTAACTGTAATGCATGCCCTCCTTTAAGTCTTATAATAAAAAGGTTAGGAAACAAAGACTTGAGATAAACCCTTTGGTCTGTTCACTTAGGAGACCACCTAAAAACTCAATGATAACTACATCCACATGATCAACAAGAATGACAAGCAACCTATGAATAACAATCTACTTGAGTCAAAAAGACAAGAAGACCAATAGAAACCAAACACAACAAATAGAGTACAACTGTAACTGTTTGTCTCAAGTATCACTCTATAACGTCTTCAAAGACTGTTGAAACTCAACACAAGAAATACAAATTGACATATTAACACAACAATATCCAACTAAGTTATTGAAAATCAACTACTAATACCTTGTTCTCCATCCAAATTACAAAATCGGTCCACTTTTTGCTTTGTAACATTTCCTTTTCAAATTGCATTGGTTGCCGGCCATATTTCTCCTCCTATCAAAACATGGCACATGGACTAGTTAAACTAATTAATATGCAATCATTTACTTTTTCCTAGGAAATAAAAAATATATCATATAGAATATTAAATATACTTACAAATGTACAGATCAAGGCCTGTAAACCTTTCTGGCCACTGTGATGAGTGACACGAAGTTTGTCAAGCCTAGCCTTGGAGGCCTTGTCCTGAAACATATACTAATTCAATTTAATTATGCACAAATAAAATATAAAAATCATTTAATAAATTTGATATAATCTTATGAGCAAATTCAAATACCTGCGTACTCTCCTCACCAGACTTCCTTCGTGCATCAGACTTCTCATATGCTTTTATAAGCTCTTTCCATACTTTGAGACTTACATCAATTGGCCTTTTTTTGAGCCTTTGCTTAGGAGGGGTTTTTTTTATCTTTTTTGTTTGGTTGCACCGAAATCTCTTGCAGTTTTGAGACATTCGTAGCTTTATTTTCTTTACAGACCAACCTGTGCCAAATTCAGTCTCCATGTCTTGGATAACTGCTTTTTGCAGGTGCATGGGTATCTTTGAGAATGGAAAATGTAGATGGTCTTTGAACCATTGAAGGCATGATTCCTTCAACCTATTCACAAACATTTTTCTAGCATCTGTCATTCAGACTTCCCCTGAAACCACATCGTATTCTATCTTGGTATCATAGCTACCAATGCAAGATGCAAAACATGGCGTGGTGGTCGAAGAAGTTTGTGTCCCAAGAGTGGCTGGGACATTGGAAGCCTCTACTCCCTGTTCCACATTCTTAGAGATTATTGTTATTGATTTCCTCCTAGATCTTCTACTTGATCCATGACTGGTTGGGGAATCAATTGATTCCCTTTGACACTGTTGATTTGGTTGCAATGTTTCTGGGGCTTTACTAGATCATTTTTCTATGTATCTGGGAAGCATTGTCAAGTCAACACCATCCAATTTGTTCACTACCTCTACCCCCAATATGGAAACCAATGCCTCTTTATCTTTGTCAGTCTCATGTCCCTATATATATATAAAATAAATTTCTTCCTTTAAATTTCGAAATAGAAAACTAAATACTAAAAATCAAAGAAACAATGGAAACATTTACAAATCTATAAATTGACAGTGAATTACCTGATTGTGGCTAGAGTTTGCTCCCTTCCCTCTATTGCTTGACATTTTGAGGTGACCTAGGGCAAATTATTTTTGTCTAATCTGTGGAGGCAATCGTAGCCAAGTATGAATTAATAGCGTGCTTGACCAATCGTAGCCAAAAACAAATATGTATCCAAAAACAAATCTTAACAGCTTGTATTTTGGGTATGATGTACAAAGAGACCTTATTCGACAGGCCTTCCAAAAATGGTAAATGCAAGTTATACTACAAGCAAGGATAATTAACAACATTACTACTCAAATTTACCCTAAAGTGTGAGTACAACATCTTAGAAAAACCTTCTTTGAGCTCAAAAATATATCAAAATTGATAAAAACCTAGGTCAAGAGTTAATTGCTCGGCAAATGGAACTTACTTGCTAAAAGGCAAATGAACAAGCTTGATTGAATGGCTGAGGTAGCTAGAAACCCCAAATTTAGCAGTTAGCTAAAGCAATTTTTTATCTTCTGGATGTCTAGAACCAAAAATAAATAAAATACAAATTTACGGATCCATTGTAGAAACTTTTTAGTAACATCCATTTTTGACATAATAAAGTCACCGCTTTGTAGCCTATAATTCTTAGCAAGAAACCTAAAACAGAGGCAAAGTACACTGTGTTGTGGGCTTAAATGTATTAACTTATTTATGTTTTTTTGTGGGGTATGTTTTAACGCTGGCGCAAATTTTAAATTTTTTTTTGGATTCATTAGTCGGTGCTAAAGTTGACATCTCTAACGCTGATTTTTGCGCCAACTTTCAGCCCTAAATGTAATCTCTTTAGGATGCCAAAACCAGCGCTAAGTGCACCTAATTTAGCGCCATCATCATCCATATCCTAAGCAAACATCTCCATTGCACCCTACACCACCTCCGCATCACAAGATTCAACATTTATGGGGATGTGTACAACCATTAGTTATGGTTCCCTTCCATTCCGCAATAAATCTACCATCATTCATCCACTATCCTACATACCATCCACATACCATCCCTATGGTCCATGCTTTGGCATAAGTCTGACATAATCCACATCATAATCCACTATTTCCCCTACATAATCCACGTCATAATCCACTTTTCTCCCCTCTAGAATCCATGTCATAATCCACTATCAGCCTAATCTATTTGCCTTCCATGTATCCCTTACCAACATCGATGAGGGCACTCGACATGGTGCATGTACGAGGACATCATTCTCTAATGGGACTATAACCTTTCAGTGCAGCATAATGCAACCTTCAACCCTCAACCCTAAACACTATACCTTAAACCCTAATCCCTCCACCCTAATCCCTCAATTGTAAACGCTATCCCTAAAGCCTAAAGCCTCAACCCTTAAACCTTAAACCCTAAACCCTATCCCTAAACCCTCAACCCTAAACACTATACCTTAAACTCTAATACCTCAATATTAAAACCTAAACCCTCAACCCTAAACACTATACCTTAAACTCTAATCCCTCAACACTAAACCCTAATCCCTCAACCCTAAACCCTAATCCCTTATTGCTAAACCTTAAACCCTATCCCTAAAGCATCAACCCTCAACACTTTAACCTTAAATCCTAAACCCTATCCCTAAACCCTCAACCCTAAATAGTACTATGCCTTAAACCCTAATCCCTCAACTCTAAACCCTAATCCCTAAACCCTAAACCCTAAACCCTCAACACTATACCTTAAACCCTAATCCCTCAACCCTCAACCCTCAACCCTAATCTTAAAGCTAAACTTAAATCTTCCACTCATTCCACCATCCCCAAGGGATCTAGAGATGCAAAATTAGATGCCTCTACTAATAAAGCCAAACATCCTAAGAGTCGTCATGCCTCAGGACATAAAACAAAGAGTCAAAGAAAAATCAATCCAAAAAGTTATCCAAGCCCATACCTCCACAAGCAAAGTCCAAAACCAAAATAGTATGGGTACCTAAGCAACAAGAAATTAAGTTAAATGAGGCATCTACCTCTAAAAAATCAAGTTTAAGATATAGTGTCGAGGGTCGAGGTTTTAGGGTTTAAGGTTTAAGGGTTGAGGGATAGGGTTGAGGGTTTAGGGATAAGGGATTAGGATTTAAGGTATAGTGTTGAGGGTTGAGGGTTTAGGAATAGGGATAGCGTTTAGGGTTTAGGGATGAGGAATAGGGTTTAGTGTTGAAGGTTTAAGGATTGAGAGTTGAGGCTTTAGAGCTGAGGGTTAAGGGATTAGGGTTTAAGATATAGTGTTGAGGGTCGAGGTTTTAGGGTTTAAGGTTTAAGGGTTGAGGGTTGAGGGATAGGGTTGAGGGTTTAGGGATAAGGGATTAGGGTTTAAGGTATAGTGTCGAGGGTTTAGGGTTTAGGGATGAGGGATTAGGGTTAAGGCTTGAGGCTTGAGGCTTGAGGCTTGAGGCTTGAGAGTGAGGGTTGAGGGTTGAGGGATTAGGGTTGAGGGTTGAGGGTCGAGGGATTAGGGTTTAGGGATAGGGTTTAGGGTTTAGGGTTGAGGGATTAGAGTTTAAGGTATAGTATCTACCTAATCCATTTGCCTTGCATGTTATAATTAGTTATCAAAAGTCATGTCTTTTTGTAACAGGTCTGTAGCTTGTTACCTCTCGCATATAAGAGAGACCAAGACCCAAGAGAAAAAAGGAGGGTAGCAGTTCTTTGTGAAGCATTTTAGGGGACTTAGTAAGAAGATAGATTGCACCCATCCCACTCATCCACTGTCATGTTCCAAAAACTATGCAATTAATATATATTATGAAGCAGTATTATGGAGAAGACTGTTCTTAAATGGTAACCTTTTTTCAGTGTTCAACTATTGTGTTACTTTTCATGTTTATATGCTGCTATAATGTCTCCAAAGTGATTGAAAAAAGATACAAATGATTTGATGATGATGATGATGATGATGATGCTTGTAATTTGGATGATGTGGATGCTTGTAATTTTCTCATACTATAATGAAAATTGTTTGCTTACAATTTTACAAATTAAATGAGAAGAAATCTATCAAATTCTGTCAATGCAAGAATAATGAGCTTACCAGTGAAAGTCATCTTAAATCATAAATAAATAAATAAATTTTGCTTATTTGTGTATCCATGACTCCTACTCTTATTTTTCCATAACAAATCATGTTATTACCATTCATAAAGTCATCTTTGCCTTTTACTGTGATACCGCTATCACATTGGCTAGCCTTCATAATACCCACGTCATACCTCCTTATGGCAGAACATTCTCAAAAGGCCCGTGGTATGACGGTGAGAATAGCTAATACTCACTATACTGCTATACCTCGGGGGGCCAAAACATAGCTCGCGGTAGAACAGTGTCCAAGTCGTTGGGTTATTTAAAGCATACTAATCACACCAACATCAAAATATGAAGATTGAAGCTCAAAATGAAGATTTGACTGTGAAAATAGTTAATACTATACCGCTATACCTCGGGGGGCCAAAACATAGCCCTCGGTAGAACGGTAAACAAGCTGTTGGGTTATTTAAAGCATACTAATCACATCAACATCAAAATATGAAGATTGAAGCTCAACACAAAGATTTGAGTCGTGCGAATTTATGAACCAGAAGTAAATGCGTCTTGAAATACATGAAACAAATTAAGATTTCTCACTCATAGTAGCAGAAGACAAGTTACACAGGAGCTCAAGTTGTGGGAGTAAAGAGAATTCTTCAAGGCAATTTTTTTGGGTAAGCTCTGCTCATCATTTTTTGTGAATTTTATAAAATGGCACCTAAAAAGACTGAGGTAGAAGCCAAGAAGGATGAATCCAAAAATAGTAAATCTTCATTGCAATCCCCTCTGCTTTCATTGTTGCTTGGCTCAATTGATAAATGTTCTAAAAAGGTTTTTAGAGACTTAGCTCAAGGCTTTAGGGACCCCTATATACTGTCGTCGGGATGGAACCTCTACTGGTACTTTTATATAAAAAGGAATTACCAGGAACTAGCATCAAACCCATTGGGCCCTAGATTTGGCTAAATTGATTGTTCCCAACATCTTCGTTGATGTTGAGCTGATTAAAGCCCTTTCCCACAGTTACCATGCCCCAACCAAAATTGTGAGACTTCCAAATGGTGAGTGCTTAGTGGACATCAATAGAGATGCCATTATAAAATGTTTCAACCTCAATAAACAAGCTATAATAGAGGTGAACTTAGAGAAACTTGAGAAAGAATATAAGAGGTTGAGGAAAACATATCGAAGTGATGAGCTCCCCTTACACATGAAGAGGGGTGATGATAACAGACGGCTCTCTCTTCCTTCTTCCAAAATGGAACCTTTCCATGTTTCTAAATTTCAAACATATTTCAAGAATACCTATTATGCGTTCTGTCAAGTTTTGGGGATAGATGTAGAGGAGCAAATGCAAATAGGGTTGATGAGAATGGCTATGATAATTCAACATTCCAAGTCAAATATAGAATTTGATTTTGCATATGTGATTGAAGATCAATTACATGAAGTTTTGCTACAAGTTAGGGAAGCCAAGGCCCTGATTACTTTCAAAAGATATTCTTTATTATGTCACTTAATTATGCATCAGAATGAAATGAAGTGGACTACAAGGATGGAATTGTGTACACAAGAAAGAGGATTTAGACTTCCTGTACAAAACTGGTGTTGCATTTGGGATAGTAGGTGTACAAAAGGTGATTTTGTAGTGTTTCGAGATGATTTTTCTACCAAATTGATTGCTGCTCTTGGTTACCCAACACCAAGAATGCCTGAGTCATTGATGAAGGTAACGAGGCATGTGCAGTATGGGTCAAACCAAGGCTATACTCATAATTATGCTGATTGGTTCCTTATGCCACAACACACTATTATCAAAGTATATGGATGTAACCAAGCACCACTTGATGAGAAATCAGAGGAAAGGCACATTTTTGCCTAACTTGACTATGTTTGAAGAGTTGGTCATTGGGTCAGTTATGCTCGAAGAAGTGCAGAGGTTTATAAGGGTCAATTACTCCCTTAAACCTGGAACAGAAAGAGTATGTGGCCCAGAGGGTCACATCAATATGCTCAGAAGAACTCTATTGACGAAGAAGGCTATTTCACATGAATTTAATTCTAGGGAGGATGTTATAAGAAATTTGGTGCAGTTTGCTGATGTAATGCAGGCTAGAAAAAGGTGGGATGCAATGATGAGGTGGGAAAATCAGAAGAAGGAAAAAGATAGAAATTTCAAAGGCTTTTTTGTAGGTGAGCCCAATCTTATAAAAAGAATGCAAATGATTTTGAATAAATTTGATGAATTCTACAAAATGGCCCAAGATGAGGGACTCATTCCATTGCCCACACCCCATCAACCACCACATGAAACATCCACATCTCAGATATCACCCCCATCACCTACAAATCCATCCCCTCCATCTCCCACTCATGAGCCACAGGCTAAAAAATAGAAGATAGAGCCATTAGTGGAATATGATTCAAGTCATGATGAAGAAAAAGAAGCAGTCTTGGCCTTGACTGAACTGAAAGAGGTAGCAAAACAACAAAAAGGTCAAAAGCCTCATGATCCAAAGGTCAGGTTGTCAGAGGAGGGAACTGATGAGATTCAAGAGGATGAGAGGTTAGTGGCCTCTCTAAGATTCATAGAGGATGATAATTTTATACACAGCAATGAGTTCAAAGATTTATCGATCAAAATGAAAATAAAAGAATTTGATGAAAAGTTGAAGATTAATCTTATAGGAGCTGATGAGTCAAAACAGGCTGAGATCCAGGCTCAGACATTTGCAGAATTGAATATTGATAATATTAATGTCACTCCCCAAGAGGCAAGATAAATGGTGTTGAAAAGTGATATGTTGATTATACCAAGGATTGTCCAAAATGTTTCTTTTGGATCAAATCAGAGCACAAGATGACCCTATGTTAGTTGCATAATTTGATTTAGAGGAAGGTGTCTCAGGAGTAGGGTATAACCCTACTACCCAAACACTTGCCCTATGGACAAAGTAGAAGAACACAAGGAAGCCTCAACTCCTTGATGTAGTACAAGAAATGAGGGGGTCAACCATGATTAGAACTATGAGAGACACAACTCCTACTAAAGATACCACCATAACTATGCATTCTGCAATGTTCACCAAAGATGTGGTACAAAACATGGAAAAGAAAATTAATGAATATGAGAAAAGGTTAAAGCTATCTAATGATGAGGTGAACAAATTGTTCATTGATAATAGAAAGATGAAACAACAATTGCAACAAGCCACCACAGTAAAGGGAGATGAATTAATTGTATATCACCCACCAGTCCATATAGAGGATCCCCAGATCCAACAAATGAAAGAGGAAATTGATAAGTTGAAAAAGCATAATGAGGAAGATGTCAAAAATCACATCATAGAGGTCCTAAGCAGGATATTAAAACATAGAGTTAATATATTGAAAGACAAAATAAATGGAGTACACGAACAATTCAACAATCTGATCAAAGCTCTAGAACAGATAAACACTAATTCTTCCATTCTTGAAAATCTTCAAAACAGATGGCAACCTACCTTCCACACATTGAATACTTTATGCAAAGCCACACACAGAGATCTAGATACCCCATCAAAGATCAAGCCTACACGAGAAATGGTAAAAAGCATAATTGACGAGTATCAGTATTTGGTAGATACAAAAAGGAAGGTGGAAGGTAAGAGGAGTACATTTGACTCCATCAAATGTTGTTTTAGCCCATCAATCCTCAAAGATGATAACCAATTGAAGGGTGTAGATGAATGGAGAGAAGAGTTTGATCAGATGATTCCTAAATGTTTGGTACATGTACAGAATGATGGGGAAATTAAACTCGCTAAGTTCCATACTCTACTCGATGAAATTATCGTGTTGGACAATGGATACACAAAGTTTGTGGTGGACATCAGGAACCTCTTAGACAACATATGGAAAAGCCATCTTACGAGCTTTGCAGCCGCACAGGAATTTAAGTGGCCTAGTGATCTGAAAATAAGTGAATGGCAGGAAACATATTTAGGTTCTGAAGAGGATTGAATGTGAAGAGGAGATACCACATCAAAAAATAGAATGCCTTGCTCAAGCCTTGAATGGTCACGGGTTTCTATTCGGTGAATAACAGATTGGTCTTTTCTAATTAAAAAACATTTTGTTAAGTTTAAAAGTATTTTCTTAACAGTTATGTCTTTTCTGTTGTAACGGGTTTGAAGCTTGTTTGCCTCTCCTATAAAAAGAGAGACCAAGACTCGATAAAAAGATATAGGGTGAAGAGAGAAGCTAATAGTGGTAGATAGTAGAAAAAATTCCATAATATTTACAAACTCAAAGACCATGTTGCAAGCATAATTTTGAAGAAGTTAATTGAAAATCTCTGATTCTGTGGTGCCATATTGGTATCATATGTTTGTTAAAGTTATTCAATTATTTGGTTGTCTCCATTTTAGTGCTTTCTTATTATTTAAATTGATATATCACAGCTGCCTGCCATATAAAAATTTATGATGGTTTCCTCTACTATAGGTTCATTGTGATTTCCTCTACTATAGGTTCTAGTATTGACTCTTGTCACAACTACCTGCCATATAAAAATTTATGATGGTTTGATCCGACTGGTTTGGACTCCTTTTGACCTCAGATTTTGTGCTCAGATTCGGTCAAAACTCAGTGAAGACTAGGCAATTAAATATAGAGATTTTTAAGGATTTAAAATCGATTTCATACATCCTTTATTAAATAAATTTTAAAGACACAACAAACTAATCTAATAGAAGCTACTAAGATCAAGTATAAAAGAAACAACATTTTTAGATATATGAATATTGTCAAAATGTTTTAGGAATATAAAACTTATCAATTATAATATCCATGGCATCAAAAAAAAAATTATAATATGGAATCATGATTTACGGTAGAAAGAAGTTTGTATCATTTTTTAGATATATAAATATTGTCAGTGTTTTAGGAATATAAAACTTATCAATTATTATATCCATGGCATCAAAAACAAAAATTATAATATGGAATCATGAATTATGGTCGAAAGAAGTTTGTATCATTTAGTCCAAAATTGCTATCTCTTTTTGGAGCCCTGTGTTTGTATCTCTGCTAGGGCCATAGGAGTATTACTTAGGATAAAGATTGACTTAGCAAACTAGAAGAATAAATGTAATTCAAATATTTGGGATTTAATTAGAAAAAAGTCAAAAATTAAAAAAAATTGTTGTTTTTCCATCTAGCATGGTTCAAAATGTTTTTTATTTTTTTATTTTTAAAACTAGAGTGAGGTCTAGGGGCAAGGCTCTTGACCAAAGGTGGACCAATAGTTGCTCAGCATGCTTTTTGTTAAGGTGTCTAATAGTTCCTGAAACAAAGGTGGACCAATAGTTGTTCATTAAGTCATGTTTTGTTGGTATGTTGATGTGGTATCACATAATTGGTTGTTTTTAAATCTAAAGGGCACATTTCATTCAATTATAGGTACTTATAGTCAACACTAACAACCTTAAAGTTACAACTACTAGTGCTAAAGTTTTAAAAATATTGAGCCTTAAGTCCACAAACACTATCACAGCTATTGGAACATGCTCAACAATTGGGTCCTCTCCCCTATGTTACTTTTAGTGATACCAAGAGCCTTATTGAAGATATCCCAAAAATCTTACCAACATTGTTTTCAGATCACAGTAATCTGGGAGTATTAATTGGATCAATAAGAAGAACCACATAATTAGGGTTGGCATTCTGTCTCCAAGTTGATATCATCTACTGTTCTTGTTTGATTTATTCAATTGGTTCCTTCAAGTAGGGATTAAAGATCCTTTTGATAAATTACAAGTAACCTGGTTGTGTCAGTTGGATTATTAAGAAGAGTCTGTCAATTATTTCCTTGCAGGGTTATACAAGTTATTATCCAATATTAGTGTGGTTATCTTGATTGGTTCCTTTTAACCTCTTGGTGCATAGCTGTTATGTGACTATTGTCATTGTTGTGTATTACAAGATCCAGAGGAGGCCATGGAGAGAGGACGTGGACGGCATAGAACTACTAAATCGCAGAGAGGAAAGTGGGTGGAAATAGATATGACAATGGAATCTGCAGATACAATAGAGGTAAGAAGAGAAAGAAACCTCAACCAAAGGAGGAAGGTGTTTATGAATTCACAAATGCTACAACATAGAGGAGATAAAGTCATTTTTTTGTCCACGAGGCCTCTGAGGTCAAACTTATTAGTTGGAAATGCATAGGAATGGTGATTAAATGTGATTCTATGATCAAGGGAAAAGTTTGAAAATTAGGATGGCCAAAACATGATATGAATATGTCACATATATGACTAAAGTGAGGTTTTGTGTTGGATAGCATATTCCTTGAAATGATATAATTGGTATACTAAACATTATTTACTATGTTGTGTATTATAGGGGCTAGACGAGGCCATAGCAACAGATCGTGTCATATCAAATGAGGACACAACAGATGAAGCGAGACATCAGGTACTCAAATTTTGACTTAACTTAGGAAAAAATGATCTGATGGCATTTTGTGATACGTCCATCTTTGTTCACAGTATTATTTAAATTTATAATGTATTATCCAATCTTGACATAAATTAATGCATGTTGTTGATTATTTTAGATGGAGATTAGAGCAAATGTAGAGCCTAAGCATTCAACTAGCAAAAGAAAAAGATATGTACGTGGATGTGGACCTAAAACTGTTAAATCACATAGATGACAGTGGGTGGAAGAGGATATGACAATGGATCCTGCAGACACAACAAATGATTGCATTGAACAAGAGGTTGGTCAGGACTATAGTACATGGGATGAATACTTTGAGAAAATTGTTGTTTGTGTATGTTCTGTATGTCATGGAAAGAAATAATTCAAACGAGCGATTGTACAAAGACATTACATATATGATGAGCTTCTAGTCAGTAGTATGCGTCCTACAATCAATTCAAATCCAATAGGAATTGTGGTAAGGAATTTTCCAATTTGATATAAATAACAAGTATACTTTGTTTAAACATTGTTTTATATTATTTAAATAACTAATTTTTTTCTTAATGGATACTTGCAGGATAAAGTTCTTGGTTTAAAGTTTCCTGGATCACCGACTTCCAGCCTAGAGGGCAATGATCATTCATCAAATGATACATCTAACAAAAATATGTGCCAATATAACAGCTCTAAAGATGAGGAATTGATGAAAACAAGTAACCGAACAAGAACCAGTTTAAAGATGCATAATTTGCTTAAAGACAAGGGGAAGGTGGACTACATACCCTATGAGAATGAATGTGATGGAGATGATGACTTGCCCCTGAGTTTGAGATCAATTTAAAAAGAGACATTTGATCATTGAATATATTGTGCTTGGCCTAGTGATCAACAACTACCTAGAGTGTACGAGGTGTTTCAATTTTGGGGATACAGCTACATGATACAACCCTCCGATATTCATGGAGCGAATCTAGGCCTCTTTGTTGTCCAAAATGTACATGTGGGATTTAAACATAGAAATAATTCAGAACAAACCACTAGGAGATTAATGTCATATTATGGTCCATCATATTACAGTGGTGAATGGAGAAGGCTAGCAGAATATAAGCCTAGCATGTCAGCATATGGTCTAAATTTGAATATGTATACACATCGTCTCCAATTGGAAAGTGGAAAAGAAATGAATAGAGGTCATCTTATGTATATAGATGGACGTGCATACACACACAAATATTGCAGGATTTATAAATAGTAGTAAGGGAAGGGACCCTAATGTAAGACCGAATTGTCAATTTGTTGAGGTTATAAATGATAAAGATGGAGATATGGAAAGAGAGGTTGATAGATCGATAGTGGTTGAGGCTATTATGGACCTTACCATTGGGGATGTGTTATTGATTTATTACCCCTTCTTAAAATGCACTCCTGTGCGAAAGAAAAGGGAAGAACAAGGTCTCCCTAAGGATGTTCTTAAGGGCAGAAAACCAAAGAATAATAAATGAGTGTGGACTAATGTTTTATAAACTATGTTGTCAAAATTGTGTTTTCTTTAAATTATTGTATAAAAAAGGTAGTCTATAAAATAATGTTCCATTATTCAATTGATGTATATATGTTTATACAATTTTTATTTTTATTTTTTAAGCCATATTTGATTATATTTCTTTGAAATTGATACATTTTGAATTTAGTGCAATTGTTGCCAAACATTAAATAATGCTTGCGTTTGTTGATAGGTAGAAAATGTTGATGAAACACATACTAATACCCAAGATCCAACTGGGTTATTAAGGTTTGGACGGGATGATCCAAACCATCCTTTAAACCATACCAGGCATAAAAGAGCAACATTGAAGAGAATACTAGCAGCTAAGAAATTTGAACTGCTGATGAGATCCGCATACACTGATGACATGCTAGCTAGCCTTAATGATGATGATCATGATAGTGAAAATGCAGTGCATGAAGAAGGATTGAATGAAATGCTTACAGGTTTCTTTGGGGATGGAAACAATGATGACAATAATGATCATATGGTTAACAGTAATGATGATAGCAGGGGTAATTACCACCAACGTAATGTTGATGATAACAACCTGAAAGACTCCATCAAGCAAGCAGCGAAGACACCCATGTTCAAATCAGGTACAAGTAGAACTTCAAAACTGGCATGCACATTAATATTATTAGAAATCAAGTCACTATTTGGTTGGTCAGACAAAGGATCCACTACCCTACTAAAGTGAGATGAAATCCATTTCTTACTTTGCATTGTCAATTGGTGTACATAATTCGTAAACATTCTTCAACTTTGTTTTTATTTCTTTAAGGGGAATTTAAAACCATATATTGTATATAAACAGTCCTAGTATAGATTGACATATGAAACATGTTCATCATAAGTCAAACATTCAATTGATTTAATCTCTGGCAATCTTACAGGGCACTCAAAACTAAAATATTCCCTAAAGAGAATGTGTTGCCATCAACTTGCAGAGAGGCGCGTCTATTCTTGGTTGAGTTGGGGATTGAATATAAGAAAATTCATACATGTAAAATGATTGCATTTTATATAGAGATGAATATGAAAACAAGGTAGAATACCCTGTATGCAAAGAGAAGAGATATCGTACAGATGTACAAGGTCCTACAGTTCCAAAGAAGGTTTTACGTCACATGCCAATTATACCTAGACTTCAACAAATGTTTCGTTGCAAGTCACTTGCACAATTGATGGACTGGCATGCAAAAAATAGGAGTAAAGATGGATTCATGCGAATTTTGGCTGACTCCAAAGCAATAAAACACATAGAGGAAAAATGGCCAAGAAAATTCAAAGATGAACCTCGTAGTATCAGGTTTGGTCTTACAATTGATGGAGTGTGCCCATTCTGTTTCCTAAGCTCAAATTATAATGTTTGGCCAGTCGGATTGATAGTAACAATATTCACCCATGGATGAGTGTTAGAAAGGAGCACCTTATGTTGACTCTCATTGTTCCAAGAAAACATCAAGTTAAAAACATGGATGTTTATCTTGCACCTTTTATTAATAAGATGCAACTGCTATGGAAAGGCATAAGAATGTATGACATATCACGTCCCCCATCAAATAGGTCCTTCATGTTGTATGGTGTGATATGTTGGACTATTCATGATTTCCCAGGACTTGGTGTTTGTTTTGGTAAGATAAAATATTTACGTATTTACACTCATAATTTATTTCCATCCCAACTTTCATACTTAGTTTTATACTATTTTTTTGATATTATTAACATTACTTATTGAATTGCAGGGCTTCAAATAAAGTGGATATTTGCTTGTCCAAGATGTGTAGAACAATTTCAAGGGCGATATTCTAAAGATCTACATAAATTTATTTACGCAAACAACATGGTTTTTCTACCACTAGATCATAAGTTTAGAAATCACCCGAAGAATCAATTTGATGGAAAAGTTGAAAATAGAGGTCCTCCCATGATTATAGGTCTAGGTGATTGGCTTAAGAAGTATGAAGATGCTAAATTGAAAGCTTGGGATGATTTTTTTGATCAGGGTGATTCAATTGAAGAACCAGAACAAGTTGTAATTAATATGCCAAAAGGAATGAAAAGGAAATCCATATTTTATGAGCTCCCTTATTGGAAGGATCTATTAATATCCCACCTATTAGATCCTATGCACATCTTAAAAAATGTCCTAGATTCTATATTTCGACATATATCAGGCAAAGAGAAGGGCACCTTGTCTTTGAGGAGAGATATTACTCTTTTGCGTACCAAAATTGATAGAAAACATTTGTGGCCAAACAGGGAAAATGAAACATATGCAGAAGCTCCATGGATTTTGAAAAAAAAAAGAGCTAGACCAACTAAAAAATGTCATCCGTTTAATAAGGACACCTACTGGATATGGGTCGTCATTGGCTAAAGCTTTTACAGTTGATGGACATATCACAGGATTTAAAACACATGATTTTCATAATTTTATGAAGGTGTTATATGTCATCATTTAACATTTACTGCTAACATTGATTAAGTACTAAATATATTTTGATATTTTGTTGTGTGAGGAAAAATTACTAATCACCTTTTCATAAATGTGTTTGATAGCATATCATGCCATTGGCAATTGGGGGAATTCATATCTTACAGTTGACTTAAGGAATGCTATAAATCGATTGTTAGCATTTGTAAGGTATGTGGTTATATGAAATGTTCATGTGTGAGAGACATAGAGATATTATATTGCATTTTAATTTTTGACTAAAGGTTCATACTAATTTACTATTCTTATATTAAGTGGGTGACCTCCAAGGAGATCCACGAATGTGAAGTGCCAAAATGGAAGAAGGAAATTGTAGAAATTGTATGTGTATTTGAGAAGGATCTCCCTACAAGTTTCATGGACCTACAAGTCCATTTACTTATACACATAGTCGATGACATTGAATTGGCGGGTGTCATATCAACGAGGTGGATGTTTTTCTTTGCGAGGTATATGAAAACTCTAAAAAGATATGTCTGACAAAAGGCACATCCAGAGGGTTGCATGGTTGAAGGGTATGTATTGAATGAAGCATTTTTCTTCCTATGTGAATTCCTTGGTAATGATTTTGAAGATGGGCCACACTTCTAGGATGAAGAACGAGCATCAGATATTATTGATGGAGAAAAACCACAATCTAATGGTGTTCAAGTAGAAATTAGTAAGTAAATTCATGATCAGTGTGGTTGTTTTTCTTGCAATCATTAATTGACTCTATAATTTATTTGTCAAATTAACATGACATTTGGAGTTTGAAATAAACATGTTGACATGTCATAGGTGTAGATGAAAGTGCTATACTCGACAAGTTCATTCTGTACCACATGGACTTTATGACCAAATGGATCGATCTGTATGATAAAAAGAGAGAAGAAGTGTTAGAAGTAAGGAGACAGTTTAAGAGATCAAACCCAAGGAATACTCCACTTCCCACTGATCTTCTTGGGGAATGGGGCAAAGATTGCACATTAGAATGGGTTACTGAACAAATTCAAAATCAAATAGAAGATGCAGGTATAGATTCAAACATAACAGAAGACGAAATCAACATGTCTAGAGGATGTGAAAGAAAGGTACAGTTGGAATTTTACAAAATGTTGTTTCCTTACAGTTTTGACACTATTAACTATTTTAATATTCGTCATTATATTTGTTTTCACTAAAATAAATGGTCTTTCACAGGTGAGGAAATATCCAGCAATGTGGTCATATGGTCGACATTATCATGTAGAAAGTGTAGATGTAAAGAGACGATCCTTTGATTGTGGCATCATGGTTGACTTCAAGCAATCCAGTCGATCAAGCTCAAAAGATAAGAATATAATTGAATGGAATCTACAATATGTTGGGAAAATACAAGAAACTATTGAGTTGAATTTCATCTCTTTTAAATGTTGTGTTTTTAAGTGTAGATGGTATGAAGCATTTGAGAGGACACGAAGACATGATACCCACAGTGGATTGTTTTCTATAGATTCCTCATGTTTCCTACCAGAGGATAAGGAGTCTTATGTTCTACCAATTCATTGTGAGCAGGTATTTAACTCAAAAAAGAAGCAGTAGTGATCATAAATCTATTAATTCATAGTTTATTGTGAATATATACATGTGTTTATTAATTAATAAAAATTTTATACCATACGTCTAATATATTTATGTTGTTCATGTGCAGGTATTTTTCTATGAAGATATTTTGGACCCAAAATGGATATTTGTCATACATTATGATCCAAGATTAAGGCATGTATTTGACGATGCATTAGTGGATACTGAGAAAGACAATGATGGCCAACAAAATGAGAGAGAGGGATTAGAGAACATCGAAGAAATTGACATCCATGATGATGTTGAAGATGGTTATGTTCAGGCACAAGAAGACAACAATCCAGAGTTAGATGATGTTATGGAAGACAACAATATGGATGGTATAGAAAATGACGATCCAAATACATCTGGTAACAATATAGATGGTCTACAGTCAAATTTCAATGATGATGAAGATGATGCAAGTCAAGATGAGGATGATGATAATATTAAATACTTGAAAGAACATATGGACATTGACAATGATACACTTGATGACATTGTAGCAAACAATAATGTTAATGACCAAGACTTCTAAAATTTTAGAATTATTTGCAATCCATGTTTAAAAAAGGATGATTCTTATGGCCTAAACTTTGTAATGCTTCAGTAATATTATTTGTGTGGATACAAATTATCTATTGCAATATCCTTAAATTATTCAATCTTTGGTATGAATCATTGGTAGAAAAAATTAGGATTACTTGGATGCTTCTTCCATTCATTTTGTATCAACATATGTTTGTGAAGACACAAAAGTTAATAAAATATTAATGCACGTAACTCACAATTATTTAAATAAGCAACTTTGTTAACTTTATTATTTTTAAATAGTTTCCATTTTTATGTTGAACATAATTTTGAACATGTAACTGAAAACATCCACAGTAAATGCTTTATTGTATCAGCATATTCATTCACATAAGCATAGTATTGAGGCTCAATAACTGATATTCATTCAAATATAAGAAGAAATAAGTATGGCAAACATAAGAAAAATACATAATGATAACACAGTCATGGAGTTACACCAGTGCTTTGTCATAGGTAGTCTTCTTAATAAATTCATGTTAATGATTCCCAACGTGGTGTCAAAACTAAGAGAGGGGCGTAGAGTCCAAGCTTCCTATTTCCAAAATTTTTCAATGCTACAAAGAATGAGAGACTTGATGTAGTTCTCAATTTTCACATATGTGAGGCCACTAGAAGTGTTGTTCAAGTGTTGCTAGTGTTTTAGTAATGTTGAAGTGTTGAGTTATTTTGGAATAGTATGCTTCCTAGATGAGTCTCTAGTGTGGTGTGGTGTCTAAAACATAGAGATACTTGAGCTTGTAGAGAAGCTTTTTAGACATGTAAAATTCACCAACCTATTTGCCTTGTAAGAGCTTGGTGTAGTTCTATGCAAAGTACAAGTTTGGTGGGTAGAGAGGTTCTCGGTCAAAGAAGTTGTGACCACATGAGTCCAACATTGTGGTGAGTGCATGAACTAGCTATTAGCTTAGGTAGTCAAATACCTTTTTGTCTTTTCCCTTCTCATGATTGCAGATGTGCACTTATGTAAATCTATATCTTGTGCAGATGTGCAAGAATGTTGAGGTACAAGATTCTTCTTATAAATCCCAATGATATTTCCTCAAATTGCTATGACCTAGAAAAAGGATTTTAATTCTAACAGGAAGGAAACCAACTAGAATAGATTGTTCAAAAGATTTTAACCCTAGGCAAAGATGAATAAACACTGACTACTCAGTTGGATTTAAATCAACTTCCTTATAAACCAATCACACAGGTCATATAGTAACAACAAATGTACACTAAAAAATTAATGATATCCTTGATATATTAACTTAAACAACTTGACAAACCACTTTGAAGACAATCATGCAACTCATAAATATTAACATCAACACAACAATTGAACATCAATTTTGGATCCACCAACTAACTCTAATTCTTTTTATTAATTTAACAATTCATACTGGTTTGAAAACATAGATAGATGGAAATGGATTCTTCAAATACTGCTTTTATATTAAATATATGTCTTTGAAATAGATTGGATGATCTCCTTCATAGTAGCCTTGGTATCCTATTTTATAGGATGCAAACAAGCTTCAGGCCCGAAACATTATACCTTTTCATAATAACTTCTTTTGATAAATAATGCATAATTAACAAACATAAATAAAGATAAAAGCATATGCAACGATCTAATTCTGGCTCCATTAATCTCCATAGAGTGACCCGTGACTCAAAGGCCTAGCAAGGTCGTCCTCATCTCCATAATACAGATTAATACACCTGCATTGCTTGACAAAATTGTACTCATTTTGCTTCATCACAATGCTTTGGATACAAATAGATTTATTTGACCGATATGGTCGATGTACACTTGATCATCACATGGATCAGTCTCAAGTAAACTTCTCATCGTTGATTCTAGAGTAAATATCTTTCCTAGACATGTATAAGTATTCTCTATCATCCTTTCCTCATTATTTACATTTTCAAGTAGTGGTAGCAGTAACTAACCTAGTTCATTCCTCCAAGTGTCCTTGTCTTTTAAGTTTCCCTCATCATTGAAGAAGTTGGGAAATGCCAAATCAATATGTTGATCAAAATCTTTCAAATCTGCTATTAATATACCATTAAATCTCTCATGTTCTTTCATCAATTCATTATATCGTTTGAGCACTTGTTCCTCAGTACTAGCTTTAGCATTCAACCCTTCTTTGTTTCCAACATTCTGAGGTGTAGTCTTTTATGCTCTTGGTATAATTGATGTGTTCTATTGTGTAAATCCCAAACCTTGTCGCTATTTTTCATCATGTGGCCAAACCTTCTTTGAATCAATTCAGAGGCCATACTATATTTGACAGTTTTCAATTCAGTTTCTAGCTGCTCACTTTTATTTTCATTATTTTCTACCTTATACTTCCAATAATTCACATCTGCCAAGGCCTCTATTACCTTTTGATCACCTTCTACGTATGGTGAGTAGCTGTTGGATGAAGGCAACTTGTCTCTGTGCAAATCAATCTCTTGTCTCAGCATAGCATTTTCTTTCTTCTACATAATATTATCTTTCATTAATTTCTCAATTTGTGCTTTAGTAAACCTTGCAACATTAACATTTAAATTAGTAGTGTCCATAGGATCTGTATCCTCAAATCCTTTGTATCAACAGGCTACCAAAAGCTTTATTAGGATCATCAATAATATGTGGTCTCTTATTTGGAAGATACAATGCCCATATAAGCAATGCTCTTTTATCAGGGTCATACCCTGATCCTCTTCTGATATCATCCATTGCCTCTATGCCAAGTTTCAACTTCTTATCTTGATTTCTATTGAAAGAATCAAATACAATGGCCGAAGCCATGTCCCATCCAGGAATCAAAATCACACCCGCTTCTTGTAACAAGGTCCTTCCCCTTTCTGGAGTCATTATCTCCAATTCATTGTTGATCTCTTTCTAAAGCTCAAACAATACCTCATCCTGTATGTCAGGAGTGATATCTTTCATTATGTTCCTAGCTTGTTTGCCCTTGTATTCATATAAGAAGGCTTTAAACTCAGGTGTTTTGATGAAATCATCATCTGATATGAATTTACTATTGGCTAGGTGCCTTATGTCTTCTGATAGATCACTTGGTGCTTCCACAGTGACATCTTCTTTATCTTCAAGCGGTTCATACCCCTCAATGGTTGGGTCATAACTTTGCACCCCTTCTTCAAACTCTCCCTCTCCTTCTACAAGGTTTGTGTCTGCAGAGAAACTTATATCCGGTGTGGGTTGAGGTGACAAGTGACCTAGGGGTACTTCATACTCAGCCTATGCATCTTTAAGTTGTTTTCCTTTTTGTTAAATACATGAAGGGGAACATTCTTGATCAGTTCTAGTGCATGTTTAATCATAGTGTCCAGTCTTTCGATAGGGTCATCAATATCCTGGAAAACTCTGGTGTAGGTAGGGTTTTGGGCTACCCTCCAAGCCTCTACTAACATGGTTTTATGGTACAAACTTCTTCTTTCTGCTGCTGTAGTTTCATCACAATTTTTGATTAAATCTCCATCAACAAATAGGACATGATCATATCCCTTTAACTTCTACTTTATTTTTACACTGTTTATGAAGTGTTCCGGATCAAAATTTCCTCTTGCATTTCCAAAAGGTAATCTGAATTGTTCTAATTTACTATAAATTAATTGATAACCTTTATCAAAAAGTACTGTGAAATCTCCAAAGCATAAAGTCCCAGGCATAAATGATTGTTTACACTGATTCTTGAGATGCATGAAGTCTAAGGAAGCCAATTGCCTAACAAATTCTAAGTATGCAACTCGATCTGGGCATGTCTTTGGTAGCAGGAAGGGTGGCCCTTCATATCCAAATACTCTTATCATAGTGCAATCTCTGAAAACATACCAATCGCCCCAATTATGGATGAACTTTCCCTCTTCATGTCTATCTTTTGGTCTCAAAAATTTTGTATTTCCAATGAAAATTTGTGGTTGCAAGGATGTCCAAACCGTTTGAATATTGGTTTCACAAAAAACTCTTCAAAGTATAAATAATGGGATCTGTCACATCTTCTATCCCAAATAGAAGTCCACATTTGCACAAGTTTTATATCTCCATTTTTGTCTAGGTCTCTTACCCTGAGATTTCTATCCCATAAGCCCATACATTGTCCTTCATATAATACCATATGCATAAATAAAGAATAATGTCTAAATTTACTTCCTCCATTCTTAATAGACATTAAATCATTTTTTATATTATATGCCAGTTATTTAGCATAATCAAAATATCGCGCATCATGACTCTGTATGTCCGTAGCTAGGACCATGGTCGCAATTTCCATGAACATGGAGGCCTCTATTCCCAATATCTGGCAGGCAAAGTAATATGTGTTTTTGAAATAATCTTCAAACAATTCAGTTGAGTAGGGTGGATCTTCACCCTCTGAAAATACCCTAAGTTGGTTATTGTCACTGCGAAGCCTGTGCAAGGGTAACTTCCATCTCTTATAATTGCTACTCATATTGCGGTAGTCAACCAACAAATCCTTGACTCTAAATTTCTTGTCTAAACTTGTGTCTAACTGAAACACTGTGGCTATATAGTCTCTGGTAATGGGGAAGAAACTAGTCCCATCGTTGAATTCAATATAACAAGTATTAGGGTTGAATTTCTCTAGAAAAAACTTCAACAACTGGACATTTACAAACACATTCGGAACTACCAATTTACCCAAGTTTAGCCACCATGGGTTTGAAATGGGTTTATGCCTGTGTATTTTTCTATAATGGGAGATAAAGAGATCATACCCTCTAACTAGTGTCCATATATCCTCCAATATCCCTGTATAAATCTTCAAATTTTTCAGCATGTGGGTTTAGTTGGGCATTTCTTCTGGATTTCTATCCTGACCTAGGACATTGGTCTAATAAATCCCAGTTTAGATGCCTATCCTCATTTTTTTGTCTTTTACTCTTTGGGTTTTGAATTGTTTCTTCCATATTCTATCACTATGTATGGATTTCAACTTTGTGATTTATAAACACAGACTAAGTTATAAAGTGCATTCAGGAAGTACAAGAACGGTTCCACTGTGGGAGTCCAATCGGCATCTGCAACAATTCAAAAATCAATGAAAAGATGAAAGGATTAACATTGGGAAGTAGATGATGGTTTTATTCAAATTTCAAAAGTTCTAACCTGCAATCAACACGATAAAGGCTATTCAATTGAACCAAATGTAAGGATAAATATCAATGCGTAAATTAAACACACACAAACATGTTATCAAAGTAATATGATTTGATTACAGATATCACAACACTAGGGATACAATAAAATGTACCATTTATAACCACCAACTTTGAACACGTTACTTCAAAGCCATGCAAATTACAGGAAAAACTCAATTTCAAGACAACTCATAAAATATTCACCGATAGATTGTCTCTAAATCATATTAATCATGAGAATAAAAGTGAATATAAGAACAATTTGTTTATTTCCCTACAAAATCTCTAGAATGAAGAATTGGTAACTAAAGTAAAAGCCAAGGATTAGATTTTAGAAGCCAAGAATACACAGTTGACAACAACCTTGAGAGCATTAAAGGAACAATTATCTTCCTATAATGGGTTGATCTTAACAAATGGTTTTAAAGGTCAGGGTTAGTCGTAAGCATGAGGTTGTTTTTATTTTTTCCTTTTTTTGAAAAAGGTTGCTAAATGTTTGAATTCTGTCATTCAACACAAAACCCTAAAGGGTGGATTATGGTTATACGCAGGCACAATCTTAACCTTTTGTATTTGCATCCATAGAAGGCTCAAGGACATGACAATAAAAACAACCGATGAGTTTAGAAAATTTATGTCTTTCTAGATTCAGTTGGTTTTATAGCAGGAAGTATAGCTACTGCTACCACCTGTCCACAAGATGTTGTAAAAAAAAGCTTGGAAAAAAATAGATAAAACAATGAAAACTACTACGAAATGGATTTTGGTGAATGTTTGGAGGCTAGAAATCTCAAGGATTTTGGTGAATGAAAACTACTTACTTGACAAATCACTCTGGTCCTAAATTGCTTATTCATCCACGCCCTGCACTTGTTCTTTGCAACGCCCTCTGAATTCCCATTCAACAATCTTAACTCTATGCAATCAATGGCATCTGTCCAATCAATTATCATTGAAGGGAATTTAATTTTTTTTGAAAATAGAATGTTAGATCGCCACCTTTATGTCTTGTCACTTTATTTTGAGGTGATGTGTTTTGCAATCTCATTTATTATTTGAGATTTTGGTATGATCCTAACTGGCATTACTTCGATAATATGAGTCTCCTCGAACATGAAATCACCCTTTTGATATTTTCATTTCTTTTCATCACCTTTTCAGAGAGACCCCAAAAACCCTTTCTTCGACACAATAGAGTTTCTTCGAAATACCCTTTACATTATCTTTTCATCGACGAGACCCCTTCTATCGGTGAGACTCTAAACCATATCACTTCGATATCCTGAATCCCTTATCTGTTTGACTTTCAGGGTATCGATGAGACTTCTGAATGACTCTTGTTGATATCCCCCGTCTCTTCGATTTTCTCATTACTTCATGTTTTCGTGTGATTTTCCTTTAGTCTTCTTGTGCCTTCGGGTCATCGAAGAGACTGTATATTGAGTCTCCCGACAAGAAAAGCACCTACTTGTTCTAATCGCCACCTTTCTGTCTTGTCACTTTATTTTGATGTGATGTGTTTTGCAATCTCATTTATTGTTCAGGATTTTGATATGACCCTAACTAGCGTTACTTTGATAATATGAGTCTCCTTGAACAAGAAATCACCCTTTTGATATTTTAATTTCTTTTTGTCGCCTTTGCGGAGAGACCCCAAAAACCCTCTCTTCGACACAGTAGAGTTTCTTTGAAATACCCTTTACATTATCTTTTCATCAGCGAGACCCCTTCTATCAGTGAGACTCTAAACCATATCACTTTGATATCCCGAATCCCTTAAAGGTTATCGATAGTTTCGTTTGATCATCGTGACATGTTTTGGTGTCATGCCGAAGTGCCTTATCTATTTGACTTTTGGGGTATCGATGAGACTACTAAATTTTTTGGTGTACGGCGCTAAAGTCGACACTAGTTTAGTCATTATAATCGGTGATACAGTTGGTGCTAAAGTCGGTGCTAATTTAGGTGCAATTTGGTGCCTAATTTAGCGCCTACTTGTTCTGATCGGCACAAAAAAATGCCAAAAAAAGTGCCATCCCGATAAATAGCGCCGACTTTTTCAAAAAATTGGAGAAAAATACATTAAAATAGTGGGTGGAAGCAAAAAATAGAGCAAAAAAAGGAGCTAATAACAGGGATTTGTTGTAGTGCGTGCCACTCTCATAACCATGTAGACCATCTATCGGTGCCTTTGGTCTACGCAGTCGCCGCCAGTATTTTGGCTCGGTCACCGCCCGTTGACAACCCACCTGACACTTCTGCTAAATTGTCTGCCAATCACTTAAACCCTAGCAACGAATGGACCTCTTACCACCCATTCACTTGGCACCACCGCTTCTGAGGCACCTCCCATTTGACCATCACTTGAGACTTGTCGTCACCGCCGAATGAAAACCCTAACCACTATAAAAATCTCGTCCTACCACAGTTTTGAAACCCTCTTCTCAAACTATTAGCATCGACCCTAACAGCATGCCTAAACACTCAGGTTCCCATGGTCAGTTTGCACTAAATGCGGGGGTATTCACCACTAGCAATCTCTGTCTAGCATCAGCTTAGGGCATAGTGTAGGACAAGGCTCTAACGATTAGGGTTGGAACACCTGCTGCCCTCACAAACTTTTATCTGCCTTTTCTTTAGCTTCTCAGGCTCTAATGGTCTTTGTACCCGTGGGTAGGGCATTTTAAGACCCTCCTCTTTTATTCTGTTCCTTTTTATTCATTTATTTATTTTTATTTTTTTAGGATTTTAGCCCCTGGTCACATGGGTGACCAGGGGCCCTAACCTAAACGGCCAGCACAAGACATTTACTCTAACCACCAAACTTTTAATCATTCATGTGACCACATGCCCTCAGACACCTAGCGGTTTGGTCAAACTACTTGACCTGTCCTCTTACCCTCCAAGTGCCTTAAACAAGCTATTTTTTCTTTTTGTTATAACTTTCGCGTACGGAGGCAAAATTTTGCAAACAAAGGCTCATCGAAAAGCTAACACAGAGAACTCCATAACGGTATAGGTTTTGATAGGTGACGATGTTGTTTTGTCATGTCTTTTCTAGTCAAAGTCAGACCTCATTTTAAAATTTGACCGAGCATAACTTGAGCAGATTTTATCAAATTTCAACGAAAGTTTTTTTTAATTGCTCAGAATTTCTTTTCTTTTTATTTTGTTGTTTGTTTTGCTATATCTGGTCAAATTTGTTAGATATTTTCTAGATTCTCTTTTTGACCCTTTTTGACTTCGAGGTTCGCAAAACAGGACAATCACTTAATGTTTCTTATTTTTGGCATTATCATGGGGTTTTTATTCTACTAACATCTGATTTGCAGCATGTGGCATTTGTGGGCTGAAGAAGTTCAATCTAAAACTACTAACACATTTGATGTAGGGATTTAATTTCTTTCATATGCATGTGTTGGTTATCATAGGAATAGTTTAATTTGGGCACTAAAATAAACTTAATCTTGTTGTTTTCACACTTGATTTGGGGCTTAAAATGAACCAGTGTTTGCTTTGTTTGGTGATTGTGTTGGTGTTTTGAGGTGTGTATGCTCTTCCCTCACACGTCATGTGACCTTGCAAATCAAAAGCATCTCTCAACGCTTACATAATCACACCACACATCTATTTTCTAAGGTCAATGAATCCCCATGCGAGTGTGAGCAAGTTCACATGTGTATGCTCTCCCCTTGCAACTTAGTGTGAACTTGGGGATCAAAAACATGTTAACTTATCTTTCTTTTGTTTGAGCCTTAGAGTGGGCCTGCTCTTGAGACACATCCACAAGGAGAACTCATTTGCGACCCCAAGTGAGACTTTCATCTGGCCCGCTATATAAATTGAGGATAAGGCGAAAGCCAAGTCTGACTGGTATGAGCGCTCACCATACAGTGCTAGCTCGAAAGGAGGCATACCTTTGTGTATATTAAACTCCTAGTTTAGTTAGAGCCTTAAGTTGCTTGTTGGATGCTCGTGGGCTGCCAGTCCCCTGGATATTCACTAGAACCCTTTTGTATAGTGGCCAAAACCCTCTATTTGTTGACATAGAAGGGTAACCTTTGAAGCTGCCCCGATTCATGCGGTCCTTAGTAGAGATAGCAGGGACAATCCTAAGGTTTGGTGGGGGGATGAGCCTTGGGAAACCTAGAACTTGGTATGCGTGAGAAGTGAGTGTCGTGGAGGGGAGTCGGTGCTACCAAGATCCTGGAGCTATTCGCTTTGAATAGGCGCAGCTAGGGGATTCAACAAATATAGTCCTTACCTAGCCCTAGGGTTGTGCTTGTTTTCTAAGTGCTTTCAAAACTTATCAAAAATGCCAAGTGTCTTCAATGTTTGATGTGTGTGCTTGCCTAATCATCACCCTCGACATTCTTTCCACACATTCATTCCATGTCATCATCATATCCTCATCATTTGACCACATCCCTAATCCCATTATCCTTACTCATCATAACAATCCATTACATCCTAATCAATCATATCCTAATCACATCATACCTAATCACCTATCTAATCATCCAATCACTCATTCTGAATCATTCCACATTACCATAATCGTGGTCATCATATCTTACTTGTCATGTCCTAATCCATTTCCATCACATTCCTAATCATCCAACTACATCCTAATCATATCCCATTCATCATATCTTCACCATTGAACCTCATCCCAACCATATCCTATTTATCATTTTTCATCATTCAACCACATCCCTAATCCCATTATCCTTACGCATCGTCCTATCATATCCAAACAACATCGATCCTAATCACTCCTAATCACATTCATGTCATATCTTCTTCATGCCACCTCATCATAATTATACCCTAATCATTACATCCACCTCACATCATGTCATATTCACCATTCCAACTCATCCTATCCTAATCACATCCCACTCATATCTTCATCATTCAACCTTCATATCCTAATCACCCTTCTTGGCCACATCATATCCAAGCCATCCCTAATCATATCCTAATAAAATTCTTATCATCTTATAATCATTCCACCTCACTCCCAATCTATCATATTCCTTATTCCTAATCATTCCACCTCTTCATAATCGTATCCTCTTCGTCCTTCCTAATCATTCCACATTATCCCCATCATGTCCTATTCATCATACCTAATCATTACACTTCATCCTAAATCATCATCCTAATCATCCCTAGTAATTCCATATCATACCCTAATCCATCCAAGTCACCCAATCATGTCCTATTCATCATACCTAACCATTACACCACATCCTAATCATACCCTAGTCATCATATCCTCACCATTACACTTCATCTTAACCTTATCGTATTCATCATATCCTAATCATCCTAGTCATCACCCTTTTTAATCACCATCATATCCAAGTCATCCCTAGTCATCTCCTAATCACATCATCCAACCATTCACATCATCCTTGTCCTATCCTATTCATCATTCCTAGTGATTACATATCGTCATTCTCATCCAATCAACATCATCCTAATCATTCTTCTAGTCATCATCTTAATCATCCTAGTCCAAACCCTAATCATCTTGCATCGTCATCCACACCCAATCAACTTCCTAATCCATTCATGTCATCTAATCTCATCACTACACAACACCATCTTCATCCTATGCATTCCCTAATCCATCCAAATCATCCAATCTCCTCACTATGCATCATCATCATCATTCCAATCCAATCAAATTCATCCTAATCATTCCCAATCATGATACACTATGACCATAGGGAAGCCTTTGAGCATCTACTCCCCTATCAAATTGATTGCAACCTTGTCAAAACCTTATAGACATCCATGATCAATTTCATTCTAATGCACATTCAATTTCATTCAGCCCTTGACACTTATAGAGGACCCTAAACATAGTCTTCCTAAGGTTGAAACATAGGGAGAAACTGTCGAAGCTTGACTGTATCACAAGTTCAAATTCAGACTAAGATACCTTGACATCTTTTCACATCAATCACAACTTGGGCTTAATACTCCACAGCTAGTTTAAGTCCATCCTTACAAGTGAATTCTAAAACTCATGGGTTCACTTTAATCAATCATTTCAATCCATACCTCAAGGTCTCGATAAAACCAATTTGTGCTTTGAAAGGTCATTAGTAGATGAGAGTACCCTCTTGGAACTAGACTATTTGAAGACTAATATCATCAACCTCTATCATAGTCTGGGCCTCATCACCTTGTATCAACATCCCATAGCATCCCACAAATTCCCAAAATTCATAAGTCTTGTATGGTAAATACACAGTTGCAAAACGAAGAGACAAGGGAGTAGACCCCTCATACACACATCATTCGAAACACATCAACATTCCTTCCAACACACCATCTGATCAATATCACCCCTAATCTTATCATATCCAAGTCATCCTAATCACAACCCTAATCATCCTTGTCATCTAATCTTGCCATTCCCCAACATCCTAATCATCTCTTTCATCCAATCCAATTCACCCTAATCATTATCCTAATCACATCTCATTCATCCTAATCATTCCAAACCATCATTCATCTTAGTCAAGCACTTGTCAACATGGTCCTAATCCTGCAAGATGACATAAAATGATATGAAGACATGCATCATTCCATGACAATCCTAGAGAACAAGGTTCCAACACCCCCAAGCCTATTCACAAGCCTATCCAAGTCCACCTTGGTAGCAAGACAAAGAGCCTTTAAATTCTCATGCCACCTTTGACAGGGGGAACATAAGTCTACCTCATCCATCCTATAAGTACATTCTACCACCACACTCCTAATCCTAATCATGAGTCCACATCATCTACCCTCATTGTCCATCCACTATATTGTCCTTTCGCACATACACTTGCAAAGGATGTGATCCATTGGCTACTAGCAAGGGATAAACCCTCCCTATGTTGAACACCCATTCATGAACCTACCAAAAGAGTCCTCAAATACCATGTCCATCCCTTCAACCCCATCATGTGGTCCACAAACCATTAAGCCCATTCACGACATCCACTTCCACTTCCATTCCAAGTCAAGAGATATGTCAAGGGTCTAATCCTAATCATGAGGAAACATTACCCGCTAATCCAAATCAAGATTAAACCCCTTCCATTGCACCCAGCCATAACACACTTACTCCTTTTCCATGATCCAGCTCCCATTTATGATCACAATCCCACTTATGATCAAGAAGACCACGATGATCCACTTAGCCAACTCTGTGCATTCCATGGTCAAGACCTTGCCACCTCACCCATCCATGGTCCAACCAACATCCACTTGCCATGAATGAGACTTGTGTCTCCCAAGAACACATAAACATAGAAGATCAAACATATAAATTGGATCTTAGTGAACACAATGATAATCATGATCCTAATGATCCTTCCACATCCACCATTGACTTCATTTCAAATACACTATCATATCCTATCAGTTTATCCACCTTCATTCATGAGTGTTCTTCCAAGTAGGAACACAACAACCTTTATCCACTTTCCCTTCTCTATCCAATAATCCACTCAAGTTTAGTGTCCAAATTACACGAAGTCCAATTGTCAACCGCATGCTCCAAAACATGAATTATCAAGGCAAAGGCTTAGGCCTTCACGAACAAGGAATTTTGGAGCCCATTCATGTCAAAGTACCCCCACGCTCATTTGGCCTTAGATATACACCTCAAGGTAAACAATCTAAAGATATTGGCACTTTTGCCATTCCTTCTAAGTCTACCACTTTCCATCACACATCCTATCATATTCTTAAAACATATGTTGCCATCCCTCCTCTATCATCCCACAAATGTCAAAAGCATGTGACCATACACCTTCCACCATACACTTTGCCTCCACTCCTGCCAACTTCTACTATACCTCCATCAACTTTACCACCATTGCTTCCAACACCTAACATTCCTATCATCCATAAATTCCTTCACATTCCTAATCATGACCAACAAATGCACACATCTTGTAAACAAGGAGCTTCCACTAATTCCACCCGCCACATGGGATTCAAAAATAAACATTTGGATGCCTCCTTTCATAAAGTGAAAAATCCTAAGAGTCCTAATACATTAGGACACAAATGCAAAGAACCAAAGAAAGTTACATTCAAAAAGATATCCAAACCCATTCCTCCAAAAGCAAAGTCCAAAACTAAAACGGTTTGGGTCCCTAAACAAAAAGAAATCAAGTCAAGGGAGACATCCACCTCTCAAAAATCCCAACCATCCACTTTCATTCCAAAATCCCATTCCATAAACAAATCCCACATGAAAAGCAAAAGTCACAAAAATACTAAGTCTATGTGGGTACCAAAATGCCTACATCCTCCATCTCCTAAGCAAACATCGCCATTGCTTCCTACACCACCTTCCACTTGAAAGCTTCCATGTTTAACACGGTGTGTGCAGCCATTGGTCATAATTCCTTTCCATCACCCCATCACTAAACTATTATCCAACACATTTCACTTATCATATCCCTATGGTCCATGCTTTTACATAAGCCCTACATAATCCACTTTCGTTCCCTACATAATCCACATCATAATCCACTTGCATCCCCTACATAATCCACATCATAATCCACTTTCATCCCCTACATAATCCACATCATAATCCACTATTGTTCCCTCCATAACCCACTATCTGCCTACTCCATCTCACCTTCATGCAATCCCATCACCCTACCAACATCGATGAGCATTACGACTTGACATGGTCCATGCGACAACATCTTTCTCCAATGGGACTATCACCTTTCATGGCACTAGACACTCAAGTCCCTCTCATCCATATTCCACCTCTCCTATTCAAAAAATTCAAAAAGAAGTCAAAAAGTCAAAAAGGCAAAAAAAAAGAGAGAAAATCAAAAAAGTAAAGATAAATCCCTTCGTCCAACAGTGAAAACCTGGCAAATAGACGCCTTGGATAAGTACCATGATGAAAACCTGGCAAATAGGCATCATGTGTAGGTTGATCTTCTATGTCATCTACACTTGGGAGCACCTTGTCTCATCCAACATATCACTTTCATCCTATTATTTCTATCCTATCATGCCATTTCCCTCCATCCACATAAATACACCTATCACATTGCATCCATTCATACTCCCTTCTTCCTTTTGATCTTGATGAAGATTGGGGGCAAAATGTCAACAAATGTTTTGGGTGTCTCCTAACATACCTTATCCCTCCAAACCAAGTAAATCCTTCACAATCCTATTATCACCCTATCGTCATAAGCCTCATCATGAAAAATCCTAAGTCTTGCACCTAGAATGGGGCATGTTATTCCCATGCGACATAGCCTTTGGAGATCACATCCTTTCCCTCTTACGCATGTGTTCCTTCTATCCACTATCACCCCTCTTATCCATTCATTCATCCTTGCACCTAGACTTGGTTTCCCCTTGTCATTGGTATCTAGCTTAAGGCTACAAAATTTGTGATCCAATGCCATTCCCCAAAACAGTCCAAAAACACAAAAAAATCAAATATCCTCAAAAACACAAAAAAAAATCAAATATCCTCAAAAACACAAAAAAATTGAAATATTTCCAAAGTCCAAAAAAATCGAAATATGTCAAAATCCAAAAAAATTAAAACATTTCAAAAAAACACAAAAAAATTGAAATATCCCCAAAATCAAAAAATCAAAATATATGATTAAATAATTGATTTTAATTAATTAATTATTTAGTCATTCACTATCCTAATGTCCCCTTTCATTATTTAAACAAAGAAAACATTTTGTTTAAATACCCTCACTTAATCCCCTTTCGCATGTCCCCTTCCTCAAATGAATTAAATAAACTAATCAATTATCCACCTCACAATTTCTCTCAATTTAAAATTTTATTTTGTCCTCTAGTGTAGAGGAACCCTAATCAATCACAACCCTCCATTTTCTACCCTCCATCCTAGCCCTCCATTCAAATCAGCCTCCTCTATAAAACACCTCATTTGGCTCCATTTTCACTTCTTAGAAGACATTTTTTAGCTCTGCATGTCATATACTATTTCCAATGTCTTGTTGCCCACATACTTGAGCTTCTCACGATTGTGCAAAACCTGCAAATCTAAGAACAATGAGGCAAGATGGAGGAGAGCAATGAAGATTAATCAATAGCTAGCTTAGATTTTAGTTTATTTTGATGCTTGTTTGTTGATTTTCAAAGTTAGATTGCTCTTCATTGTAGTTAGGGTTTGTTGTAGTTTCATTTTCTGCATGTTTGAAATCCAAAACCCTAGCCCACATGTATAATTTTATTTAAATCCCTCTGCGTAGGTGGCGATGGTGTATCTCTTGAGCTAGTGCACATCTTTTTTATTTCAAAAGTCCTTCGAGTAGGCGGGGTTGGTGTATCCTCCCTTAAACATATTTTTGGTGGTTGTAATGGCATAAGCCCAACCATCAAGTGTGTCTATAGCATGCTTGAGATGGTGGGAGCTTACCAATAAGTTCCTTCCATCGCCTTGTTTGTCGTGTTTAAGACATATAGTATGTCTTTGGCATGCTATACAGTGCTCATGTTTTTTGTGTGTCTTCCATGTGTTTGTTCCCAAGTATAGTCCAAAGAGTGTGGCAAAATGCCCCTCGTATGCTTTAGGATTTGAATGGCATGTTTGTTCCCAAGTATAGTCCAAAGAGCATGGTGAAATGCCCCTCCTATGCTTTGGGATTTGTATGGCATGCTTGTTCTCAAGTGTAGTCCAAAGATCGTGGAGAAATGCCCCTCCTACATTTTGAGATTTGTATTGCATGTCTTCTCCCCCATATGTAGTCCAAAGAGCATGGTGAAATACCTCTCCTACATTTTGGGTTTGTGTGTTGCATTTTTACTATCTATGCATCTGCATTTATATATATGAAAATGAAAAAGAAATAATCATTGCATTCACTATATTCATTGTGTTTTGCATGTCTTCAATACTGTCTTATCCATGTTTTGTGTGCTTATTACTGTCTTCTCTATGTTTTGCATGCCTATTATTGTCTTCACTGTGTTTGGCGTGTCTACGGCGTGTTTTCTCTAATGTCTACCTGAGACTAGGGGCTAGAAATAGCTCCTCAATCTTTGTGTATGAATTAGCTTCAAGTGCCTGGCATGTTTGCTATGTTTTGACCATACTTTAATGCATGTATGGGCTGTGCGTTCATACATACATTAAAGTGGAGGCGAAATGTTATGTCATAAAATGTCCCCTAGGACTTTGACCTCCTTAGTTTAGCTCTCGAGTCCCTTGTTTTGCATCTTGCATGTTCATTTTAACTCTCGAAACAAAATGACTTGAAACCAATGTCAAATGGGGCTTGAGGGACATTGTGGCATTTGACCCTTCCTTAAAATAGGACCTGAGGGCTTGGGCACTCGCGCCCTAGTCCTACCTTATTTTAGGTAGGTCCCAAATTTGAATGTCAGTTATGTGACCGTTAGAAGGTTCCATTGCCGACATCTTAAGTTTGAATTATGAAATTAAAGTGGGAATGCATATATAAGCATGTTTAGGGATTCATTTGCAAACTAGAAGATGATTATGAACTTTTGGCAAACTTATGATTTTAGAGAATTTAAGACATTCATTGTTGCAGAGTAGAATATTGTTGTTGTGTTTGTGATTGCATATTTAGCTTCATCTTCTCATGTGTTGAAGGATTTTCATCTACATGAGAGCTACATTTCTGAGGTGATATCGATTTGTGTTTGAATCATTTATCAATTTATTTTTGCCTCTATCTTGCAGGGATACACACTCTTTATCTGACAACAGTGTTTGGAATACTTAAATGTCCTTCTAGGGCTTGACTGAGGCAAGCTCTTAAACACCACAACCCCCAACCACACTCCTTGTGATTTCATATTATAGGTATTAGATTTCGTAGAGTGGATTTATAGAGGAAGGTTGAAGGAGATAAGAATTTTGGATCTGGTGGAAAGAAACAATTTGATGCACTGTCAGGGCTAGGGCACTAGTCATAGAGCCCTCTAAGGGTGCAGGTACAGAAATCTCCATGATAGTGATAATCAGCAGTAGAAAAAGTATCAACATCTTGAAGAATATCCTACCTTGGTCTATGGTGCTAGTCATAGTGACCTCCACATCTACAGAGATAGAAATAGACGAAACAGTGATCATCAGTGTCGTAAGGAGTTCGGAACCCCCTGAAGAAAACACTACATTGGGCTAGAACACGAGCCATGAAGACCCTGACTATTCTGCATCATGAACTTCAAAAAATGGTCAATAACTAATCTCTGTCTACTATCTTGGTTTGTGATCATTTGTCATAATTTATCATTTTGCTTACAATTTTGTATAATTAGGGTTTTGAGCATATTTGAGCATTAAATTAATACATTAATCAACAAATTTTGAATTTCCCTATCATTACAAGTGACAACCAACATGTAGGTGAATCCTCTTGCAAAAGTTGTGATTCAACTCGGTTAAATGTCCTTGAATGTTAGTGGTGAAAGGAGGATCTAATTATCAACCTTATCCCACTTTTCTATTAAACACTTATATGCCCCCACCTTAATGTGGTTGATGTCATGTACAGATATCGAGCACGTTAAGCTGGAGAGAAAACACACAAGGGAACAAGAGCTTTCACAAAACCCATGCCCCCAAAGGTGACATGTGCTCACGATCGCCGAATGTTCCCACAAACACATCTTAATTTAAGCAAAACATGAAAGCTATGCATGAAAACAAAGAAGCCAAGGCTACACTTACGGGTTTAAATCCGAGTATAGTCGTTGGGCTTATACTGCAGGTATCTCAAAACTGAGTGTAACAAGGCGAGACACCAAAACAATCAAAGTGCATCGAGCAGATGTATTGTTATGATTTGTTAGCAAAGATAAGACAACATCAAAATATCACACAGAGTGATTCTACTAGACAAGCATCGTATATATAAATCAACCCGTCTTCATATATGGACTAAGGCCATTTTTGCTTTGTTTGCTAAAGGGACGCACGGTCTGTATCAATATTTGTTTGTTTTCATCATCTGCCGACTAGGTAGAATCACTAGAAGGACCTGTAAACAATAAAATGAGAGAGGAGAACAAGTGTCTTAGGAACAATCACGTAGGAAGATGCCCCCAGGTCATCAATCGCAATGCTATGTCCCTAAGACACAACACACAACAATAAAATAGAGGAGAGGCAATATAGAAGAATGATGCTATAAATAGAAGAATGGTCACAACAGAGGCGGTCTCCCGGTATCCTTGACCTTACAAGAGTATCAAGGGTCATCATAGGAGGCCTAAACAACACACAACACATCACAGGGAAACACAACACAATTCTAATAACATATATATCTAGGAGGCGGCCACCCTTGAGAACAGCGATAATAATTGCTACAATGAGTGTGGCTTAAAGAGGGAGAAATACTTACTTGATTTAATGGGGTATTTCTTGGTGGACAATTCTTGTCTATTAGCTTAGGATATCTCGCATGTCTTTTTGGTCTTGTTGATATTGTATTAACATTGAGTTTAGGACGATGAGAGGTTTGGTGGGCTTCAAAGAGCGGTATCCAATACCGGTTGTGTAGTTAATTCTAGAAACTTGTAAAGGTACTTTGATGCCTTGTTGATTTATGCCACAACTATTACCTACATAGTCACAATTGTTATAAAGGATTGTAAATCCTCGACCATAGAGGGATTTCATTTCCTTAGAAGATGTTGAAGCTGTAGACATAAAAAATTGATCCCTAAATCATAAATTTTTCTTAATCCTAAAGATTTAATTAATTTTAATTAATTAATTAAATCCTTTTCATTTTTACCATTTTCCCATAAATAATAAATTAAAATCAATGAATTTAATTTATTATTTACAACTTGGAACCTAAAACCTCTCGTTAATAATAAATTAAAACTAACAACTTTAATTTATTATTAACCTAACCCGTAAAACGCCTACCATAACCCTAACTACATTTTACCGTTCACCGAACCAAAAATCCGTTTAACTACCCAAACTACTACCCAAACCTTATAAAAATCAAAAACTCATTCTCATTTCCACCCCCCGACAATTGTGACATTGGAGTTATGCCAAAAATCTGAGCAATCACATTTGCATTACATTTCGGTAACATCTATTTAAATTTGTTTATCAATAGTGTTTATCTAAATCTTCTGTTGGTGCATTTTGATATAAATTTAGGGTTTTTGACGATAGTTTAAATTTTTTTAATAAAAATTTATATTTTGATGCATACAAATGGTGAACCTGACGTGAAACATCCTTCTTAATCATTTGTTGTGCAAGCTATTGTTGTTGAGTTTGTGCGGGATTGGTGTATTTTCATGGGTTGTAGAAAAGTTGTAATATTTCTTAGTTAGGGGCCCTTCAGCCCCCAGCCATACTCCATTATTGTATACTTTTGTGTGAATTAGCTCCTCTGGTATCATTGCTTTAAATTTGGACAAACATTTACCTTTCTGGTTTTTGCTTTAAAGCTGACAAACATTTACCTTTCTAGTTTTCATGCCATTATTCATTGGTAATTCTAATCACGGTCTAATGCAATTACTGGCTGGTTGATATCTTAGTTTGGAAGGTACAGTGCAGATCAAACATTATCTATTGGTTTTTCTTAGCATTTCTTGGCATCTTCAGGATTCATTGGTTTATTTTGTTTACTGGACGAAGATTGCTGATCTCTAATTTTGGAATCTGCAGTTTTAACTTAAGTGAACTTTTTCTTATACGGTGACCACGATTTGGATCGTGGAGAGTGGTCTGTGTAGTCCAAAGTTTAGAAGAGAGGAGACCAACTGATGCCAATCAAACACAGATACCAATAAATAAATAAGGAAAGGTTGAAAGACAATCCGCAGCAGCCACAGGTTAGTAGAAAAGGACTCGCGACAGCCACAAGGTGTGAGGTAAGGCAATGCCTCATGCACAACAAACGGTCTTGCTCCATTCGTCAAGGTTATGGACCTTCAATGTAACCTAATGGTCTTGCTTGGGCATATTACTGTCTGATAAAGGAATGTTAGACTTGTCTCACGCCGTACGAAAAGCTCCACGCTGGTAAAACATTTTCTGAACTGATGGGTTATTACCTATTGTCTTATGCCGTAAAATCAATTCTCACACTGGAAAAGTCTCTAAACTCATCAGTTATTCCTATCCGCGTATTCATTGAACCACATTTGGTTGCAACTGCTAATTATATAGTATAACTGATTTTATTGTTTATAAAATTAGCTATAAAATATTTCTTTGGTAATCTTGAAACTTTTTGCTAATGTGCTTTTTTTCCACTTTCTGGAAATCTTTAACCACGGATCACTATCACTTTTACTACGTAGATTTTATAAGTTTTAAACTTACGGCAAAAAGTTGATCTGGATAAAACTGCTTATTAGAATATTGGCATAGAAGTGTTCCAGTTACATTATAGTTGTAGCAATCTCCATGAAATATAAATAATCACTTATGCAAGTATCCATATTTCCTCTGCCATCTAGACACCGCATGGTGGGCATCAAATTTTAACAGTTGCAATATCAACTAATGAACATCTTCGATTATAAACATTAATGCATTTCTGTGAATGTGCAACCCATTTGATGGTGGCATTAAAAAACCTAACTGTTGGAGAGACCATTTTCTTGTGACCCGAAGATAAAATTGCCAAAAACAGTGTTAATAGACCTCCAGAGTGCCAATTTCTAGCCCTAGGAGGCTATTTCATTCAAACAGGCCTAACTTTTTCATTTGTCATCGGATTTTCGTGTTTTTGTAGGCGTCGAAAAGCTGATTCAGAGAACTACATCGTGATACAATCCATTTTGTCAAATTCATATCTAATTTTCTGGTATAATTCTCTGAAATTCAATCATTTTCAAAAACATCAAACATTCTCTTCTTGTTGTGCACTAATATTTTTGTCTGGGTTTTTGCAGGATTGTTTTGTCTTGGCCTAACATTTTCTTGCAGCTACACGCCTGTCAAAGATAAATTTTTCAAACTACTAATCAATGTGTTGCAGGACCGCTTGTCAAAGAATCTAATCTTGAAACATTGTGTCTTCATTTTATAGATTAGATCACATCATAAGCAAGGATTAAAATTAACAAGTGTTTGCGATGTCTTGTGGCTTGCAATTTTGTCATTGAATGCGTATGCTCTTCTCTTGCGCCATTTGGCGATCTTGAGAATCAAAAGCATTCCTTTGACATTTTGTATAACCACCCACACATTTGGATTTGGAATTAAAATGAACCCCATGCGAGTGTGAGGCAAAGACGTTGTGTATGCTCTCTCCTTGCGTTTCATGTGATCTGGGAGATCAAAAACAACATGCTTCCTTGCTTTTGTTATCCTTAGAGTGGGCCTGCTCTTGAGACACATCCGCAAGGAGAACTCATTTGCGACCCCAAGCGGGACTTTCGTCCAGCCCGCTATATAAATTGAGGATAAGGCGAAAGCCAAGTCTAACCGGTATTAGCGCTTACCGTACAGTGCTAGCTCGAAAGGAGGTGTACCTTGTGTATATTAAAACTCCTAGTAGGGTTAGTCAAAGCCTTTAGTGGCTTGCTGGACGCTCGTAAGGTTCCGGTCCCCCGGATATTCACTAGAACCCTTTTGTGTAGTGGCCAAAAACCCTCTACTTGTTGATACAGGAGGAAACTCTGATAGCCGTCCCATATTTTCGCGGCTTATGGCAGAGATAGTAAGGTACCTCAGGATCTGCGCGTCCTAGGACCTGGAACTTGGTGTGCCTGAGAAGTGAGTGCACTGTAAGGGGGAGCCCGTGCCCCAAGTTCCTGGAGCTATACACCATAAGTAGGCGCGGCTGGGTAAAACCAAGTGGGAACTCAACAAGTATTGTCCTTTCCTAGCCTAGGATCGTGCATGTTTACAAGTGTTTGCAAAACATCCAGGTGTCATAAAAAAAAAACAACCAATCAAGTTGTGTGTCTTATATGATTGTTGTGTGTGCATATTTAATCATCATCACCATTATAACTTGTCTCCCACATCATCAGCTGGACTTTCAAAATTGAGAATCTTTTTATCCTCATGGCACATCTCAAGTGGAATCTTGTCATTTTAAATCACAAGAAGCTCTTTCGATTGATCATTCATCCATATCCATTCCCAAAATCTCTTTTCACTAGTTTGTAGACCCCCATTGTCCTATTGATCATATATCAACATCCAATTAAGAGACAGACCTTTTCCTAATCAATCCCATAACGATCCATTTGCTTAAGAGGCCCTGACCATTCTTAAGTTAGTGTATCTTTGTCATCTTATCTTTTCTACTCAATAAGCCCTGTCTTCCTTTGAGTAGAGGTGGCATTTTGGTCTCCTTTCTTCCTTAGGCATATCATCACCCTGAGTGTTTTAAAGGAGCCCCTTATCCGTATATAATCCTAAGGTCCATCCAGTCTCTTTGAGTCACCATTTTGACTCTATTTCTATCTTGAATCAAACAATTCATATCTACATCTTGATCCATATCATTTATCCCCACTTTTGGAGTATTTCATATCATTCATATATATCCATCTGAGAGCTTTTTAACATTTCAATTGTCCTTTCATGGTTACTACCCATGCCCAAGCCAAGAAAAACAATATGGATTTCACTCCTCAAAACTGGCAACCTCAATCCTCAAGATTCCTCGAAGAAGAGCCCATCCATGAGCAAATCAATCCTTCCCAACAAGATACTGGATCATCATCACATTTTTATAATGATCCACTTGGAGGCCTTTCAACTTCTGTAGATGTTCGAGATGACGTATCCGACCAACCAGTTACTCCCAAAACTCCTAAACCCACAAATGACTATGCTGAAACGAATCCAATTGCACTTCAAATTCAACAAGATCCTGAAACATTGCAACTTGTTCATCTCACCATGGATCATGATCCTGATTATTTTATGCAATACCTTTATGATTGTGGAGCTAGAGTCCCTGATGATATTTATGAGAGAGAAAGAGCATGAAGAAAAGCAGAAAAAGCTAAAGCCAAAGCTCAGGCTACTTCCTCTCTCCACCAATCTTTTTCAACACCTATGTCAAACGTGTTCCAATCCACCTCATCTATCACACCACCACAAAATTTTACCTTGGGACCACAAGATACTTCTATTTCTACAATCCCATCTCTCTCTTCCCATCAATCATTTTCAACACCTATGTCTATCTCATCACATACTTACACATTGGGGATACCTCCCGACTATTATCCTCCCGTGCTCCAACCTATTCAGTCATCACTTACACCCCCATCGATTCCACCATTAGGAATCTCACAATCTATCCCCGCAATTCAACCCATTCAGTCATCTTCATCATTTCCTTCATTAGAATCATCTCTCACAACCTCTTCCATTTCATCAGTAGGGATCTCACAATCTGGCCCTATATCTTCCATACCGAAAACCTCCAACATTCCCTCATCTCAATTAATTCCCAATGCAACTCATGTTTCCATACCTCAAACTTCTTCTATCCACATCCGTCACATCAACGCTCAACCAAAACCGGTATCCACTTCCATACCCTCAATTTCACGAAATTATAACCCTACCAATGTCTCATCCTCAAAACCCGTTGATCCCCAAATCCTTCAGCTACAACAACACCTCGCTCAATCACAACAACAGCTTGCCCAATCGCTACAACAAAATTTGAGACTCCAATCAGCCCAACAATCCCAATCATCGTCACAACATCACCCTCAAACATCACCCCAAACTCAATTACGCAATCAATCAATCACCACTCCACCCATTCAAGATGAAATCGAACGAATCATTGATAATCGGATTGGTGCTCGACAAAAGAAATACTCATTTGCAGAACTATACCCAGATCCATTTGACAAATATCTAATCATGGTACCTTTTCCTACAAACATTGAAATACCAAAATTTGACAAATACAAAGGAAAAGGTGACCCTCGCGATCATATTCATGAATTCTGTATCGCATGCATGGAATTTCGACATGAACCTACATACTTAATGAGACTTTTTCCTAAAAGTTTGGCTGGCTCAGCCCTTGAATGGTTCTCACGTCTCCCAGGAAACATTATATCTTTTGAACAACTAGCAGAAGAATTTGTCAAAAATTTTGCCTACAACATTGAACAAGACACCTCCATGCAAGACCTTTATAACACCAAACAAAAAGGAGGGGAAACCCTTACTTCTTTTCTACAACGATGGAGGCATATTGTTAGTCGACTCCCTTGTCATATTCCTGAGAAACAACTAGTTCCAATTTTTGTGCAAAATCTTAATCAAGAACTGGCCTTTCACTTACAAGTGCAATGCTCTGATTCATTTGAACAAATCATGACAAAAGGCAAGACGATTGAAACGGATCTTATCAACAAAGGTCTCATCAAAATTTACAAAGACAATTACAATCGCGATTCCAATAACCAAAACAATGATAAATCCCGATATTGGAATCGAAACAAGAACATTGTGAATGATGGAATCACTGATACGAAACATGTTCAACATGTGCAAAACAAACCATTTGTCCTCAATTCTTCATCAACTCAGAATACACCTCGAGATCGTCCACCACATATACAGAAGAAATTTACCTTTCCAGGTTTGCGACCACCACGCACATTTTCAGATTTAACAGAATCTCTTGAATCCATATTTCAGAAACTTAAACAAGCAAACATGATTGAACTTCCTGACGCTAGTAAACCTTATGATGACAATCGACCAAAACCCCGTTGGTTCCGAGAAGATCAATATTGTGAATACCACTGTGTCAATGGGCATGCTACTAATTCATGCATAAGACTGAAACATTATGTCCAAGATCTAATTGATCAAGGAGAGATACACATAGATCAAATACCTCATAAGTCTCCCAATGAGAAACTCAAAGCCTACCAAGAACCATTTCCTCCACATGGACAAAAAAATAATAGAGCCAATAATGTTGATAACACATCACACAATGAAGTTCATTATGACTATAGTAACCACAGCGTAGTTGGCCGTATTGACATTTCATATCCTCATGTCAATGTTATAACTGTTAGAGGTCGAACTCCCGAGTGTGATGTCACTACACGAAGAGGTCGTATTACTGTTCAGGGAAATCCTCCTCCTACTTCTTCCCATAACCCCACGAGACCTCATATGTTATCCCATAATGTACCTAAATATAATATTCTGGATCAATTGAAAAAGACACCTGCCCAGATCTCAATCCTAGAGCTTTTAAGAATATCCCCCCAACACAAACAAATCTTGGATAAAGCCCTTATAGAGTCTCAAGTACCAGGTGATATTGACGTAGATCAATTCCAAGCTATGGTGGGGGCTCTTACATCCACTCCTCGCCTCATTTTCACAGAGCTAGAAAACTCCTCTCCAGATCATTTCCATAACGAAGCCCTTCATCTAGAAGTTATTGTCAAACAACATTTCGTGAAACGAGTCCTAATAGATGGTGGATCAGCTTTGAATTTATGTACCCTCAAATTAATAAAACAACTGGGATACTCTGATGAGAAATATCAAATTACGATCAAAGCTTATGATGACGGAGAAAGAAAATCAACAAGTACAATTAAACTCCCAATCAAGGTTAGCCCTATTACAATGGAAACTACATGTCAGGTCTTAGATCTTGATCTCCCCTATAACATTCTCCTAGGGCGTCCTTGGATTCATGCCATGAGAGTCATCCCTTCCACGTACCACCAATGCATAAAATTCCCATTTAATGATCGTGAGATTACCATACAAGCAGACCCTCGCCCATTTCAATACTGTAGATGACTGGAGGGTCCTTATCGACATCAAAATTATTGCCCAACTAATGAGGTTGCCCAACCATCATCCAAATACATTGACCCATCCACCCTCACCCCGTCTTCTTCATCCACACCATCCACTTCCCGATCGGAGATCAAGGCTAAGATCAGTGCTACAGGCATGGGGGAGTACACTCTGTTTCATATCAATGAACTTCCTCTTTCACCTAAGAGCTATGGGCGACCTCGTCCGATTAATCATGTCTTGATTACTCATCCACAGTTGAAAGACTTCAAATATTGGGGGCAACTAAGTCAAGAAACCATTGAAGATGACATCTCTAAATGGCTCTATAGCGATGAAGATGAACAGAGACAATTACCATTGAGTATATATCACAGAGGTTATCCTATCATTAAAAAGTTGGGCTATACAGACGGTCGGCTTGGGCAACAGCAACAAGGAATCTTAGAGCCTTTAGAATTTCATCGCCGACCTACGCATGCTGGGCTAGGGTTTGGATCCACCAAGCGTGAGTCACCCGATGTTGAGTTTATCTTAGACGAAGTGGCGAAAGCTTTTCCCGTAGTTGAGTCCTTTAATCAAGACACTTTCATAGATCCTTTTGAAGCGGCCGCTGATGTTTTCGAGGATAATTCCATCTATACCATCACCTATTCCTTTGATCAACCATCATCCTCATCCACCCCGTCCACTTCCTCTCATTCATTATCCCTTGTTTATCCAGATCTCATTGACTGGGACCAACACGGACCTCCTGTTCTTGATGTCTTTGAAAATGATGAGGCTATTGGTGAATTTCTGGGGCTTCGTACTCATCTACCTATCGGAGATCACAAGATTGGTTACTCTATTGAACTACACTCCGATGCCTACTTTGGGGAATCTGTTAAATTCCTTAGTCAAAAAAATGAAAATTTCAAAATAACGTCCCCTGGTGAAAACCACTTTGTGGCACTTTCGGACGATGCAAAAATAAAAATAAAAGACGTATCCACTGGTGAAAACCTTTCTGAGGCGCCAAAGGATGAGGAATTTAACCTTTCCAAAGTGGGGGCACACCAAGAAAAGTCCACTATTCTCATAGAACAGACACAAGAGATGAATCTTGGAACTACAGAAGAACCCAAGATCACATATGCAGCAAAGTCATTATCAAAATTTGAAACTCGGGACTTCAATTCTTTCTTCAAAAAATGAGAAATCAATTTTGCTTGGTCCTATGCACATATGCCAAGATTAGATCCATCACTAATAGTACATCATTTAACAGTCCGTCCTGGAACAAAACCAGTCAAACAAAAATTGAGAAAGATGCATCCCAAAATTGCTCTAATGGTCAAGGCAGAGTTAGAAAAGCTCTTGGCGGTTGGTTTCATCAAACCGATAGATTATCCTAAGTGGATCTCAAACATTGTACCTATAGCCAAGCCAAATGGAACCATCAGAGTTTGTAATGATTTCAGAGACATCAACAAAGCTTGTCCAAAAGATGATTTTCCGTTACCAAACATTGATATCATAGTGGATCTGACAGCAGGACATGAGATGTTATCATTGATGGATGGATTTTCTAGTTATAACCAAATTAGAATAGCTGAAGAAGATCAACATAAAACTTCTTTCATTTGTGTCTGGGGAACATATTGTTGGCTTGTCATGCCTTTTGGTCTAAAAAATGCCGGAGCCACATATCAAAGAGCAATGACTGTTATCTTTCATGATATGCTTCATAAACAAATGGAAGATTATGTAGATGACATACTTGCCAAATCAAAAACCAGAGAGGGGCACCTATATGTTTTGGAAAACATTTTTTATCGTCTTGAAAAGTACAATGTCAGACTAAATCCTAAGAAGTGTGTATTTGGAGTAACATCTGGAAAACTCTTAGGTTATATTGTCTCCAGAAGAGGAATTGAAGTTGATCCAGCAAAAGTCAAAGCTATAATGGAAATGCTTCCTCCTCAAAATCTAAAACAACTTAGATCTTTGCAAGGAAAATTACAATCCATACAGAGGTTTATTGCTCAGCTTGCTGACAAGTGTCAACCATTTACTCACTTGTTGAAGAAAAACACACAATTTATTTGGGATCAAAATTGCCAAGAAGCATTTAATAAACTTAAAGAATACTTGGGATCTCCTCCTGTGTTAGCACCACCTATTCATGGAAAACCCCTTAATTTATACATTTCAACAACATCAGCAGCATTAGGGGCTTTGTTAGCACAAAATGATGATAGTGGTAAAGAACGAGCAATCTATTATATCAGTAGAACTTTGGTGGGCTATGAAGTAAATTATTCACCTATTGAAAAGGCATGTCTCGCAGTTGTCTTTGCATCACAAAAGCTTAGGCACTACATGTTGAGTCATCAGACTAAGCTTATATCAAAGATTGATCCTCTCAAATATCTACTATCTAGAGCAGCCCTGACTAGACGTATGGCAAAATGGGTGATGATGCTTAGTGAATTTGACATTGAGTATGTTAATAGAAAAGCTATAAAAGGACAAATAATGGCAGATCAATTGGCCGAAGCACCCATAGAATCATATCATCCCATGGTAACAGAATTTCCTGATGAATCAATCTTGGACATAGAAACTATCCCCTCTTGGCAATTATATTTTGATGGTTCTCATACTCAACATGGCTCTGGAGCTGGAATACTCTTTGTTACACCTCAAGGCGATTATATACCAAAATCATTTCACATTCAATTTCCATGTACAAACAACATCGCCGAATATGAAGCACTAATCAAAGGATTGAAATTGGCTATAACCTGGAATATCAAAGACTTACAAGTTCATGGGGATTCTCAACTAGTGATCAAGCAGGTGAACAACGAATATCAGACAAAGGATGAAAAGTTAAAGCCATACAAGAAACTAGTGGATACATTCAAAACATATTTCAACAGGATCACATTTGAACAGATTTCAAGGCTTCACAATAAAGCTGCTGATGCTATGGCCACAATTGGTTCAATGATAGAGATACCTGGGAATGATCACAAAATTGAATTCCTAATAGAAAAGTTGTTTGTACCAGCTTTTGATATCCCAGAATCAGAGTTGGTATGTGATATTGTTGGTCCTAACTCCACTTGGTTCAATGAGATCTACCATTACCTTCATAGCCAAATCATTCCACCAAATCTTTCCAAATCCCAACGTCGCTCCTTCATTCGTCGTTCTTCCCAATATGTCCTCCTTGGTGATACGCTTTATAAAAGGTCACTAGATGGTGTTTTGCTTAAATGTCTTAACCCGGAAGAAGCCCAAACTGCTTTGCATGAGATACACGAAGGCATCTGTGGTGCTCATTCTGGAGGTTCATCCTTAGTCAAGAAAATGCTTCGCACAGGATACTATTGGCCTACTATGGAGCAGGATGCGCATGAATTTGTTAAGAAATGTGTACCTTGTTAGCAACATAGTGATCTAATTCATGCACCAGCACAAGAACTGCAAACTATCACTACTCCATGGCCATTTTCACAATGGGGGCTCGATCTCATTGGAAAAATACATCCATCCTCCTCAGATGGTCATAAATTTATTATCACTGCTACTGAGTACTTCACTAAATGGGTTGAAGCAATTCCTCTTACTTACATTACGGGAAAGCAAATATCTAAGTTCATTTTCCATTATATCATTTGCCGCTATGGTATTCCTCAAGCCATAGTCACAGATAATGGTCACCCATTTAAGAATCAAGATGTCAAAGAGCTTTGCAATAAATTCAAAATCCAACATCACTTTTCTACCCCCTATTATCCGCAAAGTAATGGCCAAGCTGAAGCAACTAATAAGACTCTTTTGAAAATCTTGAAGAAAACAGTAAACGAGGCTGGCCGTGATTGGCACTTGCAACTTCATCCTGCTCTTTGGGCTTATCGAACTAGCATCCATACTCCTACTGGTGCTACACCATATTCCTTGGTATATGGTTCAGAAGCTATTTTACCCATTGAGATCGAGCTCCCTTCCTTGCGAGTATCCTTACAACACTTGATTTCAGATGAGGAGTATCAGATATCAAGACTACAAGAGCTTGAATTGTTGGACGAGAAGCGACTTACAGCTCTTAATCATCTAAAAGATTATCAAAATCGCCTGCGCCGAGGTTACAACAAGAAAATGAAGCCTCGTAAATTTGAGCTTGGAGATCTTGTTCTATTAGAAAATCAAAGGAATCTGGCTGATCGTGCAAAGAAAGGGAAGTTTGAACCTAACTGGTTGGGACCTTTTGTCGTAACCAAGAGCTATGGATCAGGAGCTTACCAGCTTTCCACTCTGGAAGATCAACCTTTGGAAGAGCCTATCAACATAGCCCATCTCAAACGGTTCTATACCTGACTCAGAGTATCCCAGTTAAAAAAGTAAAAATTAAAAAAATAAAAAAATTAAAAAAAATAAAAATAATAGTAAAGAAAAATTATTTCGTCCAATGGTGAAAACCACTTCGGTGGCGCCCTGGATAAGTACCATGGTGAAAACTTGTTCGCAGGCACCATGTGTAGAATTCAAGCTGTCCCCACCATCCTTTAGGTAGCTTTTTCACGTCATCCATCTCGCCATCATCCATTTCCCATCCATAATAAAATATGTCCTCCCTTTTGCTCCCATCCATATCTTGCCATACGCATCTACTCAGTATCATCTGGTCATATTGCATTGTCTCGCCAGCTATTCTACGTTTCGTTATCACTAGCTTGTCCATTAGTCCTTTCCCATTCCTTCACCTGCTCTCATCCTAGTATTCTTTTGTCCACCTGTGTAGGTCTATGTGTCTTGGTACCTTTGAGTTCCTCATAATAGACTCTTGAGTTTGTCTGCCTTTTCAGTCTCATACAATTCTGTAATAACATTTTTTCAGCACTATATCCTCATTCTTCTCCTCCATCCAATCATTTCACTTCATGCAAAGACAAAATTTCCAATAAAACAAACACAACCCAATTTTTTTGGCACTCGTACATTCCAAGCCATATCTCAAAAACACTTTGAAACTCTTAGACTAAATTATGGAACTTAAACACCTAGTGATTCGATCTTGATTGTAGTAACTAAGTTGTAGATCCCCCAAGCCAACCATCCTTTATTTACCTTATCTTATCCAGGGATATATCGTTCCCGCAACATGGCACTTATCTATTTATCATGTTAGTCTTTGGCTTAAGATCTTACTGCCTATCTTACCGCTTATCATGATTAAGTCTTTTGGTCCTTCTTTTGCTTTTTTTTTGGTCTAGGGGCAGCATTGTGTATGCATGTCTTTGCTTGTTTTGTTTGCGTGTGCTGACTCATTGATGTTTTTGTGTCTGTTATTGGTCCTTGCAACATACCTGCCACACCGTCATCATGGTCTTTCATATCATGGTGCCATTAGGCATATGCTTGCTTGCGACTTTCCTCCTTTCTGCATTTGACACATCGTCACCCTGGTCTTTATACCTCGGTGCATAATGTCAGGTGCTATATCAAACATCAGGTTGCTCAAAGTTTAATCAGCATAACTCCATCATCCTTCCCTCCGTTTCCTAAATTGCATCCAAAAACCTATGTTTTGATTTTCTTTGAAACGACCTCGCTTCGCGACATCGTCTCAAAGAGGGGCAAAATGTAGACATAAAAAATTGATCCCTAAATCATAAATTTTTCTTAATCCTAAAGATTTAATTAATTTTAATTAATTAATTAAATCCTTTTCATTTTTACCATTTTCCCATAAATAATAAATTAAAATCAATGAATTTAATTTATTATTTACAACTTGGAACCTAAAACCTCTCGTTAATAATAAATTAAAACTAACAACTTTAATTTATTATTAACCTAACCCGTAAAACGCCTACCATAATCCTAACTACATTTTACCGTTCACCGAACCAAAAATCCGTTTAACTACCCAAACTACTACCCAAACCTTATAAAAATCAAAAACTCATTCTCATTTCCACCCCCCGACAATTGTGACATTGGAGTTATGCCAAAAATCTGAGCAATCACATTTGCATTACATTTCGGTAACATCTATTTAAATTTGTTTATCAATAGTGTTTATCTAAATCTTCTGTTGGTGCATTTTGATATAAATTTAGGGTTTTTGACGATAGTTTAAATCTTTTTAATAAAAATTTATATTTTGATGCATACAGAAGCCTCATAGGTCTCATAATTTATAGTATAAGTAAGGGTGTTGTCTTTATTTTCTACCAAGGAGACTTTAGGTTTCTCAGGTGTTTCCAAAGATTGTTTAGATGATATCAATGCAACTTTTGATGTGTCGGAATTAACACTAGTAGAAAAATTGTAATAAATGACTAAAAAACTAATAAAATTTGCATATAAATGACTAAGCTTGGTCACGTGACCATTAGTAGTTTATTGCTAGCCATTTATAACGTGACCAAATTTACGACTAAACCATTTTTAGTCATTTATTGGTTGTTTTGATTGATCAATTTGGTAGTATATTTAGTCATTAATTTGGTCATATATATAGTCATATTTATTCATTGATTTCTGGTAGTATATTTAATCAATTAAATTATTAATTGACATCAATTAGTAATATTTCATCATTTTAATTTTTAATTGTCGTCATTTTAATACACCATAATGGGAGATAACATTAATTGATAATTATTATTAATTTATTGAAAATAATTACTATTTAAAATAATAATTAAAAAGTAAAATTATAAAAATATAAAATTAAAATATTATTCTTTTTCTAATATTCATTATTACTAATTCAAAGCTATTACCAACTATAATGAATCAAATTCCGTATTGGGGAACTGTAGAATAGAATAAGAAATAATGCATAGAACCAGATTAGGTCTTGGCATTTTTTATTATATATTGAGAAACTCCCAAGAAAGTGTGCCACGTTGGACAGCCATCCTACATGGATAGTACCAAACACATGTAATGGATCAACAATAATAATAATGTGTATATACAAACATATTTATTGGTTTTAAGACATGCGGAGGAGAAATTTATGCTATACTAAAACTAATGCCTACACGGATTCGTAGACATGTTCTTTTTGTGGGAACATTTATTCAACCACGGTATACTATGACTAAAGGTATGATTGTGATCTGACTACTGGTGGTCTTAATTCTGGGAAAATGGTGATCTTAATTCCGGCAGCCTTAATTCTGCTACAGATGCCTATAGGCTAAAAATTGGGCATTTTTAGAAACCCTTGGCTTAATATTAGAATAAAATGTCTCATAATTGAGATTTGTCAAGGTCATCAAAATAAGGATGTTGCGTTGCCTTTTTGGCTGAGATTCTCTTCGATGGTTCATAAATCAACATTTTCTGCAAGAAGAGCAATCAATTTTTCTTAGTTTACTCGTAAATATGAAAGCAAAAGAAGAAAAAGAAGAGGAAGGTTGCAAGATGGAAACGAAATAAAAACAGACGGAAGATAGTTACAGACAACAAATCTACACCATTTGGTTCCATGTCAGGAACATCGAGGCTTAAATCTTGATGCTTCCATTGACGATAGGCATGCTAGTCTCTCAACTTAGTCACTCCTAGCCATACATCTTCATTGGGAGTTCCAAGATACCTATTGCACAAAACAACCATCTCAATGAGATTACCAAGGCCTTGCAAAAGAAAACATCAAGAGATCTTTGAATTCCATGCCTAATAGTCAAATGTAGGACATACTTAAAATTGAAAAGAAGTTGTCGCAGTTCTGAATCTCCCAGAAAGAGAGCATGCATTCTGGACATTTCAACTGCAAAACAATGAATTTGATATTGTTAGAGAATTTTAGTATAAGAGGAAATGCAGAGCAATGAAAAATAGAGCTGAAACAAATAAGAACCAAAACTTACCAAATATACAGCCAACAGACCACATGTCAACAAGTGTGGAATAGTGAGTAACCCCCAAGAGCACTTCAGGTGCTCTATACCAAAGAGTCACAATCTGCAGGAAGAATTAGCCACCAAGGACACTTTAATAAGCTTCAACATGAAAAATAAATTGAAAAATACATCTGGGCAAGAATGTCAGATAACATGCACTTGATTCTAACCACTAAAAAGAACAATCCCCTGTCCAACTATTTAGCTTGGTGGAGCACTTTAGAAGCCATGTGCCAAAGAGCACTTCAGGCGCTCTATACCAAAGAGTCACAATCTGCATGAATAAATTAGCCACCAAGGACACTTAAATAAGCTTCAACATGAAAAATAAATTGAAAAATACATCTGGGCCAGAAATTCAGATAACATGCACTTGATTCTAACCACTAAAAAGAGCAATCCCCTATCCAACTATTTAGCTTGGTGGAGCACTTTATAAGCCATGTGCCAAAGAATAGCAATCCCGGGCATGGAGAACAATCGAATCAATAGTCTTTACTAATTAAGAATTGAAGCTGAAACTCTATCAATTGGCAAAAATAATACTGTCTAAAAAATTCAACAAATGTTCATCCATAACAGAAATATACTACAACAATCAACTCAAAATGGTTCTAAATTTCAATATATTTTAAATGAGGTAAAATTTTTACCTCATGTGTGTACTTCTTGATAGAAATAGTGAATGCCCTTCCCAATCCAAGATCGGCAACTTTGACCAAACCCCTTTCTTTATCCACCTGCAAATTCTGAGGCTTCAAGTCCTTGGAGACCAATATCACCAACATCAAATGAAATGCAACAAGGAAAGGAAAACCAACAGTCTGTAAAACCGTCCCAAAATGGTACAACACAGCTTAGGTAGGTAGAAGTGCACGCACCTGTGCATTACACCACGACTGTGGCAGAAAGCAACTCCCTTGCATATTTGGTACATGAAACTCTGCAACCTAATAACTAAATATAATGAGCACAAAAATAAAAATAAATTGCATTGAAATGAGATATTAATAAATAAAACAAATCATTTTAGATTTCAAGGCCTAATTCCTAAAACCGGCCATTTCTTCCTTGGCTAGACTTCCTATACCAGCAAATATAAGGATTTCGATTCATGATAATTTCTATTTCAACCTAGTATATCATCATTTACATTCTTCTCATCATATCATCATTTCAACAAGACCATTGCCCATTTTGAATATTACAAACAAATAGGAGGGTTTCTCCTTCTTCACATAGTTGCAGGAGATAACCTTTATCAGCTTGGGAGGCATTTTTGTCTGGCTGCGGTGAAAAGTATCAACGTACTTCTTGAGGTCAGAGTCCATGTACTCAAAAACTAAGTAGAGAAGGGACTTTCTATTTTTTCTCTCAATATGCTCCACATCCAGCAGCCTGCACAAAAGTTTTCCTATTTTGTTCTCAGAATGGACACACAAGGCCACAGACATATACACTACACAATGAATTGTCTCTACATTAACATACACACAGACCAGACACATAGGGTGAATATGCAAACATGTCATATGTAAATTACAATATGACAATTAAAAGACAACATATATGCACTATAGACCTACTTCTTACCCTTCATTTTAAAACCCAAAACAAAACCAGACATATATGATGGTTATACACATTGAATATATTCCCCCTTCCTTTAAATAGTGAGGATAAAAAAACCAAAGCAAAAATGCACATTCTACAGACCAGGTCTAGAACCCAAAACAGAGACAGACACACATAGAGGCCAAACATACAAATTGAATACACCTCTCCCTTAAAATTAACCCGTGAGCATCCAAAGAAACCATATATGCCATATTTTGCCCATGTTTCACACAGTTCCCTAAGCCCGACACAAATCCAGACACACAAACAGAGGAAGGATATACATAGAAGCCACATACAAATTGAGTATGCATCATATATGCCACATTCTTTGGGATGTTTGCCATGGCAGTCACATTGCAGTCAAGGGGCAGCTAATTGCTTGCCCTGTGGCTCCTTTAAGGATGTTGTGCTATCTAGGTTGCTCAAGGATGTTGTCTCCTCTTCCCACCCTGCTCTTCTCCTTCTCGTGTATACTTCAATTTCTTTAGATTATCTTCCGTTTTGTACAACATATTGGCTACTATGTTACCAGAAACGAGAAAAGGAAACGGCAATCGCAACGGCAACGTGACAAAATCGGTATATTTCTAGGTTGCGTAAAAGAAACGGATATTAGATACATATATTTTTTCAAAATTTTAGGTTTATTATAAAGTAAAATAGTGAGAATAAAACTAGGAAAAAACAAAAACTACATCTTTATAAATATATATTTTTATGAAATTTATTTTATAAATAAAAATTCACACATTTATCTTTTTAAAAACCATAAAACTACTCAGTATAAAAGCCAGACATTGAAGTTTTTTTATAAATATATATTGAAAAAAACAAAAACTAAATCTATACAATTTGTTTTGTAAAAAAAAAAACTTAATTTTCAAACCACACATTTATTTTTTTATTTAATAAAATTTGTTTTGAAAAAAAAAAAACTACTTTCCATAACAAATAAACAATATTATAAAAATCCACAAACTTTTAATAAAAATCACTTTTATTTCATAATAAAATAATAAATAAACAATATCATTAAAAAAATCTTTAATGTTTTAATAAAAATCATTTTCTTTATAGAAAGTTTGATTGCAAATTGGAAAAAAATTGAAGGTTCAGCAAACAGCAACGCAGAAACGGCGATTTGCGTTGCCAACGGGGTTTCAGCTGTCCGAAACGGAAACGTCGCATTTCTGGTAACTAAGATTGGCTATATATAAGGTAATTCAAGAATATTTGACATGTAAAGGCTTGGAAGCATGCATTCAATACAAGTTCTTAAATGGCAAACATATATTATATATACTGGAAAATTAAAAAGATCTATTAGAAATCAGTTTGCTGTTGGGGTGCTCTACCACTGAGCAACCAACCCTCTTTGTGAATAGTCCATCTTTGGTTCTAGTGTGGCTCATTTTCCAACATAATCATCTATGTCCCATCTGAAGTGTCCTCTTTGTGATCAGTCTCAATACCGCAATCCTTATTTTTCACTAAAAAGAGTCCGATAGAAAATGCGTTGAGAACAATTGTAGGAGACATTGAAGATAGTGGTCATTTATTAGGCCTGATAAAATTTGCTGGAGCAGGAGGAAGTTTATCTGGGAGATATCTATTGGTATGGAGAAATCATCCATTTCATTGTTCAACACAATCCCAATAGATGGAGAAAGCATTCTGGCTCCAAAAATATAATTCACCATGGTTGTCATTTACAATGCATTCCTTTCACTATCTACGATGCAAAAGTGGCTTGTCCCGCGGTCTCTAAGTTGACTATATTTGCAAAAAGACAGCAGCAGCAAACACTTGTCAATTTGAAATTGAACTGACTACAAAACCACTTCAATTTCTTTAGATTATCTTTCGTTTTGCACAACATATTGGCTATATATAAGGGAATTCAAGAATATTTGACATGTAAAGGCTTGGAAGCATGCATTCAATACAAGTTCTTAAATGGCAAACATATATTATATATATACTGGAAAATTAAAAAGATCTATTAGAAATCAATTCAAATTTTTTGTAGCAATTTAACTGCCAAAAGATCTTACTTGTATTCATAGTACTCTGGTTGAAACGTTGTATTGTCATATATTTTGGTTTTAAGTTTTTCAGCATACTTTGGAGAAAGCATATCAGCTATCACATTTGTGATGTTAACAAACTTTGGATCACCAAGGTTCATTCTCTTAGCAAACATATGTTTAAGTGTTTCAACTGTACGGTGTAGGCCCAATACATCCTTTACTGCATCAGCTGTTCCATAACTTGCAAGTATATTGAGAGTCTGTTACCATCAGCAACGAAGGTTTAGAATACTAGTTTACAACTGTCAAAGAGTAATGTCATGAGTCGTGACAATAAAAATCATTGATGCACTATATAGCATGACAGCTAGGTGTGAATGGGTTATAGGGTGAAGAATTTCCAAACTATGTGTGCGCTAATGTGGATTTATTTATTGAAAGGCTTAAAGCATATTCGAATGCAAACATTGTGGATGCACTATAGCAGCACAACTAGGTGTGAATGTGTTGTAATGTGAAGGATTGTCAAACTATTTGTGCACTAATATGGATTCACTTCTTGGAGAGTTAAAAGTATATTCAAATGCAAATGTTGTGGGTGACTTATGAAAGAATGATACAACTGTGGAAATATGCAGGTACTCATTAGAATAAGCCCTACAGCTCCAGAAGATGGAGGTGGCATTCCTCAAATTGTATATCCCGTGACATCTACTGAAATTGGATCTGTCACTTCCACTCTATAATTTTGCAGATCATTGAAAGTAAGAATCCCCCCTGCTTCTTGTACATCTGCTACTAGACTCTTCCCAATGCTGCCATTGTAAAAGGCGCTTAGTCCAAAATCAGAAATTGTTTGCAATGTCTCTACCAACTTCTTGTTATAACAAATGTCACCAACACTCAGTAGCTTCCTGTTGATTGTCAGAATGTCTCGGAGACCTTTGTCTGCCATAATACCATTTTCTACAGCCTTCATTTCATTGGCAAGGTAAGGCATGATAACAAAGCCCTCGGATGCCAATTTTATTGCAGGCTGGACAAGCCTCTTCCAAGGCAATTTTACATGCTATGTACATGCTAGGTGGAGGCCTGCAAGCTCAGCCGGTATACCCATAGAGAGAGGACCCACATATTTTTCTGAAGGATTTTTGGCATACATGTCCTGAGTTAAAAAAGTGTGAAGACAAATATTTAGTAGAACATAAGAAACATGAAATACATTATTCAAAAGACAATGCTGAGAATATTGTTGTAATAGGTACAAGAGTATAAGAGAAACAAATAGGCTAGATAAATAGTGACATATACATTCTAGCATCTCCCATGAAATGAGACCAAGATCTAAAAAAGTCACAGAAAATGCTTTAATAGGAGTACTGAAATACTGTAGTAGCAAATGTGTGATTGGAGGAAATGTAAGATTTCCAGTTTGTGAGACTTATAGGCTCCTGTTATGCAGTTACACCCTGGACTCTTAGAAGTCCACAATATGATGTAGCACAGTGGCTTGGAAGATGCACATAAAGAGAGGATAATTAACAAGATAACAGAGACTTAAAGTTAAATCATGTCAGAAATATAGTTCACATCTTGCATAAGTTTCTAACTGACTTGGAGCATAGACTGACATATAGCAGATACTTATCACATTTAGAAATTAATTTCAAATCACATCTTTAGACTGAATATCTAGGTGAATTTTACCTAGTTCCTAAGGTTATCTGAGTTAGTTCTGAAAACTGATGCCAGAATATGTTTTATGTATCAGGATTGTTATTTGTAATAACGTTTGATATAATTGATGAAAACTCATTTAATGCAGCTATATAATATGGATTTTTTCTTTTGAGGTTCTAATATTGTTTTCCTATGAAATCTTATCTAATCAAAATCATCAGTTGAATTTCAGGAAAATTGTTTCTAGTTTCTTTTGCAAGATCAGAATTTGACATCAGACAAACTTATGCAAGCATGCCATTATACCTCAGAAGTAGCTTGAGGTGTAGTTTCCCTCATGTCGAAGGCTTGAGTCTGCCCATTTGAAGATCTTAATATCATGAAAGCACCTCCACCTAGACCACTTGACATTGAATTTCACTACACCGAGACACAAAGAGGTTGCTACAGCAGCATCCACAGCATGACCCCCTTCTATAAGCACATCGGTCCCAATATCAGAACAGTGTTCATCATCTGTTGCAACAACTCCATGCTCTGCTTCTATAGCTTCAGAAGTTTCCTCTTGAAACTGATCTTTTGTATCAAGCAAAGCTCTGATGTGATTTGAATTTGACAATGTCCAGATACAAGCAAGAGCAATCACTGTAGCTACAAGCACTACAATAGAATAGTAAAAGTTAGGACCTAAAAATGAAATTATAACTTTTATGCTCTCATCCTCAATTCCACCAGAAAATGAGGCAAAGGCATTAGAATGTAAGGAAATAATGTTTGTGTCATAGTACTGAATAGGATAGTAAAAAGAATTGTAGGAAAGAGGAGATGGAGATCCAATGTATTTAAAAGCATTGCATAATATTTTGGCCATAAATAGCAGTCTTATAAACTTCTAAAATCTAGGATGATATACCACCCCAAAATTTTAGGTGCTGAAAGGGAAGAACCTTCAGCCTCAAATAGGATACTCTGATATTTGACTATCACCATGCTATCTGTCATCTTCCAGAACAGAAGACTTGGAATCTTATTTCTTTCTATGGAGGAAACCCATAAGGGAACAGATTATTATTGGGATACCCTAAGGTCATCAATACTTGATGAATATCAAACAAAAGAAATGATTTGATGACCAAATTCCATTTAGAAGGGGATACATTTTAAAATAATTTTGCATATGCCTTCTGTAAATGGAAATGACATGCAACCATTCGGAGACAACTGATGGAGATGCATACGGAGCACATTGGAAGACAATTGATGGAGCCACAAGGTATCTAATAATTAAGAGAAGAACTTGCAGAGAAATAAAACTCTTGATGGATCAAAATGTCAAAAGCTATCAAGATCAAATTATAAATATCCAACTCTGAACTCAAAATGCAATGTGTATTTACATCATGGAAGAGAAATAATAAGAGGAGGCAACAGACTCCATAGTATCCATATAGAACTCTAGATCTTTAATATGCTTTAAAGCTTGAAGAATACTAACACTTGACAAGTCTTGATGAAATACATTAGCAAGGATGGGGAACAGAGCAATAGAAATGGGAAAGACAGGAATAGGAGAATATGACCAAAATCTATCTCAATTAGACGGAGTGGAAATATTCAAATGATTTTTATCAATGAGCAACAAATTTTTTCATATTTTATGGAGCTGTGTCTTATCATACTAAGTGGTGACTGTAACAAGCTATATGGGTTTGGAAGTTCTAGCTTGCTAGATATCCAACAAGTAGCTGAACCCAGAAAACTAAATTTATTTCTTCCAAAAAAAAATTAACATCATTGGGGAGCGGTTTTCTCTAGGGTAGGGCCTGCAAAGAGACTTTGTCCTCTCCCCTGGTTCTGAGAATACCGCTAGGGAGTGTGCTAACGCCTTTGCATTGAAGTGTTAGTGGACAATGAAGGTTTTTGAATGTGGTATTTTATGGCCCAGCGATTTTTTCTTATATCATTGAATTGAGGTTTGAATGGACAATGAAAGGTTTGACCCTTAGATTTGTTCTTTGTTTTCAGAGCTATTCTAGGCTTTTTTCATCAAGGATTTCCCTATCATTATGATAGTGTTTTAGTGATCAAGGATGATCTTAACCTGCAGGTTTTTCCAAAATAAGAAAAAGAAGCAAAAACTCAGAACTTATCAAGCAGCTATTCTACTACAAATGTAATCATCCTTAATCAAATATCAGGTTCTAGTAGGTTAATCAAGCTTATTCTAGATCAATGGCCGTGACCACCCAAAAATGATATAACACTCTTCTAACATCTATTTTATTGATAGAATGAAAAAAATTAAAAACAAATCTACCTATTCAATAGAAGCATAACCAATTCTAATAAAAAATTAAGTTCTCAAGGTATTGAGTCTCAAATGGGGCAAGTAAAAAAGAACAAAATAGACCAAAAGGCTATATATATGCAAAATAAGTACATACTAGATATGAAAAATTGTTTGTCAATTCCAAAATGCTTCCAATGTCCAAACCTAAAAGTTGACCACTGACAAGAGAAGGCATGCATTCTTTCCAATGCTTTATAAATTTCAATACAACCTAAATTTACCTGTTTACATTTTTTTAAATCAATATTGTACACAACTAAGTATAATGGGTAAGGAATACATGATTCGGAGAAATGGGTTAATACCAATCCATCAATCCAAACGCCTCTTAGTGAAGCCACAACTTCCTCAGAAGTAGTAGCCTATGCAAAAGATCTCGTTGGAGATATAAAATAAACCAAAAATACATAAAATCCCTAAACTCACGGAATCCTAAATGATCCAAACTTGCAAATCCTAATAACACTCAAAATGCAAAATAAAAGCTTAATAAACCCTAAAATTTTGAAATCATTAACAAAAAGAGGGTAAATGGTTTCTGTGAATTGAACATACTTTGAGAAATGAAATCTATAGACACCCAAAAATGACCATGTCATCGCATCACTTGCATTTCTATCTAATCACCTGTATTTTCAACGTTAATTAAATAATCTAATTATTTAATTAATTTTATCAAAATCATTATCGTCTTTCAAATCTCCTAAATTCGACATTAATTAAATAAATTCTATTTATTTAATTAATTTAATCAAAATCAACTTTATTTTTTTAAAATTAAACAATTTTGATTATTTAATTAAATCATTATCTTCTTCCAAAATGCAAATCCTCCATGAATAAATTAATTAATTTATCTTCAAAATCCTCTTATCTATAATTAAATAATTTTAATTATTTAATTAAATCAATTATTCTTCCAAATTTAAATAAAATTTTAAATAAATCATTCAAATTTATTTAAATTGAATATCAATCTCTAAAAATAAAATATAATCAAATATTTTATTTATCCTTCATCATACAAAATAAATTAAATCAATTTATTTGTTTAATTTATTTAAAACTTCAAATCTATTCTATGTCCTCTAATCTTGCACAAACAATTAATAAATTTATTTATTTAATCTCAATTATCTTCCAAATACTCTAAAAATAAATCTTGTTCATCATGCACACAAAATTAAATAATTTATTATTTAATTTTACTTAAATCATGCAAAAAGCAAATTACAAGTTGAGTTAATTAACTTATCAATATTATTTTTATCACCAACCCATAAATTAGAAAAAACATTTATATTTTTATGAAATCTAATATTATCTCGTGTCTATTCCATGTCTTTGCTAAATCAAGCAATTAACTCAATCAAAAATAGTTTTTTGTGTGACACATGTCAGGTGCATATTCATCATGAATTTTAGATTTATCTCATCCATTGATTCTATTGAATTTTCTAGACCATTGATTGATCATGTCTTAAATCCTGTATAAACCCCCCTCATCTCTTTAACAAATCATCTTCGATCATTTAAGCTTTTGCCTCCATACAGTGCATTGAGCATGCATCGCATCATTAAGCACAAACACAATCTACATCCACTTGTTGCAAACATGGTTTCACAATTTATGAAGCAATCCACATTCGACCAAGATAACAACACAATCTAGGTGAAAGTTTTCATTGTTTTTGTGTTAATTCATTGATTATTTGGTTATTTGCTTAGATCATTATCTTGATGTTGTAGGATTGAATTATTGATTATTTTATTATTTTGATTATCATCTGATATTGATTTATCCCTATACACATTCTGGCATGCCCGGCGAGACCCAATAATCACTATTTTTCTTTAGAAAATTTGTTTATTTGAAGTACAGTACTGAAATGCATAGACGAACAAAGAACTGCACCTTTGCAACACAATAAAGCACCTTTGGTATGCAACTCAGTGCCTTTGGGCGATAGCATAGTGCCTTTGGTGGCACAGTGCAACGCCTTTGGTATCACAGTCCAGTGCTTTTGGCACCGCAGTACAGCGCCTTTGGATACTTAGGGTTTCTAATTGGTTTTCTACTTTGTAGGGTCTAACTTATCATATTTTTCATCATTCCTTATAGATCCCAACTGTACATCCATCATTCTAGAATCAAGAAATTATCTTTTCAATCTTACTTTTTTGACAAAATCTTGAGTTTATTTGATCTGGAGCAGTAGCACACCTTTGGTATCACAGTGCCATGCTTTTGCAATGCAGTGTAGCGTCTTTGGTACCACAGTCCAATGCTTTTAGTCAGAAGCAGCGTGCCTCTGGTAGGACAATCCAGCGCTTTTGGTAAAACAGTACCACACCCTTGGTATAACAGTAACGCGCTTTTAGTCATTTGATTTATTTTTGCTAACTATTAAGTTTATGTGGAACTAATCAACTTTTTGCAGCTTCTTCTCACTCAAATAGAGCAAATGGGTTTCTCTAACGTGTTCATGCAAGACAAGCTTTGAAGAATTGCCAAATCTATCAAAACTATGTCTTAGAAAACATATTTATTTCTTAAGGGACAATTGAACCAATCATCTTTCGCAATCTTAGGAACAAATTACTTTCTTAAGGGACAATTGAACAAATGATCTTGTTGCAATCTAAGTCTTAGGAACATATTGCTTTCTTAAGGGACAATTAACATGAATGCAAAACACTTCAATTTCATAAGGGACAATTGACAACTACAATCGTGTGTTTGCCTAATTTAGTTGCACCTTATTTTTCTTATAACAGGGCAATTGAACCTTTGATTAGCGTGCTTGATCTTACAATTTCAGTTATTCCTTTAGAAGGTCCTGCTTTTGGATTGCGCTTCATCCAAAAGGGACGAACCTAAGTGGAGTTTTCTTTTGTGTCACTCTATAAAAGGGATAAGGCGAAATCCAAGTCCCAACCGACGTCAGCCTTACCTTGTGGTGCCAAATCGAAAAAAGGTGTACTAGCACTTTGTGAAAATGATTGTCACATTGTGCGAAGTGTTTGATACTCTTAGTAGGATTGGTCAAAGCTTTTAGTAGCTTGTCACATTGCTCGCAAGGCATTGGTCTCTCAAAGCAACTAAGAACCATCTAGATAGTGACTACCCGGTTCACCTCTGAATGTTGTGATAAATTTTAGTGCAAGGGCATAGTTGGTTTAGCCCCCAAGATGCTCACCATTGCCTCCCTTGAGAAGAGATAGTATTCCCTCAACTAGCATAAGCACTTGTGACCTACTTGTGGCTTTCTGAGGGGAGGGTGAGATATCCCTACCTATCATCTCTCGCAAAGACTCAAATGTATGACACCTATATGGAATGACATTTAGTCAATGGAGATTTCAAGTTGTGGGATGAACTATTGCAATGAAACCTTGTCTCTAGGGATAAAAGTGCTTGAATTATTTACAAATTGTCTTATACCTGTGGAAACATTCAGCTTTTTCGTGAGCCTTGAACATACACTATCTATTGTGTCAGTCCTCTTTGGTACTTTGTTTGATGTGTTTTCTCTTGTCAAAGCAAATCCAATCCAAATCCAATCCAAAACTATCAAATTTTGCCTTTTAAACATCACTTATACCATCTCAACACCTTTGGTATAAACAACCCAGCGCTTTTGCAACGCAATGCAGCACCTTTTGTACTACAATACCACGCCTTTGGTATAATAGTCCCACACCTTTGGTACTACAGTATTGTGCCTTTGGTATAACAAGCCCACCTTTGCAGCACAGTACAACGCCTCTTTCCAAAAAAATTGTTTTTTCAAATTATCTTAGCTAAATCACAGTAAAATCTTAGCAAAATCTCAAAGACATTGTCCTAGTGGATCCCATCGTAACCACTAGACTCTGGAGAAATCTATGAAGGCTAAACAAAGTGCCCCAAGGAAGCACAAATTGCCTCCTCATACACCTCAACCTAGCCAATCCAACATGTCTCAAAAGGGTACTCCAAAAACACCAATGGATAGACCAACTAACTTTTAAAATAGGCTGCAACATGACCAACCAACCAATCCTCAAGAGAATAATGTCCCTTTGGTAGATGCACCTCAATATACAACCGACATGCCTCAAGATTTTGTTCCACAAGGTTATACCATAGGTCAAGTCCCATCACAAGAAGAGCGACACTTTGAAGAAGGTCAATCCTCTCAAAAAGATAGACAAGACCTAGATGAAATTATGCAAGATCTGCAAGCCATAGCCGCATTTGATAAACTCCTTAGTGAGAACCAAGATCATTTCTTCCGCTTACTAGCCGAACAAGGAGCTAAATTACCTCAAGATTTTGATCTATCCAATCTTAAAGATCCAAACAAAACCCATGACGTTATAACGATGGTCCAAACTATATCAACTGTGATCACTCCCATACCCAAACAAAGCTCACAAGGGAGAACGCCTACGCCTTTTGCCACCCAATATGAGAAACCTCTTTATCAAAATCCAACAACAAAAAGACCAATATCACCACTCATGACTCCTATGGAGATCTACACACACTAACAAGAGACTCTACAACATCAAGCAGAATTAGTGAAACAATCCACTCTAGCTAGATCAAACACACAACAACCTCTTATCATCTCCCAAACACCTACATCAAATGTAAATGGAACATTGGCTACTCCATCATGAGACGGTTTCCCACCAAATTATAATCTGGGAAACACCTATGTATCCATGCAACAAGGGCCACAACCAACACCACCCCCAACATCATCTAATCTCTGTATCATTAAACCTAGCAGTATCATGCAACCACACCATTCACAAAAAATCAACACAACCTATGTCCCTCCACCACAACATTCTTCCACACTCAACCTAACCTATCCCTATCTTAATCTACCCCAACCATCACAAAACACATCTACCTTTGTCCCTCCACGACAACGATCCTCTACACTAAACCTTTCCAACACATATCTCAATCAACCTCAACCATCACAAAACCCATCTACCTATGTCCCTCCACCATCGCAATCATCCACGCTATACCTAACCAACACCTATCTCAACCCTCAACACTCTCAAAACCAAACTTCCCATGGCTATGTTCCACCATCACAACCAAACCCAACAAACTTTAGCTTTCCTCCATGAAATTATTTTCTTACACCACCTCCACAATACCAACAACAAAACTCATATCTACAACCATCACAAAGTCAACATTCTTACCTAACACCACCCCCACCTCCCCAAAATCAAAACATCCAAAACCAACCCAATCCAAACCCCACATACGACCCCAACCAATCATATGACCCTTATAACACCAATGCCTATGGCTTCCGCTACGATCTTCCATATGGGCAACAACAACCACCTATAGTACAATAGGAGATGTTTCCAACCCCTCCAACAACTATGGAGCTCAAACGTGCTGAGGTTCAACAACAACTAGCTGATCTAACATTTGGCCACACTAAGAAAACCTTCTCCTTGGAAGAAGTTTGTCCTTATCCATTTGATTGATCATTACACATGATCCCCTTCCCTCCCAACTTCAATATACCCAAATTTGATAAATACAAGGGAAGAGGAGACCCAAAAGATCACCTTAGAGAATTATGTCTCACCTGTTTAGAGGTTGCACATAATGACACATATCTCATGCGCCTCTTTCTTCGCAGTCATGGAGGTCAAGCTATAGAATGGTTCTCGCATCTACCTATGGGTATTAAATCTTTTAATGAGCTTGCCGAAAAAGTTGCCACCCATTTCTCATACAACACAGAACATGAGGTCTCTATGACCAACCTAAGCAATAATAAATAGAAAAATGGGGAAAGTCTCATCTCCTTCCTTCAAAGATGGAGACAAATGGCTAGCAAATTCCCATTCAAAATACCTGAAAACCAGCTTGTTAGCATGTTTGTGAAGAATCTTAACCAAGAATTGGGTTTCCATTTGCAAATATTTAGTGCTACAACCTTTGACGAAATTACCTATAAGGGCATTGTTAGCGTTTCAATTCACACCTCTGGAATGCAATTTGGAAACAGACAGCTATGCACAAATAAACTGCTCTCCTATTGGAAGGGGGAGTTCCCTTTTTGCTGATGTTCGCTGAAAAGATAACTTAAATGAAACTTCGACTATCTTCTTTTTTATTCTCAGCTGCGAGCACAAGGTTATAAAACTCTAAACGTTGCAAAAGAGGTTTTTTCCTTTTTTAAAACTTCTACTACAACTAAGCAAAGACTAATGATGCTTTCAATCTCCTGAGTAAATTCAGAGCAAAGGAAATTAAAAGTGAACAAAGAATGATTGTTAACACAAAAACTTAAGCAGTTTTCCTCCAGGTTTATACCACAATACTGAAAGTACTTTAATGATTAAATCTGAAATGAAAGCTACAAAAAGCTACACATCTGACGACGATAACTTGATGAATCGAGATAGAATATCAGAGCAAAATAGGCATGAGACTTCTATTCAATATCATAAAGTTTGCACAACTCCACGATAGCAATACTGCAGCAAAAGGTAGGCATACAGTAAGCGATCAAACACCAGAGAACAGATTACACAAAGTGAACAGACACTTGGAATATCAAGATTTGTAGGCTAGAATAGGCACAGAAAATTTGCTATCACAATTACCATTACAAACAATAGGCAAGGATGCATTTATTTATACTAAAATCAAAGGAGTAGGCAACCCTAAAATCTCCTTGATTAACCCTAACTTGCCAACTCGCAAGCTTTATTACTATTCTAAGACAAAGATACAATAAACAAATGCTTTAAAGCAATCTGATTTAAAGCAAAGAAGATTCCATCTATCACAAGGTGATTTCTTTTCTAAATATAGAATGGATGAGCTTAGGATGAAAGAACATGCTTTTAAAACAAAAAGCATCTATTTTAAAGCTGCTTTATTTTGAAATGCATCCTTATCAATATTCTAGCTTTTTGGTGATGTCATCCGTTGATATTCTGGGAAACAATATCTTCTAAAAAGCAAGTGACTGCATCTCTGCCAGGAACACTGATACTCTCTAGAATGATATTCTGATTCTCTAACATTTCTCCACCATTGGCAACCATCTGAAGAAATTCGTGAACTTCACCCGCAGCCTTGTCAAACTTTACTGTTATTGCGGCCAAACGACTCATCTTGCCAGCATTATATCATCATTAAAATTGCTATGAACGAGAGTCTAGAACTCTGCTTGCACCTCCCTGAGATCATATAGGGTACCATCTTCTTTCTCATACGAACACAGAATCTGAGAGACGAAGGATATGACAAACTTGAGGATGTTGACTACCTTCTCTTTCCATTCTGTCAACTCTAAAATCATACTGTCATAAGTTTTTACTGTGAAAAGATATTGCGCTTTCCAAGTAGAAACTGTCTTCTTATCTTTAGCTGAATCAATAATATCAAATGCAATTTTCAAGTCGGAGATGATCTCAAACACTGGTCTATTTTCTGCCATGCTCTGTTGCAATCCCTAGATGCCTTGGTGTAAATCATGAGCGTTGTACTTTAATTGATAAAGCTCTGAAAGTACAACTCTCCCTTTAGTCACAAATTCTTCCACCCAACTGTTCATATGCCTCCCATAGAGGACCAACTTACTGAAATGTCGTTGATCGGCTGGTGATTCAAGATTTGGTGGAAGAAGTAAATCAACCTATGAAGTGCCATGGAAAAGGTTGGAAATGTACTGCCGCAACTGTCCAACTTCAGCTTTGAGAGCTGCCTTGTCTTCTCCATCTTTCAACACCCTTTCCTTCAAGCTATCCACTGCAACCTTGAAGAGATTTACATCTGTATGGCAGGTACTTCTGCCAAGGTTTGCTTTGACAACTGTGAAGTCATCAACCTCGACATCATTAGCACTTCTATTTTCTGGCGGTGTTGCAGTTTCAAGAATTATTTCTCCATCCGCATTCTTCTCAATGCGAACCTGCTTCTTCAGCTGCTTGTTTGGTGTGTCTTGGTAGACGCTTTTTACCTTATTAAATCTAGCTGATATGAGGGCTTTCTCCTCTTTCTCCCCTGAATGTTTTCAAGCTAGGATGAGCCATCCTCTCTTGGAAACTCGGTTCTAACCTCATCAACTCCTGATGAATCAATGTGCGCATCAAAGTTGCAAACCAGCGAATCTGGCTCTGAATCTATGTGGATAGGAGAAGTGATCGGCGAAGAAGGTGGAGAAACATGATCTGAAGGTGACACTTCAACATGCGGCATTGCTTCAACAGGAACTTTTGATTCAACTGGTGGATGTTCCTATTGGACATAAGTTGGAGACTCATCATTTTTCCTCTTTAACTTTGCCATTTTCGTTCCTTCTGGAAGAACACTCATAGCTTTTATCCTTCATTTTGGCTTGGAAGTGGAAGGCTCTGATGGTTGCACAACTGGCGGCTCTGCTAATGGAATATCATCCTTTTGCTTAATCTTCAAGAATATCAAACTATTTTTAACCACTCGACTTGTTCTCTCCTCAATGGAAGTGCTCTCTTTTACTAACCAATTAACTGGTGGCAACGGTTGTTGCTCAATTTAGTCTTTGAAATACGTAGGAAGTAGAAATTCACCACTCTCTGTCAAACCCTCTATGTCTTCTGATAGGATATCAGACATCTACTGAAGAGTAAACCTGATGTAACTGCATTCTCACACTTCAAACTCATCAACACAATTAGCCCAAAAGTCTTCAACCGCAAACTTGTGCGTATAATTTTGCCCAAGATGTGATGCATAAACACTACGGGGATCATATGAAGATCTCCTGTCGAAAAACTTCAGACCATATCTGAATGATTCATTACCGATCGCCTTGGCATCTGCTCCAGATCTGCATCTGTAAATACTCATCCCAAGTGGAAAATTGAAGGTTGTCTTGCGTCTGCTACGCAAAAATGTATGAACTTCATAGGCTTGCCTCAAAAATTCCATAAATGCAATTTTGTTTGTAGAATATCGTGGCAACATGACTGGCTCTCCTGAGAAGCCATATACTCTGATGTAGTAAAAAGTAGGAAATTGGATAAACCAATCAGCCAATTCTGCCATTGCTATTCTAGCCTCTGTTGAAAACCGTATAGGCAACTCGTTGTCCATATCTCGCACTGCATGCATCAAGAATGCATCATTCACCCGCCTGTAATGTCTTTCAGCTTGGGAAATTTCTAACTGCGGGAAATGATGATACACATGCTGAGTACCCAGAGTTCCAACAACATTCAAACCTCTGAATTGACCCTAAAAAGCCAACAAATACACAAGGTATGAAATCATGTGGAATTCATGAGCCCTTTGAAAATCAATTATTTGTTGGTGGAGACTATCACTGATGAGTGCCGACCAGTCATAGAATTTGGTTCCATCAACAATCTGGGACATGATGTAAAACATCCAAGGTTGGAATTTATTTGCTTCTGCTTGACTCGTGATCAGACTTAGCAAAGTAATCATTATGGCATGTTCCTCCTTGAATTCTCCACGTCCAATGTTCTTGGGCATGATATTCTGCTTCTCTTTTAACCATCTCTGACCAATCTTTTTCTGTATTTTTCTTTATCATTGTTCCAAACCCTCTTGCATTCTTCAAGTGAAACAGTTAAGTTTTCTCTCCAAATAGGTATTGTAAAACACTTCTCTATGTCATTTGGCCTCAGGCTGCAGAGCACACGTCCATCTCTTGACTGAATTTCTCTTGTGACCGAGTTGTAATGCGTCATGCAAGCAATTACAAACTCGATACTTTGCACCGTGATAGGAAAGGATGCCGCTGCAAGCAAACCGGAGTGTCCAAGATTCCTGATAGCATTTTTTCCTGCATCCTCCAAAGAGTGTAAATTGATTACTGGAAGTACTTTATGCAAGTCTGTTTCACAAGTTCTCAGGTAATCATGAACCAATGTCGTTTTGTGCTTGATTTGTGTTGGAGAGTACTGCATATTGGAAGATTTGAAAATCAACTGTGAACACACCTATGTTGGAAAAAATATTGGGCAAATGGCTAAAAATTATTTGCTGATTTTTAGAAAAAGCAGAGTGTGAGCCAAAAAAGTTGGCACATGGGTTTTGTAGATAATTATGTTTCTAAGCAACCCAGATTGTCAGATTTTGAAAAAGCCGAGATTTTCTTGAAAAAGCAGGAAAAAAATAGTTTCCCAAAAAAAAGCAAAACTCCAATCTTCAAGAGGATAATAATCTGGATGGACCCATCTCAACGAAAACTGAAAAAGCTCTAGTCGGATTTCTGAAAAATGATCCCCTTGAAACAAGGACCCTGAAAAAGCAAGCCTTTCTTCTTCCTCAACCCGAAACTATGAAGAACACTGAAAAAGCACTTGGTTTGGGTCTTCGAATCTTCGTTGAAAGAAAAAATAAAATCTTTCCTCTGGATGCAACCTGCAAAAGATAATGAAATAAAGAAGCCAAAAGCTTGTCTTTATAAATCCTTAGGGCGAAAAAGCAGCTTTATTTGTGTGAGAATAAAACTTCACCCTCATCCATGAAGAAAGCAACTTTAAAAGCATAAATCCAAGTGGATGTCTTCGAATAGGAAGAATCCCTATTTTGTAGCTGCATATGGCTTCATGTGCAAGATGATGAAAAATATCTTCTTTTGATGATGTCATCGAAAATGCGAGTTGAAAGAAGTGCTAACAAATTTTTTTTGTTTTCGACACTTCAACACTCGTTTTGACTTAAATATGGCCTATCTCTGACTTCAACAAGGTGGAAAAATGTCACTGTTGACTAAAAAAGTTTACTGATCCTGACATTTTGGAGACCTATCAACTGAGATTCCATCCCCTACCTCCGACTGACGATCTGGCATCGTTTGACCAAGTTTGACCTCCCAAAAACTGCCAACGGGTGAAGATTGGGCACAAAATTGTCGAAAAACACTGTGAACATGAAAAATATTCTAACACTGCTCAAGTTGGGTGCCCCAAGTCACCTAGGGCGCCTAGTTTCCCAACACTTAGCTATTTTTTCAATTCTTGCAACTTCTTCAATTTCTTGGTTCGCGTGCACGTTCCGATGGCAGAGGACCCCTGTTTGGTTCTCATTTTCTATCAACTGGGATGAAACTAAGTCTAATGATCTAGCAAATATGCAATCCTGATGAAAACTGAGCTGATTGTACCTTCTGTTTGCCTCAAAAAATGTGCCAAATTGATTAACTCTGAACCGGACCGGGCTGGCAGAAGGAGATTCATGTTTTTCGAGAAAATCTTCAAAAATAAACTAACTCTGGAGAGTTTGGGCACCCCAAGCCACCTTAGGCACCTAGTTTTCCAACACTTAGAAAATTTTCTTAAAAAATCACTTTTTGTACCTTTTCTCGTTTTCCGTGCCCATAGCTCCTGTTTGATCTTCGATTTCGGTCGTTCTGATGACTGTCGAGGCGAGACGGAGGGTGATCTAAGTAGTTTGAACATATCTGTGATGAAATCCTAGCTTTGACTGACTTTTGACTAAGTTTGACCAAGTTTGATCAACCGGAAAAGAGTTGACGGAAGCATTTTTTACGTTTCTCGAAAAACGTGAAAAAAAAACTAACACAGGAGAGTTTGGGTGCCCCAAGCCACCTGGGGTGCCTGGTTTCACCAAAATTAGTCAAATTTATGATCTTCCAACATTTCATTCTACCTTGGATCCATCTTGCATCATTTTGCGTGCATCATCGAGTCAACGACTGTTCGTCGGTTCTGCATCATTGGAACAACATTAGAAACTCGTTGATGAGCTCTGGCAGGTGAACTTTTCTCTGTTGATGAATTTCAAGCTCATGCTTTCGCCTTTTGAAAAAGTAGAAATGACCCAATAGAGAAAACTTGGTCGTTTGAAGATTCTGTCTAAACCGTGCCGATCGTGAAGCAAAATCGACCAATGAGAATCGAGCACGACACCTGATTTGGAGATTCTATTTTTAGAAACTTTCTATTTTAAAAAAGTTTTGCTAGCATCCATATCTCAAGAAACCCAAAAAACCTAACTCGACGTCTATTTTTAGAAATTTTGCTTTTTTAACTTTTTGACGAAAAATTTTCTAGACTTTGTTTCAAAATGCCTTAATGAAGCAAAAATTTTGATTGGGTACAATAATTGGCTCTGTCTGGGGACCATGGCAGATAGTTATGGCATAGGAGAACCGAGAATCTCTGGTCTTTTGCAAGTTTGGACCAGTGCCTTATCCATTGGGCAATAGAGTTAGGTCACTTTCCTAATCACCTAGAACAAGACTTTTCCCTACACCTAAAATTGGACTTCCTAAAATCACCTAAGAAGTTGGAACTTCAGAACACAAGGAACACAACTGTCACATTACAAAAAGGGGAAAAACATTACGACATAATGATCACATTACAAAAAGGGGAAACACATTACAAGAACAAAAAGTGTTTCATGCGCTCTTTTTCCTGAGCGAGGATGAGATGTGATTAGGACTGTCACATAAAACCATCAATCGACTCAGAAAATTAAGAACCATCTCTCTTCAGCTGTGAAGATTGTCTTGGTAGCACAAAACTTTTCTTTTTCTGCAACATCCTCTCAACGAGCCATGATTCAGGAGGGTATTCATGTTCAGGCCATGAGAAGTTCTTGAGGAACTGGTTAATATGCCAGAGATCAGCTGGAGCATCTTCTTCTAAAGCAAGCAACCTCTACAACAAGTGAAGATACAGAACTTCCTTTTGAAGATATACAGGAAAGTCTCGTGGCCAAAGTACATCTGTGGGAATGGTCATCACCACATATTGAATATGAGTTTCATTTATATCTTGCACACACACAACTCTGTACTCGGTCAATGCATCATCTTCTGGAAAAGGTGCAAGTTGCTCATACACAACTCTCATTACTGATTCTTGGCTTATAGGATCCACAACTATCGTTGCCCATTTTTCAAGTGCTTCAGGGGCTTCTTCATTGGTTGTGTTTTCTTCCATCCACTCTCCAAAATCTAATGAATTGTCAAGATCTGAATGCTTAAACTCTTGAACATCTTCACCTGATAGCTCACTTTCCCATTCATTACCTGGAATCTCGTCATCCTCTGTAGAGTAATCTTCTTCAATGCGGATATCCAGCATCACTTCCTCTTCAGCATTCATGTATCTTTCTTCTTTTGTAAAAGGAGTAGAATCAAAAATAAATTCATCTGAGTCATATGTTTCCTCTTCTTCTTCTTCTTGATCAATCTCACACACGGCGTATCTCACAAGACATTTGTCAAGAATCTCTGACTTTTCAATATCATCCTCTTTAGTGACCAAACTGAATATTCGATGAACTCCTCTTCTCCATCAATCTCTTCATATGTTGTGTTCCACGCTGGTTGCATGGTATCAGTAAAGTCTTTTTCTTGTACAAGTTCATAGATAGATTCAACATCGTCCTCTTCACTAGTATGTATGAAAGATTCTCGAGATGCAGGTGAAGATGGGCTATATTGTAAAGAAAAGTCTGCAGTGTCTTCTGTTGAAGAATCACTTTCCCACTGATGTTGAAAACAATTTAGATCTGATAATGGAACTTCCATATGATCTCCAGTTCTGAAAAATTCTTCCAGGAAGAAATCATCTTCAAAAAGAAGATCATGCTCTCGCTCCACTTGCAAAGCTTCTTTGGTCTCTCCTTTGGATGTATCTGACACAGATTCTTCAAACCAGCCTTCAAAAGACAAGAAAAAGAAATCTGATTCATCATTATTTTGTTTTTGAGAAGATTGCCGCACTTCTTCTTCCTCAAAGAAAGCTTGTAAGTTGTACATTTCTTCAAATTCTTTCTCTGATTTGTCAATTGCACAAACAACTTCTTGACTTTCTTCAGTTATTTCTGACAGCGTAACATATGTACCAGGACCTGTCTCTTGATACAACACTTGTGCTTGCGGATCCTGAGATTTCACCACTGTGAACCGTGACTTGGTTTCCAGTTCCAATTTGAAACTACTTTTCTTTAAAGGAATGGTCGCAGATGACCAATCCAATTGTATTTCTCCTCCAAGATCTTTGCAGAAGCTTCTACTTAACAGCATCTTGTAACTGGCTGGGATGTCGGCTACCAAGATAGTCATCATTATTTTCTTCTCTGGGCAAGCCGCCAATCGTACTTGAGCATCTTTCAATTGTCGAACCAATGGCACTGATTTAGACTCAAGCGAATAACACTTGTCATGCGTTTTGGTGCATGAGAGTCCCCAAGCGTTCATCACCTGCAAAGGCATGACGTTGTCTGAGGCTCCTGAATCAATGATACGATTGCTCAACTTATAGCCTCCTATCTACATAGAGATATAGAAGGGTTTTGGCTTTTCTCCTACCAGAATGGAAGATTCCAGCAATGTAGGTTGTACGACAGTCTCTTTCTTGACATACCTAACAATTCTATCTAGCTAATCTGGATGGTCCTGAAGATACTCCAGCTGAGAAATCTGCACCTTTGTCTTCATCATGGAATCCACTATATCAAAATTTGTCGAAGATGAATTTTGAGCAGCCTAGACATTTTCATGTGATGGCTTAGCATTGGAGGTGGAAGCCACTTCCTTCTCTTTTTCTTTTGGTCTTTGTCTATCCTCTCCTTCCTTCTATGCTTTAAAATGTTGAGTACGTGTAAACACAGGAGTTGAAAGATTTTCATGATTCACTGCAAGAGAATATTGACGAAAATTGTCTTGTTCTTCCTTCATTATAACGGGTTCGTTCTGGAAGTATCCCGTAGTAGAGTCGCCATCGAAGTTGTCTATCTATGGTAAGACAACATTCGCACTTGGGGAAGGAACAATGTTTGAGATGGGTACAACATCAGTATATCCCATGATTTGATTCATTCTTAAATTTTCAGGACATGTGGCTCTAGTATGCGCATCTATCTCATGAAAGGAACAAAACACTACATTTTGTGTAGCATCAATTGCTTGTCTTGGTGGTGGTGCTGGCAACCTGGGCCTGTAGTTATTGAAAGGCAGAAAATTGTTTCTCTTAGGCTGATATGGTTGCTGAGGTTGGTATTGTTGCTGTGGTTGGTATTGTTGTTGTGGTGACTGATATGACTGTTGCGCAGGTTGTCCCTAAGTAGGCAACTGACTCTTCATGATAGTCACTTCATTTGCTACCTTATGTAGCAGTGGATTCACAGAACTCTAAACAAGAGCCCTGATTGAATCCGTTTTCATCTTGCCAGGGGTAATCATGTCATCCTCTAACTTGATGGCATTTTCTTGTGCATTGGATAATTCTGTTTCATTAGCCTATCTCAAAAAGAAGGCTATCTCAGAAGGAAGAACGTTAATGAAACTACTCAACAGAATTTACGGAGATGGATTGAGAGTATGAGAAAGGCGTGTAACCAGGTGATTAAACCTTGCCAGAAACTCCCTCATTGGTTCATTGTTTTCCATCTTTGAATTTGAGAGTTGGGAGAACAACCTATGTCCGTCTTCGGCAGGCTTGAATCTTGCCAAGAAATTCTCGCTCATAGTTGCCCAACTTGTAGTAATGCCTGGTTCTAGATGATTGAACCAGTCAGCAGCATTTCCCACGAGAGTCTCAATGAAGAGACGCACAACAACATCTTCATGTGATACATGCAAAATGGCACAAGTTGTTGTGAATGCAAAGATGTGTTCACCAGGATGTTGAGTTTCGTCACTGTGGAATCGAGGAAAGTGCTTCCTTGACCCCTTTGGTAAATCATGATGTGCTTGCAGGGCCAAAGGTCAAATGTTATTACCCCAAGGCAATGGTGGTGGTCGCCTTTGATTTGGATCATTGAGATTGTTGTTATTTGCATCACCCATTGCTCTAGGCTGGATTACTGGTTCTTGTAAATCTTCGTGCTTGACTTCAAGACCTATCTAAATTTCTTCAACTATGTTGGATGCTTCTCCAACTTCCGCAGAATCAAGATCTTGAAAGAAAGGATCCCTAGCACCGCCTTTTCCCTTTCTTTAATAAACCCTGTGAGCCAGGATTGTCTATTGCCACGCGGGAGGTGGTAATACTGGTCTTCCTGTTGCAAGATCTGCTTTGTGTTCTTCTTCGTCAAGGATAGCAGCCGCATTTCTCCACTGATCAGGACTTTCCTTTTGCACAAATATGAAACTCCTTATGCTGCTAATGATGTCTATTTGCTCTCCTTCCACTCGTACAAGATTTGGTTGAATAACAGGTGGTGTAAGATTTGGTTGTTGAACTGGAGAAGAAGGACGCCAGAGAGTCATTCCCGTGACATAAGCCTAAGCTTGCTTGAAGTTTTATGCCTCGTGCCCCACGGTGGGTGCCAGAAAACTATTGCCGTTTCAATTCGCACCTCTGGAATATGATTTGCAAATGGACAGCTATGCACAGATAAATTGCTCTCCTATTGGAAGGGGGAGTTCCCTTTTTGTTTATGTTCGCTAAAAAGATAACTTAAATGAAACTTCACCTATCTTCTTTTTGATTCTCAGCTACGAGCACAAGTTTATAAAACTCTAAACGCTGCAGAAGAGGTGTTTTCCTTTTTTAAAACTTCTACTACAACTAAGCAAAGACTAACGATGCTTTCAATCTCCTGAGTAAATTCAGAGCGAAGGAAATTGAAAGTGAACAAAGAATGATTGTTAACACAAAAACTTAAGTAGTTTTCCTCCAGGTTTACACCACAAGACTGAAAGTACTTTAATGATTAAATCTGAAATGAAAGCTGCAAAAAGCTACACATCTGACGACGATAACTTGATGAATCGAGATAGAATATCAGAGCAAAATAGGCATGAGACATATATTCAATATCATAAAGTTTGCACAACTCTAGGACATAAATACTGTAGCAAAAGGTAAGCATACAGTAAGTGATCAAACACCAGAGAATAGATTACACAAAGTGAACAGACACTTGGAATATCAAGATTTGCAGGCTAGAATAGGCACAGCAAATTTGCTATCACAATTACCATTACAAACAATAGGCAAGGATGCCCTTATTTGTACTAAAATCAAAGGAGTAGGGAACCCTAAAATCTCCTTGATTAACCCTAACTTGCCAACTCGCAAGCTTTATTACTATTCTAAGACAAAGATACAATAAACAAATGCTTTAAAGCAAAGAAGATTCCATCTATCACAAGGTGATTTCTTTTCTAGATATAGAATGGATGAGCTTAGGATGAAAGCACATGCTTTTAAAACAAAAAGCATCTATTTTAAAGCTGCTTTATTTTGATATGCATCCTCATCAACATTCTAGCTTTTTGGTGATGTCATCCATTGATATTCTGGGAAACAATATCTTCTAAAAAATGAGTGACTGCATCTCTACTAGGAACACTGATACTCTCTAGAATGATATTTTGATTCTCTAACATTTCTTCACCATTGGCAACCATCTAAAGAAATTCATGAACTTCACCCGCAGTCTTATTGAACTTTAGTGTCATTGCGGCCAAACGACTCATCTTGCCGGTATTGATATCATCATTAAAATTGCTGCGAACGAGAGTCTGGAACTCTGCTTGCACCTCCTTGAGATCATACAGGGTACCATGTTCTTTCTCATATGAACATGGAATCTGAGAGATGAAGGATATGATGAACTTGAGGATGTTGACTACCTTCTCTTTCCATTCTATCAACTCTAAAATCATACTGTCATAAGTTTTTACTATGAAAAGATATTGCGCTTTCCAAGTAGAAGTTGTCTTCTTATCTTCAGCTGAATCAACAGTATCAAATGTAATTTTCAAGTCGGAGATGATGATCTCAAACACCAGTCTATTTTCTGCCATGGTCTGTTGCAATCCCTGGATGCCTTGGCGTAAATCATGAGCGTTGTACTTTAATTGATAAAGCTCTGAAAGTACAACTCTCCCTTTAGTCACAAATTCTTCCACCCAACTGTTCATGTGCCTCCCATAGAGGACCAACTTACTGAAATGTCATTGATCGGCTGGTGATTCAAGATTTGGTGGAAGAAGTAAATCAGCCTGTGAAGTGTCATGGAAAAGGTTGGAAATGTACAGCCGCAGCTGTCGAACTTCAGCTTTGAGAGCTGCCTTGTCTTCTCCATCTTTCAACACCCTTTCCTTCAAGCTATTCGCTGCAACCTCGAAGAGATTTACATCTGTATGGCAGGTACTTCTGCCAAGGTTTTCTTTGACAACCGTGAAGTCATCAACCTCGACATCATTAGCACTTCTATTTTCTGGCGGTGTTGCAGTTTCAAGAATTATTTCTCCATCCGCATTCTTCTCAATGCGAACCTGCTTCTTCAGCTGCTTGTCTGGTGTGTCTTGGTAGACACTTTTTAGCTCTATTAAATCTAGCTAATATGAGGGCTTTCTCCTCTTTCTCCCTAGAATGTTTTCAAGCCAGGATGAGTCATCCTCTCTTGGAAACTCGGTTCTAACCTCATCAACTCCTGATGAATCAATGTGTGCATCAAAGTTGCGAACCAACAAATCTGGCTCTGAATCTATGTGGATAGGAGAAGTGATCGACGAAGAAGGTGGAGAAACATGATCTGAAGGTGGCACTTCAACATGCGGCATTGCTTCAACAGGAACTTCTGATTCAACTGGTGGATGTTCCTATTGGACATAAGCTGGAGACTCATCCTTTTTCCTCTTTAACTTTGCCATTTTCGTTCCTTCTGGAAGAACACTCATAGCTTTTATCCTTCGTTTTGGCTTGGAAGTGGAAGGCTCTAATGGTTGCACAATTGGCGGCTCTGCTAATGGAATATCATCCTTTTGCTTAGTCTTCAAGAATATCAAACTGTTTTTAACCACTCGACTTTTTCTCTCCTCAATGGAAGTGCTCTCTTTTACTGACCAATTAACTGGTGGCAATGGTTGTTGCTCAATTTGGTCTCTAAAATATGTGGGAAGTAGAACTTCACCACTCTCTGTCAAACCCTCTATGTCTTTTGATAGGATATCAGACATCTGCTAAAGAGTAAACCTGCTGTAACTGCGTTCTCGTACTTCAAACTCATCAGCACAATTAGCCCAAAAATCTTCAACCACAAACTTGTGCGTATAATTTTGCCCAAGATATGACGCATAAACACCACGAGGATCATATGAAGATCTCCTATCGAAAAACTTAAGACCATATATGGATGATTCATTACTGATTGCCTTGGCATCTACTCCAGATCTGCATCTTTAAATACTCATCCAAAGTAGAAAATTGAAGGTTGTCTTACGTCTGCTACACAAAAATGTATGAACTTCATAGGCTTGCCTCAAAAATTCCATAAATGCAATTTCGTCTATAGGATATCGCGGCAACATGACTGGCTCTCCTGAGAAGCCATATACTCTGATGTAGGAAAAAGTAGGAAATTGGATAAACCAATCAGCCCATTCTGCCATTGCTATTCTAGCCTTTGCTGAAAACCGTATATGCAACTCATTGTCCCTATCTCACACTGCATGCATCAAGAATGCATCATTCACCCACCTGTAATGTCATTCATCTTGGGAAATTTCTAACTGCGGGAAATGATGATACACATGATGAGTACCCAGAGTTCCAACAACATTCAAACCTCTGAATTGACCCTGAAAAGCCAACAAATACACAAGGTATGAAATCATGTGGAATTCATGAGCCCTTTGAAAATCAATTATTTATTGGTGGAGACTATCACTGATGAGTGCCGACCAGTCATAGAATTCGGTTCCATCAACAATCTCGGGCATGATGTAAAACATCCAAGGTTAGAATTTGTTTGCTTCTGCTTGACCAGTGATCCGACTTAGCAAAGTAATAATTATGGCATGTTCCTCCTTGAATTCTCCACGTCCAACGTTCTTTGGCATGACATTCTGCTTCTCTTTTAACCATCTCTGACCAATCTTTTTCTGTATTTTTCTTTATCATTGTTCCAAACCCTCTTGCATTCTTCAAGTGAAACAGTTAAGTTTTCTCTCCAAATAGGTATTGTAGAACACTTCTCTATGTCATTTGGCCTCAGGCTGCAGAGCACACGTCCATCTCTTGACTAAATTTCTCTTGTGATCGAGTTGTAATGCGTCATGCAAGCAATTACAAACTCTATACTTTGCACCGTGATAGGAAAGGATGCCGCTGCAAGCAAACCGGAGTGTCCAAGATTCCTGATAGCATTATTTCCTGCATCCTCCAAAGAGTGTAAATTGATTACTGGAAGTATTTTATGCAAGTTTGTTTCACAAGTTCTTAGGTAATCGTGAACCAATGTCATTTTGTGCTTGATTTGTGTTGGAGAGTACTGCATATTGGAAGATTTGAAAATCAACTATGAACACGCCTATGTTAGGAAAAATATTGGACAAATGGCTGAAAATTATTTGCTGATTTTTAGAAAAAACAGAGTGTGAGCCAAAAAAGTTGGCACATGGGTTTTGTATACAATTCTGTTTCTAAGCAACCCAAATTGTCGAATTTTGAAAAAGTGGAGATCTTCTTGTAAAAGCAGGAAAAAAGCAATTTCCCCAAAAAAAAGCAAAAATCCAATCTTCAAGAGGATAATAATCTAGATGGACCCATCTCGACAAAAACTGAAAAAGCTCTGGTCGGATTTCTAAAAAATGATCCCCTCGAAACAAGGACCCTGAAAAAGCAAACCTCTCTTCTTCCTCAACCCGAAACTATGAAGAATGCTGAAAAAGCACTTGGTTTGGGTCTTCGAATCTTCGTTGAAAGAAAAAATAAAATCTTTCCTCTGCATGCAACCTGCAAAAGATAATAAAATAAAGAAGCCAAAAGCTTGTCTTTATAAATCCTTAGGGCGAAAAAGCAGCTTTATTTGTGTGAGAATAAAACTTCACCCTCATCCATGAAGAAAGCAACTTTAAAAGCATAAATCCAACTGGATGTCTTCGAATAGGAAGAATCCCTATTTTGTAGTTGCCTATGGCTTCATGTGCAAGATGACGAAAAATATCTTCTTTTGATGATGTCATCGAAAACGTGAGTTGAAAGAAGTGCTAACAAATTTTCTTCGTTTTCGACACTTCAACACTTTTTGACTTAAATATGGCCTATCTCTGACTTCAACAAGGCAGAAAAATGTCACTATTGACTGAAAAAGCTAACTGATCCTGACATTTTGGAGACCTATCAACTGAGATTCCATCCCCTACCTCCGACTGACGATCTGACATCATTTGACCAAGTTTGACCTCCTGAAAACTGCCAATGGGCGAAGATTGGGCACAAAACTGTCGGAAAACACTGTGAACATGAAAAATATTCTAACACTGCTCAAGTTGGGTGCCCCAAGTCACTTGGGGCACCTGGTTTCCCAACACTTAGCCATTTTTTCAATTCTTGCAACTTCTTCAATTTCTTGGTTCGTGTGCGCGTTTCGGTGGCGGAGGACCCCTGTTTGGCTCTCATTTTCTATCAACTGGGATGAAACTGAGTCTGATGATCTGGAAAATATGCAAGCCTGATGAAAACTAAGCTGATTGTACCTTTTGTTTGCCTCAAAAAATGTGCCAAACTGATTAACTCTGAACCAGACCGGGCTGGCGGAAGGAGATTCACGTTTTTCAAGAAAATCTTCAAAAATAAACTAACTCTGGAGAGTTTGGGCACCCCAAGCCACCTGGGGTGCCTGGTTTTCCAACACTTAGAAAATTTTCTTAAAAAATTCACTTTTTGTACCTTTTCTCGTTTTTCGTGCCCACAGCTCCTGTTCGATCTTTGATTTTGGTCGTTCTGACGACTGTCGAGGCGGCACGGAGGTGATCTGAGAAGTCTGAACATAGCTGTGATGAAATCCTAGCTTTGATTGACTTTTGACTAAGTTTGACCAAGATTGACCAACTGAAAAAGAGCTGATGGAAGCATTTTTGACATTTCTCAAAAAACGTGAAAAAAACTAACACAGGAAAGTTTGGTTGCCCCAAGCCACCTGGGGCGCCTAGTTTCACCAGACTTAGTCAAATTTATGATCTTCCAACATTTCATTCTACCTTGGATCCATCTTGCATCGTCGAGTCGACACTGTTCCTCGGTTCTGCGTCGTTGGAACAATGTTGGAAACTCGTTAATGAGCTCTGGCAGGTAAACTTTTCTCTGTTGATGACTTTCAAGCTCATGCTTTGCCTTCTGAAGAAGCAGAAATGACCCAGTAGAGAAAACTTGGTCGTTTGAAGATTCTATCTGAATCGTGTCGATTGTGAAGCAAAATTGACCAATGAGAATCGAGCGCGACACCTGATTTGTAGATTCTATTTTTAGAAACTTTCTATTTTTAGAAAGTTTTGCCAGTATCCATATCTCAAGAAACCCAGAAAACCTAACTCGACGTCTATTTTTAGAAATTTCTAAAAATAGAAACTTTGCTTTTTTGACGAAAAATTTTCTAGACTTTGTTTCAAAATGCCTTAATGAAGCAAAAATTTTGATTGGGTACAACAGGGATCAACATCGAAAAAGCCCTCATCGCTAAAGGCATGGTCAAAATCTTCAAAGAAAATAAAGATAATGCACCCCAACAACAATCAAATGATAACCCCAAATTTTGGAAAAAAAAAACAAAAATGTGGTCAATGATGGTGTGGTAGATTTCAAACATGTCCAAACACTGCAAACACCCCTTAATCTTTCATCAAAACCAAGCCAACCTCTGCCACAACAACAAAAACAATGACAACAACAAAACCAAAACCAACAACAATGACAACAAGAGCAGTCTCAACAAGATTACCTTCCAAGGCCTAAGTTCACTCCCTTGGGAGAGCCTCTAGAGTCGGTTCTACAGAAACTTGTACAAAATGGACTCGTCACATTACCAAATGCTCCCCCATATGGTGAACCTGCTTACAAATCCACATGCTACTAAGACAATGAATATTGTGAGTACCATAGGACTAAAGGACACCAAACCATATCAAGCACATGATCCAAAACTTTATTGATAGAGGTGAAATCAAATTTGATGCACCTCCTGTGATAGGTAAAAAATCAGGTTAATAAGATCAAGCATAGCCATGAAAACCTAACCCTACCATCATCAAAGAATCTAATCTAAACGAAATCAAAAGTAATGTAATTCAAGCACAACATCACCTAGATTGTGTGATTCCTTGTTTATGATGTGGATTGCTTCTTCAACAATGAACAATTATGAAGATAAAAGTTGCCATGATAGATGATAATGATAATAAGCTCAATGGATGCTATGGATGCTCAATATGCTCAAGATGATAATGTATACACTATATGAATGTTGGATAGGATGTAGTATGAAATGAGAGGGTGTTTATATAGAACTCAACCAAAGTCAATCAATGGTGGAGATTCGGTGGCTATGTGAATGGCTCAGATTAAAAGATAGGCATAGGTGAATGTGGAGATGACAAGTGGCGGAAAGATAGGGCTCATGTGTGCTTGTGTACATAAAAAGTACTACATATGAAAGATATTAAATAAAAGGATATAGTACCACTTATCTTTTTAAATGAAAGAAGCACACATGTCGGCTCATGAGATAAATAATAATAAGATAAATTAATTAAATAAATACAATTTATTTAATTAATTGGAAAGTGGGTTTATGAAAGGAATCTTCAATTAAATAAATAAGATTTATTTAATTAAAAATAGATAGAATGAAGATAATTAAATAATTGAAGATTGTTTAATTATAGTTTAGAAGAAATACAAGAAATAGCTAATGAATTAATTAAATAAATATAAATTTATTTAATTAATAGAAGAAATAGATATGTTAGGGATATTGCTCAAGTGTGTTAGACAAATGCAGATGTGATAATGCGATGTTTGAATGTTAATGATAATGAGTCAATTTTGGGTGTCTACATTTTGCCCCTCTTTGATACAATGTTCAATAGAGCATTGTGTCAAAGAAGATATGATATTTCGCTTGATAAACAAAATTATGCCCCCTCAAGAGGTAAGCCAGGCTAACCAGGAGGGCTGGGTTGGCTCGCGATAGAATGAAAAGCTAGGACACAAGGTTGACATAAAGAAAATAGGGTTGGGTGGGAATAAAATGGGATGATGCAGATGAAAATAGGCTTTGGCATAGAAGAATTAGGGTTTGGATAGAGCTATAAGTAGGCTTGGATAGGGCTCGCTTATAGGCTAAGGTGACGTGCATATGGAGTTTAGCTCGCATGTAGTCCAACAGTGATCGCATATGCAGAATAGATCGCTTATGAACAAGATAGAAACGCATATGGTAAAAGAGGTCGCTTTTGATCAACAGATAGGCGCATATGGAAAATTGAACCGCTTATGATAGATAGAAGCTAGGAGAACAATAAACGGTCAAATTTTGATAGCATTTAAGTAGCGCAAGGGACTGACATGATGAATGGAATGATGCAGGACATATTACCGCCTTTGCTATCACAGGAGCCACATCATAGGGATTTGCGATTGGTGTGATTACTGGATGCAGAGGAGCGGCTAGTGTTAGAGATCCTAGGATTAGAGCATGTGTCGAGATTGGAGCCGGTGCAAGCACATCGAGGACTGATGATGGCGATGGTAGAGCGAGCATAGTTCGTTCTTATTGCCGATAGGAGAGGCTAAGATCACGTTGGAGGATGTGTTTCAGATTCTATGGATTCTGATAGATGGAGACCAATTTGATTATGATCCTAATTTGGGTCTAGCTGCGTTCAGGAGATTATTCGAGACACCAAACATTGGAGTAGAGCGCTCAGAGATTCCAATGGTGAGGATGGAGGAGCTATGTGACAGATTGCAGCCAGTGGTAGTGGCTATCATCAGATGGCTAGTGGGAGATAGGCGAGCGAGAGGCTTTCCAGTAGGATGGGGGACAGTTATGGAGGGGATGTTCTTCTATGGAACAAGATATGCATGGGCGGAGTGTGTGCTGGGACAGCTCTATCATTACCTGGATGATTGCGCGTATATGTTTGGATCGAGTATGTCTACAGGAGTTATAGTTTTGCATGTATGGGCTTATGAGCGTATCCCAGTGACGAGACCAGAGGGATGGGTGGCGAGAGCTGCAGGAGAGCCTTATGTTAGGATGTATAGAGGAGCTCTGACATACCAACAGTGGCGAGGAGTGGTGTACTGGCAGAGGAGATTGGATGAGGTGGATAGCTTTGTATGGAGGCCATGGCCTGGATGTGAGAGATGAGAGGAGGAGGATGCGGAGCTTGTCTATGCTAGGCATGTGAGATATATTTTTGGATGCGGCATATATATTATAGAGCACTATTTGCCAGAGAGGGTTTCGAGACAGTTCGGGTTGCCACAGGCAATACCAGTTGGGGATGCCATTTTTGGGAGGACTAGACAGGAGATTTTTGATTGGGGGCTAGAGGTTGTGGTTGAGACTGCTTTGGCAGAGAGAGATGGGCTACAGCCAATTATATGGCAGTGGGGACAGGGTCGTGCAGATCTAGGGAAGCTACCAGACTATGATGCTTACTAGGCGACAGCTAGACCGACACGATTGACGTGGGTTGGAGAGATTGGAGAGATAGGAATGGAGAGACCAATTAGGAGGAGGTGATGACGGGCTCCACCAGCGCAAGTTGTTGTACCAGTAGTGCCAGGGATACATATGCAGGGACAGATGCCAGGACAGCCTCAGGGGCAGATATTGGTGGGTGATGATGTTGGGATTCAGCAGCTGTGGAGATGGATTAGAGAGGAGAGGAGATGGAGGTAGCGAGCTCAAATGAGGTTGAGGAGGGTGGAGATAGATAGACATCAGGCGGTGATTGGCTTGCGGCATGCGAGAGCTCAGGCTTAGACATATCAGGCTCAGTTACAGTTGAGAGCATAGGTTGGGGATGGACAAGATGATGGTGCACTGGCTAGAGTGACAGGAGAGAGGGATGCAGCGAGACAGGGTGAGTAAATGATGAGGTTAGAGCGTGGTACGGCCATGCAGCAGGTGTAGGCTATGACAGCAAAGAGAGATATGGCTGTGCAGCAGCTGTAGGGGATGACTGGTGAGTGAGATAGAGCAGTGACTGCACTAGGGACAGATGGGGCTACGATGTACTTGGCTACATAGTTAACACAGGTACAGGCAGAGTTGAGGAGAGTATAGGGTGAGGCTGAGTACTACAAAGGCTTATATTATGGGGTTGTGCCAGCAAAGCAGAGGCAGCCTAGCTTCAGGAGCAGGTAAGGGGCTTCAAGTTCACGAAGGTCACGTGGATCTCGATCAGTAGCCTCAGTGATGGGGCCACTGAGAGATAGGGGGCCAGGTGCAGGACCCAGTGGTGGTGGTCAGGGTGAGGGAGCTGCCAGTAGTCACTAGGGCTACCTTGTTTTATATTGTATCATGATGAGGCCTTGAGCCGATTGTACATACATTCTTTATGGCCCAGCTTGTATATGGAGACACTTGTATATTGACACATGTATATATATATATGATGGCATATTGGTGATCTATATGATGTTGTAATGGATGCACTGTTGATATTATGATGGTTATGCATGTTGTATTTGTATGTTCATGGACTATGTATGGATGTTTATGCAAATGCTATGTATAGAAATGGTATGATAGTGCACATATGTAAATGGTTCTGATATGAATGGAATTATGCATATAGATAGATGGTAATGAGATGATATATGATGGACTTATGTATGTCTAAGACACTTGTTCTACAAAAGACGAGATGTGGACGAAAGACGATGGAAAGGATTGATCGTGGTTGAAGGCTATATAGGCAAATAATAGGATGAATAGATGATGTGATGGGCAACTTTTTAAGTAATTGCTCAAAAATGAAAAAGAAATGCAATCCTTATGTTTGATATAGCATGTGGATGTTATGCACCAGGGTATAGAAGACCAACGTGTCGAGATATCCAATGTGGAACTAGCATGCTACAATCTTGTCTGAACACATGAGGTCAAGATGTTGAGCCAACATGCACAAGATATGAATAACAGCTAGTGTTGTGAGATGGACTTTGACGGTACAAGCAATGGTTTGAGCTTATCTCCACTACACATAATGATAGCTTGTTGGTTATATGTATGGAGTTAGTCTTGACATAGAATAGTCTCAAGTGCATAAGAGACTGTTTAGCTTCTCAGATGCTAGAGATATTGATATGTAAGATGCTAATCCCAACACGTACAAGATACCAATACGCATAGGAAGAGAATAAGATCATTCTGCAAACACGGCATACGAAAGCAATATGATTATGCCTCATTCCTTACTTCATCGCAACATACCAAGATATAGATAGATCAAGGCAGTCTTGATTAGGCATAGAAAAGGGACAAAAGATAAATCAAAAGACAAAACAAAAGATAGTGTCATCACGTTCTCTTGCCAAATTTAGGTGCTCTTAGATGGATTTAAGCTGGCACCTTGTTGAGAGGAAAGTTGCATCCTATTAAAGGATAAAAGATGTTGATTTACTGCTATAGCAAATGTTGGCTTAAGGCATGTGGACAAATAGCTTTTGGCTTATTCTTGATTGGTTGAAGTGCTTGAGCTTTCAATATACTCATAATTTGCTTCCTGCTTGAGCTGATCAAAGAGTAGAAGATGGAAAATGATGAAGAAGATGGGAAGATGGGATGGATCATCTGTGCTTGAGTACTGGAAACTTCCTTCGTATTCCAGACTGCCTACATACCCTGTATCCACGGGATCAAAGCACATTTACGATGAAGATGAGACATGATGAATACGTAGTTCTGGGTTTTATTGATGATATAAGTGATGAAAGATAGAATAATGTGTCATGAAAGATTGGAGGATGATTAGAAGAAAGATGAAAGATGGATGATGAAAAGAAGGGCCTATCGTCTTAGCCTGAATCAGAGTGCTTCCTTCGCATCTCAGATTGCCTACATACCCTGTATCCACGGGATCAAGGCTTTAACGATAGAGCTGGGATGTAGTTCTTGCTTATTACGTGGGTGAGGTGATGTTGAAAGACTGACGTGATTGCTTGAGTGTTTGCGTTGGTGATGTCTTGCAATTTTCAGACATCAGATGAGCGCGAATTGATTGGAAAGATATGAAGCCTAGTTGCAAAATGTTTTGCCACATTTGTTGTTGGATGAACGCTATGGTTAAAGTTGAAAGTTTGTTGTGTTATGAGCTAAAGATGTTTGATGTGTTATGAGCTAGAGATAGTGGTACCCACTTCCAAACAAGACTCAACAAGATGCCCCCAGTGCGGGAGGAGGTTTATTATGAAGGAGCGACGATGGAGAAGGTGTGCAATCAAGATGTTAAGGTGCCAAAGATATATTTATCACAACAATGTCTCAAGTATGATAACTAGCATTGACAGAGGTGAAGGTGGAAAAGTCTATTTATTGCGATGATATGTGGAGTATGATATGGACTATGTTGGATAGGGTGGCGAAGTATGGTAGAACGAGTGATGATCATACAAACCAAGCAGATGATGGAAGCTGATCACTACACATAGCGCATGTTTGCCAGGTTTTCACAATGGTACTTATCCAGGGCACCTGTTTACCGAGTTTTCACCAAAGGACGGATTATTTATCTTAGACTATTATTTTTTTGTTATCCAAAGAGCCACAAAGTGGTTTTCACTATTGGATGGACTTTTTTTTTTTTTTTTGAGATAGCTAGGATTTAAGGATAAAACTTCTTGAGATGAACGCTGTTGACTGGTTCATCCAAGGGAATGCCTTCAGGTGTTGAGAGAGTGTATGCACATGATCCATAAACTGTTGCGATGATGAAAGGACCAAGCCAATTTGGTTCAATCTTGCCTTGTTTCTCACGGTGTTGCTGATTCTTTTAATTTTCTTTAAGGACAAGATCTCCAACTTGAAATTAGCGTTCTCTAATTTTTTTGTTGTAGCTGCAGTGTAGACGGTTCTGATAGACGTGGAGATGGTTGAGTGTTGTAAGACGTCGTTCATCTAGAAGCTCAAGATCATGGAGTCTGGATACTCGATATTCTTCCTCTGAAATGGTATGTTGTAAGGATACTCACAGTGAGAGGATCTCAACCTCAATAGGTAAAATAGCTTCAGTGCCATACACAAGAGCATAAGGTGTGGCTCCAGTGGGAGTTATGATACTTGTTTTATATGCCCATAATGCAGGATGGAGTTGTAGATGCCAATCCCGACCAACTTCATTGACTGTCTTTTTGAGAATTTTGATAATTGTTTTATTAGAAGCTTCAGCTTGGCCATTGCTCTAAGGATAATATAGAGTAGAGAATCGATATTGGATATGAAACTTGTTGCAAAGATCTTTGACTTCTTGATTCTTGAAGGGACGACCATTGTCTGTGACAATAGCTTGAGGAACTCCATAACGGCAAATGATATAGTGTAGAATAAACTTAGATATTTGCTTGCCTGTGATATAAGTCATTGGTATGGCTTCCACCCACTTTGTGAAATATTCAGTGGCGGTGATAATAAACTTATGACCATTTGATGAAGTAGGATGGATTTTGCCTATGAGATCAAGTCCCCACTGCGAAAAAGGCCATGGAGTAGTGATAGGCTGAAGCTCATGTGCTGGTGCATGTATTAAATCTCCATGTTTCTGACATTGTAGACATCTCTTTGCAAATTGATGTGCATCTTTTTCCATGGTTGGCCAATAGTATCTTGCTTGTAGAAGTTTCTTAACAAGGCCAGGGCCAGCGGAATGCGAGCCGTAGACACCTTCATGTACATCACGTAAGGCCACTTTTGCTTCCTCAGAATCAAGACACCTAAGAAGGATACCATCGAGACTCTAGCAATAGAGGGTGTCTCCTAGGATAGTATAGCGAGAGGCTCGGCGGATAAAGGTTTTGTGTTGGTTATTAGATAGTTGAAGTGGAAAGGTTTGATTATGGAGATACTCGTATAAATCCTCGTACCACTGCGAATTGTGACCAACAATGTCACATATAAGCTTGGACTGCAGAACTTCAAATGTTGGAATCAAAAGTTGTTTGACCAAAAACTCACATTTATGTGTATTAGATGGCATGTCTAGGAGAGACCCAATCATAGCCATAACATCTGCTACTCTGTTCTGTAATCTCGAGATTTGTTCAAAAGTGATATTGTCAAAGTACCTTTTAAAATCATCAACCATTAGCTTGTATGGAAGAGCTTCTCATCTTTTGTTTGATATTCATCTAAGACCTGTTTGATAACCAGCTGAGAATCACCAAAGACTTGTAACTATTTTATAGCCCATTGTACTACCATGCGCAATCCTGTGATTAAAACTTCATACTCTGCTATGTTATTGGTACATGGAAATGCAATTCTGTATGACTTAGGTATACAATCTCCTTGAGGGGTAACAAACAAGATGCCTACTCCTGATCCATGTTGTGTATATGATCCATCAAAATATAGCTGCCACCATGTTGGAGAAGTTAAATTGAACAATCCTTCATCAGGGAATTCTGGATATATTGGATGGATATCTGTGATGGGTACTGCAGCTAATTGATCAGCGATGACTTGTCTTTTGATGGCTTTTCGATCCACATATTGTATGTCAAATTCACTTAAGATCATGACCCATTTTGCTAATCTTCCCGTGAGAATTGCTTTAGAAAGAAGATATTTGAGTGGATCAACATTTGATATGAGCTTGGTTGTTTGGTTCTGCATATAGTGTTGCAACTTTTGGGAAGCAAACACTAATGCTAAACATGCTTTTTCCATAGATGAATAATTGAGTTCATATCCCACAAGAGTTATGTTGATGTAATAGATGTCTTGTTCTTTTCCTGAATCATCATGTTGAGCTAAAAGGGCACCCAATGCTACTGTTGTTGATGATGTGTAGAGCAATAATGGGGGGCTGAGTACAGGAGGTACTAACATAGGAGGTGTTGCCAGATATTCCTTTATTTTATCAAAAGCTTGTTGACACTTTTCATCCCACTTAAAAGGTTCACCCTTATGTAGAAGATGTTGAAAAAGATGACATTTATCTGCTAGTTGTGAGATAAATCTACGGATAGATTGTAACCTGCCTTGTAAACTATGAAGCTGCTTGAGATTTGTTGGCGAAGGCATTTCCATGATAGCTTTTACCTGAGCTGGGTCCACTTCTATTCCTCATCGAGACACAATGTATCCCAACAATTTTCTAGATGTTACACCAAATACACATTTCTTTGGGTTCAGTCTGACTTGATACTTTTCTAATCGATCAAAGATTTGTGCTAATACCTGTAGATGTCCTTCTCTTGTCTTATATTTTCCCAGGATGTCATCAACATAGTCTTCCATGATAGTATGAAAAAGGTCATGAAAGATAACTATCATGGCTCGTTGATAAGTAGCTCCAGCATTCTTGAGACCAAAAGGCATTACAACCCAGCAATATGTGCCCCATGGACAAATAAAAGATGTTTTATCTTGATCTTCCTCTGCTATTCTGATTTGATTATACCCTGAAAATCCATCCATCAAAGATAGCATTTCATGTCCGGTTGTAAGATCTACAATGTTGTCTATGCTTGGTAGTGGAAAGTCATCCTTAGGACATGCTTTATTAAGATCTCTAAAGTCTATGCAACAGTGAACTCGTCCATCAGGTTTTGCTACAGGCACCAAATTTGAAACCCACTCTGGATAATCAATAGGCTTTATGAACTTTGCTTCTAACAGTTTCTGAATCTCTGTCTTGACCAATAAAGCTACCTGTGGATGCATTTTGCGCAATTTTTGTTTGACAAGTTTTGCATTAGGAGATACTGCTAGATGATGTACCACAAGTGATGGATCTAAACCTGGCATGTCAGCATAAGTCCATGCAAAATTTATAGCTCTTCTAAGAAACAATGCTGTGAAGTTTCTTCTTTCTTGCTCTGATAGTGATGCTGCCAAAAAAGTGATCTTTGGATTCTGCTCTGTACCCAAGTTCATGGCTTGTGATTGTTCAACTAGCACTGTTGATTTCTCATGATAATCAGTGGCAACAGGAAGATCAAATCCCCCATCCTCAAGCGCCTTGGAGAGGTTTTTACCTTCGAATACGTCCTTTATTTTTACTTTTTCACAGTCAAGAGGCGCCTTTCAGTTTTCACCTAGTGACCTATTTTGTTTGATTTTGTTTATTTCACTTTTGCAACTGAAGGATTTGATACTTCCGCCAAAATATGCTAGTTTAGGTAAGTCTATCATGAAACCTGCTTTGTGATCACCCAATGGAATGCCTTGTCGCAAGCCCATGAATTCTGCAATAGCTTCATCATTTTCAAATGTATCTAATATCGGTGCCCCTTGTTGGTCCCAATCAACGAGGTTAGGATATACGAGTGAAAGGTTAATGGAGAAATTGTGATGGCTAGAGGAGGCTACGAAAATCATGAAAATGGAATGTTCTTGGAAAAGGTTGGTAATATGAAAGGGGGAGTCATCGATAGTATCTGAATTAGAAGTCTATCCTAACGAGGAAGGTCTAGCGTCAGTATCAGAAATACACTTAATGTCCTTGAGTTGCGGTACCTCCGGCTGATAACCAAGGCCTTGCTTATTAAACTTCTTAGACACAATTATAGGTTCAATAGGTCCTTGTTCCTGTGATCCCAATCCACCATGTCCTTTGTAGCCCATGTTTTTTTATGATACAGAACCCATTGTTGTATCTCTCTACTTCTAGTTGGACTTGGTCATTTTCATCAAAGAATATATAAGAGTCTATATCATCAATGTCTTCATCATCCAGGAATCCGCCTTTAAGGAATATGGCAGGTGGAGCTTTGATGACAGCGGGGGCTAAAGTTGGTTTGGATGTGGAAGGTTTACCATAGGATTTAGGAGATAATGGAAGGGTGCCTACACAACAAGATTCTTGCAGTGGGTATTCACCAGGGCCATGTTCGGTGTACTTGATATGAAGATTGGAAGGGGTTTTACTAGATGATGGCTTGAGTAGGTTGGATGGATCTATATAGGATGAAGACGGATATGCCTCAGTGTTGATAGGAATGTGGTTTGGACTTTGACATTTAGCTTGAAAGGCACGACAAAATTCAAATGGATTGGGATCAGCTCGGATAGTAACTTCAACACCGTTGTGGGGAAATTTGAGACATTGATGGTATGTGGAAGGAACTGCCTTGAGGGCATGTATCCATGGACGAGCAAGGATAATGTTATAAGGAAGATCAATATCAAGGACCTGATAACGGGTGTCTGTGGTGATCAGCCCAACTTGGATAGGCAAGAAAATAATTCCTTCAGTATCTCTCTCGGCATCATCATATGCTCTGATAGTAATAACCTTGGAGGTGTCAACATCTTTCTCAGAATATCCCAGTTGTTTTATCAATTTCAAAGAACATATATTAAGACCAACTCCACCATCTACCAAGATTCGTTTGATATGGCGTTGTTTAACAAACACTTCAATGTGGAGGGCTTCGTTGTGTAAAGGATGGATGGAGGGTTGAAGATCTTTGTCAGAAAAGGTTAAATGACAAGGCGCTGTAATGCTAGCGACCATAGATTGGAATTGTGAGATATCAATATCGTTGTGCACCGAAGATTCTTGTAGAGCTTTATCAAGGATAGCTTTATGAGCAGGGGATATGTAAAGCAACTCAAGAATGGATATGTGTGCGGGTGTTTTGCCAAGGTGATCCAAGATATTATAGTTAGGGAATGGTCAAGGAGGATGAACAGGTGCTCCTTGAATAGTAACTCAACCTCTTCGAGTAGTTACAGTGCAATCAGGTGCTTTACCTTGGATAGTAATGGTAGAAATGCGAGCATGGTCAATGCGGCCAATGGTAGACGATTCATAGGTATACTGAATGGCATTCCCAGCATGAGGTTTACTTGTTTTGTCATGAGATGGAAGTGGATCCTTGAAAGTCTCTAGATCATAGTTCGATGTTGATTGTTGTGCAGGTTGAGTTGTTCAAGGTGTAACTTTGATTAAACCTTGGTCGATGCAATCTTGGATGACATGTTTTAAGCGCATACAACCATTTGTTTTGTATCCTTTAACTCTATGGAAATTGCAATACTCATTTTTTTTGTACCAAGGAGCTTTGAAGAGCAGTTCACCATTGGGTGGTGCATCTGGTAAGATAATATCGCCTGCTTGGAGAAGCTTTTGAAAGATAACTTCCATAGGTTCCGCTAATGGTGTAAATTGTTGACACGGATTGGAAGTTTGGAGTTGCATTCATTGAAAAGGTTGCGTTGTTGTAGAAGAACCTTGGATGTTGATAGGAGCTTTCATATCTTAGATGTTCTTTGCATCTACAACACCATCATTGACAATATTCTTATTCTTATTCCAAAAGTGAGACTTATCGTTGGAGTTTTAAGGATAGTCTTTGTTATCGCGAAAGATCTTGATAGGTCCTTTAGCAATTAAAGCTCGTTCAATGATGGTTTCTCTGGAAACAAGTTCATCAAAGGTGCTAGCACTTTGCAATTGTAATTGGAATGATAGCTCGGGATGAAGATTTTGAACAAAGATATCGAGATGTTGTTTCTCAAGGATTTCCCATGATAGTTTGGTAGCCATATTACACCATCATTGAGTAAATGAAGAAAAGGCTTCGCCATTGCGTTGTTTATTGTTGACAAGATCGTTCATGTTTATCTCATGGTCAATGTTGAAAGTAAAGTGAGATCGAAACTTATTGGCTAACTCTGAAAAAGACTTAATTCCTGGAGGTAAATGAGAGAACCATTTAAGAGCTTGTCCTGCTAAGCTTCGAGGAAATAGTCTCAAAAGATATGTATCGTCATAAGCAACATCGAGACATGCCACAAAGAATGCTCTAAGATGGTCTTCCGGATTTCCTTTTCCTTTGTACTTGTCAAATTGTGGAATTTCAAAGTGTGGTGGAAAAGGTATCATATGAAGAGACTTGTCAAATGGATAAGCGCATATGTTGTCTAGAGACAATGTCTTCTTGCCTTGTACTACCGCTTGGTTAATCATTTGTTGAACATCCGCTGAAGATAATTGCTATGGGTGAAACATGGTATGGTGTATATTGAGGTTACTATTGTGGGATATATGAAGCCATGACCGTTTGTTGAGGTTGCGTACTTACAATATATGTCAAAGGATTGGGATGTGACACATATGTAGTTGAGGATTGCTGTCCTTGAGGCACAAGTGGTGGTTGGGTATATTGGGACGAATGGGCACCAAGATTTTGCATCACATGAGAAGTGGAAGATGGATTGACATTAGTTAATGGTTGGGAAGTTGGAGTTGGATTTGTGACATGGTAAGTGATGGAAGGATTGGTAGATGCGAAAGAAGGATGGACACTTGGGTTGGTATTTTGGACAACATGGGGATTGGTATGTGTCATGTGTTGGGTGACAATAGGCAAGCCTTGGGTAGCATAAGATGGATTGATGGTGTGTGAAGGATTGGAAGAGTATGACATAATGGATGTAATTTGCTCAACATAAGTGACCGTAAAGCTAGGATTAGCTTGAGAAATGATAGGAGGGTCACTCATATCAATAAGACTAACATTGGGATTATATGGTGTAGTGGAAGGATTAGTAGAGATGGTAGAAAGCGTATTAGTAGTTGGTATATGAGATATGGTAGATTGTGATGGTCGTGAAGCTTGGACTATTGGTGTTGTTGGTATAGTTTGAGAGGCTTGTACACTATGGGATATGGGGATAGCTTGTGATGTTTGGAGCGTTTGCGCTTGGGCCACACAGATAGCTTGTGTTACTTGAGGCATGGAAATGGTCATGATAGGAGGAGGAGTATGTTGAGGAACATGGAAAGGTGGAAGGTTCAAATTCTGTGACATGAGAGGGAGCACATTGGTTGGTATGATCAAAGGTTCTAAAGTGTGCTCCGAGCATGGTAGATTAAATGAAGTAACAATAGGCAATGAAAGAGATGTGGTAAAAGATGGAGCTTGTGATATGGTGGGGGATGGTGTAACTATAGTGGATAGTCCCTTTGCAACAATAGTGGGAGTGTTTGGATCATGCTCTCTAATAGCGGATATGTCAAAATCTTTTGGTAATTTAGAGCCCATGCAAGCAAGTTGCAAGAAGTAGTGATTAGGCTCAGATAAGACAAGTCTCTCAACTTGATCCCACACATGGGTGTCCTAAAATTCTAATAAGTCTTCTTGGGATTGTTCTTCAAAAGTCTCCAAAGCTGTTGGAGGTTGCACTTGTTGTGAGGATGATTCTCCAAGGGTATACCCATGAGGTATAAACATATGAGGAGGCATACCAGTCATGAATTGAGTTGCGTCCTTAAGAGGTGTCGATCTAAGTTGTTGCATCTCAGCTTGCAATTTGGCTTCCATTTCAGCTCTGTATTTGGCTTCCATTTCAACTCTATATTGACTCCTAGTTTGAGGCATGATGTTGATGTTGAAAACTAAAGTTTAGCTCGTCAAAGTTTTGAGACCTAAAAGATGATGGTTTGCTGATTGGTTGATTGGTTGGTTGGTTGGCTGATTGATTTGCTTAGTTGATGTGTTGTTTTGCTTGGTTTGCTTTGGTTTGTTGTTGGCTAGTTTTCCCTAGAGAATAGCTCACACACTCAAGGGAAAATTTGTTTGCTAAAGGTTGCTATGTTTCTGATGTTTGCTGAGGCTAAAGCCGATGTTTTGTTGATGAATCAAAACGATTGATTTGATGTTTGGTTTGCTGGTTTGGGATCTCAAAAAGATGAAAAGCTCATGAAATGCGATGGATTGGTAAGCTCAAAATAGGAGACAAAGTCTAGGTATCTGCTAATGATTAGGGACAAGTCTGAAAACTAATGCTGAAGCTGAGCAAGTTGGATTTGTGGCTAATTCAGCTGAGTCACTAAGATTTGCTGGTATTAGACCATAGGTGACAAGTGATAGCTCATATGCGACTTAGAGAATGCTAAAGGCGACTGGTAATAGCTTAAATATAGATTGGTTTAGGTTCTGAAGCAGGTTATAGTGTTAACCAGATGCGATCCAATTGTTCATAGGTGATAACTGTTAGCTCAAAAGTGATTTACTGTTGATTGGAAGCGATTCAGGTTAAGCTAAAGGTGAAAGACTGTTGTTTAAAGGCAACCTGATTCAAATCAGAGGTGGCTGACTACTGTTTAGATGCGAGCTGATTCAGACAAGAGGCGACTGACTGCTATTTAGATGCGACTCTATTTATGTAAAAAGTGATTAACTACTGTTCAAAGGTGATTCAGTTCAGGCAAAAAGTGAATAATTGTGGCTTAAAAGTGATTATGTTGTCTGTATGCAGGTAGTTTAGGCTTAAAAGTGACTGTGTCTGTCAGAGAAGATGTTTGATTTGTGATTTTTGACAAGAAAATAGTAATTGCAGTCACTCACACTCACAGCAATCACAAACTTGTACAACCTAGGCTAGGAAAGGATTGTATTTGTTGAATCCCTTGGCCGTGCTTATTCAAAGTGATAGCTTCAGGATCTTGGTAGCACCGGCTCCCCTCCACGGCACACACTTCTCACGCATACCAAGATTCAGGTTTCTTGTAAGGCCTGTCCCTCACCAAACCTTAGGCTTGTCTCTGCTATCTCTTATAAGAACCACATGAATCAAGGCCGCTTCAAAGGTCCCACCTTTTGCATCAACGAATAAAGGGATTTTGGCTACTACACAAAGTTGCTAATAAGGGCATCTGTTCGGGTGGCTATACATGCGGTAGCGCTACTCTCCGTTGTGGAGTCTCCTAGCCTTCAAGGGTTACGCCTTAGAGGGTCTTGGGGGAGGTTAGCTGTCGGTATAACGCAACAACACCCGTTGTTTGTGGCTTTCGACACAAACACTTTTCTTATATAGCAGCTCAAAAGGACTTGGCTTTAGCCCATTACCGCTTGGGTCGTATCCCTTCTCACACTAGGAATGCAGGCCCTCTAAAGATAATAACAAGTTCTCATACATCCAAGATCCATTTGATAGGCAAGGGGAGAGGATACTTTTATTATTAAATTTGGGTTACAATCAATCACATGCAAGCAATCAAAAAAGATAAATCAAGCACAAAGCAAGCAATGATTCATTTTAAGCACCAAGCCCAAATGTTCCTAATTTAGTGAAAAACCACAAGTCTTGGACCGATCAGAGCTGCAATAGATATGTTAGTAGTTTGATAACCTCCTTTTCTTGGACAAATTGATAAGATGCTACACAAATACCCTATTAGTAACCAAGAAAACAAACTGCAAATTATACAGACTGAAAGCGCACAGTTTACCGAAGGTAATTCACTGTCTGTCAAAAGCGATCTCCATCCTGTCAAAGGTGAACTACTACAGATCAAAAGCGATTTTAAAAATGCCAGATGCAAATTTTTGAAGTTCAAAAGTGATACAAAAAAGCATGAGGTGACTGGTTAAGGCTCATAAGCGACCTGGATCTGCAAAAGAGACAATATGCAACAAAAAGCCCTAATTCTGCAAAAAGTGATTCAATTATCTAAAAGCGGCCACTGTAAGATAAAAAATGATTAGGTTAAATGCAAAGGCGACCACTGTTAGTCTAAAAGCAATGTAGAATAAACAAAAAATGATCACTGTCTGCTTATAAGCGATCTAGGAATGGCTAAAGGCGGCAGATTTCAGTGCAGAAGTGACACAGGTATGCAGACAGCGATGGGTTTTTGCTCAAAAGTAGCTGGAACTTGTCGTAAGTGCTCAAAAAATTTGATCTTCATAAAAACAACTTCAAACAACAAAGTTAATCAAGGACTATATGAATATGCTCAAATGCTCAATATGCTCAGGATAATTCCTCAACCTCATCTGAGCTCGTTGCCTCCATCTCCTCTCCTCTCTAATCCACCTCCGCAGCTGTTGAATCCCAACATCATCGTCCACCAATATCTACCCCTGAGGTTGTGCAAGTATCTGAGGCTGTCCTGGCATCTATACCTGCATCTATATCCTTGGCATTGCTGGTACAATAGCCTGCGCTGGTGGAGCCCATTGTCGCCTCCTCCTAATTGGTCTCTCCATCCCTATCTCTCCAATCTCTCCAACTCGCGTCAACCATGTCAGTCTAGCTGTTACCCAGTAAGCATCATAGTCTGGTAGTGTCCTTGGATCTGCAGGACCCTGTCCCCATTGTCATACAACTGGCTGTAGCCCATCTCTCTCCACCAAAGCAATCTCAACCACAACCTTTGGCCCCTAATCAAAAACCTCCTGTCTAGTCCTCCCAAAAATGACATCCCCAACTGGTACTCCCTATGGTAACCTAAACTATCTCGAAACCCTCTCTGGCAAATAGTGCTTTATAATATATATGTCACATCCAAAAATATATCTCACCTGCCTAGCATAGACAAGCTCCGTATCCTCCTCCTCCCATCTCTCACATCCAAGCCATGGCCTCCATACAAAGCTATCCACTTCATCCAATCTCCTCCGCCAGTACACCACTCCTCGCCACTGTCGGTATGTCAAATCTCCTCTATACATCCTAGCATAAGGCTCTCCTGCAGCTCTTGCCACCCATCCCTCTGGTCTCGTCACTGGGATATGCTCATAAGCCCATACATGCAAAAATGTAACTCCTGTAGACATACTCGCTCCAAACATATATGCGCAATCATGCAGGTAATGATAGAGTTGTCCCAGCACACACTCCACCCATGCATATCTCGTGCCATAGGAGAACATCCCCTCCATAACTGTCCCCCATCCTACTGGAAAGCCTCTCGCTCACCTATCTCCCACTAGCCATCTGATGATAGCCACTACCACTCGCTGTAATCTATCATATAGCTCCTCCATCCTCACCATCAGAATCTCTGAGCCCTCTACTCCAATGTCTGGTGTCCCGAATAATCTCCTGAACGCAGCTGGACCCAAATCAAGATCATAATCAACTCGGTCTCCATCTATCGAAATCCGCAGAATCTGAAACACATCCTCCAACGTGATCGTAGCCTCTCCTATCGGTAATAAGAACAAACTATGCTCGCTCATGCATCGCTCCACCATCGCCGTCATCAGTCCTTAATGTGCCTACACTGGCTCCAATCTCAACACATGCTCTAATCTGAGGATTTATAACACTAGCCACTCCTTTGCATCCAGTAATCGCACCAATCGCAAATCCCTAGGATGTGGCTCCCGTGATAACAAAGGTGGTAGTATGTCCTGCATCATTCCATTCATCATGTCAGTCCCTTGCGCTACTTAAATGCTATCAAAATTTGACCGTTTATTGTTCTCCTAGCTTCTATCTACCATAAGCGGTTTAGTTTTCTATATGCACCTATCTATTGATCAAAAGCGACCTCTTTTACCATATGCATTTCTATCTTGTTCATAAGCGATCTATTCTGCATATGCAATCACTGTTGGACTACATGTGAGCTAAACTCCCTATACGCATCACCTTAGCCTATAAGCGAGCTATCTACCATATGCGAGCACTTTTTCTTTCTATGCGAGCTTCACCCCTGTATGCGCCTACTGTTTGCCCATAAGCAACTCGTTTCTATCTATATGTGCATTTAGCCTATATCTTTGCTAGCCGACTAGAAGCGACCAAGCCGCGCCTACAAGTGATCTAACCTACAATAAGCAACCTATCTTCCTACATAAGTGACCTGCACTGCCTATCTTAAGCCCTAGTCGCTTCTGGTGAAGTGTGTGCATTTATGATGCTTCTAGCCTATCAAAAACACGCTTTTAACAAAAGTTTCGATCCATACCGGTTCACTTGATCCCTCTGGTCTCCCATGTGTCCTCACTCGCTCAGCATGATGATCTCTATGTGGAATCACCATCCTGATAGCTCTCCAACTCTCATCGCACACCACCTCTAAGGAGCTCTAGATCTCTATACCTTTTCTGAGCACAAATGAGCCTATTTGCCATTGCCAAACCTACTTATAGCCCTATCCAAACCCTAATTCTTCTATGCCAAAGCCTATTTTCATCTGCATCATCCCATTTTGTTCCCACCCAACCCTGTTTTCTTCGTGTCAACCTTGCGTCCTAGCTTTTCATTCTATCACGAGCCAACCCAACCCTTCCTGGTTAACCTGGCTTACCTCTCAAGGGGGCATCACCTCCCAGTTACACTGGGGCATAACTTTGTTTATCAAGCGAAATATCATATCTTCTTTGACACAACGCTCTATCAAACATTGTATCAAAGAGGGGCAAAATGTAGACACCCAAAATTGACTCATTATCATTAACATTCAAACATCACATCATCACATCTGCATTTGTCTAACACACTTGAGCAATATCCCTAACATATCTATTTCTTCTATTAATTAAATAAATTTATATTTATTTAATTAATTCATTTGCTATTTCTTCTATTTCTTCTAAATTATAATTAAACAATCTTCAATTATTTAATTATCTTCATTCTATCTATTTTTAACTAAATAAATCTTATTTATTTAATTAAAGATTCCTTTCATAAACCCACTTTTCAATTAATTAAATAAATTGTATTTATTTAATTAATTTATCTTATTATTATTCATCTCATGAGTCGACATGTGTGCCTCTTTCATTTAAAAAGATAAGTGGTACTATATCCTTTTATTTAATATCTTTCATATGTAGTACTTTTTATGTACACAAGCACACATGAGCCCTATCTTCTCGCCACTTGTCATCTTCACATTCACCTATGCCTATCTTTCAATCTTAGCCATTCACATAGCCACCAAATCTCCACCGTTTTGATTTTGGTTGAGTTCTATATAAACACCCTCTCATTTCATACTACATCCTATCCAGCATTCATATAGCGTCTACATTATCATCTTGAGCATATTAAGCATTTGAGCATCCATTGAGCTTATTATCATTATCATCTATCATGGCAGCTTTTATCTTCATAATTGTTCATGGTTGAAGAAGCAATCCACATCATAAACAAGCCAAAATGTGATAGGTAAAAAATCAAGTTAATAAGATCAAGCATAGCCATGAAAATCTAACCCTACGATCATCAAAGAATCTAATCTAAATGAAATCAAAAGTAATGCAATTCAAGCATAACATCACCTAGATTGTATGATTCCTTGTTTATGATGTGGATTGCTTCTTCAACAATGAACAATTAAGAAGATAAAAGTTGTCATGATAGATGATAATGATAATAAGCTCAATGGATGCTATGGATGCTCAAATGCTCAATATGCTCAGGATGATAATGTAGACACTATATGAATGTTGGATAGGGTGGCAAAGTATGGTAGAACGAGTGATGATCAAACAAACCAAACAGACGATGGAAGTTGGTCACTACACATAGCCCCTGTTTGCCAGGTTTTCACTATGGTACTTATCCAAGGCACCTGTTTACCAAGTTTTCACCAGAGGATGGATTATTTATCTTAGACTATTATTTTTTTGTTATCCAAGGCGCCACAAAATGGTTTTCACTATTGGATGGATTTTTTTTTTTGAGATAGTTGGGATTTAAGGAGAAAACTTCTTGAGATGAATGTTGTTGACTAGTTCATCCAAGGGAATGCCTTCAGGTGTTGAGAGAGTGTATGCACCTGATCCATAAACTGTTGTGATGATGAAAGGACCAAGCCAATTTGGGTCAAACTTGCCCTGTTTCTCACGGTGTTGTTGATTCTTTTGATTTTCTTTAAGGACAAGATCTCCAACTTGAAATCAGCGTTCTCTGATTTTTTTGTTGTAGCTGCGGCTTAGACGGTTCTGATAGACTTGGAGATGGTTGAGTGCGGTAAGACACCATTCATCTAGAAGCTCAAGATCATGGAGTCTGGATACTCGATATTCTTCCTCTGAAATGGTATGTTGTAAGGATACTCGCAGTTAGGGGATCTCAACCTCAATAGGTAAAATAGCTTCAGTGCCATACATAAGAGCATAAGGTGTGGCTCCAGTGGGAGTTCTGATACTTGTTCTATATGCCCATAATGCAGGATGGAGTTGTAGATGCCAATCCTGACTAGCTTCATTGACCGTCTTTTTGAGAATTTTGATAATTGTTTTATTAGAAGCTTCAGCTTGGCCATTGCTCTGAGGATAATACGGAGTAGAGAATCGATGTTGGATATGAAACTTGTTGCAAAGATCTCTGACTTCTTGATTCTTGAAGGAATGACTTCTTGATGCTTAATATGCTATGGATACTCAAATGTTCAATATGCTCAGGATGATAATGTAGACGCTATATGAATGCTGGATAGGATGTAGTATGAAATGAGAGGGTGTTTATATAGAACTTAACCAAAATCAATCAACAGTGGAGATTCGGTGGCTATGTGAATGGCTAAGATTGAAAGATAGGCATAAGTGAATGTGAAAATGACAAGTGGCGGGAAGATAGGGCTCATGTGTGCTTCTGTACATAAAAAGTACTACATATGAAAGATATTAAATAAAAGGATATAGTACCACTTATCTTTTTAAATGAAAGAGGCACACATGTCAGCTCATGAGATAAATAATAATAAGATAAATTAATTAAATAAATACAATTTATTTAATTAATTGGAAAGTGGGTTTATGAAAGGAATCTTTAATTAAATAAATAAGATTTATTTAATTAAAAATAGATAGAATGAAGATAATTAAATAATTGAAGATTGTTTAATTATAGTTTAGAAGAAATAGAAGAAATAGCTAATAAATTAATTAAACAAATATAAATTTATTTAATTAATAGAAGAAATAGATATGTTAGGGATATTGCTCAAGTGTGTTAGACAAATGCAAATGTGATAATGCGATGTTTGAATGTTAATGATAATGAGTCAATTTTTGGTGTCTACACCTCCTAATCAAAACACAAACAATGATATCAACATGTACAAGGAGCCATTCCCTAATCGTGGTCAAGGTCCACATCCTAATAAAGGTAAAGCCGTTAACAAAGCTTCAACTTCCTATGACTCAATTGTGGGTCGTTTTGAAGAAAGTCATGTGTCTACCCTCACTATCAAAGGTAAATCAACGGATTGCATAGTTAAAACTCATTGTGGTTTTGTCACCCTTCATGGACCTACACAAAGTCTCCCAACTCAATCTAATTACAATCTTGTCAAAAATCTAGGGACTCAAATCCCTGCACAGATCTCTATTTTGGATCTTCTATGGTTGTCACCTGCATATAAAGTTGTGCTAGAAAAATCCCTACAAGAGTCTTCAGTTCCTAATGACATAGTGGTCATAAATTTCCAAGCTATAATAGGTAACATTGCCTCACCATACAATGTGGTCTTCTCTAAAAAGGACCTCCCATCCCATGATCCATGTCATAATGATGCCCTTCACATTGAAGTTTTCTTCCATAAACAAAAGATCAAACGCATACTTATAGATGGCGGTGCTGGTCTCAATATCTATTCTCTAAAGTTACTTAAACAATTGGGATACTTTGATGATCATGTCAACATTGATCAAAGCATTACAATCAAGGGGTATGATGATGCTGAACGTCGTTCAGAAGGTGTTATCCACTTGCCTATACAAGTAGGCCCCGTCATGCTTGAAACTAGGTTCCAAGTCCTCGACATTCAGCTACCTTATAACATTATCTTAGCATGCCCATGGATCCATGCCATGAAAGTTGTTCCCTTCACGTACCATCAGTCTCTCAAGTTCCCATTTAATGGTACAGAGATCACTATCCCAAGAGACCCTCATCCCTTTGAATTATGTTGTGTCTTACAAGGTAGTTATAAGAATTGCAACCAGGTGCTCAATAATGACAAAGCCCATGAATCCCCATTGTATGTCGATTCTGAAAATCTAAAAAAAGCCTCTAAAGTTGAACCCAATCCAAATCCTATTCCTGAAATCAAAGCTGACATCCGTGATATAGACTTTGGTGAACATGATATCTCTAAATCTTGTTGTGTAGGGCGGATGCCCTTATCCCCTAAATCCTATAGCCAATTGCCCATAGCCAAAGCAACTATTCCTCCCCCAGCATCCCTAACCCAGTTTAAAGAGGGAAAATTATTGGCAGAGGAAACTATTGAAGACATCTCATCTTGGTTCTACAAGGAGAAAGAACCAGTCACCATACTAGTCAAACAATATGGCAATGGCCTAAGAATTCTCAAAAACATGGGCTTAAAGGCAAAGGTGGCCTTGGGAAAAATAATAAAGGAGAAATAAAACCCATTGTTGTGCAAAAGAAGCTAGACAAAAAGGGGTTAGGTTACGGTAGGAAGGTACCACGCGCCCTGGACATCGAGGGTATTCTCGACAAGGTGGCACAAAATTCTCTCATAGATTCGACGTCTAAAGAGGATATCATCAATGACTCTTCCCTCCATATGACTGGCTTATTCACGAAATCCTCCATATTCATGCTATCATCTGTATCCTTCACATCAAATACAAACACCCAAAGTGTAACACTTGTCTACCTTGAACTTATCAATTGGGACCAACAAGGGACCCCCATTCTAGATGTATTTTAGAATGACAAAGCTATTGTAGAGTTCATGGGACTCTGGTATGGTATCCCTCTTGGTCATTACAAAGATGGTTTTGTAATGGAACTAGAACAAACTAGTTATTTTGGTGAGAATGCCAAATCCTCCAGTCGCAAAAATAAAAATAAAGAAAGATCTCTAGGTGAAAACCACACCATAGAACCTCTCGATCACAAAACAATAAAAACAAAGGATGTATCCAAAGGTGAAAACCAAATTGTGGCATATGAGGATGGAGGATTTGACCTTCCCCTACCATGTAAGTATCAAGAGAAATCATCTCTCCTAGTGGAAGATTCTCCAGAGATAAATCTAGGCACATAGCAACATTCTAAGACAACATTCCTAGTAGCATCACTATCAAAACAAGAGCACAAGAATCTTACCAACTTCTTCTTGCAGCAAACCATCAACTTTGCATGGACCTATGTTGATATGCTAGGGTTAGACCCTTCGCTAGTAGTTCACTATCTCACGGTTAATCCAAAAGCTAAACCAATCAAGCAAAAACTAAGAAAGATGCATCCACAGATTGCTCTCTTGGTGAAAGTGGAAATACAGAAGTTGTTAGATGCAAAGTTTATCAAGCCTATTGATTATCCAGAATGGGTCTCAAACATTGTATCTATGGTTAAACTGAATGGGGGCATCCGCATGTGTTCCGACTTTAGATATCTTAACAAAGCATGTCCTAAAGACGACTTTCCATTACCAAACATTGATCTCATAGTGGATTTGACCGCTGGTCATGAAATGCTTTCTCTAATGGATGGATTTTCTGGCTATAATCAGATTATGATAGCAGAAGAAGATCAACATAAAATAGCCTTTACTTGTCCTTGGGATACCTATTGTTGGTGTGTCATGCCATTTGGTCTAAAGAATGTAGGGGTAACCTATCAAAGAGCAATGATAGTGATATTCCATGATCTCTTTCATCACATCATGGAGGACTATGTGGATGATATACTAGAAAAATATTCTATGGTAGATCACATACAGGTTCTAGGATAAATCTTTGACAGACTCAAAAAATATCAAGTAAGATTCGATCCAAAGAAGTGTGTCTTTGGGGTAACCTCAGGGAAACTATTGGGATACATTGTATCTCGCAGAGGCATTGAAGTAGATCCAACGAAAGTCAAGGCTATAGTGGAGATGCCTCGACCAAAGAATATGAAAGCATTTAGAAGTCTTCAAGGAAGGTTACAATCCATTAGGCACTTTATCTCACAACTAGCAAATAAATGTCAACCATTTCAACACTTTCTCTGAAAGGATATCTCATTTCAATGGGATGATAAATGTCAAGTAGCATTTGACCAGCTCAAGGAATATCTAGCTACACCTGTCTTGGTACCACCAGTCACCAATAGGCCTTTGATCTTGTACATCTCAACTACAACTATCACCCTAGGGGCTCTTCTAGCACAATATGATGAGTTAGGGAAAGAGCATGCAATCTATTATATCAGTCCAACCTTGGTGGGTTATGATCTCAATTATTCACCTATAGAAAGAGCTTGTTTAGCCTTAGTGTTCGCTTCCCAAAAGTTGCAACATTATATGCTAAACCAACACACAAATCTAATATCCAAAATTGATCCACTGAAGTATCTCCTAGCAAAAGAAGCTCTCACAAGCAGACTAGCTAAATGGGTCATGATCCTTAGTGAGTTTGACATTGAATATGTGGACCATAAAGCAATCAAGGGGCAAGCCCTAGCAGATCAACTAGCAGAAGCACCAATGACAGATGTACATCCTATGGTATCTAACTTTCTAGATGAGAATCTCTTCACTCTTTCTGCCTCAATAATGTGGAAGTTGTATTTTGATGGCTCCTACACACAGCATGGATCAGGGGCTGGCATCTTGTTTATCACACCTCAAAATGACTATATCCCAAAGTCATATCGGCTTGCATTTCCTTACACTAACAACATAGATGAGTATGAAGCACTCCTCATAGGTCTCAATAAAGAAGTTCAATGGGGCATCAAAGTGTAGAGGAAAACTAATGTGTTGTAGACTTAACTAATTCAGGGGAAACCTATCTGAACATTCCACTCTATCACTATGCATTCCTACATTGAATTATCAACCAAGGAGTGTAAGCTTATGATGGTACTTGCAAAGCATATGCCTTTAGGGCTCATATGGTTCCTAAATCATTCTATCTTAACTTTAAACAAACAAATCTACCTTGCTGGAATTGATAGAATTACAAAACAATGAAAACAACTATAAATCCTAGTTGCTACGGGTACCTACAGCAAGGTCTGTAGATAACTATTACAACAGGGAAACTGTAGAATTAACTTAATGAATTGACAAGAATGAAATGACTAACTGCTAACCTCTGGAGGATTTGTAAACACACTAAGATGCATTTGTTCATGAACTATATCTATTTGATCAAAACATAATACTAACTTGATTTCAAATTATGATTAACAGAAAACTAATAAACCAACATTAACTAAAATGAAATAAACAAGGAGAGAATCAATACCTTGAGTGGCCTTCTCAAGAGACTGTCTTCCTTAACTGAAACCAAATCTAATCCATATTCTATGTATCTTTGTAACACATATCGAAGCTTAACTTATTCCATGCACATAATCAACTCATATCAAATTGTTCAACAATGAAATCTTTTCTGTCATATCCAGATTGTATTCCATAAATGTAACATGCTTGAGTCTTTACACATAGAAAAGGAAATGATAACTAAACACTCAAAAACTTGACTCTACTACCTTATATATCTCATCTTCCCCTTACTATACAAAAATGGAGAGAGAGCCTTATTTATTAATTAACTGACTCTGATCATTTACCGCGACTAGATACTAGGTCGTGGAGTCAAGATCACATTCTTATTCTAACTGACTATAAGAAGAAGAAATCAAATCAAATTAGAAGTCTAATGCATGACCAACGTCCATAATCATATTTGAAACAAATCCACTCCTTCACTTATTACTATCCATGATGCTCCATAATTGTCTTCAGCTGTCTCTGCATTCTTAGCGTTAAAACTCACACTTCTATTAACTCCTTTGTCTGAAACCTGCTACAAATACTCAATCTCATCGTGACACATCCAATTCTGCACATAGAATTAGTTCCCAAAGCATATACCACAAGCATTCTCCACGACTAACCATAAAAACATCTCATTTATACTTTTATACATATCTATATCTAATTCATTCATTAGATAATATGATCATCACATTCCATATTAATATTATAAGTTCAGGTCTTAGAAATATAAAGAAGGTCAACATGTCATAGTGCAAACATGGATAAATGTCTTAAAGGATGCTATGAAAGAAGTCTTTGAAGTATAAAAAGTAGCATAAAAGAGACTAATTCTGCAGCCCATCATTCCCCCCAACTAACCTTTTGCTTGCCCTCAAGAAAAATTACTCAAACAGATACCTAGGAGAATGAATTATAATGTAAAACTATTTTCCTCAAGTCCATAATTACCCTAATACCCTCACCCTATTTCAAATAGAACCCATTGTAGCATGAAAGCCTTTGTAGTCTGATAGTTTCTGCAGTCTTGCATTCCTCTCCCTTTTCTCCTATCCAGTATGGAACTGGATATAAGAGTAGAGGTGGATGGCAGGTAAGAGGCAACCATGCCACACCTTTATTCTCTAAAATTTGAATGTACCTGTGTAATCTTTCAGACATGTTCATAAAGTTATGTAAGGAATGAGGTTCTTTCCATTGAAGAGTAGGTGTCAAACTGATCCATCTGCTTTGCACATATCTAACACAACCTTGTAACATGGACCCCATCATTCTATGTATCCTTCTGTGATCCCTTATTCTTAAGTCCATAATGATTTTGCCTGGGCCCTTATGAGAGAGAAGTCTGGACCATTTTGTAAGGATATCTTCAGGGTTAAGTGCCTCTTTTCTGATTGGTAGTGATACCTTCTTCTCATATTCTTCATACCTATCCATTAATTCTCCTCTCAACTTTTCATTATTTAGGTATGATACTACTGCTCTCAGCTGTAAATCTCCAACATTTATGGAGGGATTCCATTATGTATCTTCCTCCATCAGGTAGTTGTGCAAATAGAACTCACATAGCTGATCTTGTTGTTCTAGACTAACCTCTTGAAAATAACTGAAGAAATTATTTCTAGACTGTAGAGCTGGTTGGTCACTAACAAATCTATTGAATTCAAAACTAAGAAATTTCTCCTTTAAAAATAATGCATAAACCCTTGAAGGTGGTTTGCATTCAATGATTTCTATGGCCCTATCAATTATGTCTGCCATCTTTGCCTCTAATTTCTTAATTTCAAGATTCTGGTTCTCAATTATTTCATTAAAATTTTTCCTTTCTTTATCCCAATTCTCTGTCTTGTTTTGACCTACTAGTGACTTTCAACAACTCAAAACCCAATGAAACAGTAGTATGGTATGTTGGAGTTCTTACCTTAGGAAGTGATGGAGGGGGTTCCTTCTCCTCATCTGAGTTGTTCTTGCTAACAGCCAATTGTGCTAACAAGTCCAATTTAGACCCTTGATTCTGTGTCTGAATCCTCTCCTCTAATTCCTGTATCCTCTTTTCTTTTTCTATCTCCTTCTCTTCATACCTCTTTACCTGATCCTCCATGGTTTTGATTCTATTCAATGCCTCCTGAAGTTCTTTATGGAGGTGTCTTTCTTCTAACAATTCATTTCTTTGCTCAAAATTGACATCACCACTATCATTGTTATCAGAAGCATTAAAAATTTCTTTAACAGGGCTACTAGGGGTTGCATTTCTCATCTTTTTGGCAATAAATGGGTCTTCAAGTCAGATTCAGAAGAAGAAACATACCTTTTCTTCTTTGAAGAAACATTCACATCATCCTTATTTGCAAAGATATCATCTTCAAGTATATCAATAGGAACATTCCCAGGAGCATTTCCTCTTTCCTCAGAATCTTGTCCCTGCTCAACAATCTTTTCTTCAATGGTCTATTTCCTTAATCTGCCTGATCTCCTCGAGGTAGCGGTTTCTTGTTCAACAACCCTTTTATCTACTTTTTACCTTTCCCCTTTTGTTTCTCCTTTGCTTCCCCTGCATTGACATTTTTCTCTTTCTTTTTCCTTTTTGTCTTTTCTATGTTGATATCCTTTCCTGTCTTCTTCTTCTTTCCTTTCTTGCTTACAAGTTTTGGGGTCATATGTTCAGGAGGAGAGAATCAAGGTTCCCCTATTTCTTCGGGTCTATTTTCAGAGAGATTTTCCTCCTTTGACTCTTCATGAACAGGTTCATATTTAGGTTCATCATTGTATGGGGGTTCTTCTTCCTCCTCATGAGGTTGCTCCAACAAAGTGGAAATATCAACACAATCCTTAAAGACCCCGCAATCAATTTGTGGGTATTGTATCTGCAAACTCCTCTTAACCAGTAGTGCAATTAGACAATGATGAGACACCGAAGTATATGCTGGCTTCTTTTGGTATTCTAAAGCCATTCTCTTTAGGAAGTTGTAGAGGTAGTTCAAAACATTCACCAATTTCTCATGACGAAGATGGTTTAACAATTTAAAGTGCACAATGTATAGCATATTATACCTCCCATGACAAGTGAAATACTTGATAATGTAGGTAGCACATTTGCCCTAGAAAAATGGCAGAGATAGGTGTTTTGTACCTTGAGTTGTTGAGTCTAAATGCTCACCTCGCTCGTAGAATTCTTCTATGACAATGGCTGCATCAGCTCGAGCTAGGTATTCTGACCCGGTGTGTGGCAGTCTAGTCACTTGGGCTAAGCTACCTCAGAAGCATCAACCATTAACCCTTTCACTACTGCTTCATCACTTTGCAATGTAATTGTAAATTCTGCTGCCATATCATTGTCATACTCTATCAATTTTAAGAAGTACTCGAGCCATCCTACTTTGGTGAAGAGCGGTAAAACTAGCACATCTTCAAGAATCTCCTTGTGCACAGATGGCTCTCTCCTTAATAAGTCACCTCCCATGTCTATAATCCTCTATATAATTCCACTTCACCACCTTGTTAGACTTAACCCCTATTCATATCTCTCAGTAATTCCTCTTATTGCTCAGGGTTAACTCAATTTGACTTAAGCAAAGATATTAGGAAGGTAACTCTCACTGGTTATTTACATAGTACACAGGGATGGCAACTCATTTGAAAACCAATCAAAAAATCAAGAATGATAGCCCTTCCCCCCAACTGAACATGAAGTGACCTCACTCACGTGGCAAAGGAAGCAATAAGAAGTTGCAATTATTAACTGGAATGTTTTGAAATATTATCACATGCATGAAGTAAATAGGGATAGTGATGTTGTTATATGGAGCCTAATCAGACTCGGAGGTTACATTTTTCCCACTTTTTTATCGGCACGGTTTCCCCCCAAATTCCTACAAGGTCAAGGGGCAGTGCCCCTTGCAGGGGTTTGGGGGCAGCGCCCTCGTGGGGGCTCGGGGGCAGTGCCCCCGAAACCTCACATGGTTTTTTATTATTTTATAAAGGCACCGGGAGTTATTTTTCATTGACCGACATAAGAAAACCCTATTTTTGTAACTGACAAAAAGCTTGATAAAAGTGGCTAAGGGTTAGGGTTTTTGATATATACTGTATTGTAGCATTTTACAGTGGTATTGAGTTGCAGGGATTGCTGATTGTAATCAGTTTGATTTACTGGATAATAATATTGGACTCTCTGTTTGGTGGATGTAGCCCGAGTTTGGGTGAACCACATTAAAACTTGTCTCTCGCTGTTATTAATTCTATGTATTTCCATTTCTCTGTTTAATCTTTATTTGCATTTAACTGATATCTTCTGTCAGCTAACCCTAACAAGTGGTATCAGAGCGGGTTGTGTTCGATTATCGTCTGTAGGAAAGTCTCACGGTTGAGTGGGAGCAATGGCGGACGAGGGTAAATTGAAGGTCGATAAATTCAATGGGCAGAACTATCAGTTATGGAAGATGCAGATGGAGGATTACCTCTATCAAAAGGATTTATGGAGGCTGTTGGAAGGAGTAGCCAAGAAACTGGCAACAATGTCTGATGAGGATTGGAATCTTCTTGACAGAAAGGCACTGGGAACCATTCGGTTGTGCCTGGCACCGTCGGTGGCATTCAATATAATGGAAGCGAAGACAACAGATGGTCTGATGAAAGCTTTGGCTAAATTGTATGAAAAACCCTTAGCCTCAAATAAGGTATTTCTCATGAAGCGTTTGTTTAATTTGAAAATGGTTGAAGGTGAATCTGTGACAGGTCATTTAAATGAATTTAATACGATTGTCAGTCAATTGACTTCTGTAAATGTAAAATTTGATGAAGAAGTTAGAGCTCTCTTGATATTATGTTCATTGCCTGAAAGCTGGGATAGTTTGGTAATGGCGGTTAGTAACTCTGTTTCTGGTTCAAATACCTTGAAATTTGATGATGTTGTTGGTGTTATTCTGAGTGAGGAAATTCATAAGAAAAGCTTAGGTGGATCCACATCAGGCAGTGTTTTGAATGCAGAAAGCAGAGGCAGATCAAAGGAGAGAGGAAAAGGTTCTGGAGGTCATGGGAAGTCACGAGGAAAATTAAAGGATAAAAGATCCCAAATCAGAGGACATAAGGATTGCTGGTACTGTGGGAAACCAGGTCATCTGAAGAAAGATTGCTAGTCTCAGAAAAATAAAGAAGGAGACAAACAAGAAGGCAATAAGGAAGCAAATGTGGTAAGTAATAAATCTGAAGATGACGCTTTGATTCTTTCCCTAGATAATGTTGATGATTCATGGGTTTTAGATTCAGGGGCCTCATTTCATGCTACGCCCCATAGAAGTTATTTTCTTGATTATGTCCAAGGGGATTTTGGGCTGGTTTATTTGGGAGATAATGAACCCTGTCAGATTGTTGGAAAGGGAAGAATCAAGATTAAGTTGCAGAATGGGAATCATTGGCTACTACAAGAGGTAAGGCATGTTCCAAGGCTCAGTAGGAATTTAATTTCAGCAGGACAACTAACTGAACAAGGTTGCATTGTTACATTTACTAATAAAAATTGGAAGGTTTCAAAAGGTGCCTTAGTAGTAGCAAAAGGTGTGAAAGTAGGCACCTTATATCTTTGTACAGGTCATACTGTTCCTTCTACTTTAGCTGTTGCAGAGAAAAAATAAACAGGTTCAGGAACAGTTGCTGCAGGTTCGCAGGAAGAGACTGAAACAATTGCTGCAGGTTCTGAGACAACGCTATGGCATAACAGACTTGGGCATATGAGTGAAAAAGGTATGAAGGTACTTCATTCTAAGAAAGTTTTACCAGGTCTAAAATGTATTAATATGGATTTCTGTGAAAGTTGTGTGTATGGAAAACAAAAGAGAGTCAGTTTTCTCAGAGATGGGAAGCAAAAGAAAAATGAAAAGTTGGAGCTTGTGTGCTACGCCCTTAATATTGGTGTACATAGGGTTATGAATAGTCGGCTTGTGGCTATCTTAACTCCTAATTAAGTCATATTATCATTATTATATTGTTATTTAGTTGTTTAGGTCGGCCTAAGGCTTCTATAGGTCTATCTAAGTCGGCCTGGGTGATATCCTAGGCATAAATAGGTATATATAGGGGTAGTGAGTCTCATTTCATATCATATTGAGTATTGTGTTCTCATTGAAGACTGTTGGAGGTATCCCCCTCGAAGTGGATTAGGAGGTTGCCCCCTCGAAGTGGCATATTATTATCAAGTATTTTCAGCATATTTACTATTATATTCAGATATTGTGCAAGTTGTTTCATTACAAGAGGTATCAGAGCATGATCTTGGCACTGTAGAGGCAAGATTTTTTCTCAACATTGGAGGCGATTTTGGGAAGAGCATAACTTTCAGATTTTAGCGAATTTTTTAAAGATTTTTAAAGGGTTTTTGAAGACCATATTAAAGAAGATACAGTCCAGATTTCAGAGGAATTGAAGCAAAAATAAGGGAGTTATTGCAAAATTAGGGTTTCCAACAAATTCGCTCTCAAGGCAGCAAATTTGCTAATTTTTTGGATTTTTTTCTGGGTAAGTGGTATCTTGGCCTTAGTAAGTTACAGTAAAAATTTCAGAAAATTTACATTTCATTTGTGTGATTTATTTCAAAAATATTGGTTTCCATCATGACGGGGCCTGCAACAAGAGGCAAAAAGAATGCTGCCACACCGGGGAAATCCTCTGATAAGGATGAGGAAATAATAGAGGATAGTAATCCCAATGAGGAAATGAGTAAGGTCAAAGAAGATGTGTCCTCAATTAAGAGGGATATGTGTGACCTAAGAGGAGATATATCAGATCTACGAAGCATGTTCAGCGCCTATATGAATGAACCAAGAAAGGAGTTCTCAAGCAACCAAGGTGAAACCTTCAAGTCAGCTAATAATGATACAAATTTTAATACTCCTATGGGATCTAGGAATTTCTTTCCTAAGGTGGATATGCGCAAGTTCGATGGTAAGGATCCTCTAACATGGATTAACCAAATGGAGAATTTTTTTGAAGTACATCAAATCCCATATGGACAAAAGGTCACGATGGCTTCCCTATATCTAGAACCAGATCAATTCATTTGGTATCGTTGGCTTTGTACTCATCGGAGAAAAAAGGGTCTCACCGTCTCATGGTCAATTTTTACAGAAGAACTCCAAGCACAATATAGCAATAGTGTGACAGACAACTTCTTCAGCCAGCTTGCTAAACTTCAACAAACAGGATCAGTTAAGGATTATATTCAACAATTCCAAAATCTATCATTAAGAGTGGATACAATTACAGAAGATAACTTGAATGATTTATTCTTGGGTGGTCTCAAGGATTACATTCAACATGAGGTACGTATGTTTAGTCCTAGCTCATTAAATGAGTCTTTTATCTTGGCACGCAGGGTAGAGGAGAAATATTTGATTCCTAGAAAGCAAGGGGCTAATATGACAAGAGAGAAAGGATATTCAACACCTTCTCTTCCTCAACCTACTAGGTTGACTCCCCAGCAAATTGAGGAGAAAAGAGCAAAAGGGTTGTGTTTCAATTGTGATAGCAAATACAGTCGAGGACATAAATGTAGTGAAAAGAAATTGTTCTATATTGAAGGTCCAAGTGAGGAAGAAGAGGAGGAACCCATATTAGAGGAGGATAGGGAGTCAAGTGAGGAATCACATGATGCTCAGCCAATCATTTCTTGTCATGCACTCTCAGGTTTCAGTGCACCACAAACTCTCAAGGTAGTGGGTTTCTTAAAGAAGCAAAAAGTAACAGTGTTGATCGACTCAGGTAGTACTCATAATTTCATCAACAAAAAGTTGGCAACTCGTCTAAATTGTTTTATATATCCAGCCCCAGAGTTTCAGGTTTTGATTGCAGATGGGGGTACAGTTAGTTGTTCGGGGAAGTGTCATAGCATTAAATTATCCATGGGAGATTATCAACTTGATACCCCAATGTATGCAATATCCATGGGTGCAGCAGATATTGTTTTGGGAGTACAATGGCTTACTACATTGGGAACAATTGAGATGAACTTCCAAGAACTATTCATGAGATTTCAATCAGAAGGAAAGGTAGTGGAGCTAAGGGGGTTGAAGGCAAAATCCCCACAGATGGTAAGCTCTCATCAAATGCAAAAGTTGCTTAAGAAAGGAGCAGATGGATTTGTGGCCCAGCTATGTTCATTAGAAGCCTCTCAATCTAATGCTCCTACTCATCCAGATTTACAAGCAATAATTGATCGTCACTCAGTGGTTCTTGGAGATATGCCTAAAGGACTTCCTCCTAAGAGGGATCATGACCATGCCATACAACTAGTTCCAGGGAGCCAACCACCAAACATCAGGCCTTATAGGTACCCACACATACAAAAAAGTGAGATAGAAAAAATTGTTGAGGAGATGCTAGAGGCAGGAATTATCAGGCATAGCCAAAGTGCTTACTCCTCGCCTGTGGTGATGGTGCGTAAGAAGGATGAAACTTGGCGCATGTGTCCGGATTATAGAGTGCTCAACATGTACACCATTAAAGATAAGTTTCCTATTCCAGTCATTGATGATTTGCTAGATGAATTGAATGGAGCTATGTATTTTACCAAGTTAGATCTTAGATCTGGTTATCATCAAATTCGGATTAAGGAGGAAGATATTTGTAAGACAGCATTCCGAACTCATGAGGGTCATTATGAATTTTTGGTGATGCCATTTGGCCTTACCAATGCACCATCTACATTCCAAAGTTTGATGAATTCCATTTTTAAGAAGTTCTTGAGAAAGTTTGTGTTAGTGTTCTTTGATGATATATTGATTTATAGCAAGACTTGGGAAGAACATTTGCAGCATGTAGATCAAGCATTACAATTACTCAAAGATCATCAACTCTATGCTAAGCCATCCAAGTGTGCTTTTGGTCTTAAGGAGGTGGAGTATTTGGGACACATAGTTTCACATGAAGGAGTAAAGGTGGACCCTAACAAAATTAAGGCTATCATGGAATGGCCTATTCCAAAAACCATTAAGAAACTGAGGGGTTTCTTGGGATTGACAGGGTACTATAGAAGATTTGTGAAGAATTATGGTCGTATAGCAGCACCCCTCACCACTCTCTTGAAGAAGGATTCTTTTCATTGGAATGAGTCTGCTAATGTAGCATTTGAGCAATTGAAGGAGGCTATGTGTACAACTCCAGTGCTTGCCACTCCGGACTTCACCAAGGAATTCATTGTGGAATGTGATGCTTCTAGAAATGGGATAGGAGCAGTTCTCATGCAAGAAGGTCGACCAATTGCTTTTGAGAGTCATCAATTAAAGGGTAAAAATCAGCTCAAACCTATTTATGAGAAGGAAATGCTAGCAATCCTTCACGCAGTTAAACAATGGAGGCCTTATTTAATGGGTCGACACTTCAAGGTTAAGACAGATCATGATAGCCTAAAATATTTTTTGGAACAAAGACTATCCTCTGAAGAGCAACAAAAATGGGTCACTAAGATGTTGGGATATGACTTTGAGATTGTATATAAGAAAGGGAAGGAAAATATTGTGGCTGATGCACTTTCTAGGAAGGATGAGAAAGATGAAGCCTTATTGTGTGCCCTTTCAATATTACAAGCAAATTGGGTGGAAGAAGCCAAAGCAGAATGGCAAAATGATGTTGCAACAAGTAATCTCATCCAACAATTAAAAAGTGATCCTAGTAGTTCAGATAAGTTTTGTTTGAAGGGAGATATTCTTTGGTATAAAGAGCATTTGTATCTCTGCAAGAATTCCACTCTTAAACACAAGATTCTCACAGAGCTACATGAGTCCCCAGTTGGTGGTCATTCAGGATTTTTGAAGACATATCATCGGGTCAAGCAAGATTTTTTTTGGGAAGGGTTAAAAGGTGATGTTCAAAAATTTGTGGCTGAATGTTTGGTTTGTCAAAGAAATAAGGGGGAGACAATTAAGACACCAGGTCTCTTGCAGCCCTTATCTATTCCTAGCTAGCGTTGGGAAGAGGTATCCATGGACTTCATCACAGGGCTTCCCAAATCTAAAGGTCATAATGTCATCATGGTAGTAGTTGATCGCCTCACTAAATATGCACATTTCATTGCATTATCACATCCTTTTACAGCAAGTGCAGTGGCAAAAGTTTTCTTGGAGAATATCCAAAAGCTACATGGTACACCTAAGGTTATTGTCAGTGATCGTGATCCTATCTTTACTAGTCACTTTTGGAAAGATTTATTCTCATGTTTGGGTACTCAATTGGCTCATAGTTCTTCATACCATCCTCAATCAGATGGGCAAACTGAGGTTGTTAATAAATGTTTGGAAGGATATCTACGTTGTTTCACTTCAGAAAAGCAATCTCAATGGGTAGATTGGCTACCACTGGCAGAATGGTGGTATAACACTTCTTTTCATAGCTCATCAAAAATGTCTCCATTTTTGGCACTTTATGGATATCATCCTCCTTCCATCACATCATCATTAAAGGTGTCACCAAGAGTTCAGGCAGTAGAGGACCACTTGCATCATCAACAACAGGTACTTTCAGGACTCAAGGAGAATTTAGCTATGGCACAAAATCGAATGAAACAACAAGCGGACCAACATCGTAGTGAAAGAAATTTTGAAGTTGGGGATTGGGTCTTCTTGAGATTGCAGCCTTATAAACAAATCTCAATGAAGCAACACAAAAAGACTAATAAGTTGTCTCCAAGATATTATGGGCCATACCAAATCATGCAAAAGATTGGTAGTGTTGCCTACAAGCTAGAGTTGCCACCAACAACAAAGATACATCCAGTTTTTCATGTTTCTTGTTTGAAGAAGGTAATTGGGCAGAATATTCCTACTCAAACAGTACTACCAGAACTCGATGAAGAAGGAAGAATAATTTTGGAACCAGAGGTCATTCTTCAAACTCGCACAAAGAAGCTGAGGAATAGAACCCTCACTCAGTATCTTATCCAATGGAAGAATTTACTAGTTGAAGAGGCCACATGGGAGGATGAGGAGTTCATTCAAAAGAATCCACACTTGGTTAGCATTGAGGACAATGCTTCTTTGAAGAAGGGGGGCATGCTACGCCCTTAATATTGGTGTACATAGGGTTATGAATAGTCGGCTTGTGGCTATCTTAACTCCTAATTAAGTCATATTATCATTATTATATTGTTATTTAGTTGTTTAGGTCGGCCTAAGGCTTCTATAGGTCTATCTAAGTCGGCCTGGGTGATATCCTAGGCATAAATAGGTATATATAGGGGTAGTGAGTCTCATTTCATATCATATTGAGTATTGTGTTCTCATTGAAGACTGTTGGAGGTATCCCCCTCGAAGTGGATTAGGAGGTTGCCCCCTCGAAGTGGCATATTATTATCAAGTATTTTCAGCATATTTACTATTATATTCAGATATTGTGCAAGTTGTTTCATTACATTGTGCATACAGATGTATGGGGACCAGCTCAAGTATCTTCTCTCGGTGGCTCTCGGTATTATGTTACATTCATAGATGATGCAACTAGGAAGGTCTGGATTTATTTCCTTAGACAGAAATCTGATGTATTTGAAACATTTAAGAAATGGAGAAGCTTGGTTGAGAATGAGACAGGTAAAAGATTAAAATGTCTCAGATCTGATAACGGTGGTGAGTATTGCAGCAAAGAATTTGAGGATTATTGTTCCTTTAATGGAATTCGTAGGCAGAAAATGGTTCCAGGGACTCCACAGGAAAATAGAGTAGCTGAACGCATGAATAGGACAATAATGGAGCGTGCAAGGACCATGAGATTGTATGCTGGGCTGCCTTTAAACATGTGGGCAGAGGCTGTCAACACTGTTGTATATTTAATTAATAGAGGTCCTTTAGTTCCTTTAGGCCGTGGTATTCCAGAGGAAGCATGGACAGGTAAGAAGGTGAGTTATTCTTTTCTCAAAACTTTTGGATGTGAAGCATTTGCACTTGTCAATTCTGAAAATAGAACCAAACTAGATGCAAAATCAAAAAAGTGTATCTTTTTTGGATATGGCATTGATGAATTTGGTTATAGGCTTTGGGATTTTGAAAATCAGAAAATTGTGAGAAGTGTAAGGAAATGAGGGCATCTCAGAATGTATTTCTAAGAAAAGTGGTGTCTTCGACAAATTTAAATTCTTTCCAAATGCTTCAAAAACACTCACAACTATGCCTTTAAAGTGGAAACAGACATAAAACATTTCCTACATTGACCCTTAGAGGAAAGCACAAGCGAATAATATCTAGTTTCAATAGCAGGGACATTAAACATGAAAGACAGAACAAGAACACAGATTTATGTGGGGAAAACCCTTACGGGTAAAAAACCCCACACTCCAAAAGCCCAGATCACCATTGTATTATTCAGCAACAGAAAAATAGTTACAATACAAAACTGGCAATAAGCCTTTCATGAAGATTTACATCTTGTTCCTTCAGAAGAATAACTGACAGTATAACCTTCTCAGCCAGAACTCACTTTATCTGAACTCTGTTTTCATTCTCTTCTCAGTCCCTTCACATGTTGTTCACATGCTGCATACAACATACAGCAAAGGACTTCACAGAAGGAGAAAAAACCAGTGCTCTCACAGATTGAACTCGCTCTTTTTTAGACAATCGATTTCCTCATTGCTTTAGTAATCCAAACGACACATGCACCTCACCGTTTGTTCCAACTGGCATCACTCTTTTCCAACCGTTACAAAACTACCAAACCGTTCACATATTCGTGAGGACCTTTAGTCCCACATGCATCCGGCGTTGGAGGATTTCCAGTTTATATGTCTGATGACACGGTAAGACTATTGTCGGCACTTTTGCCACCGACGACCCCAGTCTATCCCCATCGGTACAACTCAAACCATCGGCCAACATTCCATCTTTCACTCCGACGGTTCCACGTCCCATCGATACCAAAGACAACATGCCTTCATCAGAATAATAGACAACCATCAGATAGACACCCAAAACTCAGACCGACCAAGTATCTCATGCCGACGCCAATGCCTCACCAACTTCCATCGGGGTGACAGATGACATCGGAACAACATCCCTAGGATTGGCCGATAGTGCTTCTCACGCCGATGCCAACCCTTCATCGGTATAACATGAAGTATCGGGGATACACCTTCCAGCTGCGCCGATATCAATACTCACTCCGATGATCTTTCATCGGGGTGACTTACGCCGACTAGATCACTTACTCTTCGCTAACCCTGCATCCATCGTCGGTGAGACCAATGCCCATCGAAGAATCTTCCCTAGACCAAGCTGATAGTGAAAGTCAACCCGATAGCCCTTGGTCGGTGAGACTTCGCAGATTGGCCAAGTGCTCATCACTCCCACCGATGGCCACTACCATCGGTAAGACCAAAGAGATCAGAGTAACAAATCAAAAATTGGGCCGACAGAGATCTTCATACCGATGACCATTCCATCGGAGAGACACCTCACATCTTACACCGATAGACCAATGTCACCGCGATGCTAATGAACCTCTGAACCGATGATCAACCAAGGAACCGATGAACCATTTAACCTGTAATTTGAGTCACTAGTACTCAACATTCTCCCACTTGACGAAGGAATTACAGGAAACCATCAATGCTCCAAGTCAACAGAATCAAAGTTAACACTGCCTTCACTCCACTATACTCACAAGCTCCACAGAAGCTTCAACATAACAAACTTCAAAGCTTCCAGAACACAGCCATGAAACCATTCTCCAGAAACAAGATAAACCATCAGCTAGAACAACAATCAGTAAGCTGACTGTACCCATCCAACTGAACATAAAACCCACATGACTGAAAATAGCACACACAGCCAGTGCTAAAAACATCCACTCACTCATACCTTAAAGGTATGAACATCAGTAGACTCATGCCACCTACATATACACCCATCAACTGCAAATACAAGCTCCATATGTCAACTAGTCAATGAAGACCAGACACATCAAGAACTCCCACTGCATGGATAATGCAGATCTGAAAAAGATCATGGCATACAAAATCCACCAATAGCATTACATAGAAAGTGTAAATATCATGTAGTACCAAGGAAACATCCACCATGATATGAAAATCAATAACCTACAAGAACAACCCCTCACCACCAGTCCAAAGTTCCCCAAGTTCTCCACATCCAACAAAAGAAAGAGATAACAGAACTTCCTTGTCATCACCCAAAAGTATAAGTGAAGACACATGACCACAAACTAGTGATCACTTCAGCTCCAATCAAATCTCAAAACAATGTAATGTGAAACACACCATCAAAGAAACTAACTGAGACCAAGAGAGACACTGCACATCATATACCTATAGACAATCCTTTTACATACACCTCTGAAAGCCAACTGTGTCAAGTACGATCTCCTTCAAAACACCCCAAAGAAGCATCCAAACAAACATTCAATCTCCAAGATCAACTAACATGGATGTAAGCCTCACAAACCAAAGAAGATCAAACTAATTCATTTCCCATTTCAGGAAATCAGCCCATTAACCATCTCCTAACAGTCCTCATCAATGAATGATATCTCTAAACTCAAATGCACAAGGAGATAATCATGCTATTCATTTCTCACAATGAATCCACCAGAACCATATCTATGAAAGAAAGCATAAAACACCTGAGAGAAACAATGGGCTATACCTCTCAAGTGAAACTTGTCGAGTAGACCAAGAGTGGGGAAAGAGAATGTTCTTCCAAGATACCCAAGTCCCAATGACTTTCTCCAAGAACAATCTCCTCTAGATCTTTTGTTGAATTCACATTCAACCAAGGTAAAGACTCCTCGAACTTCCAGCTATAAACTCTGAAAACACAACATATACAGCCTCACCTTATTCTCCATGTATCCATGAGTACCTTTGAACAATCACCTCATGCTGAACTCCAACTGCATCACTACAACACTATGAAGTAATCAAGCAAAAGATAAATGTACCCAAACATAGAGAAGTAACCAGACCACTGTCAAAACTCCAATCATCTGAATCAAGAACTTATCATGACATCATGATCTTACCATCTCCTTTAGGAGATTCCATGCTCCAGGTGAACATAACCATTGTCTCTAGATCAATGTATTGTACCAAAATTCAAAAGCAGAAATCATGATATGAAACAAACCAAAATTCTAAACCAACATCACCTGTCAAGCACCACCAACACCTTAGCCAAGAATTTCATGAATCCTCCATGACTCCAAGATGTTACTCATCCTCAAATAGTGCCCCTGCAAATGCGAAAGAACCCTTCTGTAGCAACAAGATCAAAGAGCTCCTCCTAGTAACATCTACAACACTAAAGAAGATCATTCACCACTAAGTGATGAATCACACAGTCAATGCTAAAGCTCCCACTGAACTGTAACAACAGAGCTTTCCAGGCATCCTGACCAAACATCTCCTAATCTGAAAATCTTCCAGGTCCACACATTATCATGTCCATGTGACTATAAAACCAAGTGACACCAAGATCTCCAAAACAAGGAATTAAACTATCACTGTCAATAGCTTACACAAACCTGTGTATTCAAGCTATACATGACATCATGATACACTTACTACAAGTCTCCATAACCAACTATTCAGATACTCTACAACATCCATCCTCTCATCCCAAAACAGTCACACCAATGCACAAGTGACCATAGACAAGGCCAGCTAACAAATCTGCATAAACACTGAAACAACCTTGTGGATAAAGACAGTCCACATCCGAGTCATCTCACTGTAGCTTAATAGGTGATCAGCCCACAAAACTACATAACTCGTAGATCCAACCAATGTATCATGCAAACTCACTATCACACTGGAAACTGCAAAACTGAGATTTCAAGGAATAAATAACAATGTAGACAACAAGACTCAAGCATCAGAAAACTTACTTTTCACTGATTTGCCCAACATGTCCACAACCAGAGCACCATAGTCAAGAAACTAGAAGCATTACCATAGAAATGCTGAGTGTCATATCACATACCAGCACTCCCATGCAGAGAAAGCATTTGACCTCCTCACACCATGCACAGAGCATGCATGCAAAACTGCAACTATATCATCCAGTAACATCCCAAAAGCCAGGGTCTAGAAATAGCTTAACTGCAGCTTCACAAAACCACAATTTTTTCTTTTGACCATGTAAAACCTGCAAAACCACTGTGTTTGAAACACACCCATGCACATCCATATCCACTTCACATCTGGAAAACCCAAAAGTTTGCAGCACAAACTCCATAACAGTTAAACCAAAATAATGTATCATCATGAATATGCATAACCATAGATTTTAAGGAAAAACTATAAAACCCCTCAAATCCAATAATCATGAATCTGAGTCATGCAAGTACAAAATATCCATTTAAGGAAACAATAGTTCAAGAGCTTCAGGCCCACTTGTAGACCAATCTCTCAAACCACCAACATGCACATGCATCCGAGAGAATCAGGCTATTACAGAAGCTCTCAGATCATCCAATGATCAACTCCAAAGCCTACATGCAATCAGGGTAACAGAAAAATTATGCCTTCCAATACCAGGAACAGAACACCCAACATAAGCACAATACTCCATGGATGAGCAATAACACAAACTTCTCCATATCATCAGAGAGCTTCTCACACAAACACCTAATATGAAAGTTACTGCAGCAACACAGCCTCAAAGAAAACCCCATGCAACAAGATTAAATACTGTCAATTAAGAGCCTCAGGCCACATCATGACCAGCTCCAGTCTCTTCACCATCCTTCAAGCACTGCTGAAACAGAAACACAAGATCAACTGCCAGACTTTCACTCAAACAAGGATCAAACAAACAGACATTTCCTTCAGATTTCCTCAAGCCTGTCACACTAATAAATCATCACAGAAGGAATACCCAGACCTTATACACTAGGAACTCTTACATACAAACACATGCAGCACACAAATGTACATATGTGAGCAACAAAGCATATCCCAGAAGAAGGCTCTGATACCACTTGTAAGGAAATGAGGGCATCTCAGAACGTATTTCTAAGAAAAGTGGTATCTTCGACAAATTTAAATTCTTTCCAAATGCTTCAAAAACACGCACAACTATGCCTTTAAAGCGAAAACAGACATAGAACATTTCCTACATTGACCCTTAGAGGAAAGCACAAGCGAACAATATCCAGTTTCAACACTAGGGACATTAAACATGAAAGACAGAACAAGAACACAGATTTACGTGGGGAAAACCCTTACGGGTAAAAAACCCCACACTCCAAAAGCCCAGATCACCATTGTATTATTCAGCAACAGAAAAATAGTTACAATACAAAACTGGCAATAAGCCTTTCATGAAGATTTACATCTTGTTCCTTCAGAAGAATAACTGACAGTATAACCTTCTCAGCCAGAACTCACTTTATCTGAACTCTGTTTTCATTCTCTTCTCAGTCCCTTCACATGTTTTTCACATGCTGCATACAACATACAACAAAGGACTTCACAGAAGGAGAAAAAACCAGTGCTCTCACAGATTGAACTCACTCTTTTTTAGACAATCGATTTCCTCATTGCTTTAGTAATCCAAACGACACATGCACCTCACCGTTCGTTCCAACTGGCATCACTCTTTTCCAACCGTTACAAAACTACCAAACCGTTTGCATATTCGTGAGGACCTTTAGTCCCACACGCATTCGGCGTTGGAGGATTTCTAGTTTATATGTCTGATGACACGGTAAGACTATTGTCGGCACTTTTGCCACCGACGACCCCAGTCTATCCCCATCAGCACAACTCAAACCATCGGCCAACATTCCATCTTTCACTCCGACGGTTCCACGTCCCATCGATACCAAAGACAACATGCCTTCATCAGAATAACAGACAACCATCGGATAGACACCCAAAACTCAGACTGACCAAGTATCTCATGCCGACGCCAATGCCTCACCAACTTCCATCGGGGTGACAGATGACATCGGAACAACATCCCTAGGATTGGCCGATAGTGCTTCTCACGCCGATGCCAACCCTTCATCGGTATAACATGAAGTATCGGGGATACACCTTCCAGCTGCGCCGATATCAATACTCACTCCGATGATCTTTCATCGGGGTGACTCACGCCGACTAGATCACTTACTCTTCGCTAACCCTGCATCCATCGTCGGTGAGACCAATGCCCATCGGAGAATCTTCCCTAGACCAAGCCAATAGTGAAAGTCAGCCCGATAGCCCTTGGTCGGTGAGACTTCGCAGATCGGCCAAGTGCTCATCACTCCCACCGATACACAAAGTCAAGCCGATGGCCACTACCATCGGTAAGACCAAAGAGATCGGAGTAACAAATCAAAAACTGGGCCGACAGAGATCTTCATACCGATGACCATTCCATCGGAGAGACACCTCACATCTTACACTGATAGACCAATGTCACCGCGATGCCAATGAACCTCTGAACCGATGATCAACCAAGGAACCGATGAACCATTTAACCTGTAATTTGAGTCACTAGTACTCAACAAGAAGCAGGGATGTCATATTCAATGAGAAGGTGTTGTACAAAGATCAGTTGCAGCAGCATGAGAAGAAAGTAAAAGATTATGTGGTGCTGGATGATACTCTAAATAGTGATGTTCCAGTGGTTCCTCATGCTCCGCAACAGCAACCAGAAATACCACAAACTCCAGTGAATGTTAGACGATCAACAAGGCTAAGTAGACCTCCTGAAAGGTTTTCTCCCTCTTTGTATTCTATTTTGTTAACAGATGCTGGTGAACCTGAAGGGTATGATGAAGCTATGCAGGTGGATACACAGGTTCAGTGGGAGCTTGCTATGAAAGAAGAAATGGACTCCTTGCTGAAAAATCAGACTTGGGAATTATGTAAGTTACCTGCAGGTAAAAAGGCTTTACCAAACAAATGGGTTTACCGGCTAAAAGAGGAAGATGGAGGTAAGAAAATATTTAAGGCCAGGTTAGTTGTAAAAGGATTTGCATAGAAAAAGGGCATTGATTTTGATGAGATATTTTCTCTGGTTGTCAAGATGACTTCTATTCGTATTGTTTTAAGTATTATGGCTGCTGAAGATTTGCTTTTGGAACAGCTAAATGTGAAAACTGCCTTTCTCCATGGTAATTTGGAGGAGGAGATATACATGGAACAGCCCCACAGATTTGAGGTCAAAGGTAAGGAGAAACAGGTGTGCAGATTGAAGAAGAGTTTGTATGGACTGAAACAAGCACCTCGACAATGGTATTTGAAATTTGATAGTTTTATGGCTGAGCAAGGCTACAACAGGTGTAATTCTGACCATTGTGTTTATTTTAAGAGGTTGGATAATGACAGCTACATTATTTTATGTTTATATGTTGATGACATGCTTGTAGCTGGGTCTAACATGGATCACATAAGAGAGTTAAAATAGCAGTTAGCACAATCATTTGATATGAAGGATTTGGGGGCAGCAAAACAAATCCTCGGTATGAAAATTTGTAGAGATAGGAAGAACAGAAAATTGACTCTATCTCAGGCTGCTTATGTTGAAAAGGTGTTGCAGAGATTCCATATGGAGAATGCAAAAGTTGTCAGCACACCTTTGCCTAGTCATTTGAAATTGATTAAGGAGATGTGTCCTAAGACACAAGAGGAGGAAAAGAAAATGTCCAAGGTACCATATGCTTTAGCTGTAGGAAGTTTAATGTATGCCATGGTATGCATGAGACCGGTTATTGCACATGATGTAGGAGTCATCAGCAGGTCTATGAGTCATCCCGGATTGGAGCATTGGAATGCGGTAAAATAGATTCTCAGATATTTGAGAGGTACATCCAATAAATATTTATGTTTTGGGGGCTCTAATGCTGATTTAGTAGGTTATGTAGACTCAAATTTGGCAGGAGATATTGATACCAAGCGGAGTACTACAGGTTATGTCTTTACTGTAGGTGGAACAGCAGTGAGTTGGATTTCTAGGTTGCAAAAGGTGGTTGCTTTATCCACCACAGAGGCAGAATATGTAGCTGCAATAGAGGCAAGCAAGGAGATGATATGGCTACAATCTTTCATGGAAGAATTGGGCAAACAACAGGTTAATTATTATTTGTATACAGACAACCAGAGTGCCATACATCTTGCAAAGAATTCTGCCTTGCATTCAAAGACCAAACACATACAGTTGAGGTATCACTTCATTTGGTCAGTGTTGGATGATGGACAATTACAGTTGGAAAAGATACATACAGATGATAATCTAGCAGATATGTTTACAAAGGCAGTGACAAGGGAGAAGCTGAGCTCCTCTTCAGCTTCGGTTGGTCTTCTCGACTGAAAACAACAAAAATAGAACAGCAAAGTCCAGGGTGCTTATTTCCAGTGGGAGCTACAAGGTCAGTGGTGTTCTGATCAGTCTACAAGTGGGAGATGATATGGTGTGGAGTCTGATCAGTCTCCAAGTGGGAGATTGTTGTTATATGGAGCCTAATTAGACTCGGAGGTTACATTTTCCCCACTTTTTTATCGGCGCGGTTTCCCCCCAAATTCCTACGGGGTCAAGGGGCAGCTAAGGGTTAGGGTTTTTGATATATATTGTATTGTAGCATTTTGTAGCGGTATTGAGTTGCGGGGATTATTGATTGTAATCGGTTTGATTTACTAGATAATAATATTGGACTCTCTGTTTGGTGGATGTAGCCCGAGTTTGGGTGAACCACATTAAAACTTGTCTCTCGCTGTTATTAATTCTATGTATTTCCATTTCTCTATTTAATCTTTATTTACATTTAACTGATATCTTCTGTTGGCTAACACTAACAAGTGATAAATGCATAAAAAAGAAATTTAATGGCGATCATGAAAAGTTACCTTTGGGACAATGCCTTGGAAAGAGATGTGGGAGCATTTTTTGAAAGGACATATTGTGTACGATGCAATTAATTCACCAGAATTGTAAGGTCATGCATGTGGATGAATGGTGAGGTGGCATGTCAGCATGTGTGATTTGATTGAATTTCTTGAAATTCAGTGTGTGAGGTACAGGCATGGTGATGAAGCAAGGCATAGTGTACGGATTGAGTGGATTGGCGGTGCATTGCATTGAAGACATCTGCAATTGCTGCAGGTGCTTGAAGCATTATTCCAAAGTGCAGATTATGATAGTGATCAGAATAGGTGCAGAATTAACAAGTCCCATCTAAAAGTGGTAAACAAGTCCCAGCTGAAGGTTGTGAATATCATGGTAAAGGTGTTGTGTGTGCATGTGTTTGGAAAGTAAAAGAAATTATGCCTCAGCTACAGGGGTTGAGTATTCCAACTCAACCTCTGCATCACTAGTTAGGCCGTGTGGATCATCCTCTGACGTTGTATCGATTGGTGTCATAGTATCCTCATCAAGAGTGCTAGAAGCACCATATGCAGTAGCTAAGGAAACAATGAAGTCTTCCTTCTATAATGGCTTCTTATACAACTTTAGCCTATGTCCATTTACCAAGAGTAAAAATCAGACCTCATCTATAGTTTGCAATTGAACTGCTCCATTTGGGAAAACTTGCATGATTTCGTCTGGTCCAAGCCACTTGGATTGGAGCTTGCCCTTGAAGTCTTTATACCTAGAGTCATATAAAAGTGCCCAATCACCGACTGTAAATGCTTTGTTCTTGATATGACTGTCATGCCATTTGACCCTCTGTTTCTGGACAACTTTAGTATGGTGAATTGCCTCTAGCCTTATTTCATCTAGAGCATTAAGATGTTGAAGCCTATCTTGTTGTGCTGCTGTCAAATCCATCCCAAGCTCAACAGTTGTCCTTAGTGTTTTATGTTCAAATTCAATTGGGAGGATTGTTGTTTTTCTATAAACAAATTCATATGGGGTAAACCCTATGGTGGTTTTCTAGGTGGTTCTATAGGCCCAAACAACCTCTAGCAACCTAGTAACCCAGTCTCACCTATGGAGTTGTACTATTTTGCTCAGGATGTTTTCCAGTTCTTTGTTGGTTAGCTCAACCTGTCCATTGGCTTGAGGATAATAAGGGGTAGACTTTTTATGCCTTATTTGATACTCCTCCACTAACTTTGTGATTAGATCAGAGGTAAACTGAGGACCTTGATCTGTTACTATTTCTCTTGGCACACCATATCTGGTGAAAATGTCCTCATATAAGAATTTAGCTACATTACCATCTCTTGCAAACTGCAATGCTTTAACCTAACCCGTTTTGTAAGGTAATCAGTACATACCATAATATACTCCTTATTGTTGGAGGTTGGAGAAATAGGACCAACAAAGTCCAGTCCCCACTTATCAAAATGAGCTAATGAGATTTGTGGTTGTAATGGAATTTCATCACTTTTAGTTGGTTTGCCCATTCTTTGACATCTATCACAGCGTCTTGTATATTTGATAGCATCCTTGTGAAGTGTTGGCCAATAATACCTTGTTGTCAAAATTTTGAAGGCTATTCTTTTTGCTGCAAAGTGTCCCCCACATGGTTCATCATGACAAGCCTTCATGATATCAAACACTTCATCTACTCTGATGCATCTTCTCATGATGTTGTCTAGTCCAGTATAGAAGAGAAAACCTGAAATCCAAGAGTAAGGAAAGCATTTGTGAACAAGTTGTCTCCTTTCTCTTGGTGAAAAATATCCTGGAGTCTGCCTTGTAACCAAGTAATTTGCTATGTCTGCATACCATGGTGTGTGTATAGTGAGATCAAATAGATGCTCATCAAGAAAGGAATCACCAACCACACCATCTAAGGATTGAGTGGGCAATCTAGATAAAAATCAGCAACCACATTAGCCTTACCGAGCTTGTCAAGAATTGTGATATCAAATTCTTGAAATAACAATAACCATCTAACCAGCCTGCCACCCACTATTGGTTTGTTCATCAGATATCTGATGGCTGTGTGATTGGTATGAATGAATACTTTGTATCCAGTTATGTAGTGTTTGAACTTGTTGATGGCATAAATAATTGCCAACATTTCTTTCTCTAAATTACTGTGTAGTTTAGCTTAGCTCCTTGCAAGTTTTTACTGATGTAGTAAATTGCATATTTCTTGTTGCCTTCTTGTTGGACTAAAACTACCCCAATGGAAAAATCTGATGCATCGGTGTGAATATTAAAGGGCAGTTTCCAATTTGGACTTCTCAAGACTGGGACCTATGTCAGGCCTGCTTTCAATTTTTCAAAAGAATGCTGACATTCAAGTGTGTAAGCAAATTCAATATCCTTAGATATAAGTGCAAACAAGGGAGCAACAATTTTGCTAAAATCTTGAATAAACCTTCTATAATAACCTGCATGCCCAAGGAAACTTCTAACATCCTTCATTTTTTGTGGAATAGGCAGTGCAGAGATTATTTCTATCTTCTTTGGGTCAACTTGGATACCTTAGATGAAATGAAATGTCCCAACACCACTCCTTCAGTCATCATCATAAAATACTTTTCATTACTTAAGGACAAATTGTGCTCTGTGTATCTTTTCAAGACTTTTTCAAGATTCTGTAAAGCCTCATCAAATGCTTCACCATATGTGGTGAAGTCATCCATATAGATCTCCATGCTATCATGAGCAAAATCAGAAAAAATACCAAGGACTACCCTTTGAAAAGTAGTTGGAGCATTGCACAGTCCAAATGGCAAAATAGAGTATGCATAGGTCCCCCAGGGACAGGTAAATGTGGTTTTATCCTGATCTTCTGGAGCAATCTTTATCTGATTATATCCGCTAAAACCATCAAGAAATGAGAAGTACTTCTTTCCTACCAAAGAATTTAGGACTTGGTCAATAAAGGGCAATGGAAAGTGATCTTTTCTGGTGGCAGTGTTGAGCTCTCTGTAGTCAACACAAACTCTCCACTTGCCACCCTTTTTAGGAACTATTTGAAGCTCAGCCTTGACTATGTCCCTTAGAGAAGGGTTCATACGTCTTTGTTGTTGCCTGATAGGTCTAAAATCAGCATCAATATAGATCTTGTGCATGCATAGATTTGGGTCAATGCCTTTCATATCACTGTAATCCCATGCAAAAGCTATTGAATTGGACTGTAGGACATTTTGAAGGGATTTCTCTTGTTCTTTAGTCAAGGCATTATTGATAGTCAACATCTTTCCAGGTTGTATCTCTAATAGTTTAGTCATTGGTTGAATGGAAGACACATCAAGGCTAGGAAAGACTGGTAGATGTTGTTGGGGTAGTAAGGCATGAAACAATTGGGAGATTTCTTCTGTGGAGCTGCTAGGTATTATATTGCTCAGTGGATCTTGCAGACAAAACAGACTGTCTTGCTGCTGTGGGTGCCTCCCACAGTCATTTTGGATAATGTGTGCCAGTAACTCATCTTCATCTTGGATATCCAACAAAGGACTACGTTCAATGGTCATTGGGGTTTGCAAAGAATAACTGTCCTTTTCTTCTAGAGTAGGCCAAATAGTTTGCTCCAGTTCATGGGACGGTTGGGCTGGTTGATACGACAACAATTTCTTGGTAATGGTTCCATTAGATATAATCATGTTTCCTGATCGGCAACCTATAAATGCATTAGTTGTAGTAAGCCATGGTCTGCCTAGTATAAGAGGGTAACCAACAAGATTGACTTTAAGTTGTAATACAATGAAATTAACAGGATATTCCCAGGAATCTAATGCAATGACTAAGTCTTCAATGATACCTTCAATTTTTACTATGGACCTATCAGCCAATTGCAAGATAGTTTGAGTAGGTCTAAGATTGGTTAATTGCAACATTTGCATTGTTTCCTTAGTCATGACATTGATTACTACACCCGAGTCTATTAAGGTATTCTTGATTAGGGCTCCATTGATCTTGACATCGACCACTTGACTTCCTGGATCGGTATACTTAGGAACAGTGACATTTCCCAACATGATGTCTGCAAGGTTACCTAAGACATGGACTATTTTTGGGTCTACTCTTTTTCTCCCCAGTTTCTTTATACAGAGATCCCTAATTGTCTTAGTGTATATAGGAATATCTTTGATTGCCTGAATCAAGGGTATCTTTATGTTTATATCTTGCAACTGTCCTATAAGGTCATTGGTAGGCTGTTCTAGCTATTTTTAGATAACCAAGCACTCAAGGAAAGGAGGCTTAGGTTTTGATATAGATTGAGGTTCCTGAACTGGTTCAGGTTCCAAAGGTGATTCATCTAAGGCTTCCTCCATGGGTTCTCCATCCTCCAGTTATGTGATTTGGGGAGATGAAGGACCTGCAAGGTGTTTCCCTAGTCTGAGGTGAACATTATTTACCTCAACTCCATAGGTGGGGTACTGCACCACCTCATTAGTATAAGCTTGTTGAACAGGCTTGTTGTTAGGGTTAGGTGCAGGTTGGGCAGGAATTTGGGTAGGTCTAGGAGGTTGATTTGGAGGTGCTAGTGGAGGCATGATGGCTTGCTACTGTGGCTAAGATGGAAGAAAGGGTTGCTGATATTGGGAGTTTGACTGCCATGGCTGGCCCTTGTTCCATTGAGGTTGCCATTGTTATTGTTGAGTAGGCCATTGGGGGTTATAGGTAGGGCCTTGGAAAGTCTGTTAAGGCCATTGTTGCTGTTGGTTCCACCCTGCCTGTGGAGTAGACCATGGTGGGTTTTGCCAAGCATTTGGATTAGCAGGCCAAGCCTGGTTATTCCAAGCAGAAATTTTTTGATTGGCAACAAGAAAAGATGAATTATAATTAGGTGGACCAGGGGGCATACCTTGCCTTTGCTGCCAAGGTCTTCTTTGAGAAATAAAGAATAGTTTCCCATCCTCACCTTCAAATGGTTGAAGTTCTGGCCTTTCAATCTTCTCCTGTTGGATACTGACTACCCTTTTGCATTTACAGTTGGCCTTCCTTTGTCTATAGCTTGGGCAGTATTCAATGAGCATTGCATCTGCCTCTTCTTGTTTCTTTTTAATGTGGAGGGTGTCCAACTGTGTAGCCATATGACTTATAATGTCTTCCTTCATGTTGGACAACAGATTGCTAATCTCCACTCTTGAAACTCCATTGGTTGCCTTGCCTGCAATGGTTGTTCTATCCCTTGGTCTTCTTGTGAAGGTCCTTGAATAATTTCTGCAAGGTTTACAGACATCTTCAAAGGAAAGCTGAGATATATCCCCTGTTCTAATGAGATTTAGGGCATCCATGTAGTCTTCATTGACTCCCCTCAAAAAGACCAACTTCAATGATTCTTCAGACAGTCTATTCTAAGGGTTTTTCTTTAAGGCAAACTGGAATTTTTCAACATAGTCCTCCAGTGGCTCATCCTTTTTTTGTGACATCCTGAAGATGTCATCTCTCCTTCTATCATGTCCTCTGCAGTAGTCTTTATATTTTGCCAGGAATGTTGTTCTCATGGTATCCCAATCTGGAATGACATCTATCCCTAATCTCATAAACCATTGTAGAGAAGCATCTTTTAATGTAGCAGGGAATAGTTTGAATCTATAGGGATCAGTGTTTTAGTCATAGCTTCTACACAAGACATCAAATTCAAACAAGAAAGTATCTGGGTCTTCAGTCATCAAACCATAGAAGACAGGCAATGTAGAAGGTGGTATGTTCTTGAGAGTGGTAACCCATGCTAGGTCTGGGATAGGAAACTCAAACGTCACTTGTTCTGGCAGATCATCTACTACAGCATCTGCCATGGTTCTAAAAGTTTGCCTGTGGATGTGGAAGAAGCTGGTGAAGATGCAGAGGAAGATGTTAGTGGAAATTCTTCTCCGGCACCTTCCACTGTATAATTGATAAAGTCAGTTGCTTCTTCGCTATCTGGTGAACCTAAAGGAAGGAATCTACCTCGGCTATCTCTCTGCCTCCGCATACAGTATTTTTGGCTTTATAATCTAGCGATCCTGCACAATGTTAGTGTATTTTCTGGTGTTTCCTGAAAGGTGTTTTGATTAACTCTAATGCTGGAATAAAAAAGAATTTAAACTATGAAAACATGTAAAAACAAAATGAGCCTAAGAAGTTAGCACCATCCCCAGAAACAACACCAAAAATGTAGAGGAAAACTAATGTGTTGTAGATTTAACTAATTCAGGGGAAACCTATTTGAACAGTCCACTCTATCACTATGCATTCCTACATTGAATTATCAACCAAGGAGCGTATGCTTATGATGGTACTTGCAAAGTATATGCCTTTGAGGCTCATATGGTTCCTAAATCATTCTATCTTAACTTTAAACAAACAAATCTACCTTGCTAGAATTGACAAAATTACAAAACAATGAAAACAACTATAAATCCTAGTTGCTACAAGTACCTACAGCAAGGTCTGTAGATAATTATTACACTAGGGAAACTGTAGAATTAACTTAATGAATTGACAAGAATGAAATGACTAACTGCTGAACTCTGGAGGATTTGTAAACACACTAATATGCATTTGTTCATGAACTATATCTATTTGATCAAAACATAATACTAACTTGAATTTAAATTATGATTAACAGAAAACCAATAAACCAACATTAACTGAAATATAAACAAGGAGAGAATCAGTACATTGAGTGGCCAGCTCAAGAGATTATCTTCCTTAACTGAAACCAAATCTAATCCAGATTCTACATATCTTTGTAACACATATCGAAGCTTAACTTATTCCATGCACAAAATCAACTCATATCAAATTGTTCAACATTGAAATCTTTTCTATCATATCCAGATTGTATTCCATAAATGTAACATGCTTGAGTCTTTACACATAGAAAAGGAAATGATAACTGAACTCTCAACAACTTGACTCTACTACCTTATATATCTCATCTTCCCCTTACTATACAAAAATGGAGAGAGAGCCTTATTTATTAATTAACTCTGATCATTTACCATGCCTAGATACTAGGTTGTGGAGTCAAGATCACATTCTTATTCTAACTGACTATAAGAAGAAGAATTCAAGTCAAATTAGAAGTATGATGCATGAACAATGTCCATAATCATATTTGAAACAAATCCACTCCTTAATTTATTATTATCCATGATGCTCCATAATTGTCTTCAGCTGTCTCTGCATTCTTAGCATTGAAATTCACACTTCTATTAACTCCTTTTTCTGCAACCTGCTACAAATGCTTGATCTCATCGTGACACATCCAATTCTGCACATAGAATTAGTTCCCAAAGCATATACCACAAGCATTCTCCATGACTAACCATAAAAACATCTCATTTATACTTTTATACATATCTATATCTAATTCATTCATTAGATAATATGATCATCACATTCCATATTAATATTATAAGTTCAGGTCTTAGAAGTATAAAGAAGGTCAACATGTCATAGTGCAAACATGGATAAATGTCTTAAAGGATGCTATGAAAGAAGTCTTTGAAGTATAAAAAGTAGAATAAAAGAGACTAATTCTGCAGCCCATCACAAAGAACTACAAGTATATGGAGACTCACAACTAGTCATTCAACAAGTCACAGATGAGTACCAAACAAAAGATGAAAAGTTGGTCCATTACAAGCAACTAGTGGATGCCTACAAACCACACTTTTCTAGCATCACTTTTGAGCAAATTCCAATAGAGCATAACAAAGTTGTAGATTCTATGGCTTCTATGGGGTCACTTATAGGCATGCCTGCAAACACACAGAAATGTGAATTCTTGATCGAGAAACTATTGATACCAGTTGTCGATGTTCCAACTACTAAAATCATCTACGAACTTGTTGGTCCCAATTCCCCATGGTACGAAGATATCTATGACAACCTTAAACATGGTACCTTTCCCTTTGAGCTATCCACAACCCAATGCAAAACCCTTATCCATTGATCCTCCTGTTACACCATTCTGGGTGATACACTATATCACCAGAGTCTTGATGGTATCCTCTTACGATGTCTTAACATGAAAGAAGTTGTTGCCACCTAACAAGACACACATGAAGGGGTCTGTGGCACACATTCTACCGGTTCTAACCTAGCTAAGAAGATACTCTGCATAGGGTATTATTGGCCTACAATAGAACAAGATGCTTTACAGTTTGCTAAGAATATCTACAATGCCAACAACATGGAGATTTGATTCATGCACCAACTCATAAACTACAACCTATGACAACTCCATGGCCCTTTTCACAATGGGGTCTCGACCTTGCAGGACAAATCCATCCATCCTCATCCAATGGCCATAAATTTATCATTACCACCACTGAATACTTCATGAAGTGAGTCGAAGCCATTCCCATGACTTATATCATTGACAAGCAAATAGCCAATTTTATCCTTAACTACCTCATTTGTCAGTATGGTATCCCCCAAGCCATTGTCATTGATAATGGGAGACCATTCAAGAATCAAGATGTCCGTGCCTTGTGCACCCAATACAATATCCAACATCACTTTTCCACTCCCTACTATCTGCAGAGTAACAGCCAAGCTGAGGCTTCTAACAAAACCATTCTAAAAATCTTCAAGAAAACAGTCAATTAAGCTAGTCATGATTGGCACCTACAACTCAATCCCGCCCTATGGGCCTATCGCACTAGTATTGGAACACCAACTGGTGCAACACCCTATGCCTTGGTCTATGGCTCTGAAGCCATTCTACCTATAGACGTCGAGATCCCATCCCTCAGAGTATCCATGCAGAACCTGATTGATGGAGAGGAGTATCACACTTCCAGGTTAGCTAAGCTAGAACTACTAGATGAGAGATGCCTTTCTGAGCTCAATCATCTCCATGTCTATCAAAACTGCCTCTGGTGCAACTATAACAAGAAGATCAAAGAAAGACGGTTTCAAGTTGGTAACCCTGTCTTAAAGGAAAATTAGAGAAATCAAGCAGATCGAGAAAAGAAGGGCAAGTTTGAGCCTAATTGGTTAGGACCCTTTGTTATCACAGGAGCATATAGATCAGGAGCTTATACTTTAGCAACACCTGAAGGCATTCCTCTAGATGAGCCACTCAATAGTGTTCATCTCAAAAAGTTCTTTGCTTGATCCTCAAAGTATCCATGTCAAAAAAAAAGGAAGCAAAAACAAAAACAAACAAAAAATAATCCATCCTCTAGTGAAAACCTGGTAAACAGGTCCCTTGGATAAGTACCATAGTGAAAACTTGGTAAACAGGCGCTATGTGTAGAGTCACCATCCATCATCTATCGAGTCTTGTTCATTCCATGTCTATTTCATAATAAACTTCATCCATCCATCCATAATAAAACCATTGACCTTGTTTGCATTTCCATCTCCCTATCTAGAATAGCTTAGAAATTTGTCTATGTCCATCGTCACTTATCTTATGTCAGTTATAACTCATCCCATCTCAAGTTCTCCATGTCAAGTTATCCTATGTCAAGTTACCCATATCTTGTCACATTATCCTATGCCAAAGTTATCCATGTCAAATCATCAGCTATCCTATAATGTCAAATTATCTATGTCTTCCTCTACCAGAATGGGGGCAACTCTTTCCTTAACCTAGGTCTAGGAATGGATCCTTGTTCGCGGTTCAAAAACACTTCATAACAAAACACAAACACTTCAACCTTCAAACAAAAACAAAAACAAAAGCACATCAAACCAATCCATCAATCAATCACTTGTCTTATACAAATTGTCACACGCTTGAAACTAGACCAGGCATCTTATACAAGGTGTTTCATTTTTGAAACCAGACATCTTCATCCTTTCCTACATCATCAAACAAACTAGAACCACATATCATCTCATCTCAATCTTAAGGTACCTTGATCCCATGGACATGGGTATGTAGGTAGTCTAGAATACGAAGGAAGTATCCAGTACTCAGGTACATAAGATATCATCATTTCACCTACCCAAGCTCAAACACCTTGATCCACTCATCACTCTACCCAAAACTACATATCATTTTCATCTTTCATCGTAATGTGCCTTGATCTTGTGGATACAGGGTATGTACTTCTATTACCCTTTTTTTTTTATCAAAAATTAATCTTTTTTGCCAAGATATGTTAGCATTGGAATCCCTTTTAACACAAAATAGAAAAATAGAAATACATACATCATTCTTAATAATGATGGCCAATAATTTATCATATAGTAATATTAGTAATAACATGACAGGGTTTTTAGGAAATAAATGAAGGTACTTTGTTCAAAATATGATGAGGCCAATCTCCACCTCATCACCATCCACCCTCCCTCTCCTCATCTCCTAGCTCCTAGACATTCCTCCTCACAATGAACCTCTTAATTTACCCAATGTTTAGGTGATTCCCACTTCTATTCTTGAGTCCCTTGTTCTACTTACTCGTACCCATCATCACATGTTTAATAACTTAAAACCTTCCACATTAGGGATCATTGCACCTCCTTCCCTCTCCACTAAACATAAATTTAAACATTATCTAACCCCACTCCATTGTTAGCCAAAACCTAAAATAACACCAACATCTCTACCAATAAGCCCTTCTACATCACTTCTAACTCTAATGGAGGTTGCTCTCCTCCACATTCTTTTGGTCTTGATGCTAACATGTCTATTGATAGTGTAGAGGACTAGAGTTTGGTGGTCTACTCTCAATTTGAGCCCTCAATCTACTCAACCAATGGGTGCATTTTTAGTTCAGTTGTTGATGTTCCAACATTATTAGCTATATTTACTTATGCAATGGTAATCTAGTCTTTGATGGACATTCTAGAGGGAATTGAGCCTTTCATCACTATATTGTGTCCCCTTTATGTTCCTTTTACTGCTACTACTATGTTGCCTTCATTGGCTCCTATGCCACATAATAGTTCTACATCCCCTGATGGTCATGATTGGGAGGTAGACGACTTGTTGGACTATGGGTGTGATGGGTAGTTTTTCTATCTTTGCATAATTATATGTGTATATGTGTGTATCTTTTTGTTTAGATAGTATGTGTGCCTTGTGTACTCTTGTGTTGTGTTTGTGTTTGTCTATTAGCCCCCCTAGAGGACCATTGTTACTCTTGAAAGTATATGGATACAAAAGAAACAATATGTTGTGACATTCTTCCATATAGATATCTTACATTATTTATGTGTATAGTTTCTTGTTTTCTCATTTTCTTATTTTATTGGGAACACTAGAGAGAATTGAGACATTTAGGTCTCTTTCATGTTGACCCAAGGATACATTTCTTTTTCATTGCTTCTTTCTCATGTGCATTCTTTCATTGTACTCCTAGTTCTATGTGCCTTGGGGAATGATGATAGTTCTATCCCTACTCCCTGATTATATCTTTCTCAAAAATCTACTAACCCTAGGAATATAGATCCCTTAGCATATTTTTGTGATGTTGTTGGTACACATGACGTTACATCTCTTCTTACTTATGTCATTCCTTGGACATGATCGTAGGTGCACTATGATTTTATTTGTAGCAACATATCGTCATTTTGTGATGTAGGTCAAATCCCAAGTGTCTTATCAGATAGATAGAATGAATAGCCAATACCCAACATACAACAAAATAATTCATAGAATAACAATGTTTTATTATTTACAGCAATTTTGTGTTCTAGGAATACAAATTTACAAACAAAATACAACTCTCTAGACCCTCGAACTAGGAGTCTTCAATATATGAATTTTCTCCCTATTTCCCCCCTTACTCCTCTCTAACAAAAATAATCATTCCATTTTATACTTCCTAAAAAGAAGTTAAACAATTGCTCCAATGTCAGTTACAAAACTAAAAGGTCAAATGTTTTAACAACCACTTTATGTCTTGAATTACCAAAATAGATTAATGAGAATACTATTTGATAATCGAACCAATAGGACCACTCGGACCCATTAGACCACTCAGACCAAGCACTCGGCAACCAACCACTCAGTAACCAACCCCTTAGGAGCCAACCCCTCAGCAACAAACCACTCAAAAGCCAACCCCTCGGTGCATCAACCACTTGACAACCAACCCCTTGGGAGACAAACCCTCGGTGAATCAATCTCTCGACAATCAACCCCTTGAGAGATAACCCCTTGACAACAAACCCCTTGGAAGCCAACCCCTTGGCAAAAAACCCCTCAGAAGCCAACCCCTTAGCAAACCAACCACTCAACAACCAACCCCTTAGGAGCCAATCCATCGACAACCAACGACTTGGCTAGAGAGAGTAAACATTCGGTAGAGAGAGAATAAACACTCAACTAGAGAGAGTGAATGATCAACTAAAGAGAGAGTGAATACTCGATGGAGAGAGAATCAACACTCGACAAAGAGAGAATGAACACATGACTAGAGAGAGTGAATGATCGACTAGTGAGAGAATAAACACTTAGCGGAGAGAAGACATTCCACAGTTGCTCAAGAATAACATCCCACACACGGTCGAGAATGACTTTCCATGCATGACAGATAATGACTTTCCATGTGCGGCTGAGAATGACTTTCCACACGTGGTCGAGAATGACTTTTCATGCATGACCGAGAATGACTTTCCACGCATGACCAAGAATGAAACGATCGACGTAACTTTACCAATTTTTATCCAATTTGACCAACTTGAACTGGTGATACACATTAAGCTCTTTTACAATACCCATGTTTTTGATCTGATAAAAAATCATATGTTTATCTAAATCACACCAAAATTGAATGGAGGATACCCATTAATCTCTTCTACAAAACCCATGTTTTGATTTGATCAAAAAAATCTATTGCACCAAACTCGAATTGAGGATACCATTAAGCTCTTCTACAAAACCCATGTTTTTTATTTGATCATCAAAAAAGTCTTTTGAAGAAAAACAACTTGAAACCAACATAATAGAAAAGAAAGATGAATTTCAAACCTAAAAAAATCTTTTTGGTTGATACAAGATTGCCTGTGGACCCGGATGCTCCTGCATCAAACATGTCAGGTAAGTGAAATGTTCCATGAGTTGGGAAACTCGTGAACATTAGAAAGTGCTTGGGATGGTGCTCCCATGCTTGTTCTTTATCCAAACCTCCTCTTTATCTACTTGACCTCTTCTCATCATTACTTGCTGAAATTCTTCAACTCCACTTACACTTCCTAGGCCCAACCTTTCATGAGAATTTTTTAAGTGTCCAAACTGTGACTTGTGTTGTTTCCTCTCCAAACCTCCACTTTTTTGTTCAATACTCACATTCTTCACATTGTTTGCCACTGCTTTATGCCATTTTTGCATAAAACTAGTTTCATTTCCTTTATTTTCAACTACATTCCCCTTCATGGGAACCTTCATTTAATTACTCTCAATATCTCTTGTCACCTTTAGCAACTGTTTGTCAGAACTACAATAAACAATTGAATTGCTCTCCTTCACTTGTTGTGCCTTCTCTTTTACTAAACTCAATACATACTTATGTCTACCTTTCACAATGGTATACAAATTCCTTCTACCATCATAGATCATTTCCCTATCAAAGTGTCAAGGTCTACCCAATAACACATGACATGCAATCATTGACATAACATCACACAAGACTTCATCCTTATATGACCCAATCTGAAAACTAATCATGCATTATTCATTCACCACTAATTCATGTTCCTTTTGCAACCAAGTAGCTTTATAAGGACTAGGATGTTTCTTCTTTTTCAAACCCATATTTTCTACTATTTTCTCTTAGACTAGGTTATCAATACTACCACTATCTATAATTACTTTACAACACTTACCTCCAGACTTGCATACAATTTTGAAAGACTTCTCCTCTGAGATGCTCCATCCTTCTTCACCTTTGGTGTTATCAACACTCTCTAGAACATAAGAGACTCTCCTTCTTCAGGCTCTTCCGCTTTCAGTGATACCACACTCTCTTCATCTTCTTGTACCATGTGATTTCTTGCCACACTTGTTTTTCTCCTGATGTAATAGTGGACATTCAAAAGCTCTATGTCTAGTCTCACCATACTTAAAACATTTCCCAAGGAACCCTTTGTTGCTGCTACCATATCCTCTTGTAGATTATTCTCTTCCTCTTGTTCCCTAACTTGACTCCTTATTCCATATTGAATTTGTTTCTTCTTCTTGAACTTGTCTGCCTTTGCCATTGCTTCCTTGTCCTCTCGCAGCTGAGAATTTTCCTCTTCCTCTTGTATTATTTTGTTGTCTTCTTTCTATCTTTTCCTCTACTTTCAAAGCATACTGATATGCCTCTTCTAGTGTAGAAATCTTCAACATACTCATCTCATCTTGTATATTAAATCTCAACCTGTTGATATATCTATCTACTATCTCTTTATCCATTTGATGATGCTTATATCTAATTACTATTTTATAAAACTCTTCGATATAGTCCTTTACCCTCATATCTTTTTGCTTCAAATTCTGAAGTTTTTTGAACATTTCCAACTCATAATCTCTAGGAATAAATTTGGCTTTCAACCTAGTAACCATATGATTCCACTGGGTTATTCTTGCATCTTCATTAGCTACTCTTTCTCTCTGCAACTCCCTCCACCATAAGGCAACATATCCTTTGAGTTTTGTTTGTGCCAGTCTCACGCTCTGAGGGTCACGAATGTTTTCATATTCAAAATATTCTTCTAGTTCTCTTATGCAATCTATCAATTCTTCAGGATTTAATGTTCCAAAATAGTTTGAAATTTCTATTTTTTACCTCCTCCAACTCTAGTAAGTGCTCTTAGGAACTATTCTTCTCTAGCATCTACTAATTGTTTGTTTTCTCTTTCTCGTTCATCCTCTACAATTTCATCCTCATCATCAACATGATCTTTCGCACAATCTAGGTTTCTTCTCAATTCAACAGCTAAAGTTCTCAACTCATTCTCATTTCAACATGAAATTGTTCGAACATTTCCTCCATTCTGGGAACTCTTTTTCTCAAGGGCATCTTCTAAAAAAGACAACTTCTACTGTTTGATATCCACACACACTATAGAAACAAAATCTCCTCTGCTCACAACTCTAATAGCTCCTTCAGCCCTTTGTAATTGCACGACTCCTCTTCACACCTACAAATACCCTCTCGAGCCCTATGAGACAACATTTTAACACTTCAAATTCTCCACAGCGTATCTTTTCTAGCAAGAAATCCTTGCTCTGACACCACTTGATGTAGGTCAAATCCCAAGTGTCTTATTAAATAGTTAGGATGAGCAACTAATACCCAACATACAACAAAATAATTCACAGAATAATAATGTTTTATTATTTGCAACAATTTAGTGTTCTAGGAATATAAATTTACAAACAAAATACAACTCTCTAGACCCTCAAACTAGGAGTCTTCAATATATGAATTTTCTCCCTATTTCCCCCATCACTTCTCTCTAACAAGAATAATCATCCCATTTTATACTTCCTACAAGGAAGTTAAACAGTTGCTCCAACATCAGTTACAAAATCGAAAGGTCAAATTTTTAACAACTTGATGTTTTGAATTACCAGAATTGATTAATGAGAATACTATTTGATAATTAGACCAATAGGACCACTCAGACCCATCATACCACTCAGACCAACCACTTGGCAACCAACCACTCAACAACCAACCCCTCAAGAGCTAAACCCTCAGAAACAAACCCCTCGGAAGCCAATCCCTCGGTGAACCAACCACTTAATAACCAACCCCTTGGGAGCCAACCCCTTGGTGAATCAACCTCCTGGCAATCAACCCCTCAACAACAAACCCCTCGGAAGCCAACCCCTTGGCAAAAAATCCATTGGAGGCCAACCCCTTAGCAAACCAACCACTCGACAACCAACCCCTCAAGAGCCAACCCCTCAGAAACCAACCACTCGGCTAGAGAGATAGTAAACACTCGACAGAGAGAATAAACACTTAGTGGAGAGAGAATAAACACTTGGCTAGAGAGAGTGAATGATTGTCTAGAGAGAAAGAGTGAACACTTGACAGAGAGAGAATGAACACTCAATGAAGAGAGAATGAACACTCGACTAGAGAGAGTGAATGATCGACCAGTGAGAGAGTGAACACTGGGTGAAGAGAGTGCTCGACTAAGAATGGCATTCTGCGGTTGCCCGAGAATAATATTCCACACGTGACTGAGAATGACTTTCCATGTGTGGCTGAGAATGAATTTCCACACATAGTCAAGAATGACTTTCCATGCGCGACCGAGAATGATTTCCATGCATGATCGAGAATGAACCATCGATGAAGCTTCACCAATTTTTATCCAATTTGCACTAAACTTGAACTAGTGATACCCATTAAGCTCTTTTATTATAAACATGTTTTTGATCTGATAAAAAATCATCTATTTATCCAAATCACATCAAACTTGAACTCAGGCTACCCATTAAGCTCTTCAACAAAACCCATGTTTTTGATTCTATTCCCCTTTCATATCTTAAAATGAATTGCATACTTATGCTTTATGTAATTATTTTAAGGGGGCATATACTCACATTTGCACATACAAATGCACACATCATCAGTATTAGTAGCTTGTGGCCCTAAGTACAAAGATATTCTTAGATCTTTCCACCCTTACTAGGATTACCTAACTATAGAGTATGCTATCACTTGTTATACCTAGTATTGTATTTATACATGAGCCACCTAGTAATAGAGTATGCTAGTACATGTGACTCATATCGACTACTTTTTGTACTCTATGTGCATCGCCTAGAAATAGAGTACACTTCACATGTGATTCACAAAGGTATTATATGGTTCCTAGCAACAAATCATGCTAGATGTTGAACTGTATCTCATATTTTCCTAACAACAAAGTACATTGGGACTATACCTTCCAATTTTCTAGCAATAGAGCATGCTGGAAAATTCATGATTTTTTTCTTCTTAGTGTCTTTGTGTATGTGTTTTAATTTCTCTTTAAATGTGTATGTTGTGTAGTTTCTTTCATATGTGTTGTTTGTAAGTTAGATTAAATGTGATTTGCTAATGCATTTGTTTTGAGAGTATGCTTTTCTAACACATTTGTGTAGTAGGTTTAGGTTTGTTAACATGTTTATTTTATAGATCCTTAGCCTAGGGGCATGGATTATCTAGTTTAGGATTGATGTGTATCCTACATTATATCCTTTACATGTTATTTATTTTCAATATTTCATTTATGTACTTTAGTGTAGATTTATCACCTAAAGGCACAATCCCGCTAAAGTGGGGACAAAATGTAAGGTAAAAGATTGTATAACTTGCAATTTTGACATTATAGGTTGACCTTATCTTTAACATCCACCTCCTAGCATGTTTTTAGGACCACTTAGTCCTATCCTAGCCTTTATCCCACCCTTAGTGCCAACGTGGGCTTTCTATTTTCATGTGTTAAGATATTTTATATTTAATTGTGTAAGTTCATGGTGTTAGTGTGATGTCATGTTTATGTTCTATACCATTTTTGGCCTTATTGTATTAGGCCTACAACATGGGTTCACATAAATTTGCACAAGTATGCTATCATCCTTTAACACTACAGTCGTATAATGACTATTTATTGCCAAACTTACCACCTTTCCACTTCTAAACATACAAGAAAAATGGTTGTTTGATCTGTTGGATGAACCTTAATAATCAATTTATCCTCACATGCCTCTTCATCTTGTCCAACAACATATTTTTGAAAACACTCTTGCAACTACAACAATCTACATCATTCTTGATCATATAAATCATTTTCTTGATCAAAATGGTCTTGTGAGTAGCACCTTGCCATTTTCTTGGATTTTCTAGAATTCATTGTTAGTCTAGCTTGATTGGACATTTAGGCATCTAGGTGACATTGTACCAATGATTCATTAATTCTATTGTGTTCTTCATAGTTATTTTCTTGTCATTAGTTTACTATGCACATTTATATATTTCCAGTGTTGGCACCTCATGGCTTCACTTCCTTTTTCTTGTCCATTCTACACATACTAGGGCCTTAAAATCTATTTAGACATAGTGTTTTGAGTTCTCATAGATTTACTTTATATTTTTATTTTTAAGTTTAGATGCACATAATCCTAAGTGTATGCACAATATCCATTTTCTTGCATTTTATTGACTGCTTGTGGAGGTCGAAAGACCAAATCAGGGCCCTGACCACTTTGGCAGGATCCTTTGCATTCACCTCCTTTCTCTTTGTCTTAGTTAACATGTTCACTTAGAGACTCATCTCACAATGAAAGTTTGCATTCTCTTGCCTTCTTTTGTCATTTCACTTATTTCATTTAAAGTAAGCTTGTTAGAAAATATTTATTTTATCTTTATGCATTTATGTATCTTCTTGTACATATTATGGGTATCCTATTTGTGTGTTTTTGTCTCCTTATATGTAGACTATACACATTCTATGCAGGGACTTTTATTTCTATCTTTTCTAGATGACAACATACAATTCAAATGATAGTGAAGAAATAGGATGACAACATGAGCATGTTTGCATCCAGGTCAAAGAAATTCTAAGTTCACTTTCTAGGTTCTTTATCAGTTTTATTTCACTGTTTTGTAGTTAGTTTTCTATAAGTCATTTCTTGATCTTGTTTATTTCATATTTTTAATTCCTAGCTCATTATTTTAGCTTAAGTAAACATAGTTTAAGTCGTCTAAAGCACATCTTGGATAAGGCTAAACATTTCATTTCTTTATATCATTAAATAGTAGCAAAAACCATTCATACATTTAGTCTTGTTTGTAGTAAAGAGGATTACTTCGAAAACTCAGACACACCTAGGTAAAATAACTTTTTAATCTTTATAGTCAACAAAGTAGATATACATTAATCTTTATAGTCAACAAAGTAAATATACATCTAAATTTAGGTGGGCCATACCTTTTTGATTGTCTCCTCTGTCGAGTGGATCTCCTCAAAAGTTAAGTTATATGTTCCACTTCTAAACTCTCTAAGCTCTTTGTATTGTCCTCCTCATCTAGTCCAAGCTGAACCCTTAGTTCAACATATAGCATAACCTTCTTAGTCTTTGGTTATAGTTGCACAACCAAGTTCCCATCCTCCTTTGGTTTCTCAACTATAGTAGAAGGTTTGACTTTCTTAAAAAACACATTTTAACTAGAGAATTTTTTTAGCCATATGATCCCAAAACTTGTACCTTTTCACATTGACTCCATAACCAATGAAGTTACATTGCATGGCCTTATTATCCAACTTTCTTTGCTTCAACCTATCTACATATGAGCATATGCCTTGCAACCAAATACATAAATATCCTGAAGTGATGTATTTTTCCCATCCAAATGTCCATGGGGGTTTAATCCACAAGAACTCATGTAGTCCTAGACTTGTTGGTTAAGTAGCATGCAAAAGCATTTACTTTTGCCTAGAACTTTTGTTCTAGGTCAGATCCACTGAGAATACTCCTAGCCCTTTCCATCAATGTCTTGTTCATGGGTTTTGCAACTCCATTTTGTTGAGGGGTGTATGTAATTGTTTTATGCCTTTTTATGTTGTTCTCCCTAGAGAGTCTATCATAATCTACATAACAATACTCACCATTGTTGTTAATTCTCAACCCCTTAATTTTTCTACCAGTCTTATTTTCCAGTAGAGCCTTAAACTCCCTAAAATGACTAAAGACCTTAGATTTACTTATGAGACAATATACTCATGACCTCCTAGAATAATCTTCAATAAATGATATATTTAATACATAGATTTTGGGAAGGAACACCTACATGACCAAATACATTAAAATGAATAATATCTAAGAACCCAAAATATTTATGAGAACAAAAGTAAAACTCAACATGGTTTTATTTTCCATAAACATAATGCTCACAAAAATCAAGCTCAAGAGAACAATTGACAAGCCCCTCTATAAGATTTTTATTTTCAAGGCCCATAGATCTTTCTCACCAATATGGCCCATGCAATGGTGCCATATCATTGTCTTCTTGGTGGGTAAATTGCTCTCTAATGTAAGAGCATGCTTAGGTACCCAAAATGCACGACTATCAAAACTAGATACAATAGGTCTCCTTGTTACAAGTTCTAATGACTAAGGTGTAAAATCTATAGATCTCTTCATTCAATGTACTAAAGAACTATTACACTATATGTAAGTGTATGCATCAAGCTAAAAGAGAGTACTAACTCAAACTCCCTTCACAAGCACTCATAGCTCCTTAAACCATCTCATAACCTCCTTTGTTGAAGACTACTTATACTACCACATCACTCATTCTACTTATAAATATTAGGTTTCATGTCAAACTAGGGATGCACATGACTCCAATAATCCCTTTGATCCTCCCACTAGAGAATCAAATCTTGACTCTCCCATGACCAACTATGTTGAGATACAAGTCATCATTGACATATACCTCCCCACCATCATATTTCTCTTAATATGAAAATCAATCCCAATGGAGACTCATGTAGAAAGAAATTATGAAGTCTATCATCCATGCATGTATTTCCAAAGCCATGATAAAGACATCTCCTTCATCCCCATAAGAAGATTTATCAAAATTGTCACTAGATTTGACCTTTTTCTTCTTTCTATTCTCCTTGTAGTCTCTTTTGAAGTGGTCCATCTTACTGTAATTCCAAAATTTTAACTTAGACTTTTTAGGAGACTTATATCCCCTCAAGATTTAGATCTAACCTTTTCCTTCTTCTTTCCTTTTTCTTTAGATAAGCACTAGTTTTGAGACAGTACTTCTAATAAACAATACCGGGTTGTCCCATGATTATGTCAAACAACATAGAAGGGTCGTGCATCGATCTTTCTCTTCCATCTTCACACCCATAGATTGTAGCTGAGTTATAATCATGTTGAATGCATTCAAGTGCTCAATAATAGAATCACCATCACCCATCCTCAAAGTGTTCTTCAAAAATATTAAATAACATAGAATTTCCAAGCAAATACTAATAGGGATTGCCACCTTTTTATCAAACATTACCCAGTCATCCAATGGTATTGCATTTGGTTTATGTCAGGGTATTGCAACCCCTAAATAATTATTTGAGTAAATCCTCCATCTTGAGCTTCCACAACTCAAAGTTAGTGTTGATGATTTTTCCATCTCTAGTCTAGATGTGTTTTCCATCTTTCCTAAAACGGTGATCTTCTCTATGCACACTCCTACTTAAACCAAGATTAGTAAAAAAACATTGTTCCTGCATCAATCTAAGAGGAGAAATGAACCAAAGATGTGATCTAAATAATTTTCTAGAAATAAACAACACAATAAAATCATTCACCATAACATAATGATGTATCCAAGAAAAAACCTTTTCGGAAAAACCCAACCTTCAAACTCTGAACCAATGTATTAATCAACAACAATATCAATTGCAATACAATCTAAGCAAGGAGCCTTCATAAGAGGTGACATCAACACTCAAATATAGAGTAATATCGATAGCATAATAATACTACAAAGTACTTTATGCAAACTCCATTTGAAGTACCTAATACATAGATAAACCAATACATGAAACCACCAAAATGGAATCACAAAAGTGTGAGTTAATACCATCTAAAAGTGGTGCCCTAATCCCCTTGTCAAATTCAACCACCTAAATCAAGAGAAGTCCTATAAGAATTTGTCATAACATGTCATAGTTATCCTCCCAACTTGGGTTATCCAATTTATCTTATTCAAATCCTCCAAAAATGTTTTATGAGTCATAATAACATAGTATAGGTTGGCAAATTTTCTTGCTCAACATGTGTAACTCCCTCTTATGAATTTCTTATGTGTCATAGATGCTCTTACATTCTTGAAGTGAGAGACTAAATTTGAAAGGCCATAACTTTTGATTCGAAAACTTGATTGAGCTTATTTTTTAAAATTTAAGATCTCAGAGAGTTTTATGTCATTGTACCTAGATTTAACTAGTTAAAGCCCATTTCAATAATTTTTGGGACCAAAAATGACCTCTGCAGGCCATAAATTGCATTTGAACATTAGGATGAAAGGTTGAGACACCTTTCCTAACATTGTCTAAGGTATGAAGACCATTTATTTTACTAAGCCTAAGGATGATTTGCTATCCCAACTTGATGTGTAAGATGCTAAGGAGAAGAAGACACCCCAAGAGATTAATGTAGTGACTCTAATGAGAATAGAATACTAGCTCTAAGGTAAAGGAAGTTATGGAAAGACTCCTCAAAATCCCCTTGTCAAATTCAACCACCTAAATCAAGAGAAGTCCTATAAGAATTTGTCATAACATGTAATAGTTATCCTCCCAACTTGGGTGATCCAATTTATCTTATTCAGATCTTACAAAATGTTTTATGAGTCATAATAACATAGTGTAGGTTGGCAAATTTTCTTGGTCAACATGTGTAACTCCCTCTTATGAATTTCTTATGTGTCATAGATGCTCTTGTATTCTTGAAGTGAGAGCCTAACTTTGAAAGGCCATAACTTTTGATTCTAGAACTTGATTGAGCTTATTTTTTAAAATTTAAGATCTCAGAGAGTTTTATGTCATTGTACCTAGATTTAACTAGTTAAAGCCCATTTCAATAATTTTTGGGACCAAAAATGACTTCTATAGGCCATAAATTGCATTTGAACATTAGGATGAAAGGTTGAGACACCTTTCCTAACATTGTCTAAGGTACGAAGACCATTTATTTTACTAAGCCTAAGGATGTTTTGCTACCCCAAGTTGATGTGTAAGATGCTAGGGAGAAGAAGACACCCCAAGAGATTAATGTAGTGACTTTAATGAGAATAGAATAGTAGCTCCAAGGTAAAGGAAGTTATGGAAAGATTCCTCAAAATTAAAAGGGAAAGAAGAAGACATTTAGAGTAGACCGAGGAGAAGATTAAGGAGATGAATACCAACAAGTTATGCCAAAGTTATTTGGCATTGTTGCAAAAAATGGTCATATAACAAAGAACTAATGGGAAGCACACCCATGTAGTTTTTGTGGTTTTTATAGCCATTGTTTGGCTATGTTAAAAAAGAAGAAGAGCACCAATAAGTAACCAAGGAACTTCAAGAAGAGGGAGTTATCCAAAGGCTTGGGCAATATTTTATGCACTCACTGTGGAAAGAGTAGGCATATGTTAGAGGCTTTTTGGAGCCTATATCTACAACTCTATTTGAAGAAATGCAAGAGGGAAAAGTCACCTAAGAGTAGTGAAGCAGTGACTGAGATTGATAAGGTGGATGCATAACCATTGGAAGAAGAAGCCACAAAAAGGATGAAACTTGTAGAGGATTTCTCATCTTCAATTCAAGAAGATAGTGGTAAGAAAACCTTTCTTCAAGGTTGGGTAGAAGGTTGCCATTGGTTGTAGTTGCATGCTTAATCCTCTATTTGTTTGTGTTATATGTTCTCGGACTAACTCCACTATGCAAGAGAGTGTGGAGTTTGGAGGAGCCTTGAGTGTGGAACAAAGGTATGAGCAACCTACTTATAGTACATAGGTGGATAATGTGTTCTCTATTTTTTTTGCATGTCACTTTGTTTGTTGACAACACTCTTGAGAAGTTGCAACATGATTTTTCTAAGATTCCAGTAGGACAAAAATAATTTAGGAGTATTTGATGTAGGCTCACTAACTTAAATGTTCTTTTGAGGTGGTAGGATAGTATGAAAGTTATGTAGGTCCAAGAAGGAGGTTTGAAAATCACTCATGGTGAGTGAAAACTTCATTCATTGTTGCTGATTTTTGTGTCATTTGTGTTGCCGTAAGTTGTTAGAATTTAACACTTTTACACTCTTTTTCTATTGCCATAGACCTATGTTGGGTAGCATTTGGAGAGTGGTTTCTTTTTCTTGTATTGTAAGTTTCAAAGACCATCTATGAAGGAAAATGTTTGTAAAAGACCTAATGGGCAATGATTCTAAACACTTATATGAAAATGTGTATTTTTTATACTTATTATTTTTGATACACATCTTTAGGACCCTACGCGCAAAGCAATTTAGAGTCCCATGAGATTCAAAACTAATTAATGAAGTTTTATGGCTAGTAAAGCTTTTGGGCACCAAAACCTCCCTAGTTAGGGAGGTGTGATCCCAAATTGATGAGGCAATTCAAATATGTTTTGATATTGAACCATTGAAATCTTGAGTGCTGAAGATGACACAGCTTGGTTATTGAAGATGATAGAGGATGGTTGTTGAAGTGAATATGATGCTATAAAAGTTGTGAAGTGCTACTAAAGAGAACATGTAGATATTGAAGTGTGTATGAGGTTGTCAAAGTTGCAAAGTGTTGTTAAAGAGCACATGTGGTTGCTAAAACATTTTAATTTGTAGGACTATTACATGCCTATACAAAGAAATAAAATGGTGTCGAAATTGGAAACAAATTACATATTTAGATTCCTCTAAAAAATTTGTGCGATCTCAAAAAATAGTGCTTCATTTTGAGTATATATGTAGAAGTTATGGCCATCGAAAGATGGAGGTTTGTGTTGATGACAAGACTGTTATAACCCACATTTTTATTGTTATGGAATGATTTTTGTTAGTTTTTCAAGTTTGATTTACACATGATTTTTCATTCATGGTTTGTGTTTAACCATTGGTGAATGATTGGATCCATTTTAGAGTATGTTTAGATCACTTTAATCATCTTTCTTGTAGCATCTATAGCTGGTAATGTAGTATAATAGTTAGCAACTATTTAAAGGGTTGTTAAATGAATTAAATGTCAAAAATGATTTTTAAATGCACAATAAAATGGGGTTTTCCACCTTCTTGTTAGTTATTCACATTCCACGTGAATAGAATGCAAAAATTTCCATTTTAAAATAATTTTCAAGAAAGGGAAAAAAAAGGAAGAAACATGGCAGTTTTAAGGGCAACACCTCTTCACCTTCTAAGTAGTGTGTATCCTTTTGAGGATAGCAAGTAGAGCAAAGGAAGGCATGCATGAAAATCCATATTTGAGACTATTGTTCATTGAGGAGAGTAGGGCAATGAATGCATGCAGAAGACATTATGATTAATGGTTGTTTAGGATGCCATTGTTGTTCTCCATTAACTATTATGCAATAGATGTAGGTAGGACAGTCATTTAATTTCCTTACACATAGTGTATGGTGGACCATGTGGTATCAATGCGCCTAAGACTTTCATTCATGTGAGAGTAGAGGCATTATTAAATGTATTCATGCCTAAGATATCTACTGATATTAGAAGTTAGTTGTTACATGCCATGTTTCTGTAAGACATTGTACATTTGGGTATTGTAAGTGATATGGACAATGTAAAATTGTTGTATAAATGTGGTTAGTGGTATGAGGAGCTCAAATCTCTCTTCCTAGAATTCTATTCTCATTAAATAGTTTCTCCAAAAGTATTTAGTTTTTGCAATTGTGTGTGTGCAATTGTTTATTTCTCTACAATTTAGGTATTATTCTTGTGCTTTTTGTAGGTTGAACATACATGTGCATGTTTTGTTAATCTAAGTAAGCTAGTAGAGTACTTAATTAAATTCATATGTTGATGGACTAGAGTGTGACATAGCAACCACACTTTATGGATCACTTGTAGTTGCTTTTTGGTTGAATCTTCGTGTATGGGTCATTTTTGTGTGCATAGATCTATAATTAAAGGCACACATCTAATCTTGCTAGTTGCACACTTTTGTTGTTTGATTCACTTGATTCTTTGCGCTTTGCTATGCCAAGGACTAACAATTCTTAGAAACACCTTAAGGAGGTTGTTGAATCACTAAGTGACACGTTCTCATAGGTCAACTCTTGAGAGAGCCTAACTTTATGGCTGTGCTAAAAATCAATAGGCAACAAGCAAGTGTACTATCCTACATAATAAGTTGACATAAATGTTGTTCTTATTAGTTCACCAATTGAAGTGTTTTAATAATTGCTCCTTGAAGTGCGAGGAACACGAATTATTCTAAGATGTGTAAACGAATGTAATTGAATGCCTTTAAATATAAGTACAATCATGCGAAACATGTACCAAGTTAGCTTAGGGCGAGAATAAAATAGACAAGAGTTGGACGAAATTTGAATTTCTGAATCCTAAGGATCAAATCTATGGGTGTGGGATCAATCTCACACTTGCAAAATTAAATATATACAGGGAATAAATATTCAAACGTGAAAAGTGCTATAAATGTCAAGTGTATGATACAATATAAAATAATATTGAATACATAAAAATAAACAAAATAGAATATATAAGGAATTGAGAAATGAGTCCAACTTTACCCCCAAAAAAAATACCCCCAAAAAACTATACTCTTCATAAACATTCTGTCAAGGTGGGCCGAAAACTAAATGGAAATTGACATGGGGATGCAAATCTCACTGAACATAATTGCTTGTAGCACGTCAGAGTCCAAGAGGAAGCAAATAGAAAGAATCCAAAAGCACATGATCACTAGCAAATTTAGGCTAAAAGTTTCAACTATGTATGAGATTTTGCTAGTTGAAACAGGGATTGTTCATATGGAAGCCACCGCTATAGTGCGTCTCTTAAGATATCTCAAAAGAATTGAACCGATGGAAGCAAGTAGATGGCCTAAGGTAGTCTTCAACGAGGTTATAAGCGAAAGAAAGAAGTCTTGGATGAAACAAAATAGCAAGTGGAATATTTATTTGAACGCTTGTCCTATGGATAACAAAGGAATAAAAGCTTTTGTCATAGATAAATTCCACAAATCTATGTTGGGTGGTATTTTAGGGAGAAAGAAGAAATACTACCTTGAGAAGTCTAACCCCACTTGTAATCATCCACAAAAAGCTTACATTGGGGCAAATATCCCTTGAAGAGCTAAGATTTTGATTGCTCAACTTAGAACTAACTCTCATCAGCTTTGGTGTGAAACGAGAAGGTGAAAAAGGCCTAAAGAGACTTGGGAAGAGAGAGTGTGTGAATTTTGCACTATTGGGGCAGTGGAATTAGAAAAATACTCTATTTTGGAGTGTGACACTTACACGAACATCGGGGCAAAATATGTGGACATATTAATAGTGGCTTCTTGGCATGATTTATTTATAAAGGGGTCATTTGAGAAAGTTGGAGAGCTCATTTTCTCTTTGAATAGAAGAAGAATTGAAAGACAAAAACAAATATGATAGAGTTGAATGTCGTCTCATAAACTATTTTTAACCTGGTGGACATTAAAAATTATTTTATTCTATTCTTTAATTAGCCTAAATAAGTAAGGAAAAGTTTACAAGGAAATCCCCTTGTTAATGCAACCGATTGTTTAATAACTTAATAATAATTAAAAAAATGGTTGATTACGTGGGAAAGGAGCAATGATATATACAGATGCATATTTCGACAAATATACACCATTCAAACGGCCGACGATATATTTTGTTTGAGAGGCTGGGGTGGTACAATGGGAAGCTGGGGCGGAGTTGGTGTTGGTGTTGGTGTTGGTTTGGGGCATTCAATTCGACTTTCACTTCCAGATTGCAGGTGTTTCAAATTAGAATCGCACAGCAGCTCCAATTTCAGATTTTGTGGCACAGGCAGACAATCTGTGAGTTTGGATTCAGAACATAAAGTGTGGGGAATACAAAGAAAAAGAGTGAGAGTGCAGGGAAGTAGTAGTAGCAAGTCCTGGAGTTATGAAGAGGTGATGTCATTGTTGGAGGCTGATCTTCCTCGATTGTTTGACGAAAAGGGAATTGACAAAAGCATGTATGAGAAGGATGTGAAATTCCGGGACCCAATCACCAAACACGACTCTCTGGATGGTTATCTCTTCAACATTCGCCTCCTCAGGCTGCTCTTTCGTCCGCTTTTTCAGTTGCACTCACTACAACAGGTATTGTCATTAGATTACTTGTAAGTTTGTTGGTGGCACTGCTGGGCATGGACTCAATTGAATGTGTATATGTATGTGAATGTTGCACAGACAGGGCAGAATGAAATCACCACAAGGTGGACAATGGTGATGAGATTTGGGCTTCTGCCATGGAAGCCGGAGTTGGTGTTCACTGGAACGTCAGTTATGTCTATTAATCCTAAAACGGGGAAGTTTTGGAGCCATGTGGTATGCTATGTGCATTTGTCATGTCCTCTTTTTTCCAATTATAATATTGTTAAAATAAAAGTGTTTTTAAACACTAGGTAAAATAAAATAAATAAATAAGTTAATTAATTAATTAATTAATATACAATATAAAAATTAAAATAAAAAAATAAATTCAAAATTCTGGTGTTAAAATAGGACCCATGAGTCCAAAACGAAGGAGATATATTTACTAGTTTCAATTGTTCATTTGAGGACATCCTTATATTCCTATTGCATTTTGGGCTGTTTTTAAACATCACCCACTTCAACAGTTAAAAGTCAATTTTGACCAATAAAAATAAGACACATATTTACCATTTTTTTGTTATAAATGAGGTGTAAAATTGCTATTGATTGTTTGACCATTGAAGTGGATGATGTTTAAGTAGAGCTTGCATTTTGAAGTCCGAGTGATCTAGTATCAAGGATGAAAGCCTTGATCGGAGTTGCGAAGGTTAGGATGGAAACCCTATCCTCTTTTCCTTGGCAATTCCAACATGGGGATTGTAGGGTTAGACTAATAAGAGAATTGTTTGTAATTTTTAGGGTGTTTAGTTAACAAAAACCAAGAGCGTCTAGCAGAGGAAATTGGTGTTGGTAGATCATACCACACTCCATTGCATTTGTTGTTCATAAGGCGTTAGGGCTTAAGTGGTCCTCATTGCAAACTCTTACGCCGATCATCCACAAGGCGAGTCAATAGTGAAGTGCAACATCTACTCCCGACATTGATTGCATTGGATCTTCATTTGCCTAGCTCTTGATTGTCATCTTTGGGGGGCTGCGTGGCTCATTTGCAGCGCAAATTTAACCGATTACACTTAATCATTGATTCTAGAGTTCACTCACACATAGCCTCACACTAGTTGGAGGTTGCCGCCACCATTCATAGGATTGTCTCAGGCCGATTTCACCCCTATTCCTAATTGCAACATACTTGTAATATGCTGCCCTAATTTTTTTTTTGGGAACACAAGAAGACAACAATGGATTGTTATGATGTAAGATGTCTTCCACACTTTTTTGATCACCCAGATCCCAATGTGGGCAAGGTGAGAGCATACAAGTGCTTCAGAGTCAAATTATAAACCAACTGAAGTAACAATCTTCCACTTATTCAGTGGGCAGTACAAGGAAAGTAAACCAGGTGCATCCACTTATTCAGCGGGAACCTGAGCAATGAAGTACTGAAAGAAAGAGGCACATCCACTTATTCAGTGGGAAGCCTATACAAAGCAAAGGAAACTAAACTATCTGGCACATCCACTTATTCAGTGGGAAGCCATTACAAAGTTTATATCAGATTATTACAGTGAAGTGCCTCAGGCTGTGATACATAGGATTAGCTCCAAAAAAACCCCTCACATATATGGTCTGATGCTATCAATATTGTATTTGCAAACACAAATCAATCAAGAATAATAGAGAGCATTTCAAAGGAATTATACCATGGAAGGTATTGTTGTCCTGTATCAGTGCTCAGAAAGGTACCTTTGCTGTTGTACGGCAGCCATGGGAATGCAAGAAACTCTTGAACCAAACACCAAACCTCCCTCAAACTCTTCCACACTATCCTCTCATCAAAAGTGGCTCCCAAACAACAAGAAACTCCATCAAATTCAAGGCGACCAGCAATCTGAAAATGCTCACGTCAGCTACAGGATGTACGGACTGATGGTACTATAATGTCCCAAATGGACAAAAATATGGCAAATTTGGATTTCCGGGGATTCCTGATTATTTTCTGATTTCTGCCCTTAAATTTCTGCACTTAACAAGTCTGCCCTAACCCTAGGTCTGCTGTAGAAATCAGATTTGAACAATATATAGTTTTCTTCACAAATTATGATCGTTAACCCATGCAAAACACCTCAAAAGATTTGATATGAAACAAATGACAATATGACACAACTATGAAGAACATAATCTGCTGCAATAAATCAGGTCTGCTACAAATATACGGCTGGAAATATGAAGGTAATAAGATCATATGAATGGCTAAATAGCCCAGCAATCCAATATCCTCTAATGACAATAACTATATATCATAAGGATGATGAAACAATGCATATACTAGCCTCTTCAATAGGCAGATCTGTTGTAGCAAAAGTCTGGTTCAGAAACCCTAGGCGCAGCAGCAGAAACAAGTGTAATTCTGCCCTAAGGCAGTTCGCCACTCCTCCAAGGAAGTCGCTCAAGGGCTGTGATGATCTCCCACAAGTTCGCCCTCCAACAATGCTCTAAATCCACCTCTAGAGAAGATCGCTCAGCCCTTACGTGATTCGCCCATGGGGGATGCTCCAACTGATATGAATGAAGCTCTTATGAAGTTGAAGCTCAATTAGACTCCCATCACGGAATCTCCACAAAGAAGGAATTAGGTTTTCATCCAACTCCCTCCAAGACTTAGAGTTTTCGTTCTATGCCTCTCCTTGAGAGTGCTCTTGAAATATGAATGAGTGAATGAATAATTGATGCCTTTTGGATGCCAAATGATGGAGTATATATACACATTACAACTTCCCTTCTCCTCTTGGCCAACCTTGCATTAGATGCCTATATTTTGAATTATACATTCCCTCCATTAGGCTGACCCTTCTAGAGACCTATTACTTAACTCCAATTAGGAATTAAGATGGGTGCCAATATTAATTAATTAATTATTATTTCCTATAGTGGGTGCTCAAGGAAATAATGCATTATTCTTGCCTTATGATGAAACCAATTTGCCCAAGGCATAGAAATAGGATGAGCGCCTAGAAATAATGTGAGGATGATGTGCTATCAATGCACCCATGTGAACAATGGCCTCCATGACAAACTCCATAGCTCGGATAAATCCTTATGAACCAAGAAAGCATCCAATAGTGAAATAATGGCACCCATACATGAGAAGCTCGATCCTCTACCTCCAATCCACATGACAGACTCTCCAAGTGACTAATTTCGGAGAAGACAATGCACTGAAGACAACATACCCAAGTGATAAACTATCCCCACGGCTTGTGATGTCCCAAAGTGAGATGGAAAGCCTGTCCAAGACCTTTGGTGACCATTCCCAGAATGGGGACATTACAGTCCTCCCTTCTCGGAATTGCTTGTCCTCAAGCAATGGCAAGTGTGAATGCTGTGAGATAGTGTCAAGTGACATATATCTCCATCTTCACGCATGATTGGCGACCGGTCTAGATAACCATTGGTGGTTGCATCCTCCAAGAAGCATGTCCGCAACCACAAGTGTAATGACCTCAAATGCTCCCAAGGTGCCACCTCTTGAGAGAGAAAAGTAGGTCCAACTCGGAGTCTCGAAGACCAAGTGTCGAAAGATGTGTACCTCAAAGCATAGCCACAAGTCTCCAAGCCTTTGCTGCGCTACTCTGATGTACTTATTGGGAATGTGAGACAACTCATCAACATTCCAATGAAGTAATGTGCCAACCATGTCTCCACCTGGATCCCAAACCATCATGTCAGTCATGAAGAGAAAAAGACACCCCACAGTATTATCATCAATCCATCCCTCAATCGGCCTCATATCAAAGTGCAAAATCCTCAACACAGGTGCCTCAAAGTGCGGATCAGCTCCTCCAAGGTGGCTGGTGTGAGCCAAGACAGCCAACTCCCAACTGAAAACAATCTCCATATGACCATCAACAACCGCTCTAGTGACATAGAATGATAATGCATCACTCAAATACCGTCCTCCGGATGTGAAGAAGTAATGCAATACCCAAGCAAGTGCCATCGATATGAAACCCATGCACCATGCAATAGTATCTATCATCCAATCATGCAAGACAATCTCATGTGCTAGGACAAGGATGTTAGCGGCATGATGCATATCTCCACATGCTAGCTGTGTGACAAACATCTCCAAAGAAGAGATGAAAACAACATCATACCTTGGTGCAAGAATCATCCATACCTCTGAAGTGTACTCCTTTGATGCAAGAGTCTCCGTAGACAAACACAGGGCAGCCTCGGGTATCCACAAAAGATGATGGGGTTGTATCATAGCATCACTCAACTTTGTGCCTTCTTTATGAATGATCAAAGAGTCACCATAAGCTGAATCCCTTATGACTCCCTTTTCAAGTGAAGTCATGACATTAGTGGCTGATCCACTAAGTGTAGCCTCCAAAGTCTCACCAAACTCCCGAGTAGCTGTGACTCGCCAAGAGTCCACGCACCATGAAGTGTAGCAGCCATCTTCTATCAAGGTGAGGAATAGATCCATATGAGCTAGGGCTGAGATATTAGGGTCTTCATGCTTCCTTCCAACCCTTATTCCATCTCCCAATTGATACACAAGCATTAGCAACTCCAAATCAAATATCATAGCAATATCCTCATACCTTATGTCATGGTTCAGCTGCACCTCCATGGTATGCCTCGCAGAGGTGGATGTCTTCATGGTATATATCACAAATTTCTGAAAATAAGCAGCTATGTGCTTCTCCAAAGAAGCCTCAACATAATATAGATCACAAGCAAATTCCTCTTGAGGGACCAAAGATATATCATGCTTATAGGTAGTCACAACATTAGTGTACTCAATGATGCTACGTTGCACAGAGACCCGTCTCCGACCCCCTGGTACTCGTCTCGGAGACTGGTACATGTCTCCCATCTCGGAGACTTGATTGGGTACGTCTCCCTTTGCAGGAGACTTCTGGTCGAGTCTCCCACTCGTCTCCAAGTACCCTGCGTCAATAAAAAGGCGTCTCCATTTTTTTTTTTCCTAGCTTCAATTTTTTCCGTTGTTTTCTCACAAGCTCAATGGATTCTTACTCCTACGGACTTCAAACCTCAATACTAGTGTCTACAGTAATATATATACATTAAGCTATATTAAATTGTTACAAGTAAGCTATAAGCCTATAAGTAATGTATATACAGTAAGCTATATTAAATTGTTACAAGTAAGCTATAAACTTAAACTTTACCAGTTCTCTTGTTTTAAAAGTTCAATGTTATAATATTTTCAGTTTTAATGTTAGCATATTAATAAATTAACAAAATTTATTAAATTATATTTTTAAAAAATGGTGTCTCCAAGTATCCCCGTCTCCTATTTTTCAAAAACAGACGTACCGGTACGGGTACCAATCTCCATGCAACCTTGCAATGATGTCATCACAGCCCAATATGTGAATCTTCAAGTGGCTTTCCATAAGATGTGACACCAACTCCTCATGAAGTGAGCGATCAAGGAACTCGGAGTCATACCTCAAAAACTCCTCCCCAACATGGAAGCCAACAATAGAAGATGTCTTCTTCAGCTCATGCTCATGTGTAGGGGCTACCAATATGTGATCATAAAATAACCATAGGCTGCTGTTCCAAATCAGAAGGTCAGAATTTCTGTCATACCTTCTTATAGTGTCTTCATCCTTCTTGAGCCTCGCCATCATCGCTGTTGCATACTCTCCATTCAAGGCTGATCCAACACAATCCTCTCCGTGGAAATCATATACCTCAAGGCTGATCCTTCTGGCTGATATGACATGGTGAAATGGACTGCTGTTGTAATTCAGAAAATCAGACCTGTCTAGGTACCTTTGGAAAGTGTCTTCATAGCTCCTAGTCTCCTCTTCCCTCATGGCTGTGATCACCAACTAAGGCTGGTCCCAAACATGTCTCCCATGAAAAGTCAGATGTGTCATGTATCTCAAACTCTGTCCCATGGCTGCAATCTACGTCTCCATGTTTACCATCAATTCCTTCGCACTTCGTGTTGGCATGTTGTCTCTTGCATGTGGCTGCTATAGAAGACTGAATTTCTGATGTGTATGTGAGTGCATCCATTTCATCTTCCTCCCTTCTCAAGGCACTCACATATATCTCGCACAATTTGAATAGATGATCACTATCCGTAAGGGAATGCAAGTAGTCTTCCTCAATCATAGCCACGGTCTTTTGAAACCTTTGAAACCGTGTGAGGTAGAGGTCTTCTTTCAAGTGCTCATCCTTTCCCTCGATCTTCATTTTCTCCTCCAAGTGATGTGGCCCACACATAGCTAGTTCATGCCTCCATGAATCAACTTCTTTATTATGGCCAGATGTGAAAACTAAGTCTTCATTATGCTCTATTAAAGGATCTCCATCAAAGTAGTAGGTAGAATCTTCTACCTCATGATCTTCCTCAATGGCCGATCTTGAAGATGTGAGCACCGCTATGATCTCTTTATCTTGCAATGTAGAATCAACCTTATCCAATCCACTTTGATCACTTCCCACTGAATTTTCTGAATTGCCCTTATGACCACCATTTGATTCCATGCCAATATGGTGCAAAGGTAATGAAACAATGCTAGGCTCAACCAAAGGAACATCAAATGAATTCATACCTTCCTGTAGCTGATCCCATATGGTTGGTTTGACAATCTCCATGGTGGCAACTTCTTCAATCGTGTAGTCATCTTGATGTCTTAGGTGTTTGCCACTTGCCATGTATGATGCTTCCTCGCACATGTCCTTATGATGCAAGTCATCAATAAGTAGTCTTTCTTCCATGGAGGCCTCTTCTACAACCTTGTAGTTTTCATGGACACTTATGTATTCCTCGTTAGGTGATTCTCCTTTATCCTCATAGGGCTGAAGTACATTGTTGGCTTTGTCCTCTTTAGGGCTTGGGGCCCGCTCTTCAATATGCATGGACTGGTTTATATTCTCCTCATGATCATTTGTAGGCTGCAAATCTACTTTCTTTTCTACCTTGGCTTTCATGGAAACTTCTGATTTTTCTCTCTTTTCTTATTTTCTGATGTAATCATAGAGACCCTTCTTTCCCGGATTTCCATCTTCAAGAACCTTCAAATGAAATTCAAAAGGAGTAGCTAACCTGAAACCAAGTGATAAGGCATTGTATTCTTCAATGATTTGAGTGGCCTCAAATTCATACATCTATCATTCCATCTCCTCCTTCAATTTCACTTGACTTTGTCTAAGAGATTCAAACAAAGATCTTTCTTCTTCCATGATGAATGATCAAACCCTCAGGCTGGCAGGATCATGGCTTTGATACCATTTGTAATGTCCCAAATGGACAAAACTATGGCAAATTTGGATTTCCGGAGATTCCAGATTATTTTCTGATTTCTGCACTTAACAAGTCTGCTGTAACCCTAGGTCTCCTGTAGAAATCAGATTTGAACAATATATAGTTTTCTTCACAAATTATGATCATTAACCCATGCAAAACACCTCAAAAGATTCGCCCAAACATGAAGGTAATATTCAGCATCACATTCATATGAAACAAATGACAATATGACACAACTATGAAGAATATAATCTGCTGCAATAAATCAGGTCTGCTACAAATATATGGCTGGAAATATGAAGGTAATAAGATCATATGAATGGCTAAAAAGCCCAGCAATCCAATATCCTCTAATGACAATAACTATATATCATAAGGATGATGAAACAATGCATATACTAGCCTCTTCAATAGGCAGATTTGCTGTAGCAAAAGTCTGGTTCAGAAACCCTAGGCGCAGCAGCAGAAACAAGTGTAATTCTGCCCTAAGGCTGTTCGCCACTCCTCCAAGGAAGTCGATCAAGGGCTGTGATGATCTCCCACAAGTTCGCCCTCCAACAATGCTCTAAATCCACCTCTAGAGAAGTTCACTCAGCCCTTATATGATTCGCCCATGGTGGATGCTCCAACTGATATGAATGAAGCTCTTATGAAGTTGAAGCTCAATTAGACTCCCATCACGGAATCTCCACAAAGAAGGAATTAGGTTTTCGTCCAACTCCCTCCAAGACTTAGAGTTTTCGTTCTAAGCCTCTCCTTAAGATTGCTCTCGAAATATGAAAGAGTGAATGAATGATTGATGCCTTTTGGATGCCAAATGATGGAGTATATATACCCATTACAACTTCCCTTCTCCTCTTGGCCGACCTTGCATTAGATGCCTTTATTTTGAATTATACATTCCCTCCATTAGGCCGACCCTTCTAGAGACCTATTACTTAAATCCAATTAGGAATTAAGATGGGCGCCAATATTATTTAATTAATTATTATTTTCTATAGTGGGTGCTCAAGGAAATAATGCATTATTCTTGCCTTATGATGAAACCAATTCGCCCAAGGCATAGAAATAGTATGAGCACCTAGAAATAATGTGAGGATGATGTGCTATCAATGCACCCATGTGAACAATGGCCTCCATGACAAACTCCATAGCTCGGATAAATCCTTATGAACCAAGAAAGCATCCAATAGTGAAATAATGACACTTGTACATGAGAAGCTCGATCCTCTGCCTCCAATCCACATGATAGACTCTCCAAGTGATTGACTCCAGAGAAGATAATGCACCGAAGACAACATACCTAAGTGATAAACTATCTCCACGGCTTGTGATGTCCTCAAGATGTCTCGAAGTGAGATGGAAAGCCTGTCCAAGACCTTTGGTGACCATTCCCAGAATGGGGACATTACAGGTACTGTACGACAGGGACTAGGAGCTCAGTAATAGTTGAAAGAAGTCTGCAATCTGCTCAGAACTGGGCGTCAACCACATACAATGCTAATAAGCCTTAAACGGAGGCATTATAATCATCTTCATTCACTAAAACATCAATAGCCCATGCTACAGTATGACCTACATGTGTGTAGCAAGGAAACACCAAGGAAAATCTCCCAAAGGATATATCAAACTCACACACAGAAAACTCACACCACAAACCAAAACTTGCAATCCAAAACTGATTAAAACACATCGAACTCCATATTTTCTCTGTGCAACTCCTAACAGTGACGCTGCCTCTTCCAGCTAGGGTGGATATCTCACCACCAAAACTAGACTTCTTCAAGAGAGTTTTCGTTCTCAAGAAGGATGAAGATCTCACAAGCCGTACTAGTCTAGAGGAGGGCGTGAGCATTTCTGGGCCCAAGCGCTTCAATTTTGGGTAGTTTCTAAGTCACAAGGGAGACACCTAGGGAAGTCTCATGCATGTGTAACTTGACTTGAAGGGAGAAAGTAGTTTTGGAAGGGTTCCAACACTATTTTGAAGCTTTAGTATTGCTATTACAGTTGAATATCAGACCTGTGTTAAAACAACAGTGATGGGTATGTACCAAAATTGATATTTGATGCTTAAATCAAGATTTATACTAATTTCTGAGTTGTATTCAACTACTGGGTATTGTTATTTCCATGCTATTTGTTGTTTATGTACTATTGTCAGACCTATAGCTTATTGCAGCACTTGGATGTGTTGAAATATTGAATATTTGATGATTTATCCATCTGGGTACTTGAGAAAACAACTTTATATTGTTGCACTCATCTATTAGACATTGAAGAAACAATATAACAATAGTTTGGTCACATGGGTATGATGTATTTGTGAGAGTTTTGAATATTTGTATGAGCTGTTATATTTTATTTTCAAGAAAAAAATCAAGATAGACTATTACAGTGGTATCAGAGCTCATAGTATCTTGCCATCCTGTTGGTTATGAATGATGCTACCTAGCACTCATTTGTATTATTTGAGAAGAAACAGATCTAATCCAATCCTTGAGGATCAACTAGAGATAGAACAGGTAGAAGGAACAGTTGCAGATTTAATGGGGGATAAAGAAGGAAGAACTAGGAGAGATCCTTTTGATGGGGGTGAAAGGAGACCAGAATCGAGTGTGGAAATCATGTTGAGTGATCTTGCTAGGGGGCAGTGAGATTTGTTACATCAGATGACCTAGTCACAATAACAGTTAACTCAAATGTTTGCACAAATGATGCAGAGGAATGTGGGTACCAATGGCAATAATGGTGAAAATGACACAATTGCAAAGAATAGAGGTGCTCGCCAACGGACCAGCAGTGGGTTACTTAATACTAGACCTCTTATGCATAATTTTCCTCCAAGGAACAACCCTCCAAAAGGGTATGAACCAATTGATCAAGAAGCTCACAGGCAAGTATGGAGAGATTGGTTAGCATTAGGAGAGGAATTCTAGGATGAAATGTCATTTCCAAATTACTTAGCTTTCAGGGAAAAGAATAGACCCTGCAAAGGTGGAGGTGCGAGACCATAGAACCATGATTTGCAGAAGAAGGTGGGTAAGCTGTCAATCCCTCATTTTGATAGATCTGGTAAGACTTCAGCTAGGGCTTGGGTGCAAAAACTTGACTCTTATTTTAAGCTCAACACTATGGTTGAAGAGGATGCAATTACATATGCCACTTTACATTTGGATGGAAGTGCACATGAATGGTGGCACCACGAGTTGATTACCTTGGTTCATGATCAGATTGATTCTTATGCTGAGTTCACGGAGAGACTAATTGATAGATTTGAAAAAAAGACCCCAAACTGCACTTTAAAGAGTTAGCACAACTGAAACAATAGAGTTCCGTAGACACCTATATTACTAATTTTCAGAGATTATCAGTGATGGTAACAGATATTTTAGAGAGAAGACTGATTGTACTATTTATTGATGGGCTGTCCAAATCTTTGAGAGGATGGATTAAGGCTTTGAATCCATCAACTCTTCAAGAAGCAATTAAAAGGGCTAGAGACATGGAATCTTCTACTTCCAAAATAAATTTCAGTCAAAAGGATCCCAACATAAGAAGGACAAGGACAAAAGATATTTCCAAAAAGATTCAAATCAGTCTAACAAGGTGCCAACAAGATTGAATGAAGATCAACTCAATGACCTTAGAAGAAAGAAATTGTGCTTCAGTTGTAAAGAACCTTGGAACCCAACTCACAAGTGCTCAACAAAAGCCAAAGCCAAGCAAATTGAGTACTCTTCAGATGATGAATCAGCTCCTGGAAAATCAGACCAGCAATCTGATTTGGAAGAATAGGAGGAAGAAAGCTCATCCGAAGAGTCCGAAGAAGAGAAGGGAAGTGGGGGAAACACTTGCCCAACTCTCTAGTTTTCAAAAGATTGGATCACTTAGAGTTAAGGGAGTCTTATATGGGCATCAGATAGTCACTCTCATTGATACAGGTGCCACACACAATTTTATCGATAAGGGAGTGGTTGCTAGAAGGGGAATCAAAACAGAAAATTTTGATGGCTTCAAGGTGATGGTAGCTGATGGATTCACCCTCACATGCACTAGGAAGATTTCTAACTTGAGCATTCAACTTGGTGATTATGAGATTAGAGATGACTTCTATGTGGTGAGCATAGGAGACATAGATGTAGTCCTTGGTATGCAGTGGTTGCGATCTATTGGAGAGTTCTATATGAACTTGCAGACTATGGAGATTAAGTTTGAAGCGGATGGTAAGAAGGTAGTGCTTAGAGGCATGTCAAATGATGGGCCACGAGTAGTCTCTTTCAAATGGATGGAGAGACATATCAGACATGACCAGGTAGAGTGGACAACAAAGTGTATCATCATGCCTACCATTATAGAGCAGCAGAAGAGGAGTTACCATCCAGATGTTTAGACTTTGTTGTCTAAGCACAACAAAGTTTTTAGTAGCATACCTCCTGGGAGACCTCCAGAGCGAGGCATTGAGCATGTCATAGAGTTGGAGGAGGGTGCAAAACCCATTATCACCACCTTGTTGTGATGTATTCCCAACATCGCCCCATTGGTAGCGGGGACCCCCTGCTGTTTTGGCTGAGTCCGCTTGCAATTCCCCATATGAATGTTGACTTGGCAATCATGGTAAATTCAAACTTATGTGTGGCTGGTCTAATTGTCCACTTGGCTTTTGTAACGCATTCACATTATGCAATTAGGCCGTGAGGCATCAAAATGTCCGCTCGGGCGGACTCGTGGTCCCTTTGCATTTGCATATTTGAGTTTATGCGCGGTGGGCTTAGATGTCCGTTCAAGTGGACTGTCGTTGATGCATCACAAGACTTTTTTTTTTCTTGGCATCCATGTTGAGCCTAAATGTCCGCTCAAGCGGACCTTTAGTTGCTCTTTGAATATCCTCTAAGTCTACTTCATTCCGCATAACGCTCGCCTCGTGCAGGTCATTTGAACATTCTTATCTTAGCATCATGCAGTTGAATGAAACGTCTGCTTATGACTAAAAGACCACCGTGGCGTTTAGCAGTGAGCAAACATTTGTTATAGGATCGCATATTCGTGTGATGCCGTGAACTCCGCTTCAATAAATCAATGCTGCATCTGCAAAGCATTCAATTCTCCATTCATCTACCTAAGCACACATTCCCGATTAGGCAGTATGAGGCTATTTCAAACGCTGTGAGGAGGCATTTAAAACGTCCTCTAGGTATTCATAACATTTTGCACTCATAACATTTTGAAAGAAGGATGCAACGCATGGCACAGTAACCATTAAGGCATTTGAGGGAATATCTGTGCGGGGCATCATAATGACCGCTTCATATCATGCATATTCATTTGCAATATGGATTTCATGCAGAAAAAAAAAAACGCACGTCCATGATGATCCTGCGAGAGTAAACGTCTCCATAGTTCATCATTGATCCTTATTGCATCTTCATTAAGGTTCGGCATGAGCTCGCACAGGTGAAAGATTCATTGTTATATTTAGCATATGAAAGTGCATATTTATCATTCGCAGTGCACAGTAACGCTTAAATAATTAACCATTGCATGGTTGAGGGTTGCAGTCCATTCTATCCTTGGCATCGTATTCAATGAATTCGAATATATGGCTTAAGCCGTGAGGTGGTGTATGGCCTAAATTCGTGAGTGGGGTGTCAGCATAATCGCTCGAACCTTTCGGAAACCTCCACATGTCATTTGTATACCCACCACGTTGACTCAAGATATGCCTGCATAGTATAGGCATTTCGGAGCATAAAAGTTTGTCTTGTTAGTCTAAGCATTCGAACTCTAGATATTGCCTCATCGGTGTTGTAAAAATCAGGCTTTGCTCGTTGCATTGAGGCAGAGCGAAGAACACACGTCATCTAATTCAAAATCTATTGATTTTGGCTTGAACATTGGCAGCCAATAGGGGGTGTTTCACGATTCAAAATCAATGTTTTTCACCAGCATTTGCAGATATAAGTTTGAAGTTGAAATTCACAGGGGTAGGGATAAAGTTGTTTAAATATAATGAAATGGCTTTACAACTGATGATCCTGATATTCATGACACACTCATCTATTTCAGTTTTGCATTTCTAGTTCCTTCAAGCAGAACAAGGTGTTTTTAAATGGCATATTTTAAATCCCGCATGTGTTAGGACAGACAGGCACTGATGAGAAGTGACATGAAGGGAACGTGGCCAGAAACGAAGATCACGTCGAGGTGGAGAAATCTCGGCAACACCAATCTCAAGAGGACCAACATGGAGGAGATTCGGCAAAACTTATACAAACCCCATCCATTAGACCTAATCAGATGAATGTTGAAGAATGGGATTATTCAGGTTGCTTGCTTCCCTCCTGCAATGTTGTGTCCGGAATTGATGTTGGAATGCGCTAAGCATTATAACCACGAAAAGAGATGCATTATGACCAGAGAGGGCAAAGTACTAGCTCATTTAAGGAAGGAGGCAATCGCAGAAGCTTTTGACATTCCTTCATACAAAACTACTACTTTCTGTACCAAGGAGATTGCCTTGCAACTTTATCTGGCTGGATCGGAAAAATGTATGGAGGTGATAAACAACTGGTTAGTGCAACCAAGGCCACATGTAAGCAGAGTACCGAAAAAGCTTCACAAATCCGATTTTCATTAGGAGATCAATTATATGGTTGTATTTCTGAATCGCATCATGGGCTGCTCGCAATCAGTGAATTTCGAGCCCTAGATGTTCTTCTTTATCGAAGAAATCATAAGTGGAAAGAGGATGATAGATTGGGCTAAAATGATCATTTGAAGAGTTTGTAGGAAACAAAAACATTTTATATGAGCTCATATGTTATATATATGCTTGCTAGAAACGAGAGATATCCAGGACTGAATTGCAAGGGGAGAGTTGGAAACGGAGATGGACAGTTAAAAGTTTATGACTGCTATCCTCAACTGCACCTGCAGGCTATATCTCATTACAGAAGGTTTAATGATGCCTTTTCCATGCACATTGTCAGATTGTTGCAAGGCAACACATGCAGGAGATTGTCGAAGGAGGCTATGAATTTCGTGACAAAATACGGAAAGTGGTTCATTCAGTTTCCAAGATTCACATACATCCGTGTTGAAGGCTATTCATCATTGCCTTACAGGTTGCCTAGATACCCCACTGACAGAATGGTGTTGTTGGAAGTGACACGACAGCTGATTGCATTCGACAAAGCTCAAAGAAAGAGAAAGAAGACTACAACGAAGTTTCCAATCAGCATCAGGAGGCTTGAGACCTGTATGTCATTACAAGCAGCTAAAAATTCAGAGATAGAGCTGCAAGCTTACAACTTAGTGTGCCACAATGATGCACGTGGCAACTTTGATCCGTTTGGCACAGTCAAGAAGAAATTTGGGAGCAAAATACGAGCATAGACCACAGCTCGAGGATCATTGGATGGATGCGTACGATGACATGGAGATAAGAAAGAAAGGTTGCTACCGATTGTCTTTGGATTTGGTCAAGGCAACAAGAGTAATCAACATTCTAGATCAGCTTGAGGAGAATCACAAAAGACTTTCACAAAGTTCGTATGAAGAGGAGAGGGACAGGCCTTTCACTATTAATTGGTCAGAACAGGAAGTCACACGCAATGATGATTTGATGATGCCAATTGTGGCATATACAAGAAAATATATAGACTTCCAAATTCGAAGGCTTTAGGAGAAAAATGTCCAATTTACTTACAATTTGATGGGAAGAGTTAGTACACATCAGTCCAAGGATACTTCAAGTAGTGAGTCAAGCAGTGACTCCAGTGATTCCAGTGATTCAGAGGGTGAAGGTGCTGATCCGCATGAAGATATTCAACCAAGCAAGAAGGCAAAGAATGATGATCAGAAGGCAGCTAGTACATCTTCAAGACAAGAGTGCAATAGTATAATAAATATTGAGGAAGATGAAGTGAGGCATGATGAACAGGTAGCTTTTGAAGTACAAACTGATCAAGGCATCAAACAAGGTAATTAGATTGATGAAGTTATGTCAAAATCATCTAAGGAACAAGAAGTGGTCATGATAGAAGTAGAAGCTGAAAATCAAAATGACAAGGAGTTGTATGAGTTTCATGAGGAGGCTCTTCCTACTATTCAGCAAAAGGGAGTTCAAGAAAAAAATTAGGACTTGTATGACTTACCAGAATGGCTAAGGGATCGAGTCAAGGAGAAGTCTGTTGTTGAAAGAGAACCCATCCTGAGTTTGGAAGACTTGTTGAGCAGAGCCAAACCTGACGAAGGAAAGCAGAAAATTACTAAATTCTCGAAGATCACAAGAGGCAGCTCGGGGTCAAGGCAAGTGCATATTGCTGTCCCAAAAGTCGATGTAGAAGCAGGAGATGGTGTTCCAAGTGGATATGATATTAGTACTATTGATTTGGGACCAGCCACAACAGAGCAAGAGATAGAAGAGTTAGAAGATTCAGTTGCAAGTATCAAGGAAAGACTGAGGAAGGAACGAGAGCAGAGGATCCAGTTGGAGAGGGATAACCTGGCATTTCAGCATTATATTCAGCAGTTGATGAGGCCAGTGAGCCAAGCTGGAGAGATGGTTGCACCACCTGCGTTGCTTTCGCAGGAGTCTGTAGCACATTTGGAGGAAATGAGATCTTCATCTCAGGTGTTGCAGGATTGGGCTACAGATTTCAAGATCAAGGCTGACGGATTCATTGATGAGATTGTAAAGTTATATGAGGCTTCTTCAATATTCGAAAGAGTTCAGAATGTTTTGGTTTCTTGTGCAAAATCCAGAGTTGTAAGAGAGGAGGTTATGCCTCAGTTGAAAAGACTGATCTATACTCCAAGTACCACTTTGATAGATGAAGGAGTGATCGAACATGGTTCAGCATATAGTTTTCCTTCCTGGTATTGTGCCCTCAACATAAGGGAGCAAATCCTTGGTAAGATTGAGAATGACAGCACTCGAACAAGAGAAGCACTTCGAGAAATTCAAAACAAAATACTTGTTTCTATTAACCAAATAGTGGACTCCAATGGTGAAATTCATGAATACTTGCTGAAAGATAAAATACATGCAAGGTATTTTCATCATGCGCAGGCTGTTTCCAGCATGCGCAGACTGTTTCCAGGGAGTTATTGGATGATGTTTGCACACTCTCCACTTTCATGGGCATGTTTCAGACATCCATGGTTGGATGGGAGATGACAATTGTCAAGTGTACAGAGGAACTGCAAATTGTGGAATGCACCATTCAAACTCTGCCAAGTGTCCCTATGGAGGAGGTTACATGTGTCATAACTAGATTTGTGGAGTTTATCACAAAAAGGAGAGGTGATAAAGGAGGGCACTCCACTTAGTGAGTGCATCATAAATGCAAGGTCTAATTTTAGTAAATTTTGTAACCACTTGTCTACGTGGCGCAATAAGGCCCCTTGATTTCTAGATTTAATCTTGGCCATCCACTGAATTTTGAGGCCTATATAAGCCCCATTTGCTGTCATTTGTAAAGGGGGAATGCTCTAAGGAATTGTTGCTCAAGACTCTGCTAAAATAAATACAAACTCATTGCTGAATTCTTCATGGTGATTTTGTGTTGTTTCAAATGAATGCATGGTTTTTAAGTGTTCGCTCATAGAATGAGATTAGTTTAGTTTGTTTTCAGCAATTTAGTTTTATGTTTCATGGGAGTTGTTACTGCTGATTCATGTTTGGAGTCTTCATAGTTCATACCATTTATAATTTGTCGATGGCAGATTGTAGGGCATGGTTAGTCTGAACCTTATCTGAGCTTAACTTCAATTACTTTGTCTTCATTTACCTTTATGTGCAGAAGTAATCTGAAAATCTTACTTTTCCCTTAGAAGATTGCATCACCTTTGTATAGTTGTTACCTTATGGCGAAGCAAAGTGTGGTTGAGATTCCAATGAATTAGTGGTGATTGCTTGCATCTAGATTAGATTTCTCTAAACCCATTTCTTTTGCATTTTCTTTAAAACCCTATTAGATTTAGATTCAAGAGCTTTCACTGTCATATCTTAAGTTGTCATATTGCTAGACCTTCGAAGAAGCTATGTTACATGTTATCCAAGAGAAACAAGTTTCCTATTGTTGAACATTTTACGTAAGTCCCTATGTGTCAAACAGTGATTCACATCCCACTGCTAAGTTATCCCAAGTCGCAACACCAAAAGTAACTAATGAAGAACCTTGGAGTCTACTCATCTGATCACTTAGCTTAGTATTTGAGGGATTTTGTTCAAGAGAGGATAGAGTACACCAGTATTTTATTCTGCGTTGTATGTGCAAGGAAAACACATCAACACACCCCTTACAAGCATCTGAAGAGGCACAAAGATGAGATAGAGAAGGCCATCAAGGAGCTGCTTGACATGGGACACATTAGGCCTAGTAAGAGCCCCTTTGCATCTACGGTGGTGTTGGTGAAGAAAAAGGATGGGACTATGCGAATGTGCATAGACTACAGGGCTTTAAATAAGAAGACAATCAAAAACATGTATCTCATTTTGCATATAGATGAGCTCAGAGATGAGTTACATGGTGCATGCTACTTCTCTAAGATAGATTTGAGATCGGGCTATCGTCAGATATGAGTGCGTGAGGAGGATGTGGAGACGACTGCTTGCTAATGTCACTTTGGATACTATGAGTTCCTGGTTATGCCTTTTGGCTTAACCAACGCTCCTGCCATTTTTTTAGTCTTGCATGAACCGGGTGTTAAACAATCAGCTCCGTAAGTTTGTTCTGATATTTTTTGATGACATTTTGATATTTAGCAAGACATGGGAGGAGCACATGAGGCATTTAGATGAGATATTAAGCATCCTTGAGAGGGAGTCTTTGTTCGCCAAGGAATCAAAATGTGAATTTGGTAGGACAAAACTTCTTTACCCTAGTCATATAATCAGCTCTAAGGGTGTTAGTGTGGATCCAGAAAAGATCAAAACAATTTTAGATTGGTCTCTGCCTACTAATCCCTCACAACTTTAAGGGATTCTTTGGTCTATGTGGGTTTTACAGGAGATTTGTCAAAGGTTTTTCACAGGTGGCTGCCCCACTTACTGATTTGACCAAAAAGGGGGCCTTTGTTTGGTCTAATACAACACAAGCATGTTTTGATCAGTTCAAACAGATTATGAGTACATGCCCAGTTCCTGCTATTCCCGACTTCTAGTCGTTTGAGCTAGAGTGTGATACATCTAGTGAGGGGATAGGTGTTGTCTTAATGGAGAACAAGCATCCTATTGCATTTGAGAGCAGGAAGTTGAGGGGTGCTGAGAGGAGTTATTCTATCTATGATAAGGAGATGCTTGCCATTATGCATGCCTTGGCCGAATTCAAGCCATATCTTGTGGGAGGTAAGTTCATTGTCAAAACCGACCATAATAGTCTCAAGTATTTCCTGAAAGGGATGGATCTAAATGATAGACAACATAAATGGGTAAGTAAGCTTCAAGCTCACAACTTTGACATTGTTTATGTCAAAGGAAAAAGAAACATTGTGACTGATGCTTTATCCAGGAGACCACATTTATGCTCTTTAGTGGAAATTACAGTAGATTGGAAAGAGCTGATTTCAGCAGGTTATGCTAACTCTTGGGCTACTAGCATCATTGAGGGTACTCTATAGGATGATAGGTATATTGTAGTAAATGAGATTATTATTTACAAAGAAAGAATCTATTTGGTACCCAATTCAAAGCTTAAGGTGAAGGTTATGAGGACTTTTCATGATGCACCTATAGCTGGTCACCCGGGTTTTTTCAAGACATATAAGCAAATCCGAGAGAGGTTTACATGGAAAGGGCTTAAGAATGAAGTCCTTAAGTATGTCCGGGAGTGTCCCACGTGTCAGCAAAACAAGAATGAGCATACTTATCCTGCTGGATTGTTGCAACCCCTGCCTATTCCCAATCAGAAATGGGAAAGTATCTCAATGGATTTCATCACAGGGCTACTTAAGGTGCAAGGTAAGGATTGTATCTATGTTGTGGATAGATTGACCAAATTTGCTCATTTCTTTGCTATTTCAGCAGTATTTACAGAAGCACAGGTGGTAGATTTGTTCTTTAGAGAGATATTCAGGTTGCATGGGATGCCCAAGAACATTGTCAATGACAGGACAAGTTCTTGAGCTTGGCAGGAACTTTTCAGATTGAGCTAGACCAAGCTCACTCCTAGGACAAGCTATCACCCATAGACAAATGTGCAGACTGAAATTGTGAACAAGTGGGTGGAAAGGTATCTCCGCAATTACATTTTAGGGCAGCAGAAGAGATGGGTTAAATGGTTGCATTTAGGTGAGTATTGTTATAATTCCACCTACCACATGTCAATTAAGATGTCACCGTTTATGGCCTTGTATGGACATGAAGCTCCTAGCTTCATTGATTTGTTGTTTGGAAATAGTGGAGTGCCAAAGGCCAAGGATTTATTACAACATAGTTAGAATAAATGAAATCCTTGAAGGAAAACTTGTAGCAAACTCAAAATCAATAGAAGTTGTACGCAGATCAACAACACATTGAGCGTACATTTGAGGTGGGTGACATGGTATACTTGAGGTTGTAGCCCTACAAACAGTCCACTCTCAAGAAGAGTGGGTTGGAAGAGTTGAAGCCACGGTTTTATGGACCATTCAAGATCTCCAAGAGGATTGGAGAAGTGGCTTATGAGTTAGAGCTACTTGAGAGTAGCAAGGTGCATAACGTCTTCCACGTATCACGTCTTAAGAAGGCGCTGGGGCATAATGTAGGTCCCTCTTTCGAGTTACCACGGATGAGGAAGGGAAACTTATTCTAATTCCAGAGGCTATTATTGATTCTAGAGAGCATACTCTAAGGAGGAGGACTATCAGAGAGTACTTAGTGAAGTGGAAGAACTTGCTGGTTGAGGATGCTACTTGGGAGAGTGAACGAATTTTACAACATCCAAATTTGCATTTGCTTGAGGACAAGCAATTCTAGGGAAGGAGGATTGTAATGTCCCCTTCTCAAGCCTAGTCAGCTCGGTGACCGTTAGCCTATTCCCTAGGTTCCTGTGGGCTAACGAGGTTGGTAAGGGAACTCCACAGTTTTTGAAGACTCGTTAGTAGCTTATGTGCATTATCCTCTTGTGGCATTGAGCTCAGTTTGCAGAGAGGTTTGCGGTGATGCTTTCAGAAGTGTTTTTGGACTTAGGGTCCGCACTTCACATTTCTTGGAGCTCATGTCTATTTTTAGAAAGTCATCGTTTCGGCACCGACTAAGTCCTTTGGCGTCAGTAACATCTTGGTACACTCAGTTTCCGTATTCGATGCCTTGGCGGTGCTTTCCACAAGACAGGTGGATTATTTTAAATAAATGCTTAAGTTATAATGTTTAAATTAAAAAGTGAGCTTAAGTGTTTATTTAAAATAAAGTGACTTAGACCCCTTTGAGATGGGCGCCCATATAGAAAGAAAGAAATATTTTATAAAATAAAGTTTTATTCTCCAAAAAAGGGCATTGGGTTTTGGGGGAAATATAAAAGGCATTTTTTTGGAGCTCATTTGCATATGTGTTTGATTTTGGAGTAATGTTATGCTACTGGACTGAACGATGTTCATCCAAGAACTTCTTGAGGACGAAAATCTTCATGAGGAATACTATACATGGTGGTGAAAGATTTTCCCTGGGTAGTTGCTGATAGATTCAACCTGAGTCTATGCTTGTGCTTCATTGCTGAAGATTTTCAGTTTGCAAAGAAGGGTTTCGATTTGCAAAAAATATTGAGATTTGGTGAATAATATTTTGAGTTTGGTTAGAGGACTTGGTCAAGGTTTTTTAATGCAGATTTTGGAGGGTTAAAAGACAGATTTCAGTTGTTCCTTGCTGGTCATACCTCCTCCAAACAGGTCATACCAGTCTAGGGGAGGGCGTGAGCATTTCTGGGCCCAAGCGCTTCAATTTTGGGTAGTTTCTAAGCCACAAGGGAGGCACCTAGGGAAGTCTCATGCAGGTGCAACTTGACTTGAAGGGAGAAAGCAGTTCTGGAAGGGTTCCAACACTATTTTGAAGCTCTAGTATTGCTGTTACAGTTGAATATCACACATGTGTTAGAACAACAGTGATGGGTATGTACCAAAATTGATATTTGATGCTTAAATCAACATTTATACTAATTTCTGAGTTGTATTCAATTGCTGGGTTTTGTTATTTCCATGCTATATTGTTGCTTATGTACTGTTATCAGACTTGTAGCTTATTGCAGCACCTGGGTATGTTGAAATATTGAATATTTGATGATTTATCCATTTGGGTACTTGAGAAAACAACATTATATTGCTGCACTCATCTATTTGACATTGAAGAAACAATATAACAATGGTCACATGGGTATGATGTATTTGTGAGAGTTCTGAATATTTGCATGAGCTGTTATATTTTTATCTTAAAAAAAAAAAGATCAGGGTAGACTATTACAGTGCCCCTTGATTTATCATTGCTTGTGGGTAAGCAATTAGGGGAAGGGAGAACTGTCATGTCCTCTTTTTTTCAAATATAATTAATAATTGATATTGTTAAAATAAAAAGTGTTCTTAAACACTAGTTAGAAATAAAATAAATAATAAAATATAAAAATAAAAAATAAATTCAAATTTTGGTGCCAAAATAGGACCCATGAGTCCAAAATGAAGGAGGTATATTTACAAGTTTCAATTGTTCATTTGAGGGCATCTGAGTTTTACATTCCTATTGCATTTTGAAGTTCGAGTGATCTAGTATCAACGATGAAAACCCTTCATCCGAGTTGCAGAGATTAGGACGGAAACCCTATCCTCTCTTCCTTGGCAATTCCAACGCATGGATTGTATGTTTGTACTAATCACAGAATTGTTTGTAATTTTCAGGGTGCTGAGTAGTTAACAAAAACCAAGAGCGACTAGCAGAGGAAACTGGTCACTGACAAATCATACCACCCTCCACTGCATTTGTTGTTCATAAGGTGTCAGGGCTTAAGGAGTCCTCATTGCTAACTCCTGCACCTATCATCCACAAGGTGATTCGACAGTGAAGTGCAACATCTACCCCTATTCTTGATCGCAACATACTACAAGAGGGACAGGGCTGGTAACCAGGCATTCATTGGGCAGAAAGCATTGCGGTTTGATTTGCAAGAGTTGCGGCTGCCTAGTTTGGAGCCCAAATTCTATACTCAGGGCACAAGAAACTTGTAGACATCGTTGGAAGGCCCTGTAGAGTAGACGCCAATCACATTAAGCTGGGAAATTGCTCAGATTTGATAGGGGGCATCTTTGAAATTGAGGCAAATGGTTAACTTAATGTCTTAGTAAGCGATCAAACACACATTTCAAAATTTATTCATGACAGATCTGAAATAATTTGTATTTGCTTCATAAGGGGTTGTTTGTTTTTCCATCTGAGCAACTCACGGTGTTGAACACAGCCCCTTCCAATAATTGTAATCACATCTCAAATCTATTGGTGAACCATGAAAAGAATGAATTGGAAATTCCCTATTATATTGATTGTTTGTAAGAGTTTTGCTGGAGTGTTTATATATATATATATATAAAACTTTAGTTTAACCAAGTGCAGAAACAAATTTGATTCTTAACATAGTAGGGGATATTACATCATTGGATTTTACTTTTTATTCTTTACAAACTATAGTAATCGAATTGCATTTAAGGGTTGTTGTATACCTTTTAAACAAATCCTCCCCAAAGATTTCAGGCAGTCTTTAGCACATGGGTGTTGTATACAAGATTTGAGGGAGCAACTTCATGTTTAGGCTTGGGACAAAATTCTTCTTCGCTACTTCACCCCCCTGTTGCTCTTGAGCTAGTATGAGGGATCATATTTTTCTCATGTGTCTCATAAAATAACTAGGAGATATTCTACTCCATGATTGTTAAAAGCAAATGGAGACAAATGGTCCTGGATCGTCCTTCAGTTTTTCTGCTGTCATATTATTTTGTATGTTTTATTTTTGCAATGAATGCCTATTCTTTATCATGAAGGCTTAGGCAACTGAGATTATTTTGTTTTCAGAGATCTACTTTCCAGCTATTTAAAGCACTTGTGATGACAACCTCTGAAAAGCTTAATTTTGTATGCTCTTGAATGAGCTTGTCAAGTTTCTACATTCTGAATTTCATTCTTTCGAAACATGGAACATGTTTGATTTGTTAGCCCTTGAAGATGTCATCTCAATCCATCTGAAAATGTTGTGTGACTCGCCCAATGGACAGTGATGGTTTTCACTATTAGTGTGGGAAAATCACAAGAAATTTTGAAGGGGCAGCTCCCTTATTAAAAAACAAACAAAATTATATACAAAATTTAGAGCATTTACAAAGTTTGATTTGGGGGTTTTCCTATGCCCCAAGTAGGTGCCTTGGTCCCTAGACACAAACAATTTCTGCAAATAGGGATAATGATATTCATTAACTTCGTTTCCCAATAGATAAGACACTAGACTGCAATTTGGCTTCATCAGTGGGTCTTCATGCAATGCCAAATCTAGGGGTCAAATCATCACATCAAGTTGATCAATATTGCCCAGGGATGTCTAATTATGTACTTGTTGTCACAAAAGGGTCCACTTCAGTTATTTTTGTTGTTACACATAATTAAATTTATTTAGCATTAATAAACTATAAATATGTGCAAAGATAATTTATTTATGAACCAAGATCATGCAAACTTGTAATTTGTATTTAATTGGAGAAAAATATGGAAAAAGTAATGTAATGTTCTCCACCAAAACAGAAAAGGCAGAACTAAGAGTAATTAGGTTAAAAATAGAAAAACAGATCTATTTTAAGTTTTAGATGGGCATACAAGCTTCTAGAAGTTGGCTTTTGTAGGAAACCTGATAACTGCTATGCACATTGTAATAAAAGGGATAGTAGTTATTTGAAGTAGACTTTCTGCAATAGTGAACTTTTGTTAGCTTGTCAATTTTTGTGTTCAATGGTTTGTGTGAATGATGATTTTGTAACGATAGATGCAATTTCATTATTTAATTGTGTATGCAAATCCATGTGAATGGTGAATTTTATTATGATAAATGTAAAATTCATCTGTTAACCTTGATTTGCAGCCCTGTGTAAGATTTTCTAGATTGTGGTAAAATAATTGATGAATTACAGCATTTAGTAGTTATAAGATGGTATTTACTCCTAACTCTGCCATTCTCCCTCAATAATTTGAAAACCTTGTGAAACTGTGTTTTACTTTAATAATGATTGTTTTGTTTGTGTGCACAAAGTTTATGTTCTCTGAAATCTCCTAGAAGTTTGTGCATGTGTATTGTGATTCCGGAAAACCCCAAAAAAATTTGCACGAGGTGCTTGAATGATGTTTCAGCTTGAGCCCAACACAAAAACCCAAAAATACTGATTGCATGCTTGTTTTTCTGCAATATTTCAAAAATTTAAATTAAGTTCTGCAAATTCTGTTCATAATTTAATTTGTTTTTGAATAAGGGAGCTGCCCTTTCAAATGCAGATGGAAGTCAGGCCATTCCCTGTGATTTTCCTATACTGTTAGTGGAAACAGTCACTGTCCATTAGGCAAGTCACACATATTTTTTCAAAAATATTCAAGTGACATTTAAAGCACTAACATGATTCATAGCATCAAAATTATCTTGATTTTTTTTAAACAATATACATGTCTGCATATTTGTAATCAGAATTCTCCTTTCCTACACTACGCTTTGTGTGTAGTTTGACTTGTTGAAATTGAACCACAGTATTGCTTGTTGCCAATTGATGCCTGCTCATGGTGCTACAGTTGATTTATAGGTCTACCAAGTTTCCAATTATTGTGCCTTTTGGGAATAATTTTACAGTACATGAAACCTGTGTAGCATAAAGGTACAACTCAGATGTCAATTTCTAGCCCATCATCCTATTTATAATACTTGTCAAAAAAGATAAAATTTTGTGTAAACATACCATAATGAAAACCGTCCTATAAAGCTTATTCATTATCATCTCAAGATAAAGATTCAGAATAGTCGTATCGACTGAGAATGATTTCCTCTTTCTCTTCCAGTTGATCTTGTTTCTTCTTCTATGTCAAATAATGGCAACAATACTGTGATCCTAGCTATCAGTAAAAAAACAAACTGCAAAATATAAAATAGTAGATAAGTAGAAACACAGTTGCATTTGTTAACCCAATTTGGGTTGCACTTGCCAAAATGGTGGTAAACACACGAATTCTCACACAATGGCGACCCTTTGTATCACATTAGGAAATGAGAATGAAAAAGATACATTGGTTAGTGTTTTCCCCTTTATATATTCAATAGGAAAGGAACCTTCATTTAACTCATATCTAACCCATCATTAATACTAGATACTCAAAATATAGCATTGTGTGCCAATCGTTAGATCTTGCTTTTGATTGACAGCAGGCACAAGTTTGCCTTGAGATAATTTGCCAAACTTAGAAGAAAACTAATAATATAATGTGTTTAGGTACACAATAAACAACTGAAAATGGAAACTTGTTATTGTGTAGAAGGGGTTCTTGTCTTTTGCAAACATCTTTTTCTAGGCTTCCTTTCATTTCTAAATTTATTTATGTCTTGGTCTGGCAATTCCCTACGAATGGTACAAGAGGCATCTTCTAAATGGTTGTTCTTTGGAATTTCCATTCGATGGATGCACCTGCCAAACATACAGAGACAATAGAAAGCTCTTAATCAGTTTCCACTTAGAGCAACCTCTGGATTTAGGTCGGCTCTTGTATTCCAACACAAATACTAATTATTGGAGGGAAAAAGGGACAAAGAGAAGTAAGACCAAAAAAAAGAGGTGAACACTAGAATATATGATTGATTCTCCAATTCACAATAGATAGCATAGGCTGAGAATCATTAACATAACTTAAAAGTCAACACAATTACGCATATATGTAAGAGGTACGAATCTAATAATACAACAGAAAAACCATCCACAAATAAAACAATGTCAAGAGCCAATGTAAGCAATAGAACATTATATTAAATGCTTCAGAACTGCTCTGTTACATTCAATTTCAGAGCTTAATTATCTATGAAGCAGCGAACAACTAAAGCTAATGCAATTACCGAATTGGAAAAAGGCTCCTAACTAGAGAGCTGGAGGCTCCAATTATAAAATTTACATATGCTCTAAGAACGCCAAAACTTGCTACTTATCATAATTTTGCACTATTTGCTACAGGTGGCATCAAAATGTTACAACTAGCAATGTGGATGATCTGCTCAAGTCAAAAAATTGCTCAATATCTTCACTCTGCTTGATGTCTTATTGCTTTTCCTGTAAGCAATTTTCTTATTCTAGAAATCCTTGCTTTTCCACTATTGACAATCATTGTTTGATTGTGAGCACTGTCATATCTTTGATTGGTTTTGATTCCTTCCAGATTCTGCATGCTCTTCATAACTTTGTTGCTTTCTGAACATTCCTCTTCTTTGTATATAGCTTTCAAATCTTTATTGCACAGAACAACTTAAAAAATATAATGATTCAACTATTTGATTTATCATAGTCATCACAAGAAGGAAGTATTGTTTGTGTTCTATGTGGATTTTGACTTCATTATGTTGTTTTACATTTTCAATGAGAGTGTTGCCAAATGAAATTTGCTTATAGAGTCCTTCCATATGTGTAATTGAATTAATACAAATAGATTAGTATTACTATGGGGTAAAATTATGGAGGTGTGGTTCTTGATATTGAGAGCTATATTTTTTAATGTTTAGGTCTGAAAATTTTGTTTGCCTCTGAAGATTTGATCTCTTATTGAGGTAATGAACATGATTCAAGCAAGTGACCATTTCCACAGAATGTTCCCATTTTCAGTGTTTCTAATGTTCCATTATTTATATATCAATTCTTTATCTCCTTGTTGCTTGAGCAGGATTATTGGGACTCAATAAAACAAAATGATTATTTTTCTTTTGAAGGTTTTATGGATGTTGTAAAGCAGGTCAGTAATTGCTCAAAACTGACATTTTGTTGAAAGTTTCAAATATTAGTTCTTTTTTCATTTTGAAGAGCTTGATCATGATTATGCTCGTTGGTAATCTGTTTATTTTGTCTTATTATTTTTAGCAAGTGCTGATCTTTTCTTTTCCTGCAGCTACGTATTTTTAAGACTCCAGATTTAGAAACTCCCAAGTATCAGATATTGAAGAGGACAGCAGACTATGAGGTATGCCCTTAGAAATATTTGTGGAACGACTATTAAAATGATGAATCTAATAAACGAGTACAAGAAACGAACATTTTCAACTGCTTTCGAAGCTCTAAAGTCCTAAAATATGGACATGTTACATGGAAGGATCTCAATTCCTTCAAGTTTTTGTCCAATTACACAGACAAATATGTTGTAACAGTATTGTCTGTGAAACATCCACACTAGAAAAAATGCTGGATAAGATTTGAAATCTAGGTGCATTTCCTTGATACTAATAAACAAGGGTGTTGGTGAGGCAGTCATTTGGATCAAAATCCTGCTTCTGTTTGGACCAACTATAGATTGGTTGGAGGGGTGTTCATATGTGCGATATAGTACTAATTAGCAGACGTTCAATAAGTATTTAGAATTTAAAGATTGAAAACGAAGTGCTCACAAATGACTGGTGTCCTGTATAAATCTAAATAAACTGTTCTTGTAGTATGGATAATTAAGTGGTAGAAAATAGAGATAAGAAATGAAATGTGCATTCCATGAACCAAGAAAGAGGGGCTTAACGACAACTCTAACTTAGTAAAACAAACTGGAAAGAAGAATCTTGTTAAACAGAGTGGCAATCTGTAATATCCCAAATGGGGATATTTTCTTCAATTTTGGATTTATGGGCTTTCCAAATGAAACTTGTTTGGAATGACTGATTTTTTCTTACTTTGAAATCTGCTCTAACTTCTGTACTTAAGATTTCTGCCCAAAACCCTAATGTCTGATTTTATTTTCTGCTCTTGAACATGTAATCATAACACCCAAATATGCATCCAAGCATAGCATATAATGATGGCAAATGATGCTAAACATTACAATTCACATCTCCCATGAATTACACCATGAAATACACATTCTAGGGCATCAAACATTAACCACCCAAGTCTGATTTTCTGAGTTTGACACTGCTGCTATGAAAATGGTAGTTCAATGTTATACAAAATAGGAAGCCAAGTGATGAGCCCTAGCTGGGTGGATGCTCCAAGGAATGGCACCTAAGGTTTGCTGCTCCAATTTCAATGATGACAATATTCTGCCCTGATTTTCTGCACTTTAGTTCTCTGCTCTAACCCAAACTTCTGCCCTAGATTTCTGCTCTAACCCTAACTTCTGCTCTAAAAATCAGACTTAAATAATTGCATTCAACTTCCATAAAAACATGACAAATCACCAAAATATTGTTGCCAATAATATTGCCAATATCATACTTGAATTCCACCACAATTTATGTAATTAAACCACTTCAATTGACAATCATAAATGACTGAAATATAATCCAGAAGTCTTCTGCTATAAAATCCGAACTTAATGAGTCTTCAATTACATCCAATGCATGGGCAATCAAGACAAACAAGCCCAGCTCAAATCTGCCCTAAACCTTAAGGTTGTACATACCAAGAGCAATTCAGAATAAGGATAGCAAAGTCCTCAAGATGATCTCCAAATCTGATCTCCCATTCTGCTCCAAAAACAATGAAGTGCAAGTGAACTCCCGTCACGGAATTCTCCACAAGAAGAGCTAGGTTTTCATCCAACTCCTCCTAGGATGCTTGAGGTTTTCGTCCCAAGATTCTCTCAAAGAGATAAACTCCCAAGTGTGAATGAATGAATGATTGAATGATGTTTTGAATGCCACATTTGTCCTTGTATTTATACATGATTCAAGTCACCTTTTCCTCTTGGCCGACCTAGAGGAATATTTTCCTTTTTATTATTGCTTTTCCCTCCAAGAGGGCCAACCAGCATTAGTATCTCTTGAGCGCCAAAGTAAATTCAAATTAAAGATATGTATTTACTATCTTTTATTTCTCCCTCATGCGCCGCCAAGGATGGTATGGAATATTGCTAGTTGTATCTTCGTTAGGTGCCCAAACATCAAATGAACCTTCATAAAGGGGGTGTGAACAATGAGACCTTGAACTTATCCATCTCTAGGTATGAATGAAAACATTATATCACTTATCCATAAATCAAAGTGGCATCCACAGGAAACAATATTATCCACACACGAAAGCCCTTCAACATGACAAGTCTCCACACTCAACTCTCCTCAAGAATAGTTCGCTCCATGGAAAGAGAAAAGAAATGAACATATCAAGACCATTAGAAAAATATGTTAAGCCATCTCCAAACCTAGATTCTCCTTCCAAAAATCCCGGAGTATGAAAACCAACCCTTCTGCTCTCAAATGGCGACCATTCTGAAAATGGGGACATTACACAATCATACTGATTAAATATCCTTACAAGAAGTTTCTCATACATTCAGAAGAAACTAAGCAGAGTGGCAATCATACTGAATAAACTGGTCACAATTTTATTGAGGCAGATGTTTATAGAACTCAATGGTTATGATTCAACATTACAATATCGAAAAACTAAAATGAGAAGTGTGGAAGGTTGCATTGTGGCAACTTTTTTGGCTTTACAAGATTTCGGAAGAAACAGATATAATCAGCATCAAAGATCTAGTAACGAAGCCTCAAGAAGTATGCAGCTAGAGTGTGGGATGGAAAAGAAAAGCCCGGAAAAGTGCAACGCATCAACTTTCAAGAACTGGAAATGAACAGCTGCAAGTTACAGGGGAAATACAAACATATGCTGTCCACAGAGACTAGAAACGTTCCCAGTTAAAAGGATCCTTGTAGCATCTGTATTCTTGGTACTTACAGAAGCCATCATCTGGGCATTGGGATCCCTACATTGTTTATTTGTTTGCATTGAATTTTTTAGCAAGATTTACACAAGAACTGTTACTGGCTCTTAAAAAACACCCCTTTGTTATTATTGAGATCTGAGGGAGTGGACTCAATCATAAATGCAACAGTTAAGGCATTCCACTCATCAGTAAGAAGATTAACAAATTCACTCATCGTGCACATGCTTCTGCCATTGCATCACATAAATCCTCCTTTCTGTCAATCTCATGAGTGGTTGACACTCACTTAGGGTGTTCAATGTGGCTGTGGAGAGTACTGGATCTTTCATGGAATTGTTTGGGGGACAAATCCTCTCTTGCAATTCTTTGTAGTAACTTAAGAAAACTGATTAATGTAGTTAATACTTTCCCATTTTCAAAGAATTATAAGCTTTATCCCATGATCGGGGTAACCCATAATTGACATACTTTCTGGCTTTGGTGATGGGGGAATTTAGCTCTTTTTGTAGCTTCTTAATCTATTCTTGCACTTTTTGCAAGACTAATATTTCTGTTCATATCTGCAGATTGAAAATTACAATTCAAATAATGGCGGAAAATATGAACTCCAATTTCAATCAGCTTGTTTTTCAAGTTGTATGTTGTCTTCATAAATGTTAGAATCAATATATGACAAATTATGCTCCTTTCTGATAGTTTTTTGTTTATTCAAACAACTTTACATGTCAGCAGGGTGTCCCACAAGACTTCAACACTTGCTGCCAATCTGGTTTGCTATGTCCTGGTCAAATTCACTACTGTATCCTTGAATATGATTAAACGGGAAGTGAACTGAAGAGTTTACCAGATGCAAAGGGAAGCACTGGAGGAAGTGTTGAGGGCTGAAAGTCAAATCACAATTCAGAAGAAGACTCAGGAGTGAGTGTTTGCAGTTTGAGGTGCAGATCTTGGTAATGGCGTGAAAGATCAAGTTGTTATATGTTGTGCAACCGATAGATGCTTGACATGGTCTTTGGCGTGTGGAGTGTAGAGAGGAGGGGCATAACAAAAACAATTAGGAGGAAGTAGGTGTTATGTCCTCATTTTCAGAGTGATCACTTAGTGGAGTTGGCTAGCTTATTTCCATTCCCATAGGCTAAGCTGGAGGGCTCAGGGAATGACCTATTTGGCAAGTTTTTATACTTCGCCAATTTTGTAGGGCAAAATGATTATGGAGGATGACTTGGTTTAATTTTGTGGTATTTTTGATGTAGTCATCACTAATAAAATAATTTGCCCTACAATGGAGAGACCCAATTGGAGGATGAAAAATATAAGAAAATATGGAAAATGCCCTTGGAAAAAATAAGAATAATTTATTATGATTTTCCTTGTGGAGGACGACTTCATTTGAGGTCAAAAATATGTTTTTATCATGTGCCTAAGTGGTTCGCCTTTGGAGGATGGAAAGATGGGAAATAATAAAGAAATAAAATAAAGTGTTTTCATTGTGGTTTGGGTGCCCAAGAGGAGGTCGGCCTAGGAGAGAAGACATAAAAAGAAAATAAAAAGAAATAGCACTATGTGGTCGGCTAGCTTGAGGAAGAGGAAAAAACATGTATAAATATAAGTTGTTTGAAGGCATTTCTATCAGGATTCATTCTTATTCCTTTCATTTGGAGATTTATCTCTTGGCTGCAATCATTTTGGTTCAGCACCTTCCTAGGACGAAACCCCCTAAGGAAGATAAGTGGATTGGACGAAAATCCAATCACAGTTTGGAGGTGGACTCATACAGAGTTCATAATTGCACTTCATTGGTGAATTGTGGAGGAGAAAAGCTAGATTGCATATTCAGATTTTGGATCAGCATTGGAGGAGATTTCATTGTGGCATTTGTGTTCATTGGGCACTAGGGTTTACCCTAGACTTGTGTGTCACCTTTGGAGGATCATTCTTGTGGCATTTTGTATGCTAATTGCATTAGGGCTTGCCCTAATTTGGAGTGCCACATCTAGAGAAGGACGATTTGGCATTTGGAGGCAATTTCACCATTGATTAGGGTTTCTAAACCCTAACCCTAGCAGCAGTCCAAGCGCCATCATTTTGGTGGGTTTGGGGAGCATCATTGTTCATCATTTTCGTATGTACAAACCTAATATTAGGTCTGATTTGTAAGGGCAGAATTCTATGATGTATTTGGGCATGTTTGAGCCTATATGGTTGTTGTAATTGAATATTCAGAAATTCTGATTTGTAGCAGCAGACTGTTAATTCAGAAAATCAGATTTGTTCCATATATATGTTTGCATCTTGATGTCATATATTGTTGAATGAGTTCATGATTGAAGACATAATCATAAGGGTTCATTATTGCTATGTTGTTTGAGCAATTTGAATGCATATATGCTCACTGTCCATAATTGTTTGAATCAGAAATTTAAATCAGAATTCTATGAAATAACCCACCCTATTCTGTGTTTTATATTTTATAATCTGGGTCTAGTATTTCTCACTGTTTGAAGGGTTTTCTGTAGTTAAGTTGTAACCTACTTGCGTTTTGATGTTGTTTCCATAACAATAGGTGCAAGATACAATATTTGCAAAACTATATTCTAGCAATACCCACAAGTTGAAATATAATGGAAATGCTTTAGAGAACCATTTCAAGCAATACCCATATGACAAAATATGCTAATACATCAAAGGGTCAAATACCCATGTTCGCTGTCCACAAAATGCAAGTTGGAAATCGCTGTAACAGCAGCTTGAATAGTTGATTCTACTTTGTATTGATGAGAACAATGTGAAAACATTCATTAAAATCAATAACAGCAATATGAGGAAGATCATCCACCCAAACAAGAGCCAATGATGGTAGAATGAAGAAGGTTTGTGATGACTAGAGTGACCATGTCCCAATGAGCTTGCTGGTACGGCCTGTAGCAGCAATAAATCTGAGTTCCAATGCCCTTCTATCACTCATAAACTGCCTCCAAAACATTGCATCTCTGTTGCAGCTATCTCACGCCCACAATAAAGATGACAAATTCAGTAAACAAGCACCACAAATCCCTTATGTCTCCTCTTAGTTGTACGACCTGGTACAAGAGTAGTACGGCCTGTATGAGGGCATCAAACAGCACCAAAACTCCTTCAAATCGCTATCAAAAACCTGCAATATATTCTCCAATGTCCCTCCGTAATTATCATGACAAATGTTTAAAGGTATCTCTGTGAAAACTCCTCCGCAACTGAACTCCAAACCCCAAACTGAATGAAATGAAGGACAAATACAACCACTGAATATGGCTGCTTAGAAGCACCCTTGGGTGGTCTCTCACACCTGCGGAATGCTATCACTAATGGAGGATTTCGTCTCCAAAAGCCATGGATGGTTTTCTCAAGCCCTTGTTCTCTTTGCAGAGCAAAATATCATAAAAATGTGAATGTCAAGAAAGAGGAAAAAATGACTTCATTTTCACTTTTATTACTCTCTCCTTATTTCAATCGCCCTTTTTGGGATTTTAATATTTTAATAACATTTCAACCTTTTTTCCATGGGTGCTCAACTCATAAAGTTATGACTTCATTTACTTCTAAATATTTATTAAGTCCTCCAAGTAATAAAGTCACTTTATAATATTTAAATAATGATAAAGTTAAATATTCAATTCAACTTTAATATTTAACGTTATTTAAAATAAACGTCCCGAACTATATCAATTGCCAAGACATTGCTAGAAATGCATTCAACCGACATTCCCGACATAGAAATACTGCCAACTGACCAAGTGGGTGTCCAACTTGTGACTTACTAAAAATAGTAAGTATGAGCAAAGGGTCCAAACACGTTTTGGAAAGTGTCATCACGGACTCCAAATAATATTGAACTTAATGCAACACCTGGAAGGGCCTTGAGACAGCTGAACTACCATGTCACCAAAACAGTGTCCAAACTGACACTTACTATAAATAGCAGTGTTTTATGAGGACCAAAGAGAACAAACCCAAAAAAACCATAAATATTGTTGCCATGCAAGCACTTACTATAAATAGTAAGTACGGGTAAGTTGTCTGAAATCCCTTCGGAAAGTGTCATACGGCTCCATTGGAACACCTAAGCACACTGGTGACATAAAAAAACTCCTCTTATAAGGCTGTCACAAACCCAGAAGGTCAGCTCCAACTGCGCTGCAAGAGGACCCAGAAATGGGGACATTACATTCTAGGGTTTGAGCAAAATTCTAAAAATGCAGAAAACTAGGGCAAAAATCAGAAAAATAAAAATTAGAATTTAGGGAAGATCCCATTGGGGATATTATAGTGGTATCAGAGCTTTGATATTGCTAGCCTGAAGGGTTTTATATGTGAGCTTTCATTGGTGATCATCTAATGTTGATTGTATGAATCCTGAAGAGAGAATTAATCACATACAGGAGAAGGCAGCAAGTGGTTGATATAGGTTTTGAAGAAGAAGAATTCAATATGGGTGATAGAAGTGATGAAAAACCTAGCATGAAGGGCATCCTTCGTGATCTTGCTAGAGGACAACAAAATTTGGTGCAAATGATGGCTGAACTTATGCAGAATAATAGAGACAATAATGGAGGCAATGGAGGTGATAGAAGCAATGGGCATAATAATGCTAGCACTTCCGGAAATAATGGCGGCACTCCCACTTATGCATCCGTGGTTAGACCTCTCATGCCTACCTTTTTGGATCAACAAAGGACTATGGAAAATGAGCCACGAGTTGAAGGTGAGACATTTGATGATTATAGAAGAGAATGGTTATCATTGAGTGAAGAATGCCGAGAAGCCTTGCCATGGCTGGACTTTTACAATGTGAAGTACATGAACAGAGATAAACCTAGAGGAGAAAGAGGCAACAACAACAATCACAACAACAACACTAATCATGACTTGCAAAGAAAATTGGGTAAGGTCAACATCACTCCTTTTGATGGTTCGAGGAAGATCACAACAAGGGCATGGATCCAAAAGTTGGATAACTACTTCATTTTGAGCCCTATGTTTGAGAGAGATGCTATACAGTTTGCTACACTTCACTTGGAAGGAGATGCTCTAGATTGGTGTTATAATGGTATGGTGACTCAAAGCCATAGCCTTATCACTACTTATGTGGATTTCTCACAAAGATTGATTGATAGATTTGATGAGTCAAATCTGGAGCAATTTTTCAAGGAGTTGGCACAACTCAAACAAAAGGATTCTATGGACACATACATCTTCGAGTTTCAAAAACTTGCAGTGTTGGTGCCTAATGTTTCAGAGACAAGGTTGACATATCATTTCATTGAGAGACTTGAGGAGCTACTTCGTGGATGGGTGAAGGCCCTAGATCCACCATCATTGAGGGAAGCTATCAAGAGGGCTCGAGGTATGAAGTTTTCAACACCATCTAAGCCCAAGTTTTAGAGTAAGCTTTTCACTTCATCTAGAAAGGATCCAAAGAAGAATTTTTAGAAGGATTGGCTGAAGAAGACAACAACAGAGTTAGAGGCAAAGAATGAGCTAAGGAGAAAGAAACTTTGCTTCTCATGCAAGGAGCCTTGGGAGTCGGGTCATAGATGCCTTGGGAGAGGCAAGGCATACTACATTGAGGTCACTTCCGATGTTGATGAGGAGATTCCAGACACTAGCTTAGAAGGTGATAAGGAGGAGCAACCATTAGAGCAAGATGACATGGCACAAGGTACAATTGCTTTCCTTTGAGGAGTTCCTAGGCATTATCCTTTTAGGGTAAGAGGTATTGTGAAAGGACAAAGAGTATCTTGCTTGATTGATAGTGGTGCAACACATAATTTCATTAATGAGGGTTTTGTGGTCAAGAGAGGACTACAAGTAGAGGAGTTTCCTAGATTCAACGTCTTGTTGGCAGATGGACTCAAGATGAGTTGCACAAGGAAGATCTCACAGTTGAGTATCCAATTGGATAGCTACACATTTGTTGATGAGTTCTATGTAGTTGGCATTGGAGAGACTAAGATTGTATTGGGGATCCAATGGATAAAATCTCTTAGTAGATACATTTAGGACTTCAACAAGATGGAGCTTGAGTTCACATCCGATGGTAAGAAAATAATCTTGAAGGCAATAAATAACGGTACGCCTATGGACATGAAAGCCAAGAAGGATGGAGGTTCGGATCAGCCTTGAGGCGTGTGATTTTTAGTTGAAGACGCCTATTGGATCAGCACTTGATGAAGAGCATGCAACAAAGGAGGAAGAGGTGCTTGAGGTTCTTGAGGACACTACACAAAGGTATGAGACAAGTCCTAATTTTCTGATTTGGAACAGAAGTCTCTTACCTTTACGTAATCATGAGATAGCAGCCCTTACACATGAGGATGATAGTGGGAAGAATTCTTCTATTGGTGACACTCAAGATTTGAGGGTTGAACATGAGGCATTAGTTGTGGATCCAAGCCACAAGAGGTCTGATTTTGTATACCAAGGCATAGAAGAGGTAAAAAAGACTCCAAGCATGTGATGAGTGGCTACGGAGAGCTAGACAGGCTAAGTTGTTGGCTGCCCAAGCAAGACAACACCTACAGGAGGTCAAGGAACATTGAAGTCACATAGATCAGGCGAGGCAACAGAGAGAGGCCTGTCTTTGATCCCTATTTCTTCCAAGGGAAGAGACTATGGAGGTTGAGCATGTGAGGGATGAGCCTCTTATGATGGTCAAGCACGAAGAGCACTTAGACTTGCATGGACTTGATGAGAGGTATGATTCAGAAATTTCAATTTGTGCAAATAGTTTTCATCATGAGGATCATGAGTCACACCTTTTGGAGAGCCCATTGAAGGCTTAAGTTATGACTATGGATGAGGTAGTTGTGCACACACTTTTTGGACCAGCCAATAGTGATATGCATGCTTGTGTAGATGAGGATATTTGTGTTTCAGATTTGGTTGGGAATCTAGCTACCTTTGGAGAGCTTGAGGAGTCTACTTGTGTTGGGACACAACACCGTCATGATGACGATTCCTTGATAGAGTATGAGGCTCTCCTAATTTCGAGACTTGAGATATGTGAAGAGAGTGTCATGGAGACATTTGATTTTGATGGAGTACATGTACTCCTAGATTTCTTAAAAACAAGTTTCACAACAAATCTATGCATTTATCCTGTGGACCAATTCCTTTACTTCCTTCCAAATGCAGACTTTCTGCAGACTTCAAGACTTCTTCCCTTCATCTCATATCCTATCCTGGCATCCATTTTTGCAACCAAATCCTACTTTTCCCCTCATCATCAAGTCACTCATTTTCCTCCTTTGCAGAAACTAGATGGACTTCCGAATTTCCTTCATACATTTCTAACATTTGGTTCCTCCTTCCTTTCCCGCACTTTCATATTATCCATTCCTTCCCCCTTGTGGACTATTCTTGGACTTTCAAATATCCTCCCTTCCTTCCATTTCCTATCCAAACCTTTGGTCCCGCATAAAATTCCCGCACCTTTGCATCTCCAAATTCCTTTGTCTGCGGAGTTCTTTTGGATCCTCTCCATGAAACACCTCCACTTCCCACTTCTTGTTCTGTGTCAAATTCTTGCATTTGTCTCGACGACCGAATCGTTCACTTTCTACTATGCAGAGTTCCCTTAGACTTCTAGATATGTTCACCTCCCATCCTATATCCCTTCCTCACACATTTTCCTGCATCATCTACTCACTCATTTCCTTCCATTTGCGGAATTTCCCAAGTTTTTTGGATTTCTTCCTTCCACCCAATGCCCGATCCTCATGTCCCTTCCTGCATTGAAATCCTACAATTTCTTCAAACTTCTCTAATATGCTCCAAAATACTTCAACAAATTTCCAGGTTTCCATTAATGACCACATTTGACCCTTGCAATTACTCATGCATTTTTCCCACCCAAACACCATCGCTCATCTCAAGGGCGCGATTCTAGTTGCAGATTTAAACAATGGATGATGAAAGGAGGTACAGTTGCCATGAATGTGGTGGTTGAGTTTCATCTACTAATTTCCTTCATGTATGCTCTAGACTGCCCATTTCAAGTGGGAAACATCTCAAATGTAGACTTCATGGGATTTTACTTAGTTTGCATTCAATGCCATGACCTACTGAAGTACATCGAATTCCTACAAACGACCAAAGGGCTAGAAACTGGAATATTATAAATACGTGGTTGTTTGACATTCAAAGGGTTGATCATTTCCTCTTCCACGCACTTGTAAGTGCCGAGGATCTTCTAGGGTTTCAACTCTTGCCAGTCCAGTTCATTCAGAGAGCAATGTGTTCATGAATCACAAGAAGGTTGTAATCTTGTAAATGGTGTCTATAACTGAATATTTCCATGGTTGTTTGTAGATCTTCAAGGGAACTTTTGAACTCTGGTTAGGGTTTCTTCTTGCCACATTTGTTGGTATGATTGTAATAGAGATTTGATGAATGTGACATTCTAATTTATTACAAAACTTTTGTGATGGTCATTTTTGTATTTCGTATAGATTTCTGTAGTATGAAGATGGATTATTAAGCATGCTCTGTTATTTGATACTATATCTTTGATGTAGGTATGTGCTTGGATCTATTCTTGTTGTGATTCCACTTTGTTGTTCCTCTTGGTGAACTATGACTCTGTTACCCATTGATTAGGCATTGGTCTTGGAAGTTGATGATCAATCATATTCCTCAAATGAAGAACATCTTTAACTAGTAGTTTAGGAGTAGGTTTGTAGTCTGTATGCACTTCATGATTCAGTGATTTAGTCAAGGAAACATCATAAGTGAACTACAAAAGCCATATATCCTAGGGAATTATTTTGTGTATGCCTTCATATTACATTTGTGCAATGATGTCTTCATCAACTTAATAAGAGGTTTTATGTGCAGTTGGTTAGTCCGTTCCCTAGTGACAATCTTTGGGGTCAGGCATACATTGGATACAGTTGTAGTAATTTCAGTTTATTCATCTTCTGTTGTAATCATTTCCTACTAAGGATACCTTTAGGAACACCTTCCTCAGTCTAGCTGAGCTTGAAGTGAAGGAGAGAATATCCACTCTTAGCAATTGGCCTTTAATCACTCATATTATGTTGATGAGTTGATTGATTTACCTTAAAAATGACAATTCCCTGGCTTTGAAATGAATTGATCCCTCTAGGAGTGTGAAGCGATTTTAGGACCGAACAAGTTCTCTATTTTAGCCAGCTTGAAGGTGTTGTTTGTAAATGTTTAGATTAGTTGTTTCATCATTAATATATGAAAATCTTGTTTGCAAGGCATGATTGCTAATAGTCTAGTGTATGTATCCAAGGCAAAAACATAGGCACTTAATCATTTTCATTTATGCAAACTCCCCTTAATGAATCTTATAGTGTGCATATCTGCATATCTTGTCTATAGTTTTAGCAAGGTCAGTTTAGTTTCATTGGATCTTAAGGAGCTTCCCCTCCTAATTTCAAGAGAGGTTTTACCTCACAAATTGTTCCATTTTGTGTTGTCTTGCAAAAGACAAATTAAAATGCTACTACATACAAAAATAGGCACCTGAGCTAATAACTAAACTATTACAACAAGAATATAAGGTTAGGACATAAGGATCCTAACACAATGTGCTTTCAACCAGATGTTGTAATTTTAATCTCAGCCTTCCCATTTCCCATTTGGATGGGGCATCCATAAACACAGCTATGAATTCCACAAAAAACATAGTCCTGATTAGAGTTTGCAGATTTCATTATTTATTTGTTCTACATATACTCTTGACTACAATATATTGTTGCTTGGAACTTGACATTTGCAAGGCATTTATGTAACAAGCTTCTTAAGGCATGTCAAACTTATCTTTATTTGATTCTGTTTATGTGCGAAAATACGAACCCTCATTGTGATAGAGACCAAAGATGATAAGCTGATAGATTCATCCGGTTTCAATGATGCTACCAGGTATGTGTTTAGCCAATAATTATTACCACTCCAAACATAGATTAACACTGATGGAGTGGTGCATGGTGGTCATTGAGCATGCCTTGTATTTTCTAGGTATATATTTGGAAAAAATGCCAAGGAAGAAAATTTTCCTATGACCACCTGTTTTCACCCAGATAACTAAGGAGTCTTCACAAGTACAGATTCAAGTTGTTCGTCCAGGGTCAATTTGGTTTCATCGGATCTCAGGGAGCTTCCCCTCCTAATTTCAAGAGAGGTTTTATCTCACAAATTGTTCCATTTTGTGTTGTCTTTCAAAAGATAAATTAAAATGCTACCACATACAAAATAGGCACCTGAGCTAATAACTAAACTATTAAAATAATAATATAAGGTTAGGACATAAGGGTCCTAACACAATGTGCTTTCAACTAGATGTAATTTTAATCTGTCTTCCAATTTCCCATTTGGATGTGGAATCCATAAACACAGCTATGAATTCCACAAAAACATAGTTCTGATTAAAGTTTGCAGATTTCATTATTTACTTGTTCTACATATACTCTTGACTACAATATAGTGTTTCTTGGAATTTGACATTTGCAAGGCATTTATGTAACAAGCTTCTGAAGGAATGTCAAACTTATCTTTATTTGATTCTGTATAGGTGCGAAAATATGAACCCTTCATTGTGATAGAGACCAAAGGTGATAAGCTGACAGGTTCATCAGGTTTCAATGATGTTACTGGGTATGCGTTTAGCCAATATTTATTACCACTCGAAACATAGTTTAACACTGCTGGAGTTGTGCATGGTGGTCATTGAGCATGCCTTGTATTTTCTAGGTATATATTTGGAAAAAATGCCAAGGAAGAAAAAATTCCAATGACAACACCTGTTTTCACCCAGATAACAGAGGAGTCTTCACAAGTACAGATTCAGGTTGTTCTTCCATTGGAAAGGCAAATATCAGAGTAAGTTCCTCTTTATCTGATGTGACTCCTTCATATGGAATTGGAAACAACAAAGTGGAGTGTGAAATACAAATCTAAGTTGCCAGACACTACCAACATAAGCTAAATAAAGTTCAATATCATGAAATATCTGTGCACTTATGATGCTACTTAAATATGAGAATTCACTATCACTAGTCTTTTGTTGCAGATTCTAGAAACAAAATACATGTCCATGAATTTGTAGTTTTTTTGTTGATGCAGCAAGAAGTAAATGAGAATTTAACCGTCTCCATTACATTGTGCTTTCTTGTATTTTTATATTTCTTTCATTCAATATCTCTTACGTGTCCAAGGGGTTGAGCTTAATTGGTTAAAATTGTTGTGTTCTTTGTAAGAACCCTAGTTCTCCTTCACATACACTTAAACAAAATCTTGCATAATATCATAAATTATAACAGCAAACACATATATCAAATGTTCTGATTTTTCACCATGCAATGAGTCCGAAAATTCCAGATTTTATTTCCCGTATATACAATCACTTTTTCAATAAACAAAAGACAACCCAGTTCATAAAAAGTGATTACATATCTGATTCCAACATACCCATTTTCTGATTTTGACTTTCCCAGGTCTGATAATGAAAAAGCAGCACTAAATGGCTTCAAAAAGCAACTCAAAAATGATTTCTCTACCTTGAAATTTTCACCCAGCCTCTCCACTAGGGTAGCTGCCCCTGATGAAGATGGAAAAACCCCAAAAAGGCAAGGCATTTCTAGCATGAAGTTCCCACGCCTAGGTTATGCTGGTATGGCTGGTGCATGCAGGTTGTATGGCCTTATGATGCCAAGGAATGCTATAGGAAATGACCTTGACTGATGTTTGATCTTCTCCCAAAGAAATCTGCTTGGAATCCCTTGAATAAATTCTCCAATCTGCTCAAACTTGACTCTTGAATGAAGCCAACTGTTAAGCAATCTTCAGCTGATAGTCTCACAACCACAGAATGCTGATACACTGAAGGAGCTATGCTCTCCAATACCTAAAAGCTTTGGAAAATGCAGAAACCCTTGTTTCTCTTCTCCAACGCCAATAGAAAACATGAGATGAATTATCAAAATGCATAATAGAATGAGCTCCAACTTTCCTTGGCTCCTTCATATATTTCCTCAAGAAGTCGATTCCCTCCATTTTGCCTTTTTAATGTCATTCAAAATAATATAATATTTGCACTTTGGACATATATCCTTGAAATTGGCGCCCCAAACAATTAATTAAATGGCCCCCTTTTTAATGATGAAATGACCCTCAAGCATAAAGTGCAAATATAACATTATATTATAACATTAAAATATTAATTATTATTAAAGTGACCTTTAATAATAATTAAACATCATAACTTAGGCAAAACACCTTATTTCTTCAAGCCAACTGAAAACCGGAATCAACACTACCGAATATCCCATTAAGGTGCCCTGCTATAAATAGTAACCCTGACTGAATGACTTACTATAAATAGTATGAGAAACTGAGTTCTGAAACCTTGGTAAAGGCCAAGCCTGAACCTCATTGAACCCTAGAGAAGAAACCACATTGATATCCGCCCAACAGGGCCCTCTAACCACCTGCGTTAGCCTACGAGGGTCAGGAATAGGCTAAACCACCCAAAAACCACAACTGCCTAAAATGGCGACATTACATTCTCATTGTGGAGACCCAAGTTCAAATCCCCATAGGGACATCTAATGTGGAATTCTAAGTTGTGACTCTTGGTTTTCCATAGTTGGCTTCTAATGTGGATGTGGTTTCTAAATAAAAGTGGATTTCTAAGTAGTGACTCTTGGTCTTCCATAGGTGATTTCTAGTGTGTTTGCTCGTAAAGAGCTTGTACTGGTCTCATGTTGATGCTCATATGAGCAGAATATTTGTAAACGATATGCAATGTAAAAAAAATATATCTCTTACGTGCTTCTTTTTAAGATTCCAAAAAGGGTTTGAAGATATCAAGTTGGCACACTTGTAGTCCATTCTGTTTTTAAGATGGTATACAATGGCATTATAGGTTGAGCCGTTGAACAGAGCAATAATATATTGAAAACACCTTATAGAAAGGCCCAGGAACCCATAGAAGGGCCATGAAATCCAACGGAGGAATTAAAATTAACATCCAAACCAAAAATAAGAGCCATGCAATGATGAACTGAGCCTAGATCAACAAGAGCAACTGAACTATACCTCATTCCAGTTCATTTTGGTGCTCATATCCACTAAGTGTTGATATAAATTCATTATGGCATGTCTTCACAATCCATAATCATGTAATTGTGCTTCAGTACTCTTGTAGAGCAACTGTTTCAGATTGGAATCAGATCTTTTTTTGTCTGTTACAAGTACAACATGGACGCATTGAGCTAGGAAGTGCAAACTTCACAAAATTAGAAAGCATACTTTTTCATTGTTATTTCTCTAAAAGGGCATTCTCTTGATTACAGGGGTATAATTATATTTGTTGAAACCTGTATGACAAGAAGTGTCCCTCTAGGGTGTGATTCCTTAGAGAAACAAATTTTACAAATTGGTATCTGAAATGTGTTTCGCTTGCTCGAAAACTCTTGAGAAGCATTTCCCAACTTAGGAAACTTATCAGTCACCTCAAACCTCTTCCTCTTACACGTGGTGGAGAGTGTCAATTACTCTTCCCCATTAATAGTCTAGACTACAGTAGCAAACACACATTGTAAATCTTTCTCTTTACATTTGGATGTTTGTCAATCATGGATGTTTGGAGAGGTGCTGGGGCAGTACCCTACTTCCTAAAATTGTTCAACTGAGCCCTTTATGGGTAGGTCGTTGTCCTGAGGACATCATCAGATTGATCAGGATGCAGGCCCTTCTTTTGCTCTCATGTTCTTTTTCAGCAACCTTCACTTGGCTTTATTGGCAGTTGATTTTTTTACAGGACATTCCTTTGAAAAGATTGTTTTGTTTTGTGTTTACATGGTTTATATTTGCTATTTTGTCTAGACTTTATTCCCTTTTTGTTAGATTCTTTTGCTCCCTATGTTAGTTCTAGTTACTTTACGTTTTGTTTGTTGGGTCCTTTTTTGTACCTCTGATTTGTTGTTATAAATTGCTGTATTTTAACAAGTCCATTTAATCTACTTTGTGCCATTTGTGGAGTTTAGTATAATTTCTTTATTTCTTTGAGACATTTTCCATGCTGGTAATTGCGAGGCAAGTGCTTCATATTTTTTTTCTCCTTCTCTTTAATTCTCCAATGTGTATACATGCACACACATATGTATGCAACTACACAAACACATATTCACACACTCATGTATTGAAGTACACATTTTTCACAGCTTCCAAAAATCTTAAAGATGGCATTTCTGAAACATGCTGCTGTTTCAGAAGTTTTGTCATTGCATATGTGTAACATAGGCTTAATGTATGTTTCAGCCCTCTTTATGCTCCTATAAGACATTTGATGTATTTATGACACATGAGGCTGCTATTAATAGATAATGGTCTGTAAGGTGATTCCCTTGAAAGCTAACTTACTCCCACATGCTGAAATATATTATATGAGCCTGTATTAATAAAGATGATGCTGTGATATGCTACCCCTGAATTTTTTTTTGAAATCACAAGATGACAACACTGAATGTTATGAGCAAGGTTCCTCCATACTCTTCTAATCACCCAAATCCCGATGTGGGCAAGGTGAGAGCATACAAGTGCTTTAGAGTTAGCATTCAAATCATAAAAAAATCGAAGTAACAATCTTCCACTTATTCAGTGGGCATCCACTCAAATGTGGGAATGAGCATGAAATGTAAACATCCACTTATGCAATGGGCATCCACTTATTCAGTGGGAAGTACAAGAAAAGTAAACCAGGTGCTTCCACTTATTCAACGGGAACCTAAGCTATGAAGTGCTGGAAATGAAAGAGGCAAATCCACTTATTCAGTGGGGAGCCTTTACAAGCAAAATAGAAAACTAATCTAATTGGCACATCCACTTATTCAGTGGGAAGCCATTACAAGATTGCATCAGATTATTACAACAAAGTGTCTCAGGCTGTGATGCACAGGATTAGCTTCATAAAACTCCACTCACATGAATGGTTTGATAATAACAATATTGCACTTGCAATTACCAATCAAACTAGAGTAGTGAAAAGAATTCAGAATGAATTATACCATGTGAAGATACTGTTGTTTAAGCATTAGCACTCAGAAAGCCTCACAGCTGCTGCACGGCAGCATAGTAGATGGAAAACAAGGCACTAGGCGGCATGCATAGCCATAGAGATAATCTTTAAAACCAACTCTAACATTCACCTTTAGTCTTGATGCCAAGTATACACCTTAGAATTAACCTTATACTCAAACACTCAAATGGCCCAAACTTGAACCTCATGCCTGCTGCAAATGGTGCAGCACCATGGTATAGTACGGCAAGGAATAATATAGGTTATAACAACTTCAAAATCTCTTTAAATTACTCAAATATGGAATTCATCTATATTCCCAAGTGTGCAGTCTTCATAACAGTCCAATACAAAAAAGTTCATCCACAGCAAACATCAAGCATCCATGCTCAGGTACAGCCTAAACAGTGTTGTGACCAAATCACACATCGCCCCATTGCAAATGGGGACCCCCCTTTTTTTGAATTCCAGTGCTTTGCTAAGTCCAAGATGATGTCCTTTGCATGATGAAGTCAGTGGTGTTTGAGTTTTAGGGCCCCTTGATGACCTGATCCTAATGTTTGAGACCCTGAAAATGACTAAGTCTGGTATCCTGATCCTGAAGATCCTGAAAATCGGCTAAGTCTGAAATCTGGTGGATCCTCAAAAATCTAGAATTTGCATGTTAAATCTGGTGGATCTGAGACCTATCTCAAACATCCTGAAAGGTATATTGAAAAATATTTAAAGTATAAGTTATACTTAAAAATATTTTTCAATATACCTTACCTCGGGCACTGTCAATTCTAGGCTCGAAATTGCTCCAGGTTCACCTCAAAACTCCGCCTAGAACTTAGGGCGCCTTTCATCATCTAGACAACCTCAAGATTGCGCCTTGGGCAAGGAGAGCTTCAAATCAAAGCGCCTTGATTGAAATTGATGTTGGGAAGCTCGAAACACTGTAAACTTGACAAGGAAGAGGTATCTAGATTTAGGCGCCCATTGCATGTTCAAAGGATCATAAGAATTGCGCCTTAGGTTGAAGGTCATGAGTTTAGGCGCCTTGATGTAGGTTGGAGTTCAGATCAATGATAGATAGCGCCTAAAGTTCAAGTAGTCCCACAAGGATGTAATCAAGTGATGAAGAGCCTTACAAATGTCAACAATGAGCAAATTCAAGTCTAGGCACCTTCATGCATTGAATTACCTCATTTTGGCGCCTTAGCATGAAGAGATGTTCAAACTAACCCAAAGTTGCGCCTTAGCATGAGAGAGCATGATGTGTTTAAACTAACTCCAATCCTGATGTATGTTTGAGATCCTAAAAATGACTAAGTCTGATAGCTTGATATCCTGAAACACTGAAAAATTGACTAAGTCTGAAATCTGATGGATCCTCCAAATTCTATAATCTGCATGTTAAATCCGGTGGATCTAAGACCTATCTCAAACATCCTGAAAGGTATATTGAAAAATATTTAAAGTATAAGAAATTCAATTCTTATACTTAAATATATTTTTCAATATACCTTACTCACTTGGACTTCCAAATTTAGGCGTGAATTCACTCAAGGAAGCTTAGGCGCATTCTCTCATTTGCAGATACCTGAATTGGCGCCTTAGCTTGAAGACTTCAATGTGCGCCCAGAGGAAAATCACCTTCCAATCACTCCAAAAGGTGGCGCCTTGATTGAAATTCGTATGAAAGGCCTTAAACAGCAAAGAATTCGCCAAAGAAGTGGTTAAGGACACTAGGCGCCTTTTGCATGTTCAGACAACTGTCAAAATTGCGCCCAAGAATGAAGGAATGAGTTTTAGGCGTCTTGATGAGATGTAAGGTTTAAACTATGATTGATGGCGCCTTGAAGTCATGTGTTTTGGCGCCTTTAAGGAGGGAGGTTATTTTGACTTCCAAAGTTGATCCAATATGATAAACTAAGCCCAATAAGATTAGGCGCCCTTTACCTGCAAAGTAGTCTTGTTTTGGCGCCTAGGTTGAAGACTTGTACAACCTCCAGTTTGCACTCATCAATCATTTCTAATGACTCCTCAATGAGCGCCTAAAGGGAGTAGGGTCTTTGGAGTCATTTATATGTCAAAGTAAGCCAAGGAATCTAGGCGCCCTTCAAGTAAAGTCACATTAAACATAGGCGCCTAGGAATGATTCATATAAAACATCTTTGGCCATGCTCCTTGATGAATACGACATTTTGAAGATCTTTCCCCTTGCTAGAATTCATTGGAGTATCATAACTTAAGCCATGAAGACATTAGGCGCCATTTTGCACCCAAGGAATCTAGGCGCCCTTTATGAAATTTCTTACCAACTATGAGCGCCTAGAAGGCAAGATGAGTGAAAGTGAAGTATTGGAAATTTTGACTTACATTGGCGCATTGGAATAAACTACATGAAATGACTTCATTGAATGGGTGCTCATAGAGAAAGGGTTACTTTAAAGAGCATTTGATCATTCAAAGTCCAAAAAATGACAAGGATAAAGCTTGAAAGACTAGGCGCCCATTCATACCTCTGCCACCTCAATTGGCGCCTAAGGGAGAAAATTGTATTGAAAATACCTTTTGAATGAACCTCATAAGAGGGATTAACTTCTTTAGACCCTTGCAATTATTAGAAATCATTTTAAGTGATAAATGTGGGACTAAATGATGTTAGGCACCCTTTGTTCCTCTTTTTACCTATATAAGCGCCTAAGTTTGAAGTGGCATTATTACATGTTTAAAGTTGTTTTTATCTTATGAAGTCATTGATATATCGTTTACCTTGTCTTGTAGGATCATCAATAATGCTAAGGAGTTATCCAAGGAATCACCTTCAAGCGAGGAGTAAGGAGCATCATGCCAGCCGCCTTTGAAGATCATTAAGTTGCATCATTAAAGGAAGGGGTGTTGGTGAAGCTAAGAAGTCATCAAGGACAAGTATCTGGGTAATCTTCAAGTTGCAGAGGAAACACTTTTCCAAAAGATCACATCAAGTTCAAGTATACTTCATCAATGGCATCATGTTCGAAGACTTTCATCCATCCAAGCTTCATGTCAAGTTCTACAAGCTTCAAGTCAAATTCTTACAATCTTCAAAGTCTCCTTGAGAGGTCATCTATTTCACATCCAAAGAAGGTGTTATTATCTACACTCCAAAGGGTCAATTCAAAGGTCATCATGAAGGATTACTTCATCAAGTCTTCTACATCAAGCAAAGATATTCATCCATCGCACTTCAAGCTCCATTCAACCTTCAAGTCCAAGAGATTCTCCTACTCTTCATGAATGAAGATTATCATACATTCTACTTCAAGTCATCATATCTCCACTACTCCACTCTTTAAGAAGAAACATCAAAAGAAGATCATCATATCAACTTACCTACAAGAAGAAGAAAGAATCATGAAGTTAATCAAGTGAAGCAACAAGTATCATACATCCAGTCAACAAGAAGAATGAACAAGGCAAGATCTATAAGATGTATTCCCAAACATACAAGCTCAAGCAATCACATTGAATACATCACACGAAGATGATACAATTTTCAAAGTATGCTGAAGTGGCATCTATGTGGCGAGTACACATCATTTTAAATGCATTAAATGTATCATTTAATAAAAGAAGTCAAAGGGATTCCTATGTGGAAGATATTTTAATTGATTTCGCCTTACCTTATCACATTGGAAAATGTGCCTTCATTGCCTCTCTCTTTTGTGCTAAAAATAGCAAATTGTTGTAACTACCTCTGAGGTGGCACGATCTAGACCCTTGGCTATTGAATTAATCTAAGCCATTCATTGTAATCCTGGACACTATATAAAGGCCTTGTTGCCTCATTTGTAATTCAGTAGCCCAGTAGTTCATAGAAATTAGATTGTAGGCAAGTAGGAGTAGAATAGAAGAGACTCTCGAGATTCTCCGAGAAGACTTGGAATTGTTGTAAATATTTTCAAGATTAATGCAAAGGACATTGGAGTTCGCTTGGTGTTTAAGTGTTATCTTGTGAAATAACATGGTTTCTTGTACTTCAATAGAATGGAGAGATGTTTCAGAATAGATTAGAAGTAGATTAGAAGTTCATTGATGTAATGCATGTTATATTGGATATTTGATCAACTCCTAGCTCATGCTTTTAACATTCATCGCTGGTGAAGTGTTGTGTAAAGCTAGTCTGAGCCTTATAATTTGCATAAGTTCGATTGTGGATGCTTGTTTGAGCTGCGCCGTTCAATGGGTGCTCATATGAGTCTTCATGATTTGAAAACCATTCGCAAACCTTAGGAGATTGCACCAATTTCATGTAGTTGTAGGCATCCTTGGCGAAGTGAAGTTAGGTTTATCGAGGAGTTTGTCTGTTCAATACAACATCATTGCTTCATTGACCTTAGATTAGTTTTCTGAACCCTTATGTAATGTCCCCTTCTAGTAAGCTGAAAATTTTCACTATTCAACACAACTTCAACTTAGTAAAAGAGAACATTAGTAATCTTTTAATCATTTCTTTCAACATATGATCATTAAGACTATAACATATTAGATTATATTCACATTAAGTTTCATATAAAATATATTCACATATATGTTATTCATTTTCATCATTGGTTCATGATCTATCTTATATCATTAATCACACATGAGTCATGGACATACATCGGGGAGAACGTTCGTAATCCTATCCATTAATCAGACCACTCACCTAATATGAGAGGGTGGGTTAAGGATTCCAAGACCCACGGCCGTAGGCCCAAGGCTTCACCTCACACCCGGAGGTACTTCACTCTTGGCTCGGAGGGGCTTATAGCCAGCTCGAGGTTCACCTACCGTTAGGCCATTAATATTATCTAGGTCCTACGCAACCATAAGGTCAAGAACTTCATGCTACACCCGGCAATACTTCGTTCTTACCCTAGGTCTAAGAGCTTCATACTACACCCAGCAATACTTCGCTCTTAACTCGGAGGGGCAATGACTTGCCAGCTCGAGTGCTAGACACTAGATTCCTTCTGACCACCAGTCTCATACTAATAAGGTGTGTAGGTGGATTAAGGGGAAGGCTACTAATCCTAGCCCGGTACTCCATGGTCATGTTGATTGCTTATTAAAGGTGATCTCATAATCAATCCCTTTGTAGAGATATACTTATTATTCTATCGTTTATATACATATATAACATTATATATATTATTTTATCTTAGGATAGATGACCTACCTGGTGGTTCTGCTGACTCGATTCTATTCTTTAATATTTATATATTATAATATTTGTTATAATATTAATATCTCTATATTGTATTATTATATATGTTATTAATATTATTGTATATATATATATATATATATATTTATTTATTTATATATATATATTTACACACACACATATAGATATATTACATCTTAATAATTAAATATATTAAAATACTTACCTCCTGTTTAGACGATCTGCAGGTACCTTTTTGGCTGCGGTAGATATTTATTCTCTTTCTTTTTTCTATTTCTTTTCCCCCTGTCGTTTGTTAGAGGGCCGGTTAATATTTATAAGTTTGAGGGGATGCAATTTACCACCCGTCACCACCCTTAATAAATAAATATTATTAAACTTTAATGATACTCGATATTTGTTTGTATTAGTTAAGTGCTCCTTATTATGAATGCCCTTATATTATGCAACAAATAAATATACATTTACTATTATTATTATTATAATATATTTACTTGAATAATTCCTCCCTATATATGTTTATAATATTTTTTCTACTTATGATTCACAAATATATATATAAATATAATACGGATCTAAATATATTTATTTATCGGATTTTAATTTATTGCCCATCCTCTTTTCTTTCTATCCCACAACCTTTATTTATTTCCCTTTTATGAGCTATGGTAAAACTAGTTCTAACCATACATAACTCCCTTAACATAGTTTATTTATATTATTTGTATTTATATTATATCATTTATATTATAATAAATGATATATTATTTATTTTATATTATTTATATTATATCATTTATATCATAATAAATGATATATGATTTATATTATATTATTTTTATTTATATTATAATATAAGATAAATATAAGAATATTTGTATTTATATTATTAGATATATTTATAATATATTATTATTTTTTATGTGTTATTTATAAATATAATAATAATATATCTTGTTAATTGGTTTAAATAAATATTATTTAAATATATTAAATATATTCAATTTATAATATCACTCATATCTTTGATTTGAATGAATAATACATAATGGAGGGACATGACACCTTAACCCCTTTTCATTTTATTTATCATTGAGACCCTGAATACATCATCCACACTAAAAGGAGGGATAAGCTAAACAAGTATGAAGAAGAATCTGCGTAAGTCCCTTTGTGATTATCAGCAAGATCACATGTAATCACTGAGTTAACCCATCAGGAATCATAAAAAGAAACCTTGGAGTTACTTCACTGGATCACATAGTTCAGCGTTTGAAGAGCTTTATTCAAGAGAGAGTGGGATACTCTAGTGTTTTACTCTATTGTTGACTTGTCTAAAAACAAACATCAACAAGCAGTATGGCTAGCAAGTAGACTCCAGAAACTTCAAGAGAAAACTAACAAAATCACTCCAAAACAACACTATAAATCTCACACAGCAATCCAAAACTCTTCTCAAACCAAACTAGTCAAAATACATCAAACTCCATGATGGCTTTGTGTAACTCCTGAATATGAAGTCACCCTCTTCAGCTAGGATGGATATTTCACCATCGAAACTGAACTTCTTCAAGAGAGTTTTCGTTCTCAAGAAGGATGAAGATCTCACAGGTTCATTCTTGTAGCATAGCAATATCTCATCAGGCATAAAGAGCAAAATGAGCTCTCAACCCCCTTTTATAGGCACTTTTTAGAAGTTTGCACAATAAAATGAATTATTAAATAGAAAAATATACTTTTCCCCTCAAACTCCAATATTTCATCACATAAGCTCTCACTTTTATGTGCCTAGATAAAAGAGTAACTTTTCCCTTTTCCAATGAGCTATCATACCCTTGCACTTTATAATTATTTTCCAACTTATAAGTTTAAGTGCAAATAATTAACTGTTAGCTCATTAAAATACATGATTTTTGTGGAAATTTCCAAACTTCACCAAAATGCCAAATAAACTATACCAATATGCTCCATAGGGTTTAGGATGAATAACAATGCCTTCTGGGTGACTTTCTAAAAATAGACAACTCCTACCAGAATCTTGGAGAGCAATTCGGGAAGCCGAACAAACTTTTGAAAGTTGCATAGTCATCCTGAAACATTTTCGAGCTCAAATCCAACATCAGAAACCAAAAAGAATATTGAACCAAAGATTTTCACAAAGGGGGAACCCTTTACCATACCACATGGCCTATCGGGATTCCAGGAAATAGGCTATCGGGCTCACAGCCGACTAGGCTTGAAAATGGAACATTACAAATGCCCTCATCCTAAAAAAATGACACATTGTGTTGTTTATTGTATGGGAATGTTTTTCTTTTGATAGAGAAAAGTATTTATATTATTATCAGAATGAGCCTTTGTCAAGTGCAAACAAGTACGACAGAGTAATTGCTTTCTTCACATGTCTACACCATAAATATTCACCATGTATACAATATGATTTACCTTTTCTATTGAGAATTTATCCATTTAGGGGTTGCCATTGGTGTTGAATGTTTCCGGTTTTAGTTTGGAGCGAAGATTCAGTTTCGATGTGTTTTCAAAATTTTCAGAGTTGTGTGTTTTGCAGGTTTCCAGATTCTTCAATTGTTTGGTTGTGGTGTGGGATTTTCAGAATTAAAAAGCATATTCAGTTTGGTGTGTTTCAGTAATTTTGGTTTGTGGGTTTCAAGATATTATCTATTGTGAGGATTTAATGATATTCTAGAATCCTTGTGTTGAATTCTAGATTATTAATATTGTCAAATATCATTGATTTTGAAGTATCTTGATGGTCGTACCATCTCCCAAGTTGCATTTTTTTTGGTTAGAAAGGGGCCATACTAGGTTACGAATTTCACCTTGTCTAAAGTAGCAAAAAGGAGACAAATTTTGATGTGTTGTAGAAAATTGTTGGGCTGTCTCATCCTTTAGGAGCCATACTATGTGAGTATAAACCCATGTGGGTTTTCCAAAAAAGTTGCCGCCTATTTATTGAAGAGTTTTCCTTGTCTTAGTGGCTGCCATATCATTTTCAATGTCTAGCACAGCCCATCGAAAAGATTTTATGAATTGCTTTCAAGATTAAAGCCTTTGAGTTGCCATACGATTCCTTCCAATAGCTGTACCGATATTAAAAAGAGTTGAGTCATCATAAATTTGTAAGGATTTGTCTGCCACCCAGGTTTGACTAACAATTCTATTTGCTTGAAAGGTGCTCACAAATATTGCTGCCATACCAAATACCTTTGCAGCTGTATGGTTTAAAAGTAGTCATAGCTCATGAAGGGTTTGGGAGGTGCCATCTAGTTACAGTTTGTTATTGTCTATTCTCTAGTTTTTAGTTATTGTTGCCAAGTGATTTTTTTACCAGGGTTTGTCTAGGCTGCACATTGCTGTTTCAACTCAATTTTCAAATAGTTTTGAATATGTTATGCTCTTGAATCTATTTCTTTACCAACCTCCATAATCAGTTTTAGAATTTCAGATCTAAGGTATCATTAATGCAAATATCTTTCAAAGTTCTGGGTTTAGATTGTTCATTTTGTTAGCAGTGGAATTGATAATTTCCCTTCATATTTCAGTAGTTCATATCTGCTAATTTTAACATTGCTACTGTTGCAAATCAGTTTATTAATTGAATTCTATTGTATTATTGCATTGCATTTTGGATGGTTTTCTGCCAGATAGTAGTTTGCATATTGGTTAAATTGTAAATCTGGATGGGTCAACCGTCAGATGTTTATTGCATTTGCATTTTATTTCTAGCCCATTTGACATTGATCAGGTTTGCTTCGCCATTGACCAATTTGGCTTGATCGGACCTGATTTGTAATCTACCAGTGGCTTTGTGCATACACGCATACTTGTCCGCTAAAGAGGTGTTGATCTGGTCAGCATTGCATTCAGTTAAATAGTGTTTTCCCAAACACCGTATGCTCTCACCTTGCCCACATCGTGTAATGCCCCTTTTCTGGTTCATTCCAACATTCTTGGAAATCTCCAAGATTCTTGGAGAATTCCATCATCCTTGGAGAGCGCCAACTTTCTATGGACGAAGACCTATGCATTTAAAGTGTTGGGGGAGTTATCAAGAAAGTATAATTGGCCCATTTTAATATTTTTTGTAAACTTTGGGAAGATGTGCGGAAAATAATTAAATAATTAAGTTGTCTTAAGGTAACTTTATATTATTTTCTTAAAGACAACTTATGTTTAGTTATTTATTTGAAAGAAGGGTGGCCAACGTCATAAACTGTTTTTAAAAGAGGGACAAAAATGATAACACTAGGCATGGGATACAAAGTGATGACTTTAAAAGTTGTTTTCAAAGTGGGTCATAAAAGTGAAGTTGAATATAGAAATTAAAAGTATTATCAAATTAAAAGATTTGAAAGTCACTTTATTTTTATTATTAAAGGGAAAAGTGAAAATAAATGAGAATATATTTGGTTGCCCTAAAAGTGCCTACCTATGAAAGAAGGATTTGAGAACAGAGACTATTGTTGATTTTGAGAAAACTCTTGTTTCAAAGATTGAACTTTGTTTATTTTCTTTTGCCTAAGGACAAAAACCCTTCTGGAAAGATAGTTTCGAGGATGAAAACCCTCTTAGTTGATTGAGTAATTCCATCTAGAGATTACTTGTGTGCTTCATGATTTGGTTTCGAGGATGAAAACCCTCCTAGCTAATTGAGTGGTTTCATTCAAGAATCACCAGTGAGTTGAATATTTGCAGTTTCCAGTTTTAGATTATATTGGAGTTATATTTCAGTGTGTTTGTGTGGATTTTTTATGTGTTTCAATTGGGTTGTTGGGATTTCATGAATTTATTTGCTTATGAAAATCTGATCACTATTTCTTTTGGAGTTTGTTGGTTGTGCTAATCCTTTGTTTAGGTCGTACAATATCAAGAAGAGGTGTATAAATGTGTGGAATGAATTGTTGCTGTTTGGGACAATATTTTACAATATTTGACTTAGCCATACCACTATACCAGGTTGTTGTATAGTTCTGATTTGTATTGTAGCAATGAGTAATGATTTATAGGGGCCATACAAATGCATTTTTGGGTTGTTCAATTTAGTTTTTGGTGATATTCAGTAGTTTGGGAGTCAATTTAGTCTACATCAGCTTCTTGTGTCAAATTGCAGCCTTCAAAACAACAAATTGTTTGCATCTTACTAGATTTCTAGGTAGGCGGTACCGTCGGCTTGACAATATTTATATTGTTGTTTATTTCTGTACTAATCTTTGTTGCAATAGTGATAATTTGTTGATTAGAATAATTTTTCAGTATGTTGTTAGTGTTTTCAGAGATAATTCATCAGTAGTTTCATATTTCATGTTTATTGTAAATCTAGATGATATTATCGCCATATAGCATTGCATCTCATAATTGTACCGCCAGATAGTATTTCATCATTCAAATGTTGTAAATTTTCAAAAAAAAAATTGTTGGAGACATTATAGTGGTATCAGAGCTAGTGATCTTGCCAACCTATTCTGAAACTAACAATTTGTTGCAACTTATATCTATTGCATGTCAGTTTGAGAAGTTGCATGTTAGTGATCAGCACTTGCATGTCAGTGTTTAGTGTCAGCTTGTCAATTTCAGAAGTTGCATGTTAGTGATATGCAATTGTATGCCAATGATCAGTGTTTGCATGTTAGTTTTAGAAGTTGCATGTTAGTGATCATCACTCGCATGTTAGTATTCAGTGTTTGCATGTCAGTTTTAGAAGTTGTATGTTAGTGATCAACACTTGCATGTTTATTGATCAGTGTTTGCATGTCAATTTCAAAAGTTGCATGTTAGTGATTGACACTTGCATGTCAATTTCAATAGTTGTATGTTTGAGTTTCAACAGTAATATATATTACCAAAGGTAGTTATCTTGCCAGCCTATTCAGAAGTAAACAATTTGATGCAGATTATAGTTTAGTGACAAAGTAATCAGAAAAAGAAGTCATGACGATAGATAAGATAAGATCTGTGCAAGAAGCCTTCAGTCAAAGTCCGGAGTTGAGAGAGTCTATGGTAGAAATAACACAAGCCTTGCCAGAGTTGAACCAAAATCTAAGTGCTCCTAATCCCATGGGTAAAGGAAATACCTCAGCCATGTAGAATACAATTCAAATTCAGAACAAGGTTACCGAAAGAAGTCCTTCAGAAAATCACCAACCTATTTTTATTCAAGCAAAGTTCTTACAAAAATAAAAAGATATAGATCATATTCAAGAGATATTGATGAAAATACAAAAGGACAAAAGGAACTATGCACATGAGGCCACCAAAATTCTTGATTAGTATCAAGAATTTCTTGATGAGTTCAAAGACTAAGTTTCCTTTGATGGTTACTTTGAGTTACTTGAAGTGGGGTATCCTAACAAAAAGGGCCTTTATAACTACATAAGAAGGTCAAGAAACAAAGAGGAGAAGACAAGTTTCCAAGGAGTTGGAGAAGAAAAAAATGTTTTTGAAGAATGTAATGTCCCCTTTTGAGCCATTGTTGCAAAGTGACTTAGATATTTGGAAAGTCAGTTAAGTATTGCAAAAGTGACTTAGATATTTGGAAAGTTGGTTAAATAACTTAAACATGGAGATTTGGAAAGTTGGAGAGTCATTTTATAAAGGAAGAAAATAAATTATAATAAAAATGACAAAATAAATTAATATTTTAATACCAACGTTGGACGTCCCACTTGGAGAAGGGAAAAATAAAATAAAATAATATTTTATTATGACGGTGGACATGAAATAGATATTAAATATGGAAAAATTGGGCGCTCCACTTGAGGGTTATAAAAGAAGGCATTTGGAAGGTCATTTCATCATTGTCTATTTTGTCATTTGCATATTGGATATTTTCCTTTCAGCTGCAACATAGGTTCAACTATTTCTGAGGACGAAAACCCTTGGAAATTCGTGGATTGGACAAATACCTAATTCCACTTTGAGAGGTGAATCCATACGGGGTTTACCATTGAACTTATTGCAGGTTTTTGACATTATTGAGGAGCTGGAAAAGATATTTATTTGTAGGTTACAGTTGCTAGGGTTTCATCTCCAAATTTGTAAGATTGTTTCAATACAAATTTGGGAATTATAATCAGCTTTGCTAGAGGTTTTAATTGCAGGTTTTATATCAGACTTATGAAGGGTTTATAGAGCAATTTATTGGTGATTTTAAAGGGTTTCATCTCCTAACCCTAGCACCATATTCTTTAGGCACATATTGCAGATTTCAAATGATATTTGGCATCATGGATAATGAATTGCAGATCTGAGCACTCCTATGAGTAGATTGTGGACTTTACATGATGAATTATCATCTTTGTTCTATCGCCTAGGGTTATTGTTGCATGTGAAGAGCGGGTGGCTGCTATTATAATGATTTATATTCAGATTTGAAGGAGCTGATTCAGATCGCAGCCATTCGAGGAGGATCCGCCAACCAATAAGACCTATCGCTGCCTTTAGTGAAGATATCTTGGTGAAGCACCAAGATTTTGGAGGTATTTTGTGGAGGAACGAATGTTACAGCTGTCTCTTTCATAGCATAAATAAATTACAGCAGACTGTCATTTATATCAGACCATTGTATCAGCACTCAACCATTAGGGTCTTGGCATCTATTATGCTTCCTTGTATTGAAAACAAAGATTGGGTATGTTATGTATTGAAATGCTGATGAATGCTACCTAATTTGTATTCAAATCTTTAATTTGAATTGGCATTGTAAACGCTGTCTCAGTCTGAATCAGACCTGATATCTTTGTAATCAGACTTGATATAGAGGAAAAATAAAGCATATTTGGTGTTGTCATTGTGATGTTTATGCATGTAATGTATTTGGCTATGTTTCCTATGTTTTGGCATATGTATTTCTATTGAAAAATCATCTTAAACAATCATCAAAACCAAATACAAATTCAGAAATCAGAACTCAGTCCATTTACATGACAAGTGTTTGACGAAATGTCAAACCTTTGAGATCAGAAATTCAGAGCAGATTGGATAAGGGTTCTTACAAGGAAGAAGAATCAAGAGAAGCTGTTGTGAGGCAAGAACCTATGAAATCATTTCGGAAGGAAGAAGGAAAGCCGGAGTTAGAGTCTTTAGTGCCAAAGACCAAACTCCATTCTAAGACATCTTCTAGCCAACAAAAGAAGATTTCTTCTATTGCAAGAAAGAAAGATGACAACAAAAACAAACTTAGAAGGGAGAATCTTTGCTTTTTATGCAATGAATCTTTGGAGCTAAGCCATAAATGTTGGAGCAAAGAGGAGCTGATGTAAGAAAGAGTCAGAGAGTTCGGATAAAGAGTCAGAAAAGAAGATGACAATACCAGAAAAAATGGATATTCTTGGACCACAACTTTAAGTTGAGGTTAAGGAAGAAGTTGTAGAGCATGAGCTGAAGGAAGAAGAGATGCCAACATCCAAAATACCAGAAGTTGTTATGGAGCTTGATCCAAAGAAGGAAGAACACACAAGCCTACAAGAAAGTGAAAGAAACTAGATCTTGGAGGAATCCACCATTCGGGTGGAAAGTATGGAATTTAATGAAGAAAAAGTTATCTTATTGATTTCTGAGTTTGCATATCAGTAGAAGAATCATGTTAATGAATTCAAGGAGGAAACATCACTTGTTGAATGCACAAGTGAGGAAGTTGTTCCTATATAGAGCATACCCATCAATCTTCAATGTTGTGTAAAGGTGATTTGTAGGGTATCTGTAAACATGAAAGTGAGAAGGCTTTGTTGAGTCACCGGAAAGATGGTGTTATATCATAAGCATCAACAAAGGAAGATATACACTCAAAGCATTCTTATGAAAATGAAAAGAATGCCTTGAATCAAGAAGCATGTGAGAAGGATGTTCCAATTCAAGAAACTCATTAAATTGATTTTCAAAAATAATCTATTGAAGAGCATATTCTTGAGAAGATTGTTGATTTTGAGTTTTCTGAAATTTCCAGATTAGGAACTAATGAGAAGCAGTTTGACTATCTTTGTGATGGTAGAATTGATTCTAGCAGAAGTTTGATAATATTGCAAGATTTTGGTCATCATGAGAGTATTTGGGTGAGTAACACAACTTGTAGCAAAGGATATACAGATCTTTTTTCTCAAGGTTGTCTACTCATAAGAATATGGGATCTAGGTGATTGTTTGAGACGCCTGATTCTAAAAACCGAAGTGGAGGAAGTGATGAGTTTTCATAAAGTGCAGCATCTTGTTGGTACATTGCCTGTCCACAGTGTTTGTTGGAAATGTTGTCATTGATTTCAAAGGTGCATGGACAAGATGGTTGTCGTTGATGTTGTGGAGATTGTTGGATTAGTTGTCCAAGATGTATGGACGAGTATGTTAAAGCAAGTTATCATTGATGTCAAAGGTGTATAGACATGTTGTCATTGATGTCAAGAAGGTGTAAATGTTGTCATCATCATTCAGTGGAATGCCTACAACGAGTTGGATCAAATTGAGTAGAGGTTGATAGATATTAATGTTTAAATTAAAGATTTAAACATTGGTTTGATAATATATCCATTGAAGGTAGAGGTTGTTAAGATCGTTGAAGAATATCATTATTTTGCAATTAAATCCACATCATTCAAGGTGGCCAACTACATAAGAAATTGCCATGTAAAGGATGCTAAGTATAAATAAAAGGGAGAAATTAAACAACATAAATTAGTTTAGAAGGTAATTAAAGAACTAGCCAAACTCATCTTATAAGCAGCGCCATATATGTATTAAAGAAAATGTCTCATGTTTAAAAGATATGAAGAGGTCCGATCAAGAGGAAAAGGAGTGAAATTCAAGTTATAAACTTATATGGTGGCCAACTCCCAAAGCACCGATTTCCTTGGAGGTTGAAATAATAAAAGACTTTATGATGGCTAACTCTCCCTATTAGCGTCATTTAAATAAGACAAAATGTTTTATTTTAAATAATATATATGTGCAGCAATTAATATGAAAAAGGTGCGAGCAGCAATAAGTTTTAAAGGCAGCGATTTGTTTGGAGGTGGTGTGACTCTTTGAAGAGTCGTTTCTCTTTTGAAAAGACATCTCTTAATGAAATTGCCTCTCTAGAGGAAGTATAAAAGGTGGAAGAAAATATGATTTGAAGGTAAGCAATCAAGGATTCATTTCTGAGTTTTGAGGGCAAAATTAGAAGAGATATAAGGGCAGAAAAATGAAGTGTATTTCAGACTTGTTTTGAAAGAGTATATGTAGCCCATGTATGAAGGATAAATGAAAATATATATGAAGAATATATGAGAAGATTAAGAACAGATTGTTAAGAAATTAGAGCAGATATAAAAGCAGAAATTCATGTGAACATATTGACATATTTATGAAAAGAGATTGCGCATGAGTTGTGATCAGATTTGTGAAGGATATTGTGTGGGTTTTGATCAGTTTTGTGAAAGGAAGAGTAAATATTCAGATCTTGTGAAGGCATATCATCCATTGAAGAAATCATAGGTTGGTGCCTATCAAAGAAGAGTGTAATATGCTGGCCTAATTTTTTTTTTTGAAAGACAAGAAGACAACAATGGATTATTATGATGTAAGATGTCTTCCACACTTTTTTGATCATTCAGATCTCGATGTGGGCAAGGTTGGAGCATACAAGTGCTTCAGAGTCAAATTATAAACCAACTAAAGTAATAATCTTCCACTTATTCAGTGGGCATCCACTTATCCAGTGGAAAGTACAAGGAAAGGAAACCAGGTGCATCCACTTATTCAGCGGGAACCTAAACAATGAAGTACTGAAAGAAAGAGGCACATCCACTTATTCAATGGGAAGCCTTTACAAGCAAATAGAAAACTAAACTATCTAGCATATCCACTTATTCAATGGGAAGCCATTACAAAGTTTATATCAGATTATTACAGTGAAGTGCCTTAGGCTGTGATACATAGGATTAGCTCCAAAAAAACCCCACTCACATATATGGACTGATGCTATCAGTATTGTATTTGCAAACACAAATCAATCAAGAAACCAGGTGCATCCACTTATTCAGTGGGAACCTAAGCAATGAAGTACTAAAAGAAAGAGGCACATCCACTTATTCAGTGGGAAGCCTTTACAAGCAAATAGAAAACTAAACTATCTGGCACATCCACTTATTCAATGGGAAGCCATTACAAAGTTTATATCAGAGTATTACAGTGAAGTGCCTTAGGCTGTGATACATAGGATTAGCTCCAAGAAAACCCCACTCACATATATGGTCTGATGCTATCAGTATTGTATTTGCAAACACAAATCAATCAACAATAATAGAGAGCATTTCAAAGGAATTATACCATGGAAGGTACTGTTGTCTGTATCGGCGCTCAGAAAGGTACCGTTGTTGTTGTACAGTGGCCATGGGAATGCAAGAAACTCTTGAACCAAACACCAAACCTCCCTCAAACTCTTCCACACTATCCTCTCATCAAAAGCGGCTCCGAAACAACAAGAAACTCCATCTAATTCAAGGCGACCAGCAATTTGAAAATGCTCACGTCAGCTACAAGATGTACGAACTGATGGTACCGTACGACAGGAATTAGAAGCTCAGTAACAGCTGAAAGAAGTCTGCAATCTGCTCAGAACTGGGCGTCAACCGCATACAATGCTGATAAGTCTTCAACGGAGGCATTACAATCATCTTCATTCACTATAACATCAACAACCCATGCTACAGTACGGCTTGGACAGTACGACCTGCATGTGTGTAGCAAGGAAACATCAAGGAAAATCTCCCAAAGGATATATCAAACTCACATACAGAAAACTAACACCACAAACCAAAACTTGCAATCCAAAACTGATTAAAACACATCGAACTCCATAATTACTTTGTGCAACTCCTGACAGTGAAGCTGCCTCTTCCAGCTAAGGTGGATATCTCACCACCGAAACTAAACTTCTTCAAAAGAGTTTTCGTTCTCGAGAAGGATGAAGATCTCACAAGTTCATTCTTGCAACATAACAATATCTCAACCAGCATAAAAAGCAAAATGAGCTCTCAACTCCCTTTTATAGGCACTTTTTAGGAGTTTGCACAATAAAATGAATTATAAAATAGAGAAATATACTTTTCTCCTCAAACTCCAATATTTCATCACATAAACTCTCACTTTTATGTGCCTAGATAAAAGAGTAACTTTTCCCCTTTCCAATGAGCTATCATACCCTTGCACTTTATAATTATTTTCCAACTTATAAGTCTAAGTGTAAATAATAAATTGTTAGCTCATTAAAATACATGCTTTTTTGCGGAAAATCCCAAACTTCACCAAATTGCCAAATAAATTGTACCAACATGCTCCATAGGGTTTGGGATGAATAAGGATGCCTTCCGGGTGACTTTCTAAAAATAGATAGCTCCTCCAAGAATCTTGGAGAGCAAACCAAGAAGCCGAACAAACTTTCGAAAGTTGTAGTCATCCAGAAACATCACCGAGATCAAAATCACATCAGAAACAACAAGAACAACTGAACCAAAGAGATCTTCACAAAGGGAAACCCCTTACCATACCACATAGCCTATCAGGGTTTCAGGAAATAGGCTATCGGGCCACAACTGATTAGGCTTGAAAAGGGAACAATACAAAGAGATTGGAGTCTCTTGCTGAGTTGGAGTTCAGTTATGGGGATTGGTGTCTCCAGTGGGTTGTTGCCTACAAATTCTACAAGCAGGGATTGGTGTTTCTAGTGGGTTGGTGCTCACAAAAGAACAATTGTAAGAGAAATAGGTTGGTGCCTACAAAAGAAGATCAATATACATATAAGCAACATTTTTCCATGGTTTTCTCTCGCAAGGGTTTCCACGTAAATCGTGTGTTCTCTCTGTGTTTGTAATTACTAGATATTGCATGTTTATTATTACCGTGGTTGATTAAGTTTTGAAAAGTAAAAGATTGTATTATACTGATTCACCCCCCCTCTCAGTATAATCGTATGCTCATCAGTGTTGTTCCAAATGCTTGGGGAGCTTGCAAGGCAACTCTAAAAAAGGTGGAGGAAATTCTAGAAGTAATGGTTAGCCAAACATATGATGCTTGTGAAGTAATGAATTTACAGGTAGTGCAGTTTTCCTTGGTAGAGAGTCAAAATCTAATGATTAAGGACTCTCCTTGGATGGATAACTTTACTAAATCATATGAGATTGCTGCCAGAGAGGCAAAGGATAAGGAGAAATCTACAACATTAGAATCTCATCAGATTGGATATACAAATCTCTCCCATAGAGGGAAAGGTAATTTAGTAAGTCATGAAGATCATATTGCATCTACAAGAAATTATCTTTCTATCAAGGGAGACACTTCAAAGACAATTTTATGCAAAAATGTTGGAGTTTGCAGCCAAGAGCAAGAAAAGAAAATTCATTTTTAAGAATTTGAGCAGAGGTCCAAAGAGTTTCATGAATTGAAAAAACAACTATTGGTAATATATGAAAAAGAGGTGCAAGTCCTAACAGAGTTGGATAGCATGAAGCGGTTCATTGAAGAGTTAACACTAAATTTGAAGAGAGCACATATTGAGGAAAAGAAGAAAAACAAAATATATGAAGTGTTGCCAAGACTAAGCATACTATCACTCTTGCAAATTTACAAGCAATAAAGAATGCATTAGAAACAATGAAATTTGAATACTTGCATTTGATAAGAGATAGAGATATTGCCATCAGATTTGCAGAAAAGGTCTTAATTGCATCTTAGGAAGCGAGGGAAAACTTTGATGAACTCACTTTTGAGCGTAGTTTAGCCAAGGACTATTTTGAAGATTCAGTTGTAAGGGAATCATAAATGATGATTTCAAAAGATTGTAGAGAATTAGGCCAACATAAAGAGTGGTCTAATCAGGAAATTGATTTCCAAGCTGAAGAGTGGGATGATTTTCAATCTTTTTCTAGATCTCAATTGGTTCATGATTTAACTATCATGGGGGAAATTTAGATGATTTTCTCACTGAAATAGTTGAAGAGGATTCGCTTGGTGAAGGGTTGCCAAAATATATTAGAGAAGTGTAACATAAGCCAATTACATTACATGAAGATTTGAGGATTGGGAATTGCAAATTCCCAATATTTATTTGAGATCTTGGTATTTACAGAATGATTCAATCAGATGAAGTTGATGAGCGAATTTTTTATTGTTTGAAGGCAAGCTGTTTTGGGGAGGGAGGACTTGTAATGACCCTTTTCTAGTCCCTTTCAACATTCTTGGAAAGCTCCAAGATTCTTGGAGAATTCCATCATCCTTGAAGAGCATGAACTTTCTGTGGATGGAAGACCTATGCACTTAAGGTGTTGGTGTAGTTATTAGGAAAGTATAATTGGCCCATCTTAATATTTTCGTAGACTTTGGGAAGATGTGCGGAAAATAATTAAATAATTAAGTTGTCTTAAGGTAACTTTATATTATTTTCTTAAAGGCAACTTATGTTTGTTACTTATTTAAAAGAAGGGTGGCCAACACCATAAACTATTTTTTAAAGAGGGACAAAAATGATAACGCTAGGGATGGGGTACAAAGTGATGACTTTAAAAGTTCTAAAATTGGGTCATAAAAGTGACGTTGAATATGGAAATTAAAAGTATTATCAAATTAAAAGATTCAAAAATCACTTTATTTTTATTATTGAAGGGAAAAGTGAAAATAAAGGAAATAATATTTGGTTGCCCTAAAAGTGCCTATAAAAAAAGGATTTGAGAACAAAAAGAGACTATTGTTGATTTTGAGAAAACTCTTGTTTCAAAGATTGAACTATATTCATCTTCTTCTGCCTAAGGATGAAAACCCTTTTGGAAAAATTAGTTTCAAGGATGAAAACCCTCCTCGTTGATTGAGTAATTCCATCTAGGGATTGCCTATGTGCTTCATGATTTGGTTTCGAGGACGAAAACCCTCCTAGCCAATTGAGTGGTTTCATTCAGGAATCACCAATGAGATGAATATTTGTAGTTTCTAGTTTCAGATTATTGTGGAGTTATATTTCTTGTGTTTGTGTGGATTTTTGGTGTGTTTCAGTTGGGTTGTTGGATTTCATGAATTTATTTGCTTATGTAAATTTGATCGTTATTCCTTTTGGAGTTTTTTGGTTGTGCTAATCCTTTGTTCAGGTTGTACAATGTCAAGAAGAGGCGTTTGATCATGTGGAATGAATTGTTGCTATTTGGGACATCTTACAGTCTTTGACCTACCCGTACCATTGTACCAGGCCGCCGTACAATTTTGATTTGTATTGCAGCAATGACTAATCATTTATGGGGGCCGTATAGTTGCATTTTTGGGTTGTTCAGTTTAGTTTTCAGTGATATTTAGTAGTTTGGGAGTTAGTTCAGTCTACATCAACTTCCTATGTTAGATTGTAGCCTTCAGAACAACAAATTGTTTGCATCTTACCAGATTTCTAGTCAGGCCGTACCATTGGCTTGACAATATTTTATATTGTTGTGCATTTCTAGACTAATCTTTGTTGCAGTAGTGACAATTTGTTGATTAGAATAATTTTTCAGTATGTTGTTAGTGTTTTTAGAGATAATTCATCAATAGTTTCATATTTCATGTTTATTGTAAATCTGGATGGTAGTACTACCGGATAGCATTGCATTTCATAATTTGTAAGGATCTTGGAAGGTTTACCACCAGATCCCCTTTACATTTGCATTTTATTTCTAGCTCGTTTTGGCATTGATTGGGTCCACTTGTTATCGGCCAATTTGGCTTGATCGGATCTACTTGTAATCTGTTAATGGCTTTGTGCATTCAAGCATACTTGTCTGCCGAAGAGGAGTTGATTTGATATTCTATGCCGCTCATATACTCTGGTCGACTATGTTGCTTATTTACTTTTCTAGCATTGCATACATCTAGATAGTGTTTCTAGACACCGTATGCTCTCACCTTGCCCACATCGGGATCCAAGTGATCAAAAGTGTGAGGGTTTGCATTTGTATTATTCAAATGTTGTAAATTTTTTTAAAAAAATTGTTGGGGACATTACACATTGGGATCTGGGTGATTAGAAAGTGCGAGGACTTGCATTCGCATTTTTCAATAGTGTAAAAATTTCAAAAAAAATAGTTGAGGATATTACATTGTCATTGTCCATTAATCTCTCTTTTCTAGGAGATCCTCCATCTTCAGCTTCCACAACTCATAATTAGATACATTGAACTTCTCAATATCTATCTAAGATGCAGATGCAGCCATGGCTTTCGCACACAAATATGCAAAACAAAATTAACTAGACCTCCTACTATAGCCCAAAAAACTTTTCCAACCACCAGAACCAAAGGTGATCAAGCTCTGATACCAAATGTTGGGAAAACAAAGGTAAACTACTACAATATGGAAATCTGAAATTTGTATGCAAATATGAAATTAAGTATTCTTGTTCATGAAAATACCATTCAATTAAGTGTGCTTAATTGTAGAATACCATTAAGAGAATTAAGGATATAAAATTGACAACATAAGAAATCTGCAAAACCCCATGAAATCATCACACAACACAATATTAACGTGGAGAAACCCTTGCGGGAAAAACTCCACTAAGAAGATGTCATGTCCCATTTTTAAATTAAATTAATTTTTTGGAGAAAATGCCCATTTCATATTTTTGGTGGGCTAAAGTAAGAAGTTAGGAAGTAATTTATTTAATATTTAATTGTGGACCTTAAAGAATTAATATTTTTTTGGATATTATGGTCGATTTAATATTTTATTTCTCCAATCTGGGCATGTGATTTGTAATGTCCCCTTTTTTCGAGTGATCACCTAATGGAGTCAGTTAGCCTATCCTATTCCCGTAGGCTAAGCTGGAAGGGCTAGGGAATGACCTAATTGATTAAATACTATATTTAATCAATTTTATTGGGCCAAATTGAGATGAGAAATGACTTCTTGTATTTTTGTGAGCCTAGGGGTGAATTAAAAATAAATAAAGAAAATTGCCCAAGAGGTGAGTGACCTAGGAGAGAGAAAAAAGAAAAGAAAAGAACTCCTAGGGAGGTTGGCCAAGTGAAGGGAGAAAAAGACATAAAAAATAAAAATAAATGCCAAAAGGAGGTCAGCTAGGAGGAGGTCGGCCAGGTTTAGTTTGGGCAATTATTGGCTATAAAGGGAGGTCATTTGTAGGCCATTTCCAGCATTCATTTGTTAATTTTAAAAATCAGAATGCAGTAAGAAAGAAACAAATATAATTTCACATATAACACAGAGTTACCCTGGGAAAACCTCCCTCTTGGAGGTGAAAAACCCAGCAACAGAATCTCAGATTTATATTAAGTGCAGAAGTAAATTACAGAGAGAGCATCGACATGGCTCATTCCTTGTCTAACAAAAATCAATGATTATCGTCAAGACAAATGATATCGGCGAAGTCTCAAGGAGACTTAGCTGATACACCGATGACAACCTGACTTCAGTAGGACTTTTGTGATCGGAGCAACTTTACAAGGCCTAACTGATGTCCTTTGTTATCCCGATGGAACTATGAGATCGATGAGACTTATGTTATCGGCGCTGCTTTAGGATCTTTGACCGATGCGCTATTGCTATGCCGATGACCCTTGTAGCTTCGGTGAGACCTTCGATATTGGCGCTGCTTTATGATCTTTGACCGATGCACTATGGTTATGCTGATGACCCTTGCAGCTTCGGTGAGACCTTCGATATCGATATAACTTCGAGATGTTCACCCGAAGTCTTCTGTTGTTCCGATGGAGCTTAAGGCGTCGGTAAGACTTAGGCTATCGGCCGAACGGAGTAAGGTTCATCCGATATACCGATATGAAGTCTAAGGTATCGCCAAGACCTTTTCCTTTGGTGTAGGGTTGCAAACTTTAGCCAATGCCTTCCTGTTATACTGACGCTTCTTGAGCTAGGTCAAATCCACTTCGACGAAAAAATAGATTTGCTGATGGATACTGGAGAATAACGCCGGCAGATTGTAGAGTGATAATTCGCACATAGCAGAGATGATGTTCTTTTGTCTGGCAAGGCTCATTACATTTATAGGAGACCTTACACCTAATGATCCTGGTCAGCCTTGGCGCTAAAATCAAACGCACGTTACAAGTAATAGGTCTTGACCTATTTCAAAAAACAGTTCACCCAACTGGGGCTTGCCTTGATCGAATATCTGAGACTCTTAAAATGCTAAGGCCGATAGGCCATTCAGCATTTTATGATTAAGTCGGCCTCCGACAGGGATCCGACCTAGCTACCAGAAAATCAATATCATTCACATCTGATTTTATCATTGGAGCTTTTACTCTTGGATGCACTTTAGGTCAGCATATTCCAAGGACAAAAACCCTTAGGAATATTAGGTGGATTGGATGAAAACCCAATTCCATCTTGGAGGTGAATTCACATGGAGTTCACACTTGCACTTCATTGGAGATTTGGAGTTCTTGAGCATTCAAGCCATATCTTTTGGAGCAGATTTGAACACCTATTTTGGAGGCATTTTGGACGAAGATTGACTAGGGTTTATGCCCTAGGTTGAGCGCCACTTTCCAAGGAGGGTGATTTGCATTTTTGGAGCAGCAAACCCTAAGCGCTTTCCATGGAGGATTCACCCATCTAGGGTTTGATGTTTGAAGACTATTTTGCATATTTGTGGTATGTATAAACCTAGTTTTAGGACAGATTTGTATAAGCAGAAATCTGGGCATTGTTTGGTATGTTTGAGCCCATGAATTCATTGTAAAATTCAGTCCAGAATATTCAGTTTGTAGCAGCAGACTTCTTTAATCAGAAAACAGATTTATTAGACCTATGTTTGGCTCTTGGATGGTTGAATTTTATGGTTGCTGTCATAGTTGATGTTATCTACATGTTTGGCATATTTTTATGGATGTTTGGGCACATGTTTATTGTTTGCCATAAGTGTTTATATTTTAGAAATAAAATCATAATTCAGTCCTAGGGTTTGAGCAGAAAACTAAATTAGAGGATTAGGGCAGAAATCAAAAATTTTAGGGAAGACCCTGTTAGGGATATTTCAGTATCAGAGCTTTGACTTTGCCAGCCTGGAGGGTTAACTATGCTCAATGTTGACCTATGAATCCCGAGGATAGAGAATATATCACATATAGGAGAAAGCAGCATTTGGGTGGTTTAGATTCTGAAGGAGACGACACCATGGGTGATAGGAGTCATAAAGAGCCAAGCACTAGGGACATTCTCAATGACCTTGCTAGAGGACAGCGTGATCTAATGCAGCTCATGTCCCAATTTTTGCGGCATAACATGGGTAATAACAATAATACCAAGGACAATCAACCTGTAGGAGGAGACAATGGAAATAATGGAGAAACTAACAATTTAGGAAATGACAACACTCACACTAGAGCTACTCAAACTTCAGTGGTGAGGCCTCTTATGCCTACTTTCTTGGATCAGCTAGGACCACAAAATGGTGGACAACCAGTTGCCGGTTAGAGCTTCAATGACTATACGAGGGAATGGCAATCCCTAGGTAATGAATTTCAAGCTTCTATGTCTCTACAAGATTTTTGTCAATTGAAGTACAAAAATAGGCCTAGAGATGAAAGGAATCACAATCATGATTTGCAAAGGAAGTTGGGAAAGTTAACGATCACTCCCTTTGATGGTTCGGGTAGATGCACAGCCTGTGCATGGATTCAAAAGATGGATAACTATCTCACCTTGAACCCTATGTTCAAGAAGGACGCAATTCAATTTGCTACTCTACACTTGGAGGGAGATGCCCAAGATTGGTGGTACAATGGGATGATCACACAAGGTCATAACCTTGTTACTTCTTATGTTGATCTTACATAGAGGTTGATAGACAGGTTCGACAAGACTAATCCTAAGCAATACTTCCGTGAGTTAGCCCAACTCAAACAGAAGGATTCCATGGATCCATACATATCTGAGTTTTAGAAGCTTGCAATATTGGTACCGAATGTTTCGGAGAGTAGGTTGACCTACCTTTTCATCGAAGGTTTGGAGGAGCCTCTTCGTGGTTGGGTGAAAGCCCTAGATCCACCTTCATTGAAGGATGCTATCAAGAGGGCAAGAGGTATGCAATTTTGAGCACCTTCCAAGCATAAGTTTCAAAGTAAACCTTTCATTGCATCAAGAAAGGATTATAAGGAAAATTTTCCTAAGGAATGGCCCAGAAGACCGAATCCACACATAGAAGCCAAGAATGAGCTAAGGAGGAAAAAGTTATGCTTCTCATGCAAGGAACCTTGGGAGCCCAGTCATAGATGCCTTGGGAAAGGCAAAGCACATTACATAGACGTCACTTCTGACATTGAAGATGGAGTTCAAGACACTAGTTCGGATAGTGATAGTGGGGAGCAACAGTTGGAGCTCGATGCTAAGGCTACCGATAGTATGGCACATGGTACCATTACCTTTTTATCAAGTGTTCCTAAGTATCATCCTTTTAGATTGAGAGGAATTGTGAAGGGGCAATAGGTCACATGCTTGGAGGATAAATGTTATAACAAGTAAGGCATGTGATTTTCAGCAGGATACACTTCTTGGACCAGCACCTAATGATGAGCATTCAACAATTGAAGAAGATGTGCATGAGATCTATGAAGACACCGCCGAAAGGTATGAAGAAAATGTTGATTCTATGACTATGAACAGAAGTCCATTATCTTCACATGATTTTGTTAAACATAAGGTGATAGATAAGTTCTATGTGGATGACATTGGTAAGAAGCAGTATCTTGTGGATGTTCAAAATTTGATAGCTAAGCATGAGATAGCGTTTGTGAAATCAAGCTGCATACAAGCTGATTGTGAAAAACATGGCATAGAGGATGTTGTGAAGACTCAAAACATGTGTGATGAATGGCTAAGGAGGGCTACAGAAGCCAAGTTGTTAGCCACTCAATGAAAACAAAACTTGCAAGAGATTAAGGAAAAATTTGTTCACATGGATCATGAAAGGAAACAATTAGGTGCATTTCTTCATCAACCTTTAGTACTCCAAAGGGAAGAAGCTATGCTGGTTGAGCATGAAGAAAAATCAAATTTACAGGATGAACCTTTTGAGAGGTATATGTAGATGGATGTTAGGTTTCAGCTGGACTATAATCCAAGGTATGAAGGTATTCAACAGAATAGAGAAATTTTAGATTTGATTCAACGGCCTTCATCTTACACATTGATGTTGGGTGGCTGCCCTACATTGTTGATCATGAAATTTTCAGACTATGCATTAATGTTTGCAACTAATTGGATAGATTTATGTGCATGGGATTGTCACTACAACACTTGGAGGTTGAATGATGATGAGATCTTATCAGTTTATGACAGCGGAAGCATTTCAAGAATGATTATTGATTTGATTTTCAGTTTTACTAGTGTTGTCCGTATTTGCACCAAAAATCTAGAGAGGATATGCATGTTTTGTTATGCACACATGATGAACACCTTTCAAATCGATATGAAACAATTCAGATTTAGGTGGATAGCTTGTGATGGTGATTTGATAAGAGACACTCATCCTTCCATTTTTAGTTTATATGATAGTACAATAATTTGGGATCCAGGTATTTGTATGATTGGTAGATTGCTTCACAATGGTTTGCTGAAAGACATTTGTATCAGAATGGAGCAGCGGAAACTTGGTGGGTTGCTTCACAATGTTTGGTTGGATGACAGCTGTATCAGAGTGGAGTAGCAAAAGGCTTGGATCAGGTGGTTGTATTTAGAGCCTTGTTATGATACCACCTATCACATATTGATAGGCATGTTACCCTTCAGAGCCTTGTATGGGTGTGACGCTTTATCTTTCGTAGACTTAGCATTTGAGGTCAGAAGAGCTCCCAGAGTGAAAGAGTTGATGCAGGATAGCCAGGACATGCGTAGGACATTTGAGGTTGGTGATTTTGTTTTCTTGTTCCCACAGCCGTATAGACAGACTACATTGAAGAGTAGTGGTGTAGAAAAGCTAAAGCCTTGCTTCTACGACACTTACAAGATTGAGAGAAGAGTTGGAGAGGATGCATATGAGTTAGTGTTGCCCGAGGGTAGCCAAATTCGTCATGTATTTCATGTATCTTGCCTCAAGAAGGAAATTGGACATTATATTATATGTTCTCCAGAGCTTCTTATATTGGTTCCTGATGCTATGTTGGATCGAGGAGTATTTGGTGAGATGGAGAGACTTGCCACTTGAGGATGCTACTTGGGAAAGTGAACAGGTTCTGCAGCATCTAGGTTTGCAATTGCTTAAGGGCAAGAAATTTTGGGAAGGGAGGACTATAATGTCCCCTTTTTCCGAGTGATCACCTAATGCAGTCGGTTAGCCTATCCATTTCTCATTGGGTAAGCTGGAAGGGCTAGGGAATAACCTAATTGATAAGAGACATTAAGTTTCCACAGTCCATAATGAATGCAGTTAGATACTTTAGGATTTAACTGTGTGCAAGTTTATACCTCAACGTTTCAGATCACACTCCATGATCCATCATCAAAAGAAATAGCAAGAGAAGAGAAATGGAAGGTAATTTGCAGACTGAGTACTCTAAATAGAATAAGGGATGGGGTGCGGGAACAAATAAACAAGGAGAAAGAAAAAATATAATTAAAAAATGACAACAAACAACAATTCAAACAATAAGGTAACATGCACAACTATGCTAGTACACATCAAACAACACATAGTCATACAAGGAGTGAAAGAACAAAGAGACAACTAAAAATGGAAAGAGATCAAATTAAAAACAACAAAAAATGACAACAAAGAAGACGGAAGAACAAGGTGCGATAAAAGGGGGTGAAACAACGGGAGCAAAAACATGAGAGGATAATTTTGCAAAAAAGAAACAAAACCAAACACAATATACAGAGGCACATACGAAGAATCAAGCACACACAAACATTAACAAATGATAAAATTGAAAAAAGTAACAAAAATAAACCAAAAAGATGACATGAACAGATACACAGAAACAAATAACATAAGGATAAACCCAAAACATAAACGCACAGATGCAGACACAATGCAAAACAACGGCATGAAAAAACGGGTATATATATATATATAAGACTAGTCAATAACATAAAATGTTATGACTATTAAATAACTAACACTGATAATGAAATAAATATAATTCTAAAAAACCCACAAAAGACTATCATATACCTAGTAGAGATAGTTAAAAAAGAAGAAGGTGGTTATATATATATATATATATATATATATATATATATATATATATATATAATCAAATCCTCAAAATAAGCATATAACTAAAAAAGAGAAACAAAATATAATGTTAATAAACCACAAAAGACTATCAATATCTAATAGTGATAGTCATAAAAACAAGAAGGATATATATATATATATATATATATAACTAACTAACTAATAATGTTTATGATGAGGATCCTCATTATAAACATATGACTAAACAAGATAAAAAATTAAGTTTAAAAACCTTAAAGGACTATTACATAATTAATAGTGATAGTCAAGAACAAGATAGTTATATATATATATAACTAACAATGTTTATGATGAGGATTCTCATTATAAACATAAAACAAAATGATAAAGAATAAAGATTGAAAACCTCAATAGACTATTACATACTTAATAGCGAAAGTAAAAAACCAAGACAGTTATATATGTATGGATCACTCAAAAGCTAGTGAATAGGTAAGACTAGATAAGAAAAAACGAGGCTAATCCTACCAAGGAGCAACAAGAACACCAACCGAGATCCAAGAGGAATGAGAGCCAAGCTAAAAAACATGAGACACAAAGATAAAGAGAAAAATTGAAAGCAAAATAAAGAAGAAGGTGATAAAACAAAGAAGGCGACAAGGTAAAACATCAACGAGGTATCCATACATTGGCTTTTGAGTGATCCATACATATATAACTATCTTGGTTTTGTACTTCCGATATTAAGTATGTAATAGTCTATTGAGGTTTGCAAACTTTATTCTTTAGCATTTTGTTTTATGTTTATAATGAGAATCCCAATCATAAACATCGTTAGTTTTATATATATATAGTTCTTGACTATCACTATTAATTATGTAATAGTCCTTTAAAGTTTTTAAACTTAATTTTTATTCTTTTTTTGTCATATGTTTATAATGAGGATCCTCATCATAAACATTATTAGTTAGTTTTATATATATCCTTTTTGTTTTTATGACTATCACTATTAGATATTGATAGTCTTTTGTGGTTTATTAACATTATATTTTGTTTCTCTTTTTTAGTTATATGCTTATTTTGAGGATTATATATATATATAACCTTCTTCTTTTTTAACTATCTCTACTAGGTATATGATAGTCTTTTGTGGATTTTTTAGCATTATATTTATTTCATTATCAGTGTTAGTTATTTAATAGTCATAACATTTTATGTTATTGACTAGTCTTTTATATATATATATATATATATATATATATATATATATATATATACCCGTTTTTTCATGCCGTTGTTTTGCATTGTGTCTACATCTATGGGTTTATGTTCTGGGTTTATTCTTATGTTATTTGTTTCTGTGTATCCGTTCATGTCATCTTTTTGGTTTATTTTTGTTACTTTTTTCAATTTTATCATTTGTTAATGTTTGTGTGTGCTTGATTCTTCGTATGTGCCTCTGTATATTGTGTTTGGTTTTGTTTCTTTTTTGCAAAATTATCCTCTCATATGTTTTTACTCCCGTTGTTTTGACCCCCCTTTTATCGCACCTTGTTCTTCCGTCTTCTTTGTTTTTTCATTTTTTGTTGTTTTTAATTTGATCTCTTTCATTTTTAAGTTGTCTCTTTGTTCTTTCACTCCTTGTATGACTATGTGTTGTTTGGTGTGTACTAGCATAGTTGTGCATGTTAGCTTATTGTTTGAATTGTTGTTTGTTGTCATTTTTTAATTTTATTTTTTTCTTTCTCCTTGTTTATTGGTTCCCGCACCCCATCCCTTATTCTATTTAGAGTACTCAGTCTGCAAATTACCTTCCATTTCTCTTCTCTTGCTATTTCTCCTGATGATGGATCATGGAGTGTGATCCGAAACGTCGAGGTATAAACTTGCACACAGTTAAATCCTAAGTATCTAACTGCATTTAATAACCTAATTGATTAAATACTATATTTAATCAATTTTATTGGGCCAAATTGAGATGAGAAATGACTTCTTGTATTTTTGTGAGCCTAGTGTTGAATTAAAAATAAATAAAGAAAATTGCCCAAGAGGTGAGCGACATAGGAGAGAGAAAAAAGAAAAGAACTCCTAGGGAGGTCGGACAGGTGAAGGGAGAAAAAGACAAATAAAATATAAAAATAAATGCCAATGGAGGTCGACTAGGAGGAGGTCGGCCAGGTTTAGTTTGGGCAATTATTGTCTATAAAAGGAGGACATTTGGAGGCCATTTTCAGAATTCATTCACATCTGATTTTATCATTGGAGTTTTTACTCTTGGCTGCACTTTAGGTCAGCATATTCCAAGGACGAAAGCCCTTAGGAATATTAGTTGGATTGGATGAAAAACTAATTCCATCTTGGAGGTGAGAATTCACATGGAGTTCACACTTGCACTTCATTGGAGATTTGCAGTTCTTGAGCATTCAAGCCGTATCTTTTGGAACAGATTTGAGCACCTATTTTGGAGGGATTTTGGATGAAGATTGACTAGGGTTTATGCCTTAAGTTGAGTGCAACTTCCCAAGGAGGGCAATTTGCATTTTTGGAGCAGCAAACCCTAAGCGCTTGTCATGGAGGATTCGCCCATCTAGGGTTTTATGTTTGAAGACTATTTTGCATATTTTTGGTATGTATAAACCTAGTTTTAGGACAGATTTGTATAAGCAGAAATCTAGGCATTGTTTGGTATGTTTGAGCCCATGAATTCATTGTAAAATTCAGTCCAGAATATTCAGTTTGTAGCAGCAGACTTCTTTAATCAGAAATCAGATTTATTAGACCTACGTTTGGCTCTTGGATGGTTGAATTTTGTGGTTGCTATCATAGTTGATGTTATCTACATGTTTGGCATATTTTTATGGATGTTTGGGCACATGTTTATTGGCTGCCATAAGTGTTTATACTTCAGAAATAAAATCAGAATTCAGTCCTAGGGTTTGAGCAGAAAACTAAATCAGAAAATTAGGGCAGAAGTCAAAAATTTTAGGGCAGATCCTATTACGGATATCTCATGATTCTGTAAGAGGCCTTTGTAACTCCAAAGGTTAAAATTAGTAGATTCTATGACAGGAGGAAATTATGATATGACAGTTTATGATAGGTTGTAAGTGGGTGTAAGAGAAGCATCTTTACTGCCTTAAAATAGATGAAAATCAGAGGAGGTTATGACAACTCTTTATGGGGCCTATTTTGAGAGGGAATATTTGAAAATATTTTTAATTAATATTTATTTTGGCTTTTAGGGAGGTTGGGATTTGTGCCCCAATTTTTATTTAAGACAAGGAGCTTCTATAGTTGATATCTTTTGCCAATTTATCTCTCTTTCATGAAATTGTTTGAACTTCTGTTCATTCAAGCATTTTCTGTGGACGAAAACCCATTGAAGATTGATATCAGTAGATGAAAACCCATTGGTTTCTTGGATCAGAGGACAAAACCCCTTTGGTTCAGTAGGACAATCTCACTCAGAGGTTGTGAATGTGCTTTCAGAGTTGTAGATTTCAACTAGTTTCAATTGTGTGTGTTTGCGAGTTTTGTGTGATTGTTTGCAGAGAGTTTTAGTTTGTGTTGTTGTGTGGGATTTATATCAGCATTTTGTGGTTCAAATTATCCATCCAAATCAGCTAGAAAAGTAATTCTACAATTGGGTGCTAAAATTGTCAAATCTAGAGTAGAGGAGTTTTGCGGTTTCTAGTGATTAATGTGGTATTGCTTCAGATTGTTGTAGTTGCTGTTATTTCTGTTGTATTTGCTATTATTACAGCATATATCAGAGTGTTGCAAACCTTCAGTGGTTCAATTTCAAGTATTGAAGGAGTATCTTTCTTTTCGTACACAAATTGCCAATTCTGGGAGTTCGTAGTTTGCATTGTATTGACGGATTTTGTAGTAGATTTTGTGGGTTTGCTTTAATTTTTTCTGTAGCTGTTGTTGCTAGAGATTTTTTTGTTGTAATAGCATACTACATGTGTTTAAATCAGATCTCATTAATCAGGGAAGATCTTGAAGTTTCTGTGCAAAAATTGCTAAATTCAGGTGTGCCCTTGATCACAAGGTGCACACCTCTATGCTGAGTTTTGAATATTTAATCTCTATTCTTAGGTGCGCACTTCATCTTTTCACTTAGCCAATTATCTGAGCTCCATATTGTTGTGACGTTATCACAACATCGCCCCATTGCAAATGGGGACCCCCCTTTTGAGCTTCGATGTTTTGCCTTCGGTCTTGGATGATGTCTTAGGACTTTTTATGGAGTCTAGCGGTGATCTGGAAGGAGGTTTCTATCATGACAAGCTCAATGCAACATTAAACCTTGGCGCCTTGATAGAAGTTGATATCTTGACCCTCAAAATGACTTAGACTTAGGAAATGTTGCAAGATGAGGTTATAATAACCCAAGGCGTCAATTTGCTCCTGTGGAACCATGAATGTGCGCCTCCATTAAAACTAGGCTCATATCATCTAAAACCTAGGCGGCCTGCTAGGAAATGATGTTTTAACTCTCAACATGCCTTAAACATTGAAAACCTTGTAAGAAAATGCACTAAGGAATGTGAGGCGCCAATTTCCACTTCTAGCAACCCAAATTTGCGCCTTGAGTGAGAAGAGGTTAAAGTTGTGAAGAAATGGGCTCAGTAGAGGTCAAGAATCATCCAAGGTCATCAATTTGCGCCCAAGATCAACAATAAAGTGTCATAATTTAGTGTTTAATGTGTTAGAAAGTGTTAAAAATGATTACTTTGTATTATAAGGATCGATGTGTTTCTTGGTCTGTGTTGTAGGAGGATTGAAGGGGCTTGAGGAGTCATCTGAGGAGAAAGGCGCTTGGAGTCACTTTCATCCAAGGCGTGAAGTCAAGAGGTTGCCACTGCAGAGGAGACATCATGCTACTATGCCAAGGGAACACTTCAAGATCATCATGTCGAAACACTTCATCATCCGCATCAAGAAAGGACATTCATCCATGACTTCAAGTGCTTCCTCAATCTTCAAGTTTCCGAGAGAAGTCTCCTACTTCATGTCATCATTAGCTACACTACTCTCCATGAAGAAGCAAAGAAGATCAACATACATCCTGCAAGAGAAAAAGTATCACAGAGTTAGACAAATGAGCAACATGTATCATACACATCCGACTCACAAAAGAACAAGGCAAAATCAGCAAGGATGCATTCCCAAACGTTCAAGTTCATCAAAGCAATCACATTCGAAGACATCACACAGATGATGCAATTTGGGAATATGCCAAAAGCAAATTGAATAAACTGTTGAAATCCATGAGAGTTGCTGAGGTGGCACCTACGTGGCATGTACATCATCTTCACCAACCAAATGTTGCCACGTCATCCTTATTCAAGTACATTGTACCTGCATGCACAAACAAGAGGATAAGGGCACTCCAAGGGGAAGACTTCCAACTCATCATCCGCATCAACTTGGGAAGTGTGCCTTGCTTCTCTTTTCTTTTCTATGTACAAAATGCTAAAAATAGGCATAATTGCCTTGTTGTAAAGATCTGGGCCGTTCATTCACAGATCCATCTCGGTTGTCTATTGTATTTTGGAAAACTATATAAAGGCCTTGTTGCCTCATTTGTAAGGGTAGGTAGTTGGTAGTTGATAAGAATAGAGGAGTAGAGTAGGAAGAGACTCTCGAAATTCTCTAAGAGTACTTGAAGTTGTAAATATTTCTCAAGATTAATGCAATGACATTGGAGCATTGGAGCTTGGTGCTAAGTGTTGTCTTGTGGAATAACATGGTTTCTTGTATCTTGATGAAGTGGAGAGATGTTTCTAAGTAGATTAGAAGTAGAATAGTGCTAGTTCATTGATGTAATGCATGTATGTATTGAATACTTGATCAACTCCTAGCTCATGCTTTTGACATCCATCGCTGGTGGAATGTTGTGTAAAGCTAGTCTGAGCTTCATTACAATTTGTTTAAGTTCGGTTGTGGATACGTATTCAAACTGCGCCAACTGTGGGTGTTTGAATGAAAGCTCACAACGTGAAAACCATTTGCTAACCTTAGGAGATTGCACCTACTCCATGTAGTTGTAGGCATTCTTGGCGAAGTGGAGTTAGGTTTATTAAGGAGTTTGTCTATTCATGCATCATCATTGCTTCATTGACCTTAGATTAGTTTCTCTGAATCCTCATCGTTTTTCCTTTTTTTTACATCGTGCATACATCATCCACACTGAAAGGAGGAATAGGCTAAGTGAAGCAAGAAGAAGTCTACATAAGTCCCTTTGAGGAAACAGCAAAGTCACATCATACTAACTGAGGCAATCCTATGAGCAAGTTGAGAACCAACATATTGGAACCTTGGAGATAACCCACTGGATCACATTGTTTAGCTTTTGGGTATCTTTGTTCAAGAGAGGATAGATTACCTTAGTAATTTATTCTAAGTTGCATGTGCATAAAAAACACATCAACATATACCATTTATTTTGAAGCTAGTTTCTTCTATTAGGCGTGCTTTTGAGATCATATTTAGAAACTTCAACAATCTCTTCTTTCCACCATGATGAATGACTTGAAAGACTTTGTTTCATGATCCCACGAACATCATAAAAAGACAAAGGATGACAAGAAGCAGCAAACTATATGAGACTTAAAATATGTTTTGTACTTAAAAAAAAATGATAGACTTAGCTTAAAACTTGATTTAATACAAAAATTTCATATGGATACAACAAACAAGAAGCATGAAAATTACCATTAAAAAACTAAGTGCAAATGACACATATTTGTAAGGTTACAAATTATTGCATGAAAATAAATAAAAGCTAACTATTACTTCTACTTTAGGAATAAACTACTTGCATACAATGCAAGTTCTATAATAAAATCCTATCCACTAAAACTAAACATGAACTCCAACAATCTCTAGTTAATTGTCAATTGAAATTATTACAAACTACCGCTTATAACTCATATCTCTTGCATGACAAGAGTTCTATAAATAGATGTTCTAACAATAGTTGATTCCTCAAAAAATTCATTGCACTAAAATTAGAGACCGCTAACAATAGTGTGGGCTATAAATAGCTCCAACTAAAAATACCAAATCTGAGAATATGTTCTCCCTAAAAATGGTGATGGCTAAAAATAGAATTTTGGATAGGTGCTTTGAATTATTCTGATGAAGTTTTGACTCTCTCCTGATCAGTGGATCGTCTGAAGACACTCTGAAATCTTGACCTTTCTTTGACACCTTGAATTTGAAAACCCTTCCTCTATTGATTTTCATTGAACCTTGACTGAAAATTGCAATTTTGGATGCTCTAAAACCCTAAAGTGTTTGCAAATACACTTTTTGAACTCTTGGCAAACCTTCTCAAACTGCCCTCTATAACTGATTTTTCTTTGAATTCGTTGATCTGGTTGGCAGAAAAAGGAAGATTTACACTGCCACTTTGCCATTATGACTGCTGTAATGTCTGAATTTATTTCAACTTTAGCATTCTGCTGATGTCAGAAAGTCTGATTTTAATGTTCTGCTATAGTGATTCTGTTGCATGACCTGTTATTTTCACCTTGAAAAGACTGATGAATGGCAGAAGAAGGGAGAGTTTAAAAAAAAAAAAAAAAGACTACGGTTCACTATTGTTACATCTTCTTGTTCTTTGAAGAGTGTGGTTTGTATTCACTTCTGTGTTAAACTTAGGAGGTAGAATTCTTTTTTATCACAAAGTTGCTTTCTAAATTAGGTGCCCTCTTCCTTAAGATATCATTGTTGATCTTGTGGAATTATTATTAATAGACAAATCTATTGTTGAATTTAGGTTCTTCTATTAATAAAAGACTCCACTTGAGGTTGAAAAGTCCTAACTGTTGCTCAATGTCAGGCGCCTCCTTTATTAATAGACATGCCTCCTTTTAAATACTGGTTGGTTGTTTGGAGACTAGGTGTTTATTAATAACTGCCCCCATTTTTGCTGAGTCAGCCTTCAATACACTTATTAATAGACCTTGTACTTTAGACAAGTGCACACTCATAAATGGCATTGAAATTTGACCTTCCACTTCTCACACACCCTATCCAAGAATGCTCCTCTGCAAGCAATAGTTGAACTTTAATTTGAAATTGAATTTCCCTTTCTTGAGCATGCACTTGTGACTTGACTACTAGGCATGCACCTTTGTTCATGAGTTAACCATTTTGTGTCTACCCTATTCCACACGCAAGCTTTTGCTTCTCACGCATACCTAACAATAGAAATTCTTTGCCTATATCAAATCAGTCTTCCTTACTACAGTGTGTGCCTTTGCACTTGGGAATTTGGCCAATTCAGAAATGATTTTCTTCAATAGACTGGCATGCACCTCTATTCATGTTTTCTTATTGATTTGAAATTCAACTTCTCCCTTTTTACAAGCACGCCCTAGACCACCAAGTGCGCACTTTACAATAGACTTATCATCTTTGAATTTGTTTGTCTCTCTTCCTTAAGCCAGGTACACATTGCAGTCTCACATGCACACATCACAAGGAGACTAGTCATTTTTTAAAACATTTTCCCCTCTAGGTGTGCACTTATGAGTGCATTCTGAAACTTGATTTTTCCTTACCTGAGGTGCACCCCCTATAACTGATTCTGCACTTTGATTTTGGCTCTGTCAAGTGCATCCCTCGATATACAACTTTAATTTCAATCCACACGTCTTTCATATCCACAGTCAAGTGCGCACCTTGACATTATACTTGGCAGTTTTTTCTGATCTTGAAGGTCTTCTTGTCATAGGTGCACATCTCTTTACCATATATTTTGTTTGCTTCACATGTGCACCCTTCATAAAGTATATTCAAAACTGACCTCACTCTTGGGTGCATCCCTAATAAGGGAATGTTGACTTTCTTTCCTTCACAGTAGTGCATACCTCTACCTTGACGTTGAAAACCAAACTCTTTCTTTTACATCAGGTACATGCTGATCTTAGCAAATTTCTTTGACAATAACCTCCTTTATACTTTGTGACAAGTGACTTGAACTTGTTCCATGATCCTGTGATCATACAAAAAGAACAACAAATGTCAAAATGAAAACAACATGATCTATCCGGGAAAACCAAGACTTTAGCTTGAATCTTTGACAATATACAAAAATTTCGTATCGATACAACAGCTCTTCAAAAAGCCTAATCTTCCTTTCCGCTAATTTCTTCTATCCTTAAAACCCTAGATTTGCTTCTTGAGGAAAAGTGTGCCTCTTTCGAAACCCTAGATTTTTTTGCAACAAATCTTGGGTGCAGTCTATGGATGTTTTTTGCCTCCTTGTTAAAAGAAACTTTTTTGAAACCCGTTTTTCAAAGTAGAGCTGAGAAAAACCCAAGCCGTTCCTTCTTCAAGCGAGTGTGGTTGTGTGGAATTAGGAAAAGGGAGTTCAATCCCTTATAAAACTTTCTTTTCATGGGCAGATGGGTGTGCTTTGTGTTCCTTTATTTATTTATTTATTTTTAATTGGTAACAAAAGCATACCTGGCAGATGCTTTTGTCACTGTCAAAAGTGACAATTTGATCGTGAGGGCATGCAGTCATGTTGCATGTGCCTTTTTTTTTTTTTTTTTTTTTCACCGTTCACTTTTCTTCTTATTCTTCTCCTTTTATTTTTGCTCTTTGTTTGTGTGTTTTTAACTTGAGGTGACAAAAGTGTGCTTGGTGTGCAGTCTTGTCACATTGGCAAAAGTGTCAAATTGGGCATGTGGGTGGGCTAGACACTCCAGGCGTGCCTGTTTTCTTCCCATCCATTTTCTAAGTTTTATGACACTTTGGGCAAAAATGGGCATAGTGCATACTTTTGACCTAGTGTCCAAAAAAATAAAAATGTGCTTTATGCATGCTTTTTCCACTTTTCTCATCTTTTCCTCATTTTAAAAAATTTCTCCTATCTTTTTCAAAATTTCAGGCTTTTCCATGGCTCAAACTGACCTTTGCAAAATTTGATCACTGTAGACATCACCAGATTGACATGATAAACCAGAGACAAGGGACATGATCACTGATGAACTTTACAAATAACGAATAGGGAGAGATTGAGGAGAAGAAATATTAAACAAATGACTTGATATACAATGATATGAAGAAAAGTCTGGTAGGGTTGTAACTATATGAGAATGAAAATGTAGCACCTGTTCAAATTGTTGGAAAAATAAAAATAATGTCAGGATCACAGCCTTTATATCTATCAAAAGAAGCTGACATCTAGCAACCTGCCGGTATATTAGATTGCCATCTGACTAAGAATTGGAAAATTCTTCTCCATAAAAAAGTCCCCGGATTGAAATTAAATCCAAGCAGGCTTGCTTACCTACCCTCTCCAGCCATTTTTTTTGAATTAAATTTTGATGGGGCTCCAAAGAACAACCTGTGCAAGGCTGGAATAGGGGGGACAATTGAAAATAATTATGGAGATCCTCTGATTGGATATCCTCAAGGCCTTGGCATTCAAGCAAACAATATGGCTGAATTGATGGGTTTACCCATAAGGATATTTTTGGCATAAGAATCAGGGATCCAACAATTCTATATTGAGGGAGATTTGAAACTCGTAATGAATATTTTTCACATAGAACAACACAACACTTCCTGGGTTTTCATGCAGGAGACATGGATTGATGGAGGATTTCCAATTTTCTGATATAAATCATGGAAATTTTGAAAGGCTTTGGTGCTGTCCAAGTTCATCATCAGAGGTGGCATTACAACTCAGTGGCTGATCTCCATACTGAACTGATTGTATATCATGAAGATAGTTTTAGACTTACGCATAGACAGACAACAATCAGACTCAAGACAGAGGAAGACAGGATTTTGGGAATACAGACCATGAGTAGTTCTTTTATGGATTGCGGTTCTGCATATTGATTGTGAAATTCAGTCCAACTAGGCTCGTCATTCTATACAAGATGAACTATTGTTACTTTGACTTTACCTATAAGAGCCTTACAGAATTTTCCTTTTTTGCCTTTACCTTTATACTCAGTATTCTCTATTCCCATCTTAAGATTTATGCTGGGGCATTTGTAAAAGTCTCCCATGTGTCATCCTCTCACCCACTACCATGTCTTTTATAATATTTTAAGCATTGGTTTTTTAGCTTGTAGTCCTTTTGTTCTCCCTTGAATGTTATATTCCATGATTATAACATCACGTAGTCCCCATGTATATACCATTGTTCATATAGTTTCCTTTCTTATTGTCCTAATTTATTCTTATCATATCATTTTCTCTTCCTGGGTCCTTTCGATTTATTGCCCTTTCTCTCTCATGTATCATTTATAATATCCTTTTATTGACTTATATTTACACAAATAAGTGCTCTAGAAAGACAAAAAAGACTCGTGTTAAAATGGAGATGCCCCGCTAGGTTACTATTTTATCACCTCTGCATTAACACTATGACTACTCTCTTATGCTGTAAAAATGGGAAGACAGTTAGTCATAGTCTTAATGCCTAGGTGATAAGTCAGTAATAAGATACTAGAAAATACACAACAATACAATGCCTGGAGGGAGCAGCAAAAATTTGTTTATCAGGCCTGTTACAATCAAGTATAGCTTGGTTACAGTTCCATCATTTCATAATACCGGAGGTTCAGGTGTCAATTTTTTGTGAAAAAATTCATTGTCATTTAATCAATAATTTTTCGCTCAAAGTGCACATTCATTCATCTGCAATGAAGGTGAGGGGAAGTTGTAGACTCCAACACTTGGCTATAAAAAAGAGTCTGGGGTTCTTCAAATGTCAACATGGAGGGAGCTCTAGTAAAAGAAAATACAGGTTTTACAAAAGGAGAGCCAAAACAAAGAGATGAAAGCTTATAGACTTGCTGCTCAGAATAAGGATGGGAAAGGAGATGGTACTGACTAACCTCGTCAAGAACCCATTCTCGTTGATGGGCATGGCACTCAAGAAATCCAAGTGTCTAGAGATGCTGACAATAATTTTGGTCAAGTTATAAGTATACACCTGATCTGAATTTAACTCATGCTATGGAAAATATTCCTGTTCGTAATGTGAGAATGAGATTCAATCTCCCTCGAGGGGCATTCCAACACTGATTGAAAAAAGTATATTATTTGTATTATGTACTTAGTATTGATGATGTATGCTCTGATATGTCATATGTTTTAGAAATTACAGGTTAGGGTAAGTCCATAATAAGTTAGGGTGAGTCCATCAGGGATTAGGGAGGGATCGAAAAAATATAAATTTGTGATGTATTATAGTGGAGCATCTTATTGGATTAATTTGGCTATTGTTGATCATTGTTTGGATTCATTTGGATAATGTTGTTGGTGAGTTCTAATCTTGAAGAGTTTTGCATCTGTATTGTGTTCTTGCTACCTCGAGATATATTATTCTGAAATATCCCTTCTAGGATAAATGCTAAAATTCTGATTTCTATATCTGCACTTCAAAACCCTACTCAAAACTCCACAAATTCCACCTCATAAATCGAATTACCAAAATTATATTTGCTTGCAAATCAATAAATTTGGAAATATATCTCGCTGAACTCTGAAGCAAATACATAAAACTCTCAAACCCTAGATCTGATTTCTCTTTTCTGATTCAAACAATTATAGACAGCGAATACATATGCCTACAAATTGCTCAAAAGACATAGCAATAATGAACCCTTGAGATGATGGGAACCAACCATGAACGCATTCAACTATATTTGACCTCAAGATGCAACATATAGAAGGAACAAATATGATTTTCTGCTGCTTCAAAATGTAATGATGTAGAATGAAGATTACATCAAGAGCATCTGCTCAATATATATATCAGCTCTTATACTAATGCTGTTACAAAGTCAGATCTGAATATGCATTCTTTACATACCACTTATGTGTCAAATATTAAAACAAGGGCAGCGAACCTTCTTAATGTCTGATCGGCTGTTAAGAAAGCATGTAGAGTGATGACAACAATGATGCCAAGGTTGCCGCTCCTCTCCAAACTGATCGCTGTTACCTTGATGCTGGCCGCTAATTCCATTGCTGTTCAATGTTTGTAATTTCTCACTTATGCTGATCCTCAAACAGTTCTGGTGCAATTCGCCTTTTCTATGATGATGAAAGTGATGACAAAGGCTCTAACATCATCGGAGGATTCCTCTAGCATGAGTCACTATCTCCAACAAGGAGAAACACTCCACACTATGGCGGCAGCTGGGTATGATGCAGCTGATATAGCAGATCTGCAACAGAATATGCAACCAACAGCTATATTATCCTAACAATGGCGCTCCTATGATACCAACGGATCTTTCAACAATTGTCTCTCCTAGCGCTCAAGCCAATTCTGCATTAAGAGCCTTCAACTCTTCAAAGTAGGTGATCAAATCAGATTGCAAGGTCTGAAAATGCTGATTGATGATGGCGTTCCAATATGGAATGAGACTCCTCAGATCGGCGCTCAAAGATGATGCAATGAATCTTCAAATGTGAACTACAAATGCCTTCAATAATGGTGCCACCAATCTATAATAATGGTCTCCGACCAAGTATCGAAAACCAATGAAGCTCCAACAATATCTTCAATGTAAATTGCAAGCTTAAAACCCCAACACCTGTAACCTGCAAATAAATTTCATTTCCAGCTCCTCTAAAATATCAAATTCATGCAATGAAGTACAAATAGACCTCCATCATGATGTCTCCTCAAAATGAGCTAGGTTTTTGTCCAACCCACTAGGAATTACAAGGGATCATCTCCTTGAATTCAAGATGAAACAAGTTGCAGCCAAGTAGAAAACATCTCCAAATCAAAATACATAAACTCAATCATATCAAATGATTTGCAGCTGCTCCTTATAAAACCTTCTTCAATTAGGTCTGACCTAATTTCATTAAATGAAGGTTTTTATGTACACGATCACACTTGAACTTTATTAAATAATTGTTTTTGTGTACACAATGTCACTTTATAACATAAAGTGCTTTTGGACCCACTTAAGTGACTTTTATAAAATACTTTTATAAAGTAATTCAAAATTAGAACATTTTATATAAAGTTAACTTAAAAATAGAACCACTTAAGTCACTTAACTTCTTGTTCCAACCAATTATTCCCTTGGAATATGATAGCCATATCAAATATGACCATCACACATATTCTAAATACATTGGCATTTTAATAGATTGATTGAGTATATTGCATGCAAGCATATGACAAACAAATGTTAATAAGTGTCTAGAAGATTAGTTGCCTGACTATGCCCTAGATAGACAAAGACATTGTTAAAAATATCTTCTCTTGGTAGAATTGTGACACAATACCACCAGTCGTGCAAAGAATTCCATAACTTTTGAATGATCTCTGTCGACTGCATGTAAACAGTAGACTGAATATTTGTGTAAAAAAATAACTCTATATGTCCATGTTACCTACTTCTGCCGACTTGTGCAATTAATGAAGGAGTTCATTTCAAGCACCAGGAAAATTAAATGTAGGTGAATGTTGTATTTCATTGACCTAAAGCTAGATCATTTGGGTATAGTGTTTTCCATCATAAATTTATTGGAAGTTCTGGAAATTGACCAGTTGATTTCCAGCAAGCAAAATTTGCTCTGTGAATTTTGTGTATGTTTTTCTTTTTGCACTGTATATTATGCATAACTACATTTTGTTATTTGTAACACAACTTGTTCTCCTGAGTTGCTAGATGTAACTCAAATTCAATTGTCCTTACGTTTTTGGCACTTTACCCAAAATGTTTCACAGTATGGTAGATTTGTGATTTTGTAAAAACTAATCTTTCTGTGCAATTTTTCTGAAGTTATCCTTTTCTTTGTTCTACCATTTTATATGTGAATCCATTTCTTTCCACAAGAATATTACACATTTTGAAGTGATTTTGGATAATTTAAGGTTGCCAGAACCTCGCTCGGAAGGATTGAAGTTGAGAGAAATTGAAGGGAACCTTGTTGCGGTTACAAAATTCAGCGGGCAAGCCACAGAAGAGATAGTTTCTGAGAAAGAAAACAACTTGCGGGCTGCTTTGATAAGGGATGGCATCCAACCAAAACCAGGATGCATGCTAGCTCGTTACAATGACCCAAATAGGACTTGGAGTTTCATAATGGTATGACATCATTCAAGTTACAAATATTTGGTGATTTGCACTTTATTTCATTACATACAATGACAATTATCTCTTAAATTAATTTTCAACAAATTGAATAGTTTCTTGTTGTATAAATTGCAGAGAAATGAAGTACTGATTTCATTGGATACATTTGTTCTCAGGTAACTTATTAATTTGTAAATTTACCATTCATAATGTTATAGGGTGTCCTCACGTAAATCGTGAGGTACAAAATTATTTCAAGTAATAAATGTTGGTCAAGTAAAAGGCATGATACTACGTGTGCATGCCATGTTATTATTATGTTATGAGTGTATTACTGGTATGAACCATGGGAAGTTGTGTTAACCTCATTCATTCCAAGGTAACTCGGAACAGATTATTTCAATATAGTTGCTTATGCTCAAGTTCATTGGCTGTTAAAATTTTGGTGTAAGTATTCTTTGTAAGTACACTTGGAGTTTAGTAAATGTTCTATGATTTTTGTTTATCACAACAATGCATATCAATGCTATGTGAGGCTCATTCACGGTGACTATGGTCATGTGTAGTTCTCAGACTTATAATGATTGCAACCTCTAGATATGAATTTTTGTGCTGAGAACAAAAGTTGTGCAACATCTGTAAGACATTTGTTGAAGTATTATTTCCTATGGTGGTTAAGTCATTTTCTAATTGTTGTAAACAGTTGGAGTGTATTTGGTGAAACATTGAGAAATAGCTTGGCTTCCTAAGATAGGTATTTTTTTTTCTTTTGGATATCAATTACTAACATGCATTGATTGTAGCACGAGTAGAAAAGTTATCAGCTAGTGCCTAAGATGTATGGTGAAAGTTGTACTGTATCACAACCTTCCAATATTTCCTTAAAGATGATTTAAGCATTTTTGCATGTGTTGAATATGCATGCAAACTATGAAAATAGACCTTCAATATTCTCAATCAACACATAAAAATAATATAGCATGTTTTCAAGTGAACACCAACAACCAAATTTTGAACTTGTAGAATTCTTATTATTGAATCACAAAATTCTAAGAAAGAAGTCAAACACGTTTAACATTGAAATTCCATTCTATGTTGTGTTCATCACTTTTACTTGTGGTGGTGTACAAAACCTTTTTTATCAGAGTGGATCTCTAGTTAAGCTCTCTAATTTTCTTATATTGAAAATACCATCTTGAAGTGATTCAACTCATATCTTTCAGCATATATATTATTCCAAGAAGCCTTTGTAAGTTGCAGAGATTATATTTGTTTTTTATTTTCCAGATTTTATGGTGAGTTCCTGAACTAGACCTGTTTCCTACTTTAAGGGTTTTAGGCAATTGAATTCTCACATTCTTGTCTCTGACATTTTAATTTAGATATCTGAAAATTGATAAAACTGACATGTTTCAGCTCAGATATTTGAAGTTATTGATTTGCTATTTATATTTTATTTCTAAGAGCTTACTACAAATGTTTATGGGTGTTTGTTTGTGTGTGTGTGTATTATGCTTTCAGTTTAAATAAAATATGCTCTTTTACAGACCAACATGTCCCTTGACCAACCTGACAACTGCATGTTCTTCCTGTTAGCAGCAATTTATACTTGTGTAATTAGTTTATGTTGGTTGTGGTCGATGAGGTTGTTACCTCCTGACAGTTGTAGTCAGTCGCAACAGTTGGCTACTGAGCAACCGTCAGCTTCCTATATATATTTGTCATAGATGGACAGCAGTTTTTGATGTGAATTCTATATGCAAAGTTCTGAATCAATATATCTATGAGTTCAATTGTGCAATGACAATGACCATACTGTTATGAATTTAATTTATGTGTTGTTCATGTATTCTCTGTTTACTCTGTCTATTTCAATTAGACTAAATCGGCAGTAAACATTTGGTGTCGTTGCCTATTCGGAGTCGGGTTGAAGGATGACGAGTTGAATCGTCAGCACAGCAAGATTGAATAGTCAGTGAGGAGTAGAGGGGACGATGACTATGGCATTATAATGGGTCAGCCTATTCAATCAAGCGAGGAACCACGACCCACAAGAGAAATAGAAGAAATAGAAGAGGAGATAGAAGAGTAGCGTGCAGAAAGTGATAGAGAAGATAACGAACGAGAAGAAAATGACCAAGAAGATGATCTAACACGACTTGGTGTACCTGTGGAGCCTAGAAGTAACACAACACGTGAGAAACGAAGCCAACCGTAGAAACATTCTAGAAGAAATAATTGCAAAAAATCAAGAAGTTAATAGTGAGTTTGATAACCTTCTCACGCGCATGCCCAGGCTCTTGGCAAGGAACTTCCTAATCCTCCAAGACCTGCATGAAGAGAGAGATAGGGAGCAGCGTCGACGGTAGATACTGCAAAGATATGAAGAGCACATGAAACGCAAGGAGGAGGAGCATGACGCTAACCGACGTCGTACACCTTACAATTAATGGCATTACATCCGAACAAATATAGACGACCAGATTATGATCAAGAAACACCAGAATACCAAACACGAAGATTACTAAGAATAATAGAACAGAGAGAAAGAAGCAGTTGAAAAAGATCAGCGAAGAGACAGAAGGCTTACTACAAGAAAGTAAAAGCTAATCGCCAGAAAGAATGAGAAGTACTAGTCGGAGCCATAGTCAGGAAAAAACTCCTCAAGGAGAACAAACTACAAGTCAACATAGAAAGGAGTGGCAGGAAATAACAAAGGAGTGGGAAGAAAGAGCAAGGCAGTTACCACTCCCTAACGAGAAAGAAGATCTTGTCAACCAGGCAGCAAGTCTGAACATACAATTCTCATTAATCGATGAAAGGGAAGATCAACCATGGCAGGACCCACTCTCAGATATAAATGAAGAGATCACTCGACGAGTGAAAGAGTTAAGCATTGGTGAGCCAGAGCCCACTACTCCGAGACTAGAGGAGCACAAGAGAAACCCGGTGGGCAACAAGGGTGTGAAGTTTGCTGAGGGAGGAGTCGAGGACCCCTTTGTGGCTAAGAGTGCGTCGACAACACCGAGGCGTACGGGTTAAAACTCTCCAACGACTAGAAATCGAGTATTAAAGTTGTGCCAAGGGAAGATGGTGACTCTGTCGAGAAGTCCAAGTATGGAGAGGCAGAAGCTGCCAAAGTTCCTCGGGAATGGATCAGAGGATCCAATTCGGCACTGCAAAACTTGTGAAATGATATGGGTAGCCAACGGATAGGACGATAGGTCCTATTAGTTGAGATCATTTCCAGCAACCCTTAGGGGGATAACAATAAACTGGTATGCCGAACTTGAGGCTGGATCAAAAAGTAGTTGGGACGCATTGAAAAAGGCATTTCAGGAGGAATTCAAACTCCTCAGAGATGATAATGAGATCGTAGCAGAGATCTATAACACAAAGCAAGGCAAGCATGAGAACGTACGGGCCTACAATCGGAGGTTGAAAAAACTTCTGGTAAAATTGGAAAAAGAGCTTGCGGATGGGTTGAAGAAGCGATGGTTTATTGAGGGTTTGATTCCCTCACTCAGGAAAAAGATGAAAATTGTGTTGTCGTCGTCGTACGCTGAGGCTTATAACCGGGCGATGGACATCGAAAGCGAAGACAAAATGTTGACCCGAGGAAAGAAAAAGGATGACGACGATGAAAGCTGGACTACAACAACGATGACAAATCCAAGACAGTGCAAGCACTTAGGAAAGATATGATAAGGATGATGAAAGAGTTCAAAGCTGAGAAGGAAACGAGTAAGGAGAGCAAGGAACTCTGGTGCACCAAATGCAGTAATGAAGGCCATATCAAAGCAAATTGCCCTAAGAAAATGTTCTATGAAATATGTCAAGTAATGGGCCATTCCATTAAAGAGTGCCCATATAACCTAAAGATGAGGAGCACCCAAGTGCTCTATACTCAGGGTGAACAATCTACCCCGCCGACTACACCGCCCAAACAAAACAATCAAAATGCATCTCTAGGCAGGTATCGGAATAATCGAAGAGGAGGCAATAATAGATTCAATAACGGTGGGGGGAGAAGCCACATTCAGTACGATGCAAAAGGACAACCAATGATCCAATGTCGTCAATGTAATGAATGGGGGCATTTTGTGAGGGAATGCCAGAGTAATAATCAGAACAAAGTGAATGCACTATGCAAGTGGTGTGGGCCCGGCGACCATGAGGATAATGACTTCCTGAAACAAAAAGGCACAGTTAATTTCATCCACATTGAAGGAGAAGATGAGGAAGTTTTTGCCATCACCCGAGCACAAACGAAGAAGGCAAGTTATCCAAACCCCCAAAAAGAGGAGAGACTCCGAGATGCGAGGAAAGAAGTGGAATATGCCATGGAGACAAAACAAAAGAATTCAAATAAAAAGGCAACCACAACCTCACGGTCGGAGTCAGACAAAAATATTACAAGTCAGGTACTACAAACCACCATTCCAATAAGGATGGTCGATCTCCTTCAGAGAATGCCACAGTTAAGAATGGCAATATCCAATGTGGTGGAAGACAAATGAATCGAGGATAAGGCTGACGAGGACGTCATAATAGAGCCACCACCAAGCAGAGAGCAGGTTGTCGACCCAAGGTTGTTAGCAATCAATATGGGAAAGAACCTAGTCATGGTTCACATGGAAATCCTCGGGAGGAACCTGACGAGCACCATAGTCGACGACGGATCTGGGGTAAACGTATTGCTTGAAGAGACTTGGAAAAGCCTCGGGAAACTGACCTTATGGCCACAAAACTTCTAGTTGGTGGGAGCCAACCGGCATAGAATCAAAGCATTGGGAGTGCTAATGGCTCAAAAGGTAAGGATCGACACTCAACAATTTCTACTGAATTTTGTAGTCATTACAGCATGCAATGCAACGTATGATGTATTACTCAGCCGAGGGTGGCTAATAGCTGCCAAGGACAACCACAACTGGAAGAAAAATACCTTGTTGATAGAAAACAAAGGCAAAAAGTTTGTAATTGACCTAAGTACCCAAACCGTCAATGGAGAAATAGCATCTGATTCTAATTCTGATGGAGGTGGAGAAGAGAGAGGGTTGATGGAGCTCAATGATGGAGTGTTGAAACTACAGGAGTGCTCAGAAGATGATACAAATTCGTTAAGTGGGCTATTTCACTGGCAGATGGAAGATTATGAATTCTTTTAACCTAAGTGTAATATGATTCAAATAGGAGAAATTGAAGAAGAGCAACCGTTGAGTACACTCGAGAACCCTCAGTTGACATGGAGAGAGGCACTCGTGAACCCTCCGACGATGTCAAATGACACATGGGGAAACCCTCAATCGACACCGACAAGTGGAGCGGGGACGAGTGTGGCACTCGGGAACTTTCAATCGATAGGAGAAACACCCAAGAACTCTTCATCGACAAGTAGAGCACTCGACACAAGTAACACTTTTCCAAAAGCATATGAAGAGTATAAGGAAGGAGAGGCTATGATAGATAGTACACTGGCATACAACTTTGAACAAGACAAAATCATAAAGTATGAAGAACCATCCACAAAGAAGGTGAACCTCAGAGAAGAAATTAACCCTCAAGTGATCTTGGTCGGAGATGATTGGGATCTAATGCTCAAGGCATCGGCATTTAAGATTTTCATGGAATATAAGGATGTATTTGCCTGGACTTATAAGGACCTAAATGGAATACCCCCTGAATTATGTGTTCATAGAATACCATTAATTCCAGATGCAAGACCCGTTAGGAAGAGACCCTACAGGATGAATAAGAATTATGCAGCCAAGGTCCAGGAGGAGATAGAGAAGATGTTGGAAGCAGGAATAATCCTCAAAGTGGACACAAGCGAATGGGTATCTTCGATTGTCATATCTCTCAAGAAGGAGGGGGGCAAATTCGGATATGTGTCGATTTAGGGTGTCTGAATGCAATCATCATTAAGGATCCCTTTCCTATTCCATTTACTGATTCAATCCTAGAGGAGGTGGCCGGGCAGGAAATGTACTCATTCATGGATGGATTTTCTGGGTACAATCAAATCAACATCGTAGAGGAAGATAAGTTGAAGACAACCTTTGTAGTAGAAGATGGGGTATATGCATACAACTGAATGTCGTTTGGTCTATGTAATGCGCCAACCACATTTCATTGAATTATCTCTTCATATCTGACAAAATGTCAGTGGGAAACTTTAAGGTATTTTTGGATGATTGGTCAATCTACAGTGACCAACAGACTCACTTGAAAGTTCTCACCGAATGCATGGAGCATTGTAGATCCACACGGTTGGCCTTAAATCCGAAGAAGTGTCGCTTCATGGTGCCATAAGGGAAACTTCTTGGCCACATTGTATGCAAAGCAGGATTAAAAAGAGACCTGGACAAGATTCGAATAATCGTATAGAAGGAAGCTCTAGGGGACGTCACCCCGAGGTAAAATCATTCCTCAGCCATGTAAGGTACTACAAAAGATTCATCAAGAATTTTGCCCAGATATTGTATCCCCTAGACATGCTGACAAGGAAAGGGGTACCATTTGTATGGACAGATGAACAAGAGAGGGCATTCAAGGAGTTAAAAACAAGACTAATAAGTTCACCGATTCTAGCTTACCCAGATTGGGACAAGGAATTTCACGTACATGTGGATGCGTCAAACTTGGCTTAGGTGGGACCCCAAGGCCTCGACCACCCGGTATTTTTTGCTAGTCGATTACTCTTGAAGGCTGAATGAAACTATAGTATGACTGAAAGGGAGGTACTTGGGATGGTCTACTCAGTCCAAAAATTCAGACATTACCTATTGGCAACACCATTTACTTTTTTTGTGGATCACCAAGCACTCATGTACTTAGTAAACAAGCCTATAATACGAGGAAGAATTAGCTAGTGGCTACTTCTGCTGCAAGAGTTCACCTTCACGATCATCGTACGACCAGCGAAGTGTCATGTGATAGCAGATCAATTGTCACAAATCAAATCGAGAGAACCAACTGAAGGAGTGAATGAGGACTTCCCTAATGCTCGTCAATTTCAAATAGAAGCCCTACCCCTAGTATGAAAAAATTGAAGAATATCTGTCGACGTTAACCTTCCCTCAAGACATGTCAACGAGTGAAAGAAGAAAACTAGCTCTCAAAAGCAAAACATTTTAGCTAATAAATGGGCTCCTTTACAAGATGGGACCGGATCACATTTTGAGGAGATGTGTAATGGAAGAAGAAATAAGAGGGGTACTTCAGGAAGCCCATGAAGGACTGGCCGGGAGACACATGGGACCGGATGCCACTGCCAGGAAGGTCCTACTGGCGGGATTATGGTGGCCAATGCTACACATGGATGCTCAAGAATGGGTGATAGGATGTGACACTTGTCAAAGAGTAGGGAAGCCCCTGAAGAGGGATTGTATGCCTCTATCACCCTCACAACCCCAGGAGTTGTTTGAGAGATGGGGATTGGATTTTATAGGGCCAATCAAAGTCAACCAATTGCATAGATGTCGATACATAGTGGTAGCAACTAAATATTTGACCAAGTGGACTGAAGCAAGAGTTCTTGAAGATAATATAGCTTTAAGTACCGTGAGGTTCATATACGAACAGATAGTCACACGATATGGGATTCCACTCCAATTGACGAGTGACTGTGGGGGACACTTCGTCAACCATGTGATATGACTTATGACATTAGAGTTCAAAATATTCCACACTCTCGAGCTTGTACTATTCGAGAGCAAACAGACAAGCAAAGGCAACCAACAAAGTGCTAGTGTCGATGATCCATAAATCATGTGGAATTGAGGGTACTGACTGGGAGGAAAGATTACTAGCAGTACTATGGGCCTACAAAACAACTTACAAAGTGACTACAGGGCATACGCCCTTCCAATTAATGTATGGCCAAGAGGTCGTGGTGCCAATAGAATATTTGGTTCCGAGTTTATGGATAGCCGTCGAGAATCAACTAGGAGACACAGAAAGTCTAAAGGAGAGATTATTCCAATTGAATAAGCTCGACGAAAGGAGGATCCTAGCTCAATGGTCGACAGAGGTCATGCAAAAGCAATGGAAATATCGGCACGATAAACACCTCCAGAGAATGCATTTCTGACCCAAGTAGTTAGTTTTGAAATATAACGGTTGTAACGAAATCAAACCCAAGAAGTTTAAAGTACGTTGGTTAGGACCGTTCCAAGTACGGGAAGTGCTAGGAAATGGGTCTATAAAACTCAACAACTTGGATGGTACTCCAATTAAGGAAACAGTGAACGGATCAAAATTGAAAAATTACAAACAGAGACAAGAAACAATAGTGATAAATTTCATGGAGTACAAGAACGAAGGAGAAATGAAAAAGGAAGGTGTTAACACTTTAGAATATGAACGAGGCAAGTTTGGATTCGAAGGGGTCGAGGAACGTCCGGTGGAGAGGGACATAAACACCAAGATCGACGGAGTGGCCTTCTCTAGCACACATCTGGAACAAGTCATTGGATTGTTCGAACCGAGAGTTCAATCAATGAGGATCAAGGATAACCATTGGAGGTTATATTCACCCTACACTAGGGTGAGAGAAGACATAATTGAAGACAACAATTTCGATCCTTGGGTAAATCAAGGGAGTCAAGATGTCGAGGAAGAAGCATGGGATCGATGGATTGCAGAATGTAAGAAGGTAAGAGACAAATTTGAATTCTTATTGCCAAAAGAAGAGAAAGCCACACCATAAAGAAGAAATTTAGCAGAAACTACCTTTATTGTGGAACGTTTGGCGTACTACGATGAAATCTAGAAACAAAGGGAGAAAAAATTGCCAAACGGAGCACCTCGGAGTGCACCACTTCCAAGAAGTAGGATTTGGAAGGTTGTACAAAACAAGACATATCACAATCAACAAAGACGGAAAAACAATTCAGTGGATTCAAGATCTGACCAGATTGAACTTAATCAATGGGATGGACCAATCTGAAGTTGTTGATCAAATCTTCGAATTGGAAGAAGTTGACTGGTGTTGTTCGAATGATTGTCTCCGGAAGACCTATCTCGATTGCATCTTCTGTCACATGTTAGAAATCTAACTTATAGAGGAAGATGGGGAAATGGTGAAGTCCGAAAATCAAAAAAAGTGAAAACCCAAGGAAAAAATAGATTGAGAAAATTTTGGAAAAAAAATAAATATAAAAAAAGGGGTCGTACGACCCCCGCCCTCAATGTACGATTAAAACCGTACGACACAAGGAAAGAGGATGTCAATTAAAACCGAGGCTCAGACACTCAAAGTTTCATCGACCCCCTCCAATCAACCAGATAAGAAAAGAAGAGGCCGTACGACCAGACTGTACGATTGAAGGAATAAGTCAAGGGAAAAATGAATAAGGAAGTTTGTACGATGAAAAGGTAATCGACCTCTCTCTGTAATCGACCGTATGGGAACTTGGTTGAGTGAAAATAATTGATTGACAGGAACAATGAGCAAAAAGGCAATCGAAGAGATTGTTTCATAATTGACAAGTTCCCTTCATTGACAGGAGAATTTTGTTTTAGCAACCCCAAGCATGCGCTAAGTCGACAAGAATAACTCTGCATCGACAGGAGTTGGTGAAACTTTTAGCTGGATGAAATCATCAAGCAAGTATCTCAATCAACATCCTCATTCAATCGACCCTCAGTTGTTCTCTGGAGCCGTACAAACAACAAGTGCAAACGAGGAAGGGAAAAGTCATTGTAAAAGCAGTGAGAATACACATGCATAGAAGAACATAAGCACAAGAAGAACACGTGTAACAAACTGTGGGGATCCTACGAGGATTAAAATGTCGTACGAGTTGGGTTTTTAATCATTAATCAACAAACACATAAGTTTAACTTCCCTAGCTTCGTATAGTTCACAAAAGAAATAAGGGATAAAAGTAGTGGATGGCACCGTACCAACCTTCGATACGTCGGATGGGTCAAGAGGGTTTTTGGTGATTTTTTCAATACGAGGAAGTTAGAAGATCATCCGTACCATTAGGCCATACAAAACTTACACAAATGAAAGTCGCCGCCGAACAAGCCTGAAGTAGGTAGTAAAAGGTATTATCCAATTTTTAGTTTTTTAGTACATTGTCAGAAGTTGTAGTAATAGTTGGGATAGTACATTGTCAGAAGTTGTAGTAATAGTTGGGATAGTACATTGTCAGTAGTCGATACAAATGGCAACAAAGGAAATTATACAAGAACCACCAGGCAAGTTTAGACCCAAAATCTTGAAGGATTCAAAGAAGAAGAAAAAACCTAACTAGCCAACCGCAAAAGAAAAACCCTCAGTAGACTCCATTAGCTAGGAGAGTCTAACAGGAAATGAATGCCGCACCTGGTGGAAAAAACATGTAGCAGACCACCCCTTTAAGGAAGCCCTCATCGATTCCAGAGTGGATAAGGTAATTCTTGCTCCTATATTTAATTATAGAGAGTTTGAACAATTTCTTCAAAGCATGCTAGTACATTATAACAACCTAGAAAATCAAACCAAGGTCCAATACATACAACAGTGACAGTTATATTTAAACCTGAGGACTTTACTAAGGTTTTTGGCATCCCTAGCTGGGGGATAGATGTAACTAAACCCCTAGTGAAACTTACACAAAAAGGGAAAGAAGCATACATTGATAGGCTGTGTAAAACGGATTTGTCTAAGGAAGCTAGGGCTAAAATTTGGGGTAAAGGCAATAGAGGGATCAAGGAAGATGACTTAGCTGATGATGAATGGCGTTGTATCATGGACGTCATTAAAAGTAGGTTGATGGGAGCAACAAGGTCTTCAAACATTGCAGTATGGAGAGCAGATTATATGGTTGGGTTGACGGAGAGCATGAGCGCATTCAGGAATTTATGACAATGAAGCATAAAACATTTTACATGACCTAGCACCTGATAGCTTTATTTCTGGATGCCATATACAGGTAGGTGCCATCTTTGGCAGGTGGACAATTTCAATTGGACCTAGACTATGACCCCGCTATTCCCATAGTTTTTAGATGGTCCAAGTTGGGTATATCTGCAGAACCAAAATCTGCAATAAAAAAGAGGAAATACCAAACCATAGACACATCTATAGAGGAGGAAGAGGTAAAGGAGGTGTCTTCCTCATCCTCGGCCACCTTTTAGATACTTAGGACAGGGCCGATACTTCAAGCTGAGGCTCAACCAACAGTTGGGGGAGAGGCACTTGCACCAGCATGTGGGGTTGGAGCACTTGCACCCGTAGGTATACCAAACAGCCCTACACCCACTACCCACACAGAATGGTCACCTAAGCATAGTGCACGCATGGATGCCTAGTTTAGCACGCAGGGAACCTCTCTAGGGCCAACGGACTTCCCTCACTTGAGCCCTATGCGGGATGTACAATTGACTATTGTTGATGACACTGTACAGGTTGTACAACCATCTCCTAGGCAGGGTCCTACACTTGTTCCTACAGCTATTCCAGTTGTTCCCACAGTTGTTCCACTTATTCTTACAGTTCTGGAAGTTGTTGCATTAGAGCATAAGGTGGCATCAGTAGTAGAGGCCATGGACCTCTCCTTTTAGACATCTCGTCAGGACCATGAGCCTTCATCTTCCATACTGCCAAGCCTAGGAGAGCTCACTATTACATTCAATAGACCGGACCCAACAGACCCATTTGGCAATGTGGTATGGTATGTACAGGATTTGGAGTCCTTAGGAACAATTATCACCCATGTGGGAGGACTTGCACGCCAACTAGATAGTACCCATTCACCATTGGTGCTAGAGGAGGCTTAGTGTATTGAGAAGTAGGTGACAGAGGAATGTGAGGCTGAATTCAACAGGACTTTTATACAGCAGGGATGGCCAACAAAAGAAACCCCAGAGATGAGAAAAGCATGGTTGCCCACAAGGAATGTACCATTCTTTGGTGGTAGGGACAGTGAAGTGTTGGTAGCTTTGTACACCATTGAAGAGAACTACATGGGTGTAGTGTATGCATTACAGGATGAGATGGCTACGGGAAAAGCCAAACTCAAAAAGGCTTCCAACGCACTTGAGGAGAACAAAAATATGTATGAAACACAACTCATGCAATCCAAGGAGTAGCTAGCCCATCAGCAAGCCTTGACAGAGTTGGAGAAGACCAAAGCTAAGGCTACCGAGAAAGAATTAGCAGCTAAAGTACAGGAGTTGGTAACTAAGGAAGAGGCATTGGCAACACAAAATCAAACTATAATTGACCTCTCCAGCTCACTAGAATAGACAAAGAAACAATTGATAGAAGTCGTCCTCATGGTGAAGGAGGCTAGAGAGGTGGAATGGAAGGCCTCTTATTACTGCAAGCAACACACTGAGGAGGTCTACCGACTACGGGCCCTACTTTCCCAACAACAACAACAAACCGTAGGGTCAACTTCATCGACCTCCACTCTTCCAGGGTTATCTTCCATTTTCTTGGTTGGAGCCTCAATAGTCTCTTTACATCCATTTTAAGTTTATTTTGGCTTCGTAAGGAATGATACATTGTAAGGAGATGCTCCCTCCAATGGCATGTTGAACCCCTTGAAATTGTGTTTGCACATGGAAAGGGTGTTTCCTATAGTGCCCTTTATATGCTACTGACTTAAAATTACTCAAACACTTAATGTCCATTGATAAGCACTCTTATTTATACACTTGTTTGCCATTTTGTTGTTTTCCCCATTGAATGTCCAAGTCTCTCAACAAAGTGCTTCCAACAAAAAGGTAAAAAGTGGTGGCCTTATGACCTAAAAGAAGTTACAAATGAATATTTTATGGTTAAAAAAATTAAGAATCGACTACTAACTTCTCCAAAATGGACATCTAAAGTGAAAGATATGCTTCATGAACCATCTTCAAAGAACACTGCCAAGAGGTCACCATTTGAGGACTGTACTAAAAATGCAATAACTTGGACAGCATTCAATCTAAGTTTCGTAAGCTTTCCATTAGATTTAGAAAGTTGGAAAACTAAGTTCCATGTAAGAGAAATACATGAACAAACCTAGGGAACGCGGTTTAGTAGACATAATTGTACAACATAGAAAAGTCAAGCAATTTTATGTGTAGGATGGTTTATACTACAAAACTTGATACTACATAGTGTCCTTAGCATTCTATAGAATTTAAAGTTTGGAAAATTGAGACTCTTTGGAAAAATGTAGTAACTATTCAAATGAGTGTTTGAACAATCCCTAACAAAAAAAATGTAACAATATAAAACAATTAGCTTCAAATGAATCCTCCTATTAGCAAAGGAGTATCCATAAATAACTTAGAATTGTTATTTGAATCCTTGCTTTTTATACCAAGTATGACAACTCTTGTTTTGTTCTATGTAGAGTGGGTGAAGGATAATCATTGCAAACATGCATTGTGAAAAGACACAAATAAATAAAGAGGATTGTTGTTTCAATTTGATTAGGAATAGGAGTCTTTAATTTTTTTTTATGATTATGGGGTTCTAACGGATTGGGACACCCCAATTGTTTTGTTAGATCATCTTGGAATTCAATACATGTGCATTAGTCTTAAAGATCATAGTATCATCTTACAGGGAGAATCAAGCAGTGTGCTTTGTGGATTATCATGGGTAATTGTACTAAGAGCAATTTCTATGGATATATCATTGTTCAAGCATGTCACATGTTCCATGTGTTTTATGTGATGTAGTTTTATCCTATTTGCTATGTTATGTTTTCTTATACTACATCATGTTCTATATGCGATGTTCTCATCAAAGGGCTTATTTATGTGAAGTTTCTCTCCTATAATTTTCATGCAATTGCCCTGGTTTAATGCACATAATTTGTATGATGTCCATTGTTGGCTTCATTTTGGACAATGGTTGGAAATGTAGTATGCATACATCAGTAACATTGTTTCCTAGATTAGATTTGCTTCATTTTTGTTTGAGAAAAACATAAAAAAATGTAAAAAAAAACAAACAAATTGGTAGGGAGTTCGACACAAATGAAGACAATGAAGAAGAGTTATCCAAAGATCATAGTGTTGTTTGGGATGCACCTACATTGATTTCACTTAAATGGAGACTGTAGACACAAACTTTTCTCGTGGATGTGGTCGACAACCTTATGTTAGCCTCTAAACATTTTTTTATTGATGCTACCTAGAAGGAAAGAGGAGACAACATTGACATCAAAACTATTAGCGATGAAGGTATTGGAGCTCAAAAGAAAGGGTAAAGTACCTATAACCCTTAGAAAGAGAAGAATGAACATAGGAATAAATTAGGTGGTGCAATGGAAGAAAACATAAATGTTGTGCATTTTTGTGCACACTCTTGAATAGGTCCAATTCAACCCCTTGTTGAATTATACCATCCATGAACCTTTGTAAGTTTTCAATAGAGTTGGGTCTACTCATGAAATATTCAATAGAAGAGGATTTGCTTGTATATCTCCATATTTGACATTTTAGGTTGAGTATTTTGAGTAGGATTGACATTGGCACGGGTTCCATTGCACTCGCATCTTCAAAAGCACAAACTACTGTCAACACAATTCTTCAAGTGGAGTTTATTTGAGAGCATCTTTCTAACCTTCTTGATGCCATTCTCTCACTTGCGAAGTCCAAAGTGTAGTTCGTCCATGATCCTTCCCAGTATAGAATTTTGATGCTCATCACAAGGCAAATTCATCTTGATTCATGACAAAATTCTTGACTATGACAATAATCAATCATCAATGCCTTATGGATTCCATGGGCTTTCTCTAACGACCTCATTTTCCCTTTTGTGATAGTGTTTTGAATTATACATGTATGTTGCGATTGGGGGAACAACATTCTTCTTGAACTAATGATGAATCCCATAATTTGTACCAAAGGTCATGCTTTTTCCTATTTGCTTGTGTTCACCACTCAATGGTTTGTAGCTAATCACTAGGGTGATTTTTTTCCCTTTATGACATGTGTCCCCCTTCTATTCTATGTACTATACTTCATTAATATGACCCTAATTGATTGCAAGTGACACAATCTAGTGGACCACAATTTGTATATAACATGCAAATATCTTTGGCTCATTGATTAAAAAAAGTATCTTTACGTCTTTGTTGCTCAACACCACATCCATGTATGCACAAAAATTGACATAAGCACATCTTAGGGATAGGCCAAAGCAAGTGGCAAGGATAAGGGTTGATTTGAGTTAAAGGCTTATGATTGGGAGAGCTTGCAAGAAACCAAGAATCTAACTAATTTTACATAAATAAGAATGTTTTGAATGAAAATACAAATGGAAACTAGTTTTTGCAAGTAAGAAATGAACAAATTAATAATTAATATTAATATCCTCTACTTGCATATCTTTTGAATTGTTTTGAAATGAGTAAAAACATGTCTAAATCATCATGAAAACAACAAATCCAATAGTCATACTATGCATATCTAATTTGTTTATGAATGCTTTTTATGAAGTGTGGGGACGAGGTCATGAGAGGATCCTTCCTAGACTTCCAATAAGCAATTTATGATGATTATCCATGTTGAATATTGCTAAAAATTGTTAGCATTTTAATTTACATATTTTAGTGTGACAGAAAACAAAACAAATATGTAGTAGAACATGTACTGTTTAGAATGCAACCTAGATGATTTTACAGGTGAGTCACAGTCCAATGGGACACATGAACTATCCTCCTTGCTAAAGGCGGCCTCCTAGTCACTCTTGCTCACGTGGCAAGAGTTACTGGAGCAGAGGTGGGACCAAGGGGTTGTCTTTCTCTCTTTCTTTAGGGAGAAGGACATCATAGATGGCAATTGGGTTTCGTGCTACATGTATGTTTTGACAGTTGTTTCTATTGAGACATTTAATTGTTGTTGTAGTTGTGATGATTATATGACTTGAAGGGTAACGAGTCCTAAGTCTCCTTTCTTGGTCTCTTAAGACTTGTTGAATCAAGGGTTGTTGATCTCTAATTTGTTGGTGGTATTCTAGTTCTTCCCTTGCTTGTTCTGCATTCTATTGTTGAATTGGATGGGGAAAGTTCTTTCCAATCTCATTGAGGACGAATTGAATCCAATCTTCCCTAATACCAGGGCACATTGGCAATAGGGGGAAGTGTTGTTTGTTGAATGTGTGATGTTGATGGCTACATCATGATGTGATCGAGGGTTTTGTTCTCTATGTTTGAATGCTTACTTTGATTTGATGTGTACCTCGTGATGGGATCGAGGGTCTTGTTCTCTAGTTTCCTAATGCTTTTGTACTTTTATCATGAAATGCACCCTAAATATATGCAAAACAACTTTTGATTCATTTTTTCTAAATTCAAATAAAAGAAATTGTCTAATTAACTAGGAACTGAAATATGTATACAACTATATGTGTTTTTCGATATACAATTTAGCCCTATGTTTTTTGTGATTTTCGTGAAGCGATTTTGAATATAATCTAGGAAATTGAAATTGCAAGAATTGAAATGAATGTAATATAATGAATGAAATAAAGTTAATCTAATTGAATCAAAGCAATGCTAATCTAATTGAATCAAAGTGAAACCTATCAAGGAAAGAGCAACACAAAGACTACTTTCCCAAGATCCAGAGTGTGAGCTAATTACTATTTGAAAACATGAAAAGCCTGGTATGATGAAGATGGTAGTGCCTAGATTGAGCCCTCTGAAGGCCCTTTTTGTCAACCCTCTTTCTTCCTTTGCAGTAATAGGGTCCTCCTCTTAGCAACATAAGTGAAGATGGGAGCAAAATGAATAAAATAAAGCTATGGAAGCTTGGAAAAACAAATGGGCATTAAAATGCCTACGAAGCACTATGGCTTGAAGCTTAGAATACTTGAGATGAATTGGGAATTGGAATGCCTACAAAGCGCAATGGCTTGGAGCTATGAAGTTAAATGCAAAAAGTGAAAAGGATCACGGGTTCCTGCATGAGCATAAATGCTATGGAGACAAAGAAAAATAAAGCAAGAGCAATAATACTAAATTTTACCTCCCCAAATGCATAGAGGGAGGTATTTATAGGTGTGAGAAGCACAACAATGGTGGAGATAATTCCAGAGTTAACTCATTTGATCGAAGAAGTCAACATGCTTGATTGGACAGTGAACTGGGTTTGATTCGGAGTGAACTAGCCTTGATAACCTTTCACAAAAGAAGAAATGGAGTTATGTCTAACCACACAACAAAAATCTGATTCAAACCTTCTTTATGTGCTTTAAACAATGTAGAATCAATGGAGATTGCAACAGAAATTAAAACCCATTACACAGAAATAACATGCATCAAGAACCGAACACATAACACAGTATGTAACGTGGAGAAAACCCTTTGGGGTAAAAAACTCCACCAAGAAAAGAGGCTCCAAGTTGTATTATCTTCAAATATGAGATTACAATACATGCACTTCCTCTCCTCTCCAGTCTTCAATCCAGCGCCACCTGTTACTCTCAACTCGGATAAAAATGTGGTATAAATATCCTTATAAAAGGGGGTTGCCTTCTAGGGCAAGATAACTGACATAATATCAACCATCGGATCTATGACCTAGTGACGAACAGTCCAGATTTACAATGATAAAATTTAAAATAAAATGTGGTTTCAGGGGCGTTGCCCCGGAACCCCCACGGGGGAGCGCGGCCCCCAAACCCCCCACTGGGCGGATGATCCCCCCAGACCCCTTGCAGGGGGGAAACCCCCATGTGACCCCCCGTCGCGGTCGAGTTAGCGTCGAGGAACGGATATAAACATCTAGCTAAAACAAGACCATTGCTGGTGAAACCTTTCATCCTTTATGGGTGATTTACAAACAATACTAGGAGTAATTAATTACATAGGATTTACAAGGTTGATGGCACCTTAATCCTAACATTCTCCCACTTGACATCATACATTGTAAATACCCATAGGAAAACCATAAAATAATCAGGCACTAGAAGCAAGCCCATGGCCTCTTTGCACTAAACAAATTTCTCTGTGCTCACAGGCTTGGTCAAAGCATCTACAACATTCTCTTGAGTGTCTACCTTCTTCAGCTCAATCTGCCCACTTGCAACCATTTCTCGAACAAAGTGATACTGTACATCAACACACTTAGTCGGAGCATGATACATAGGATTTTTGGTCAAACAAATAGCACTCTGGCTATCACAACCAATTTGAATGTTCCTGCAATCAAAACCAATACATGTACACAATCTCTTCAACCAAATTGCCTCCTTAGAGACATGAGTATTAGCCATAGACTCTGCTTCTGTGGTGGACAAAGCAACTATGGGTTGTCTCTTACTCATCCAACTCACTGCTCCTCCAAACAGAGTAAATACATAGCCACTAGTGGACCTTCGACTATCCAAGTCACCTGTCCAACCTGCATCAACAAAACCCTATATGTCCAAAGATTTATCAGCACTATCAATACCAAAATAGACCAAACAATAATCAGGAGTACCTGTAAGATATTTAAACACCCTCTTCGCATAATTCCAATGCTGTCTACCAGGGTTAGACATAAATCTACACAAAACTCCCACTGCTTGGGCAATATCTGGCCTAGTGCAAACCATTGCATACATCAAACTCCCTACAACACTGGCATATGGCACATTAGACATATCCTCAAAATCATCTTCATTCTTTGAACACATATCTAATGAAAGCTTAGTACCAATGGGTAAAGGAACTCTAACTAGGTTACAGTCCTGCATACTGAATCTTTGCAAAATGATATTCACATACTTACTTTGAGACAACCAAGGCTTTCTATTACCTCTATCCCTCCTAATTTCCATACCCAGAATATACTTGGCAGCTCCAAGATCTTTCATATCAAATGCACCTGAAAGTTGAGTTTTCAACTCACTGATCATACCCTTAGTATTGCTGAAAAATAACATATCATCAACATACAATGCGATGACTAGTATAGAATCATCAACACAATAAATGTAAACACAGTGATCCTCCTCGCTTCTAACAAAACCCAATTTGAACACAAATTAATTAAACTTTTGATACCACATTATGGGGGACTGTTTCAAACCATAGAGAGACCTCTTTAACCTACAAACCCAATTCTCTTTCCCTTTTACCTCAAAACGTGTAGGTTGTTGCATGTAAATTTCTTCTTCAAGATCTCCATGCAAGAACGCAGTCTTAATATCCATTTGCTCAATCTCCCAATCATAGGCTGCAGCAATGGATAAAAGAAATCTAATAGAAGTCAATTTAGCAACAAGAGAGAATATCTCACCAAAATCAACTCCTCTCTGGGAGTAGCCCTTGGCTACCAGTCTAGCCTTGTACTTCTCCAATGACCCATCTACTCCAAACTTCTTCTTAAAGACCCACTTACAACCTATGGCCTTTCTTCCTTTGGGCAAACGAACAAAATCCCAGGTGTTACAAAATTATAAAGCCATCATCTCCTCCTGCATGGCCAACTGCCAAGACTCACTATCATCTGCAAGAATAGCTTCCCTATAGGATATAGGCTCATCATTAGTACTCAATAAAGCAAATACACAATGGAAATCTAGTGGGCTATACCTATCAATTGGGTTCCGTTGTCGTGTGGATCTCCTCAAGGGTGGAGTGAGAGACTCTACTTGTTCTTCTGCATGATCATCTACACCAACTTCTTCTGTAACAATAGATTCATCTTCATTAAAACTACTTGAATTTTCTTCTTCTTCTTCACCCCCAATCCATCATTGTGTTGTTCCTGAGGCACATCTTGCTGCTCTAAATCAAAGTGCATTCTCTTTACCTTTCCTTCTTTTTCTTTTGGCTGCTCAGGTTCAGAAATAGCTCTCAGTTCCTTGAAAATTACATCTCTAAAATAGATAACCTTACAGGTTAGTGGATTCCAAAGCTTATAACCTTTGACATTATCACCATATCCAATGAATGTACACTTCTCAATTTTTGGATCCAACTTAGATCACTTTTCCTTAGGCACACGAACAAAAGCCTCATAGCCAAAACCCCTTAAATGTGAAACAGAAGGTTTCTTACCTATCCACACTTCATAAGGTGTTGAATCAAGAGCTTTACAAGGAGACTTGTTAATCAAGTAGCAAGCAGTACACATAGCCTCTGCCCAAAAACATTTATTCAACTGTGCATCACTCAGCATACTTCTGGCCCTTTCCATGATTGTTCAGTTCATACTTTCTGCAACACCATTCTGCTGTGGTGCATACAGAGTTGTCTTTTGTCTAATAATACCTACATGTTTGAAAAACTCATCAAATTCTTTAGAGCAATATTCTCCTCCATTGTTAGATCTTAATATTTTTATCTTCAAACCTGATTGGTTCTCTACTAAGACTTTAAAATCCTTAAACTTAGTGAAAACATCATATTTGTGTTTCATAAAATAAATCCAAGTAAATTTGGATACATCATCAATGAAGGTGATAAAATAATGAGATTTTCCAATAGATTCATTATCCACAGGTCCAAACACATCCGTATGAATAATTTCTAACTTCTCTTTTGCTCTATTGCTTCCCAAAGGAAATGATTTTCTGTTCTATTTACCATACACACAATGCTCACAGAAATCAAAGTGCTTATCAGAATAAGAGAAACCGTCCAACAAATTTTTATTCTTAATAATTTTTAGTACATTATTGCTTGTGTGACCCAATCTGCGGTGCCACAACATAGATGCATTTTCAGTACTGGCCTTAGATACATAGGAGGCAAATTGTAGTGGCTTCAAGCTTGAATAGGTTTCCCAATCTCTTCCTCTTCGCTACCACCAAGCTCCCTCTCACCAATCTGCAACCATGCTTGTCAAAAGTCGCATGCATTCCCAAATCATTCAGCTTTGAAACAAAAATCAAATTTTTAGCTAATCCAAGAACATGATAAACACAAGGGAGGGTTTTAATCCTCCCATCACTGAAACACAACAATACCTTGCCTTTCCCAACTATCCGATATGTAGAGTTGTCCCCAAGGTACACATTACCATCATCATATTCTTCATATGTGGAGAACCATTCCTTATGCGGGGTCATATGGAATGAGCATCTTGAGTCAACCAACTAGTGATCATTAGAAACAATATTGCAAGCAGAAAGTAAAATATCTTCACTTGCATTCGAGGACTTATCAGAAGCATTCTCCCACTGTTTCTTTGGGTTTCTGCACTCCTTCACATGTCCCCTTTTACCGCAGTTCCAACACTTAACTTTGTTCTTCTTCCCAGGAGTCTTAGATCAGCCCTTAGACTTGTCCTTAGCCCCTTTCTGATCTCCTTTTGGGCCTCTTTCCATAGACCTTCCCCTGACACTGAGATCATCCCCTAAACTATCCAAACTTTTCTTCCTCAATTCATGTGACAGCAGAATTGAAACAAGAGCATCCAACTCCGAATCTGTGAGGCTAGCAGTGATAGCCAAAATAACATTCTCCCATGACTCATGCAAAGAACATAGAAGCAATATACATTTATCTTCCTCATTCACCTCAACTTTTGCAGATTCTAGTTGACTCAATAACAAATTAAATGAATTCAAATGCTCTGCAACCGATTCACCCTCTTTCATTTTCATGGAAAATAACTTACACTTCAAATAAAACTTATTTACCATACTCTTGACTTGGTAGATCTCACCCAAACGCTTCCACAAGCTATGTGCGGACTTCTCACTCGCAACATTCAGTAGAACAGAATCTGGAAGACGCAACAGATTGTACCTCGTGCCTTTTTATCCAGTCTTTCCCACTCATCAAGATCAACATCATCAGGTTTCTTCTATTGTTGAACAACCAACCACTGGTTTCTTTCTTCCAGCAAATCCTCCATTTTTAGCTTCCACAATTCATAGCCCGTACCATTGAACTTTACAATGTCCAACCGAGAGGTAGAAGCAACAATGGATGAAGCCATGATATCAACACACGATTTGCAAACAAACAACCAAATCTCCCATTGCAGCTAAAAAACCTTCACACTACCACCCAAGAATCAAAACTGGCCAGGCTCTAATACCAAATGTTAGAAATGAAGGTGCAAACCACACAACAGAAATCTGATTCAAACCTTATTTATGTGCTCTAAATAATGTAGAATCAATGGAGATTGCAACAGAAATTAAAACCCATTACATAGAAATAACATGCATCAAGAACCGAACACATAACAAAGTATGTAACATGGAGAAAACCCTTTCAGGTAAAAAAACTCCACCAAGAAAAGAGGCTCCAAGCTATATTATCTTCGAATATGAGATTGCAATACATGCACTTCCTCTCCTCTCCAATCTTCAATCTAGCACCACCTGTTACTCTCAACTCTGATAAAAATGTAGTACAAATATCCTTATAAAAGGGGGTTGCCTTCTAGGGAAAGATAACCGACATAATATCAACCATCAGATTTGTGACCTAATGACGAACGGTCCAGATTTACAATGATAAAATATAAAATAAAACGTGGTTTCGGGGGCGTTGCCCCCGAACCCCCACCGGGGCGCACGGTCCCCAGACCCCTTCGCGGGGGGAAACCCCTATGCAATCCCCCGTCGTGGGCGAGTTAGCGTCAAGGAACGGATATAAACATCTAGCTAAAACAAGACCACTGCTGGTGAAACCTTTCATCCCTTGTGGGTGATTTACAAACAATAATAGGAGCAATTAATTACATAGGATTTACAAGGTTGATGGAACCTTAATCCTAACAATTGGGAGTCTTGAATTAGTTAGGAGTTGGTGATTAGGTAGGGAAGGTGACTCATGCAATCAGAGCTCAATTTGGAGAAAATTTGGGCCAGAACTAGAAGAAATCACGCAAGTTAGAAGACAACAGGGTCGCCCCTTTCACTAGGGCAAGTCATCCCTAGATATTTTGCTTAAGTGGCTGGGTTGCCCAGGGAGATCCCTTAGTGACAAGGGGTGACCCAGAGAGGAAGTTTTGTATGGGTGGTTTCTAGAGTGGAGAATGATATAGGTGTGAAAATGGTTTTTGCATCCATAAATCAACTATAGGATCTTTGCAGGATGAGTTGCCCCTTTCACTAGGGCAAGTCGCCCTTTTAGATCTTGATTTAACTATAGAGTCACCCAAGGGGAGATGCTACAGTGACAGGGGGCGACCCAGAAAGGAAGAAAGTGACAGTAAAATTAAAGTTAGTGATGGAATTGGGAGGTTGATTAGATGATTCTAAAGGGTCGATACTCTCTTTGCTCCAATGGGATTCTAGAATGAGTAGACGTTTATTTGCATCCTTATTATCTTTTCCAAATACAAGAAACTTTGTTCCATCTATGACCAATCTTGAAGGTGTTTTTTCTTTGTACTTTTGTAGATTGGGGTCTGTCCTTCCTTTTGATGTGTCTTCCACCCTTGGTTCTCCTCCTTTCTCTTCCTTAGGTCTTCTCTACTTGGTTTTACTTTGTTGTTTTACTAACCTTTGTCTTTTGCCTTTATCTTTAGGCAATTGAATGTTAAAGTAATTGTTGCCTGATATCTCTTCAAATTTTTTAACACGATCTCTTCGTTCTCTTGTTCTTTCGAGCCTCAACAAGGATTCAATACTTATCTCTTCTTTTTAAACTCTTCTTGACTTATTATTTAGCATGAGGGGTGACTCTTGGTTTGGGGGTTCACCTCTTCAAGGTGTCTTTTCATCTACAGAGATGCAACTTTTGGTAAATTGTCATTTGTTAATGACATTTCATTAAATAAAGTGTATTTCTCCCATTCTTTTTCAATTGTATCCATGGATAATTAGTTGCACATTTCCTTGCTATCTTTTTTTTTCCAATATTTCTTTCTTGGAATTTAAAAATTTCACCATTCCCCCCTTTTGTAAATATACACTTTTACTTACTACTTTGTCTAAATAGTCCACTCAAATTTAGAGGTCTAAGTTTTGAGATTTGGGTTAATAAACTCTTAAATCTTCATTAATTGACCCTAGTATTAGATAGATCTAGTTTAGACTAAGGATTTTTTTAAAAAATTCAATTTGTAGAGCACCTTTTCTTCCATGCTCTAGTGTCAGGAATTCATCTTGTGAAGCACTATTACTTCTATGCTCTTTTTCTAATGATTCCCTAAATTCATCATATTCTTTTATGGTATTTGCTAATCCAGTTAAATGCTCTTCTACTCTTTTTATGTGGATAGTTAATTGTTTAGATGTTTCATTTTTATTGGGTGGTGTAGTAACTATTAGTTCCTCTGTTAGCAGAATTACATCATCTTTGGCAACAACCCTCTTGGCACACTTAATTAAGGCTTGTCTAACCTTTGGCATTCTTTTGCAATATTTTTCCTATCTTTCTTGGCTTTGTCTTATCCTTCTCTCTTCTTCCATGTGCATTTCATAAGCCATTTTAATTTCTTTGATAATTTCACTCAATCTTTTGTTATCTCCCTTTGCTATAGGTATATTTGATTTGGATTTTCATTAATCCTTTTATCCATCCTTAATGGTTCAATTTAGACATGCTTTTAGCAATCACATCTTTTCAAGATCCTTTTTAGGATCCTCCCATTCCATTTATCACCCCCTAGGTGGCTAACCCCCTATCACAAGGATATATAACATAGTGAGTGCTACCACACTTCTTGTTTATTGCATTGTCATTAATACCCCTTTCTGGTAGTATTCTTTATTGTAAAACAAAATTTCCTATATTTGTAAGTTCTCTTCTTGCACACCACAAACTAGGTCCCGACAATAGAAACAAATGTTGACAATAAAATGTAGGCCTAAGGTTTGTACCACTTATGTCAAATAAGTTAACCCTAGGGTGATGAAATAAGAAGGAAATCAAAAGAATTTGTTAGATAATATATGCATAACATAAAGATTCAAATGATTTTACACATTCATTAATGCCATAAGATAGATTTACTCGTATATTCATATCATTTAGTATTTATACAATGTATATCCTTTACCACAAGCGTAGATATAAACATCACCTATGCTTGGGTAGCTTCTTTTAACTCCTCTCTCTCTATATATACTATTCTCTCTATCTAATATATATGTGTATAAATACATGGAAAGACATGTATTTCCCTCTTGAGATGTCTGTTGGATGTCTTGTGTGTCAGCTAAAGGTATTGTGTTGGTTCTACTTTGTTTATGTTGTATTGGTAGTGGTGCGGTTTGCCCTACCAACACAAGCACATGAGTAGTTGTTGGGGTTGACTTGTTCATTGGATTAAGCATCTATTGCAATTTGCATATGTGTTTGGAGGAAGCATGGATTAGGATGTGTGTCTACATGGTTTTCATTTGCTTGTTCACATGGAGGAGTGCAACTGAGTTGCTTAATTCTTCAAAGGCCTTGCATGGAGACTCTGCAAGTGTATTGTAAATTTATTCTTGAGACAATACATTAGGTTGCGTGGGTATTTTTGGAGGCTAGGTTTTTCCCTTAAAAGGATTTACCTAGGGTACATCTGGTGTTGTCTTGTCATGTACTTTGTTATTCTTTTGCATTATGGATTATGAATACTACTTTTGCATTTGTTTCTCTCATGAGAGTTACGTGGAATTGGTATATTTTGCTACAATTTCCTTTCACTAGTGACATCACAAACTTGGGAAATACTGTAGGTGGACGTGGCTTGGCAAAGGAATGAGGTATTAAAACTAGTAAAAGACGATGAAAGTGGTACGAAAAAGGCATTGGTCATAATGTTACTAGGTGATAAACTAATAGCATATGAATAAATGATGGATGTAAGGTTTGTAGAAGAAATTGATATAGTAGATGTAGGGATATATGCACTAACCTTAATAGATGATGCAATCTCATCGTAAACTACACCTAGTGTCTCTTTTCCTTGCTCATGATTTACAAACAATGGAGCATATCTACTAGATGTTCAGAACTCTCTACATTAGCCAAACTAACAAGTTGTGTAGTAAAATCTTATTTTTGAATATGTGTCTCATGATCATAATCATCACCTATGTTTACCTTAATTCGACCACCATTAAATATGTCACTATCATTAGAATGGGTGGTCATAACTATTAGATATTTAGAACTCTCTGCATTAGCCAAACTAACAAGTTGTGTAGAAAAATCTTATTTTGGAATATGTGTATCACGATCATAATCATCACCTATATTTACCTTAATTTGACCACCATTGAATATGTCACTATCATTGGAATGAGTGGCCATATTAGGGTTTAGGTGAAGCCTTCTTCTCAATGGACCATAATGGTTGAATGAAGCCTTTGGAATAAACAATAATATAGATGGGATCAAAGATAACAAATATATGAAAATATGCTAAAAATGCAAACCCTAGGTCAAATCAAGGGTGGGGTAAAGTGGCCATAAGTATAGGGAGCAAATTCAATCACCAACCCCTAGAAAAGGATAAATTAATGAAGTGTTAAAGACCAATGACAAATCAGATCTAGAAAATCTAAAAATTATAATTGAATTATACATATGAAAACCTAATAAGGGTTTTGAGGTTGGATAAGTTTGTCTGGTTTAGTAATATGAAAAGGAAAAATAAAATTCGTTAGGATAATTAGGTAAATTATCATAATTAAGCATAAATTAGCCTAAGGATTAAATAAGGCTCCAGTGTAGATGGAACAAAATAGAGTGGATCGGATCAAATAATATTAGACAATAAGCATAATCACACCATAAATATTCATTAATAAGGAGAGAGAATACTAGCTATACGACTAAATATTGTATGCCAATGGATAAATACAATGATAATAGTGCACCTTGAAATATGGAAATGTTCTAGATAGTCATGTATATGGATGAGAATCAAAATATTCTATCTTGTTTTGTGTTGGGCCACCTTCGTAGACTTGGATCTAGCTTGCACTTGTGAACTTGACTCATGATGATCTAGATAAAATTTGCCCTTTGAATTCTCTTAGAAGTAGATTACTAGATAATGATCTAGTTTTAGTCACTCTTAGTTTTTTTATCAAGTTGGTGGTATTTAAAAATGCCTTCATAGACATCAAGCTCTAAACATGTATATGAATTCTAGGATGATTGCTAGGTGATTCACATAAGCTAGGATGAGTGTGATTAGATTTGAATGATTGTTCTATTATTTTAGTGGAGGAATCAAACACATGGTGGGATTCGATGCGAGGTCCTAACATGCATTGCTATAACTTCCATCTGCATGAGCTTCCCTCCACCCATGAGGTAGGTAAATTAGGGGGAATCAAACACGTGAACATCATCTGTGTTTTCCAATGGCTTGACTATCCAGTCTACCCCTAAGGGCTTGAATGATTATTCTATTAAATGCAATGAATATTCTTCAATTATAATGCAATAGAAGTGATTTAATGCATGATTTTAGATGATCTAATTGAATGCAATGAATGTCTTTTACATAAAACATAACACCAAGGTAGGAATATTTGTGCACAGTCAACATAAGACCAAAGGGTGAAATCGGGCCAATCAACTAAATGTTTAATTTTATTTTTGTATTTTAAAAGGATCAAGATTGTGGCTATGAGGGTAACCTCATACCCGTGAACATGAACTAGTTTAAATAACTAGGTTGGATCTATGTCTAATAGGATTGGATCATGGATAGAGATTAGATTAATGATCAACATCAAACAAATAAACTAATTGGATTGGGATTAAGTGTACATAAGCATAGGGATAAGCAATAAGAATAGAGGTAGGTGCAAGTAAGGATAGGTACACGAGCCCAACTATGGTAAAAACACACACCATTTGTAGCTATACAAATTCATTAAGATATTTCCCCAAACCAGGCACAAAACTAAATGAGAAAATGCATTGAGGATGCATTTTTCACAATTGTAATAATAAATAATTTTTATTGGTTGAAAACTTCATTTAATAATGGCTAGTTAAACAAACATGGTTGCTATAGTTCCTTTTGCCTATGACATGAACTAATAACAAATGCTTCTTAGAACAAGTCAAATTAAAAATAATAAATCAATGTAATGACATTAGGCACCAAAAAGATACAACTTAATATACAAGAAATAACCAAATTTTTTCTTTCTATTGTAGAGTAGAAAAGTGCTTACCCTAACACTTTTCTTGTCTCTTGTTTTACACTTGAGACACATTTTTATGTTCTTAAGGGGTCCATCTAGAATTTATTAATTTGGACACATGCTTATGTTCTTAAGGGAGTATTTATAGATATAACCAATATGCACACATGCTTATGTTCTTGAAGGTTTCTAAAGGGCCTTGCATTATGTGCCTAAGTTGTGTATTTAGACAATAATCTCATTACATGCATCAGGGACAATAGATTCATACACTTGTCTCTAACATATTACATGTTCACAATAACCTCCTTTGGCTATATCAACACTTGACATCCACCTTCATTGTTAATTTATCTTTTTACTATTAACTCAATCACAAAGCCTTACAAAGGCACGAAGGGGAAATTAATACACTTTCATACCCTAGTTTAACAAGTTCCATGATTTCCTAGCACCGTCTCATTTCCTTACTTTAGACAGTGACATGCTAACATTTATTGCAGGTACCAAAGTTGTGAAGATCCAGAGGTTAGGGTTGCATATAAAGTTCAAGCTTAGGTATAGGAGAATCAAATTTGCCCTTGTGACCTCATCCTAGTCTCTATACAACTCTAGTTTTCACATAAAACATTCATCACAACCTATTCATCCCAAATTTAGTCTCAGATTCTAGGTATTTATCTTTTGTCACAATTAAATTAGTATCCTCTCTAGATTCCAAGTATGCAATTTATTTTAAGTAGTTTATTTCTATTAAGTCTGAGGTTTATTAGATCCATATACAAGTCTCATATCAACTTTCTTATCTAGGCCATTTTAAAAAACTAAGTATTGGGATTATGTATATGGGTTCCAAGTTTATTACATCCATATACATGTCTAGAATCAACTTTTTTATCTAGGCTATTTTTTAAAAAAAGTATTGGGGTGTTAGAAATGAAAGCAACACTACTTCAATGGAAATCTGATTCAATATAAATTTCTGCAATCTTTAACTGTGTGTTATTAATGGAGATTGTAACACAGAAACAAAACTATGCTTCACAGAAATGCAAAATCAGAAATATGAACACATAACACAATGTTTAACGTGGAGAAAACCCTTTCGGGTAAAAAACTCCACACAGGAAAGAGGCCCAATGTTTGTATTAATCTGAAAATGATTTACAATACAACAACACTTCAACTCTCTCCACCAGTCTTCAATCTGACAACATTCCGGTAGCACCCGAGTACCTAAAATTTGTATTGCAGCAACTAATACATGGCAAATACTTACTGAAACATTTTCTAACTCATCTTAGGCATTCACCTTCTCTCTCATGAGATTCCCCAACATACAAATATTAAATGCCATCTTACAAGCACCTTCCACTTGTCCAAAAATAACCATGCAAAAGTTTGGGTGCCCAAGACTAAATCTGGCCTCTTACAGCATCTTATGACGCGTCATAACCGTCATAGATTCCAGCAAAAGGGTATCTTTCCAAGATAGGAACCTTGGGCTAAATATAGCAAATAGACAACTAACATATCCATCATATGCGTCATAGAATCACAAAATCTTATGATAACTTGCAGCTATCATAGATTCACTCACAAAACATTATGACAGTTGCCATACATGCCAAAAATAGTATATTCCTCAAGGGAGCATGCCTATCCTCATTTACCATGAGTTTTTATATTTTCCAACTGTAAATGTCACTCCGTAACTGTCGCCGATAACTCTCAAATTACAACTGTCAATGAGACTACCTCATTCCCTTATGGGTAATTACAAATAACAAATAATAAATGGAATAAAATACAATATTGGAATTTACAAGGTTAATGGCACCTTATTCCAACATGGGGTTCTATATATGGGTGCCCAACCCAACCATATACAATAACATACTACATATATACTGCTAAAATTACATGACCAACCCAAAACATGGGCGTATTAGAGAAAAAATGTGATTTATGATAATATACTAGAAGGATAACTATAGAGCTAGTACACTAATATAACTATATTTAACCAAAAAAACATCAGATAACCAAGAGACCAAAAATTGTGTAGAACACTACAATATTATGGAAAGACCTAAATATCTCAGTGTGTCGTTCCACTACTTGGAGGAGCAATTTTCCAACATTCATATGATTAATTATAAACACCATTTATAGACATGTGGATGAGCTCCACTATAGGTGATATCGATCCTTTTGCATATATAACCCCATTAAAATTTATTCCTTTTAAAACCTCTACCTTTCTTGCTGACCTCCTAAGCAACTCATTCTCTAGAAAGGGCATCATGTAGCCGTTGGTGATTTCAAGCATGCCCTAATAAATGGACACTATCATATTCCTCGTCACCATGCATTGGTCTTAACAAAAGGTCTTCTAATTTGTTTGAACATCCACTAGCAGCTCATTGATTTCTGCTTATATAGCCCTTATATTTCCCTTCTGTAATGCCGGTTGATGCTTGCCCTTTCTCTTTACTGGTAGCTTTGTTCTACTTTATGATGAACTTCTCAACTTGTTCATCTAACCCAATAGGCACATGAACCAGTATATCATAAACACTCTCTTATCTCTAAATATTGGATCACTATTTTCAATCTTATTAAAGTCTTCTATAATTGATACATGGGATCTCATTTTACCATTATCAACAATGCCATCTACCTCTAGAGTAACTTTAATAACCCTAAGATTACCTATCACAAAGCAATTGAATATTCACTTTAACCTATGATCCAAGACTAGATCGTGGCACATGGGGTCTGTTGACAAACTACCACTTTCCATTACAAGAGCACTACCTACAAGACCAAAATACAATAGATGAACCCTTGTAATAAATTACTCTAGCTAAGCGGTGCCTCTAATACATATAGGCAAAATACGTACTGCTCTCCCTACATGGTACATATTGTAATAAATCTTTAGAAATATTACAAGCACCCTCATATATTGTGTGAATGACCTTGTCTATTACAATTCTTATAATACCTTATAATGGCATTTCATTCCATTATAACTAATCTATACAAAGCCTTTCACCATAAATTCTTGAAGGACATTCGACTATTATTATATTATGCAAATCCTTTCATTCCCACACCTTCAAACTTTCCATCAATGAGAAGGCAATTTGAATCACACCCTTATTATCTATGTAATCAACCACTTTATTTTGTTCCCTATGACAGCGAGACACCTTAACAAATTCAAAATTTTGTCTCCATGTATTAATCTCTTTTAATATTTTTCTAAGATGCTAATTAGGGAAATATACTTTTTAATGGCATTTGTCACTATTTGAGAAACCTCCTTCAATTTCAGCACTTTGATATCCTACCATATATGTCACCTTAATACCATTTAAAAGAGTTTCCCATTTCACTACATTGTTTTGTGACCTAGGAATTTCAGGCCCCCTATCACAAAATCACCTTTAGAATCTCTTAAAATATAACCCTATCTTACTAACCTTGCATTTCTTTTCTATGCTCCATCATGTAACATCCCAACTAGAATATTAAATACAATAAATGTAAAAATCTCATTTATTTTTTTTTATAACAAAAAATCCACTAATAATACATTTGCAATTTCAAAGTACAATATATAATTTCAGTTGATGGTCGCTTCACATGCGACTTACAAATTTTACACTTTATCAAGAACAAATAACAAATGGTTGCATTCCTTGCGACTTACAATATTTATCATTTTTATTTACACAATAAGTAATGTTTCATGTTCACAAGTCTTCAACAGTCAGCTGCAAGAGAGAGAGAGAGAGAGAGAGCATCACCCTGGTGCTTTTCCTCCAACCACATACCAACGGTCCCTCACACACCTTCCTTCTGGAAGTGGCCCTTCCCTTCGTGAGAGTATAGATAATGAGAATCAACTGCTTCTTTGTGCCATCTAAGAACTAGTGCAATGTCCTAGATAAAAACAATCTGGCTTACAACTCTAGTCTAGCTCTAGCTATGTATAACCTACTCTGACTGTTCAACTATCTGGTACACAGTGAATTGATAATGCAAGCAGTGACTTTTGCATTACTTTGTTCAAAGTTTCATATAATAAGTTGTATGTTCACATACTCTTTTCTCGACTTGGAGACAACATTATTTTCTATCATTAATTAATAAATCAACATACTTTGACTTGCTTATTCAATATTAGTCTAAAAGACATAAAATATACCCTTTACTAGAAGTCAACAAGACATGTATAAGGTGAGAGCCTAGGTGACTTAAAAAGCATGCATTGAGCTCCTCTTTGCATCCTTGCAATCTCAGGTCTATGACGACCTGCCAATCTACTCAATGGCTTGTCAACCCATTTTTGTGCTCATAAATAAATTTGGTATACATTCTCAAGGTATACTTGATTCTATTATAAAGTCATTGATTTTGATGACTATAGACTTCTAAGACTCTTCTCACTAAGATATGTCTGCCTTAGTCTATGATTATATTCAAGTAATATTCTGTCAAAGAAACAATAAACTTCATATTCCTTCATATTGGATATATTTCCACTTATGTTTCAAAAAGAGAATTCCAAAAGATAAGTATTTTCATTCTCAATGAAAAACTATAAAAGATTGACCCTACATTACCATAGTAAGGTAAGTGTTTTTCATGATAATCTATTGGCTAGTCTTAGCTTAGATTTGGATAAATAATAATCCTTTTTAAACTAGGATAAAGATAGTACATGATAACTCTCGGTTACCTATTGTTAACAAAAGATTAACACCTATATCAAACTACCTCTACAAGCATAAGTTAAATAAATTATTTTGTATGTTTAACACAATATGAAGCCCTATATAACTAATATCTTTAAACAAGGACATCGACCATTAATAAGCTATAAGATTTTATAAACATCCAAAGTGATGACACCTTCCACTGTCGAACTGTTACGGCTTCAGAATGGATACTATAAAAACATAACACTATAACTTATGTCATACACAAGACACAAGGAAAAATATAAGTTCTCAGTCTGCTATAGTCTTACTGGTAAGCTCTCTTCAAAGAATATGGTATAAATTGATATACTTATATCGACTTACTCGGTCGACAATGCCCACCGAACTATCAATCCTAAATGGCTTCTAAACATTGTTCTCTCAAACAGATGTTTGAATGAAATAACACATAGGGTGGTCGATTAAAATAGAGTCATAGTTAATACTTAGTGCCCGATCAATATGTAACATTCAGCCTTCTGCACAGGATTTGTGAGCATATAAGATAACCTTAAAAAGAATATATAAAGAATGACTGCCTATCAGCTATTTAACACAGTCAATCGACCATTATATTACAGACTGTGTATATATATATATCATAACCTACAATCAATGATACACACGACTTTCTATAGGTATTTATCCTTAATACTATACTTGCTTAGAAAACCAATATAACATGTAACCACAAACAATTATTGTCTCATGCAAACCCGCGGCCTCTTAAGACACATCAGATAAAGATTAAGAATGATAACAACTCAAGCATATAGAGTAAAGCTTACATATACACGGTATACTAATGGTTCATTCGCATACCTGCAACTTTTGTTCAAGCAACCGATATTCTTCCCCTGTCGTGCTCCCTCTCCTCTCCTTCTATTCACGAATGGTAAGAGATATTATCTCCCCCTTCTCTCCATAGCTCGTCCTTAATGCAAAATAATAACTAGTTTTTCCCCAAAACTCTCTCTCACTGTCAGTTATATAAATTTGTTATACATTACTATCTCCTTCTATTTCTCGGCCATCTGCGGCCTCAAAGAGCTAGAAAAAGGGAGTATGGAGCTACTACTCCTCCCCACTCCTAATATCTAAGGGAAAGCATGATGGGAATCTTCTAAAGACTTTACTTCTTTTTCACAAGCTAGATATTAAATTTAACCATGATTAAGCTTATAAATAATTTACAAATAAAAATAATAGTACACCCAATTCTCAGATGTCATTGATGCATTCTTTTGAATGCTTTAATTATTCTATTCACGAGCACAATATCGACGATGGAGTCTTGCAAAGCCAACTTAGGCCTTTACGTCAAGACTAGACTTGATTGGTCAATTACTCATGTCGTCTTGGCATTCAGAAATGAACACAACCTTACTGATTGTCGACGTAAAAGATTAAGTCATCGACATGACGATAAAAATATTAAACAAGTACAGAATGATCACAACATTAAAATATTATGGAAGCGTCCAACAACATAAAGAATAAGACTTATTCCAAAATTGACATAACCTCTAATGTGAGTGTGTGTGTTTTCAGATGGCACAATGATCATTGTATTCATGCGATCTAGCACCCTCTCCACGATGATATTCTCTCTCCTCATCTTGGAGGGGAAAAAAACATTGTTCCTGCATCCACCTCAGTCACACAATGATAGTTAGTCCATCACATTATTTAACCACGTGCATAATAATAACATCATAGATAATTACTCTTTGCATATAAAATAATATAAATCAAATACATTTTCTATTCTAACACAACATTACTTTAATCATAATATTTTCACTAACTAACTATTTGTCCTCTTGAAATAAAAATGATAAGTATGACACATCAAAGTTCATAAAGCTCAAGGAAGTCTAAAAACTTCAATTTTAATGTTTACATAACAAACTCCTAAGGGTGTTTATCAATACTGCATTGTGCACTCATATATTAGGAGAAGCCAAAGTAGGGTGAAAACACAAATTTGTGACTCTTTTATAAAGAAAAAGGACAACAACTTCTAACTTTTTAGCTTGCAACACTTAAATTGATATATGTTTTAAATTTCAAAGTAATGTGAATTAATGAAATATAAATCTTTCAATGTAGATTATGACTATTTTTAAAATTAAAAAATTAGTTTGGTATAGTTTTTTGTAAAATTGCTAGTATTATTTAATTGCTGAAAAAAGTTCATAAAACAAAGTTGATGGGATGCCAATAATTTTGCAACAAATTTCATTTTTTTCCCATATTGTGAACTTGATACTTTAGTGCAGTGAAAAAAAAAAATTGCTACTTATTTGTTTCTAACAAATGTTTAAAGTTGTATATCCTAAAAGTAGAGCACTTTTATATGATGTCAAATGTTTTGGCAACTATTTATAAAAAAATGAAAAACATATTGGCTTGACCAAGAGTCTCTTCTCTAGCACAATGATTTTTTTAGATTTTTTAAATAATCTTTTTTTGGTATGAATGTAATCAACCTCAACTTTTGGGCTAATGATCCACTTGTCAAAACTTTAAAAATAGATATTAAATAGAATTAAAATATAATAAATAACATATTTTTGGAATCTATGCAATGAGATTTACAAAAGGGAATTTTTGTTTTTTTGAAAAACATAATCTGCATGTGCAAAAATTAAGCATAAGTGATGGAAAAGAGTGAATTTGACCCTTAAAAAATAATGAAATTTTGTGCCAAAACTTTGCCACCAAGGTTGACAATGGACATGTTGGGCCAAACCCACTCTGTCCCAACCCTACAATCACAAAAAAGGGAACTCAAGTGATCTAGATTGGGTTGGACCCCCTTTTGCCATGTTGCCACCACATTCACAAAGGGGAAGGATTTGGCTGAATACTTGTTTGACCCAACTAGGTTTGGCCAAACCCATGAAAAAATGTCTTTCCCATAAGGGCACAACAACTTCATTCTTTTCTCCACTTGTTTTTAGATTTTTCAAGTACAAAGGACAAGATCGTGACTGAAGGATGGAAGCATGCTAGTTGGACGGAACTACAAACACAATTTTATCTCTAATCATAACATATCCTAATTTAGTATGTCATGATGATTTGCACCTCATTCCAATTCCAAATTCAGTACTCAGTCTACATCAACCACAACACATTAGTAGACATGATATTTCCACTGTGCATAAAAGTGCTTGAATTACTTCTAGATGCAATCATCTAGAGATTTTTGACATCAACATTTTGGATTACACTCCATGGTCCATCATCATGAATAGGATGAACTTGATGATGGATCACTGTAACGCCCTGCTAAGAAACCCAAAGGATAACACAACTAAGCTTACAAAAAGGTCAAATATTTTTTTTAAACGAAAGAAATAACAATAATCATATATTTATTGATAACATTTAAATTAAGCTTTATCCTCTAGGGTTCCACGGCTGCATTACTAACGAACTAAAACAAGATCTAACCAACATTATGAATTAACTAAAAAACACTGTTCATTCTAAGTCTAATTGCATCAGATAAATAAACACATAAAATACCATATTATATCATCAGATAAGTAACATTAGGATCCTGCACATAGGATCACGAGTACATAGACAAGTTCCTTTACAAGAGAGTACAACATTACATTGTTTACAATATCGCTATCCAGATTACATTGGAGTACATATATCAATATAACAGTACATGATTCAACTGATATACAAGACTGAAACATGATCATAAGTATCATCTCCTCAAGCTAGAGCAAGATCTGAAATTTGCCATACAAGGTAAATCCTTCTCGCACATGATCAACAGCAAGGGAAACCAATGGAGATAAAAGCACAACCACCTGACCATGCGGAACCCTAAGGTCCACCCCCCGTGCTAGGAGATAACAATAAGGTCCCACTAAGAAAATAATCAAGAAAGATAATAGACTAATAGGTGCAAGGACTACACATGGCTCCAATACAACACAGGTCAATATGAACAACATAAGTAACTCAAACATCACTTCTAGAGGCAATCACACAATGAAAGGGAAAAACACATATTAGAGAGTGCTAGGCTGCAGTAGGGAAGAGTGTCATCGCATGGTCCTAGGATGGGTTATCCAGGCTATCTCTCTAGAAACTGGCCCCCATCTATGGTTATCCTGGCAACCTCTCTCTAGGCACCGGCCCCATAGGGTGACACATGCGGAACCAACAATCATTTCATGAGGACAAGGAAGTTGATCTTGCCAACCACGGCCTTCTCATCCCATTCTTAGCCTGAACGAGCACTACAGGCATGGGTGAGGCATCCAATTATCTTATTTAGTGTGGAAACTACCCAAGCCTCTAAATTTATTATTAAGTTATCATTGGATTAAAAACTTCCAATGGGTTATCCTGGCAGCCTCTTTGGGCACCGGCCCCACATTGAAAGCCACTCCCCTACCTGCATCTAGAAGACCCTATCCATCAAGCAAGACAATTACTATCACAATGACAAGTAACATATACCATGCAAGGCATTTACCTTCTTGCATACAAATCATAATCACAGGGACCAATTCTTGTCCCAAAACATAAACCAAGCATGAACTACCACATTCTCATCATGTTGCATTTACAACACAGAATACACATCATTTCACATCACACGAAGCAAGACATTATCCATCTTGCATAGTCATCATAACCACATGAATAGGTACACTGAGTAAGGCATTATCTATCTTGCACATGTATCATACTAACATGAATAGGAGACAATATTTCAAGAATGCATTTCATTCAACTCACATGATGCACACATAGCCAACCCCCACACAATCACACCCTCCTAGGCCTCTGGAAACAACTTCCCCAAATGACACAACACTTGACACCATTAAAAAACACAATGGTTTCACATCACATTCACTCTCAAAGCACATCATAAAATAATACCCTTCAATAATATTTTTAAGGAATGTAATATTAATCCAAGCATGATCAATCATCTAACAATTATAAAGTGAATCTATCTCAATAATACAGAACTATAACTTTCTAATCACCAGTAGCAGTTATAATATGATCATAAGATATACATATCCACAAGCATCAATATTTTAACTAATAATTCTCAAGACTTATTTTAATTTCATTTAATTAAAATGATTGTGAAAAATATGCAAATAACCCTAAGGCATACAAATTAAACACAACAATTGTTTACACTATTTACACTGATGTAGATTTCATTAATAAATAGGACAATTTTGTAAATTTACTATTAAATATAACTGTATAAGCAAGACTAAAAGCCTATAATATTAGAATGCTATAAATATCTTACACTAGTTAGAATCACAAGATACAAAACCTAAAGCTACAATGAAAGAACCTTGTTCTAAGGTTAGCTTGAGAGGAAAGGAATACAGAACAACAAAACATTCCTATAGATCTAACATCTTCATCAAATCTACCACACTTTTAACCACATGCATATGATAGGATCATCACAAAATGAATTTGTTGAGAAGGCTTTAGAAGCTACCAACAATGCAAAATTTGAAAGCATAGACAGGGTACGCAAACTAATTGGTAGAATGCCTCAAAGAGAGTCATATGATGGAAAGCAATGATCGTAGGATATGCACAAAATAAATTTGTTGAAAATTCTGAGAGAAACCCAATTCAAAAATATAGAGTTATTGGTGACGCAACTAACTATTTTAACAGAGACGAAACGGGTGAGAGGTAGACAGTCACAAATATTCATATCTCCAAAACAAGAAACTGGGTATGAACAATTTTCGGATATGATTTATATAACTAGGTCATGCACCATATATAAAAAATTTACAAGAACTCAATTCGTAAACATAAATTTATGGCTAACGCAACAGACTGCTAAAACAGAGATGAAATAACTAAGAGATAGACACTAACAAAATATTCATATCTTCAAACCGACAAACTGAGTATGGACAATTTTTGGATATGATTTGGATAACTAAGTCATGCACCATATAGAAAAAATTTAGAGGAACCCAGTTCGTAAAAGTAAAGTTATGGCTGCCGCAATAGACTGCTAAAAGAAAGATGAAATGGGTGAGAGGTAGACAGTCACAAAATATTTATATCTCCAAAAAAATAAACTAGGTATGGACGATTTTTGGATATGATTTAGATAACTACGTCGTGCACCATATATAAAAAATTTAGAGGAACCTAGTTCGTAAAAATAAAGTTATGGCTGCCGCAATAGACTGTAAAAACGGAGATGAAATGGGTGAGAGATAGATAGTCACATCAATCGGTGATTCCCAGAAATGCAATGATACAGACATGAATAATTGGATTTGATAACAAGGCTTTTAACCTCTCCAGAAAATTACAATCGACAAGAAAAATTATAAATCAAACATTTGCTTCAACAGAAAACTGAGACAAAAATTAAAACCAAAGGAACTTGATTTCGCTTACTTGACTGGGCTAAAGATTCGATGTCAGGTTCAACTGTTGCAGGCACAAACTAGTCTCTCCCATCTCCCCCCAAAAGTTCCATCTGCTCCAGATTATTATAAGAGAGAAATCCCCCCAGTATCTTCCAAAAGATTCCTCCCAATAAAGGCAATAAATTGTGCCTAAATCCCTTTCTTACAATTTGCTATATTAACCAGACAATTTTTTTTTATCTTATTTATTTCCTTTAGAACTAGACAAGAATCATTTTTATTCTTATTTATTTAGTATTTATTATATATGAGTTTTATGACAACTCATAAATAATATCTATTTTTATTGCCACTTAACACAACATTTAATTATATTAATTTATTTATTTATCTTTAGTTAGCATTTACATTTATTATTATTTTTATATTATTTATTTCCATAAACTCAAATTCTCATAAAGGCATTTATATAAGTTTATTTATTTAACAAAAATGCTTTCATAACTAATAATATTATTTTAATGCAATAATTAACCAAAGCAACAATCAAACATTTCTAAACAAAATAGCCCAAATGCCAAACAATACCTGACACAATGTATGATGAAAGCATAACCACAATGACAGTGACTGACCATTACGCCCATACAGACAACACTGATTGGGTGTAAAACTAGATACTCATCCTTTTCAAGGATGATGGCTAACTAGGGGACCACATGTTATCTCCATTCAACAGTTTCCATTCGGTTTAAGGCATGCTCAGACCTGTCAATTTAGGTGGAGTCGATGCCTGGTACCTGCATCCTGCAGCAACCAACAGTCGAACAAGTAAACATATATATATATAATCATATAGTCAAATACACTATGAAAGGGAATCGCAACATAGCAGGGTACTCACACATGAGTAATGCGACACTGTCCCTTTCACCATCACATCAAACATGTAATCACAACACACATAGCAATCAGTTACTGAACGACTAAATAAGAACCATCACTAGATAATCGCATGATACACATAATAAGATTAATCCACACAAAACATCACAACATAACATCCTATGATACAGAATCAGTTACATAAAAATCAATTCTACCATATGACAATCATAGTAAGATCAACATCATAATCACCTGAATGTAAAACAATTGTCAGAGCATATAAATTATCAGTGTCACAACAAAGATTATCAATAAAACATACCAACTGTCATATGAAACCACACATGAGCATAATCAGGAATGTCATCAACATGAATATAGCATCTACCAACATCATATAATGTACAACATCAACTGTCTAACATACCCTAAATATCCATATTATTTTACCTTCATCTTCATGCTCCTTAGCCAGACCATCTGCACATCTAAGATGAGAATGGAGGGGCATTACAATCATAGAGTGTGATTTGAAATATTGATGTCAAAAATCTCTACACAATTACATCCATATGTAATTCAAGCACAACACATTAGTCAATTCCAAGGACAACACAACATAATGAAATAACTAAGCGATACCTTGTCCTCGCCTTTTTCATTAATGTAGTTCTTGTTATTTTTAATCACTCAATTCTCTTTATCTGGTGCTAATTGTGTTTAACTAACTTATTCATTTATTACACCGAGAGGCGTAACCTACAGTGACAGCAAGGGGTGGAATGAGATGCGTGTAAATAAAAAAAATTAATTTTTTCAAATAAATTGCCGACACATAAAATACGAAATAATTAAAAGTGCGAGTAATAAAAAATGCCAACAAATAAATCAATAAGGATTAATATAAATGTAAATGACATTTGAATCGGACACGCAAGATACACCACTTCGCAAATTAAAAATTATAAAGTAGCAATAAATTGAGAGCTAAAACAACAAATAAGAAAGTGTAGCAAAAAAGAAAGTGCACGAAGAACAAAGTGCAGCAAATTAATCAAAAAATCCAAGTAAGCTATTTGAGTCAATAAAAAATTATAAAGAAATTATTTGTCTCTAGTAAATTTATGTCTTTAGTAATCTTTTTAGAATAATTTCTTTACTTTTTCAAATTAAATTTAATATTCTGTCTTTAGTAAATTAAAAAAAGTAAAGAAATTATTTATGTCTTTAGTAATCTTTCTAGAATAATTTCTTTACTTTTTCAAATTAAATTTAATATTCGTAATTATGTCTTTAGTAAATTAAAAAAGTAAAGAAATTATTTGTCTTTAGTAAAGTAATTATGTCTTTAGTAAATTTATGTCTTTAGTAATCTTTTTAGAATAATTTCTTTACTTCTTCAAATTAAATTTAATATTCGTAATTATGTCTTTAATAAATTTAAAAAAGTAAAAAAATTATTTATGTCTTTAGTAAATTTATGACTTTAGTAAATTAATTATGTCTTTAGTAAATTTATGTCTTTAGTAATCTTTTTAGAATAATTTCTTTACTTTTTCAAATTAAATTTAATATTCATAATTATGTCTTTAGTAAATTAAAAAAAGTAAAGAAATTATTTATGTCTTTAGTAAATTTATGTCTTTAGTAAATTAATTATGTCTTTAGTAAATTTATGTCTTTAGTAATCTTTTTAGAATAATTTCTTTACTTTTTCAAATTAAATTTAATATTCGTAATTATGTATTCAGTAAATTAAAAAAAGTAAAGAAATTATTTATGTCTTTAGTAAATTTATGTCTTTAGTAAATTAATTATGTCTTTAGTAAATTTATGTCTTTAGTAATCTTTTTAGAATAATTTCTTTACTTTTTCAAATTAAATTTAATATTCGTAATTATGTCTTTAGTAAATTAAAAAAAGTAAAGAAATTATTTATGTCTTTAGTAATCTTTTTAGAATAATTTCTTTTTACAGGATGCCTCGCGCAAAGTTAAAGTTTGAAAATGAAGAGCAACGAAGAGAACATAGAAGACAATATGCTTGAAATTATATGAGACAATGACGTGAACAAATGGTTCATGCACAAAGACATGATGAAAGAAGCCTTCAAAATGAAGTGAAACAAATAGAACAATGAAGAGAATATAATCGAAATTATATGAGACAACAACGTGAACAAATGAGTGATGCACAAAGAGAGGAAGAAAGAAATCATCGTAACCAAAGTGAGAGAAAGTTGTGTTAAGTGCAAGGCAAATATGACAGTGGAAGAGATTGAAGCAGAAATGAGACAACATGCTAATGATATAATATCACATCGTGCACAAACATTTCATGAGGAACAATATATATTGAGAAGAAGACATCGTCAATCTCATGGGAATGCTGAGGTTAGTTCTGAAGGGATGAATTCTATTACAATAGATCGTATGCTAGAAACACCAAATAATAGATTGCAAGTTGCAATGAGTGTTAATAATCAAAATCATGTTAATAATAATAGAAATGTTCAGATTGATTTGAGGACTTTACAAATGATATTCCGACAAGGACTAGATAAACTTTCTACGCCAGGTATGTGCTACATTTGTGAAGAAAGTTGTATATGAATGAAGGTTACACGGGTACCTGAAGGCCCTATTTGTAATAGATGTCAACAAGAGAAACATGAACATCGATTTTCTGCAATAAACAACATGGATCCTGGGCCACAACCATTAGAACTTAGAAACTTAACACAAATTGAGGAAATGTTGATGGCACGCATCAACCCAATTCTTCAAGTCACACATGCAACTGGAGGTCAGTATAAATATAAAGGACATACAATAAGTTTCCCACAAGAAGTAAAGGAAATAGCAAAAATTTTACCATATTGAATAAAAGATTTGCCAATTATTATTGTTCAAAGGAAGGATCAACATGAAACAAATTATAATTTTACAGTCAATAAGAGAAGGTGTACAAAGCACTAAAATATAAGATAGAACATGATAAGTTCTATAGAGATGTTCAAATTGTTGAAAATGCTCTTAATGAACTTGCATGCAATTCAGATGAAAACATTTTTGACAAATTGAACTCTGTTCATATGGAGTTTGATTTAGATGCAAATGAATATGTATTTGTGGGTCCAATGATAGAGATAGATGAAGGAAACATTATTGAACACACTACATCACTAACATCAAAACCACCAAATGTTCAAAGAGAGATGGAACTAATCCAGGCATGGGTAAATAAACCTAATTTAGATCTTGGATCACTAATTGATTGGCCAGGAATTGGAACACCTCCAGTAAATGAGTATGTCACTAAAGGATTACTTGATATGGCTTTTTCCAACACTATTTCCAGATGGGCGATGTGATTGGCTAGAACCACGAATAAGGAGAGTCCATTTACATGAGTTTGTTAAACATTTATTTTGATATAGAGATCATCTCTTTGGATGACACCCTCGATTTAGATACTTGTTGTCTCTCAAAATTGCACCCTAACTAAGTTGCAGAACTTAGCATTCTGGAGAAACATGGGATCTTTCCAGGCTTGTGGGTCACTTATGATGGAAAGAACCTCCACCGAAGCCTAGCTTCCTCTTGATACTCCGCCCATAACTGCTTGTACTAATGCCTTTGCAAAGAAAAAGGGTAAGAAGGATTGCATGGAAATGAAACCTACTATCTAAGGTGATGCACCAAATGATTATTAGAGACTACACAAATAACTAACACACGATAGAACCAACAATATTAAGGCTCTCATACACAACCTAGTAAATCATGATCTTCGCATCATCAATTTATAAGAAGGCTAAATAACCACAGTCCTTTAAAGGAGAAAGATGTTTTCTAACCACTTAAGACTGATTCTTATTACTAGCACATCTCACAACCTACAAAAATGTATGTATTATTGCATGAAGGCACCAACATGAAACACAGTTCCAAGGACAAAGAACATCACAAGAATCTGCACTAACACTAAGGACACACAATATCAGAAGTATGGGAAGGTATAAACTGGTTATTACTGCTAAAAGGTGTTACAATGCTGTGTTACTCTAAAAATGAGTTACAAAAATGTCCACTTCTGTAAAAGAACCCAAAAATTATGATATGCAATGCAGTGAATAGCCAGAACTTCTGAATAATGATCAAAAGAGAAGACTATATACTTCTCCAAGCAACTGTAAAAGGATAAGGACTAGAAACTTCCTTGGTCATGCATAACATAAAAGCCCTCAAAATGTCTATCCAAAACCATCCAAAATGAGTTTCCAATGAAGAAAAGTTAAGGCCTGTCATCACCCATCATAAAAGCCCCAAGAATTGCCTCTTAATGCCCTTAAATGCTATTAAAAAACAAGTCAAATCTCCTCAATAACTCCTCCATCTATTTGCCAACATCGCTTGTAGCATCATAAATGTTTGGCATTTGCACATTAAATAATTAACCACACCCCTTTGACCACATCTTGAAAGCATCCTCATCTTATCCATGCATAATAAATGACACAATTATATTTATTTATGCATTTAATTAACATTAACTAAGTGGTTTATAGTCACACCACTTAGCTTATTGTTTTACATTTCAAATTTCTTTCAAACCTATGCAGAAAAGAAGGCACTTTAGACATAAATATTCAACCTCTTAACTATGCATGGTTTGGAGATGAATAAAATAGTGTAAAAAAATGGTAAAGTAATCGATGAGGCTTACTTTACTACTTGTGAAATTGCCTATCTTTTCTTTTCGCATTTTTATGACAAGTAATAAAGTAATTTATAATCCATTACTTCATCATTTGTTTACAATGTTTATCTATTTCTAGATCATGCAAAAAGAAAATAAAACCTCTTATATCTCCTATGCACAAACAGGACTCTCCTTACCATTACAAGGTATACCTACCATGTGTGTTCATCTTCAAATGTATATGAATGAGCCTTGAAGACATAAAGTCTAAACATTATATGCAAAAGGACCCAAGGCATAAAAAATGTATTTATCATGGGGACTTAGCATATGCAAGATGAGCTACAATACCATGATGGGTATTAATCAGGCATGAAAAAATAAAATTGATGTGACAAAATGCCCCATCAAACTTAGGGCAGAAAGGAAACCTAAAGCAAAAACATTTGATGCCCTATATTTTGCATCATTTTGCTCTATGCATTCGATGGGAAAGCTCTCTCTGCGCCGCCAAGGATTACCTAGGGTTTGGATTTGAAAACCTTGGATTCTCTTGCTATTTCTAAGTAGTTTTTGTGAAGATTTTACGAAGGTATGCTTTCCCGGCATAGATTTGAACAATATCCTTCATTTCAGAAGCATCTTTATGGATTTCTAGCCACAGCAAAGACTGTTCTCTGCTGTATTTTCACTTTGTTTATATTTAATTGCTCTCCTTTTACATTCGAGGCCGCCATGATTGCACTGGTTTGAGCTCGTTGGGGACAATGTAAAGACAAGACTCGTGGCCCCAATGTGTATATGTTTCTTCATAATGGTAAGCTTTCCCTGTCCTTTTGAAGACTGCAACATTCTTTCGATTTCTTCATTGATATGGTTTGATATGGCACTACAGGTCACAGCCAACTGATATTTATTACATTCTAAACTCAAAAACTTTTGATTTCTTCAGTATCTGTGACTTTTTACTCAAAACCTCAAATTAGTTTAACTCTGTTGTGAGGAAAATGAAGAAAAAACTTGCTTTGGCCGCTCCATATTTGGTACATTACACATTTTCTAAGTGTTTTCACAACTCCAAAGCTCTATTTTTCTTTGTATATGAGCCTGTTATTTTTAAAAATTGGTAAAGGTTTTGTCATTTCTATCTTGTAAAAGAAACTCAGCTTGGGCTCTGCATACATTTCTTTGTATCTTACCATCGACATGAGCCTGATATGGCACTACAGGCCGTGTCCATAGTTGTATTTTCTGTTTATATGAGCTTTTCATCATCGTTCTTGAGCATTTTCCCTTGTCAACTTGAATGTTTCATACCTGATTATGCAAAGGAACAAGGTTTTGATATTTTATGAAGTAAACACATCATCTTTGCACCAAATTACAACTCATTTCTATTGTTCTTATTGCATTCTGTAATAGCTGTAACTTATCATTTATTTCCTTTACTTCTGTAGATGGAAATGAACATTTGAAACCTGTGTATACATCTCTTCATATGGCATTTTATTCACCTGCTCTTATCTTGTTGATCCAAAATAACACTGTCTACAACTCATTAGCATGTTTTAACTTGATGAAGTCATCATTTTGATCTGTTCATCTTGTACATACCTTGCTCAGCCCATGATGAATATGTGCTATAACTCTTCATTTCAAAAGCATCTTTGCTTAATGATAACATTTGAATAGTGCATATACACAGGTGATATGAACACTTACCTTTCTGTAGTTCATTGGTACTTTATAACACATGGCAAATATTTGATAAGCTACCTCCTATAGCTGTGACATGGTGTTACTATGGATACCTTCATGTTGACGACTGTCCTTTATCTGATGCAACATTATGATACACATTTGTTTTCTCCTGAAGATGATGAATTGAAAGCATTTGTTATACTTTATGATACATATTTGCAAGCTTTTACATGTTGATACTATACTCTATCTATCCTAGAATGATGTGTTAGACCAAAACTGCTATGTTGGCACTGGATAATGCACTTTTCACCAGCACAAAGGTGTTGTCATGTACTCATAAACACTTTCAATTGATGAATTGTAAAATTATCTTTAATTGGATATATTTCTTCATCTAAAAGGCTATCACGAGATCCAACCTTTGTCTCTGAACTTCCTGAATGTATGAAAATGAGAAAACATTGGCATTACATTTGAAATTCAGTCACTCAAATAATTGAGCAGCCTGCTTGCTGATGTGTGGTTGCTCTTATTGTTCCTTAGGACTGTTTATAACATGAAACTATACTTGTATATGCTATTCTACTATGACTGAAACCTCTATTTCTTTGATGGCATCATGGGCTCTTAATGACAGTAACACATGGTATTTGACTTGGTTGTCCCACATGGCATTTGTTCCAACTTGACTGTACCTTCTTTCTTGTACTCGATACATCTAATATAGTAGCAACATGCATGTGATGAAAACATCATGATGCTTGGTCTATCGAATATCTTTGCATTAATGTCATTACTCCGAGCATGTTGGGCTCAACCCTTATGGGAGCCCATTTTCTCCACATACTGCAATATTAAATGAAGTAATCGGTAATGAATTTTTACATGTATCTGCACATTGGACAAACTTGTTAGACAAAACCACAAGTTTCAGATTTGTTCTTTGTTTTTTTCTGATACATATGATGCTTACAGACTGATATAATGCATTACAAGAGTAAATTGTGCATGTAATAATGATGTATATGCAAGGATTTCGTATCCCGAGCTTTAACACAATTTTCTCCTATGTCTTTGCAGACATTTTGGAGTAGCAGGGTGACCTCTATGAAGGAGCTGAAGATGAAGCTACTCAACTGTGGGGGTTTGTCATTACAAGGCAATGATGGATCCCTTGTATTTGTATATGCTTTCATTTCTATATACATCATTTCCTTTAATAATGCATTATGGTAGTCATTCCCACGACTTGTGTGGGAGCATTTCATTTGACATTCATGAATAATGAAAACACCTTTTAAAATATGCAATGTTGTATGGTTCTTGATTATAAACAATTGCATTTATCTAAAGTTCTTTTATGGCATTTTTCTCTTGGCAAAACACTCATTAATTAACAGACATGCACCCTTAAAACTATAAAACTTAACCATCTCCACTTAATTGAGCTGGAAAATAAAATGGGTAACATTTATGGCGACATTTACGTGGTGCTTGCCTGATAAGTACCCAGACCAACTGCCTAAGATGATCCGTTGGGCATAGAGTCACTCTTACTTGACAAAACCTTGAAAAACATTCCTTTCCACTACTACAACTCACTTTCAGACTGCAACCTCTTCTATCCATCAAGTACATGTGTATGGTTGGTGACAGTGAACCAACAAAAATCACTGTCATTAATGATATATATCTACTTGATAAACTAGAAGGGGTAATCAACAAGAACACCTCCCTAGCAAACTGTTGTAATTTATCACAGTTCTATGAGGGAGATATGTATGATGTGTGATAGTGAATACATGTATTCATTGTTTCATATGATGGATGCTTATTTCATACAAGTATAGTACATCACAATAGTTTCATCACTTCTACACAACCAAACCCAGAAACAACTAACTAACCTACGCACAACTACACTTAGGGAAATGAAAATTGCATCTAATCTATTGTGCAACAACACTTATTTAACATCAAAAACTTCATGAAATGTGTACAAACATCTAAAATCATGTTGGATTTTTCCCAGACTAGATGCTTTTTCCCAGTTATCCCTACAAGGTAGCCATCATTGATCAATAGGATTTCTGGGCCAGGGGCCAACAGTACAGGAGATAGACTCTATAAATACCTCCTCTTCTTCTTCAGGCTCTGCAGAACCAAGGGGGTATTCCCTATTCAACATCCATGAGATATGTCAATGAACCTGGTGGGATGCTAACACAAAGCAGATAAATCCTCTATTATGTAGACCAAAACTATGGAATAAGAGAAAAGGGGCTAGCTTTGGGCCTATGTTCAGTTGTAGACAGAGGATTTTGGTCTTAAAACTAATTCTAAAATCCTAAAGGTTGTATTTAAAGTTTGAGTTTGATTTTTGGTATTTGGATGCAAAATAAGGACCTTGGTTGTAACCTCAATACAAGACTGGATCGGTGCCTATCTCAGGGTTCGGAGTCAATAGACATACACATGTGAATGTACACATAATCTTGGATCAATGACTGGGTTTCAAGGGGATTGTTTAGTATCTGCCTTACAGGTACTTGCCAAGACTGAGTATCCAGTTATTTCTGCTTACAAAATCCTCACTGCAATATATTCTTCCCAACACTTAACCTAAAACATTTAATCTACTCCTTGAGCTGAAGTAAAAGATCAAGCATTCAATATAGCAAACCCATATTCTAGAACCTTAAACACCCCTTAGTTGTTTAGATTCAGAAGAAGAACACACTTAATTTGGAGACAAATAACAGAACACATGCAATGAAGTATTACTCATTTAAATCAACATGAAACCAATAAATTTATGCATAAAACATATAACATGAGATTCATAAACTCACAAGACACCCAAGACAGAGCCACCAATGAAGTTGTATCTTATCACAACACCAAAATTCGTCTAGTTTTCAACAACAAAAATGAGTAACAGAGTTTGCTTATAAAGCACAAACCTGTACTCAGCTATAAATTACATGGCAATTCAAAATTCACCAGATACAAAGCATTTTCAAATTGGCGCTCAAAATACTAAATGCACACGCAGAGGAAGAGGAAGAGTAGGTGGAATCGGGATGTGTGTAGCCGTTTGATAATTTTTCATTGAATTTAGGTGGTTGGCTAGTCGATCATCGGCCCATACCTCTGCATTTCGCCATTATTGGCCCAGCTACCCACAGCTTCTTGGAATGCAACAATTGCGTGTTCTTTGAAAAAAAAATTCCACCAGGATCTGCGGTCTCAAATTGGATCAGTGATTAGCTGGCCAATGAAATCGGCCCACGCGGGCATTTCCCATTGATGGCTAACTTTTTTTAAATCTATAAGAACAAATTATCCCACATTCACCCTACAACGACCTCTTCAGCACTTTATAAACCATGTCATGAGCAAACCTAGTGTCGTGCGCTTTTGCCTTGCATGACTAGCGAACCACCTGCTAATCAACCCGTCGCCTTGACTCTTGCCGACACTAAATCTCGTCGGAATGACCAAGACCCTCGGAGCAATATTTTCTTATCATTCCAATGAACACCATTTCACCGATGACCCCACAATCCACAGCTCCATCGGTGAGAACTTGAGTGTCCGAGAGACACTCACCAGGTATGCCGATAGTATATGTCTCACCGACCGTTCAACATAACGCCTTGGAATCACCTCGTCGGCCAGATACTTCCCATTGGCAAACTCCCTGCAATCATTCTCGAAAGGCATTATCTTGGCGATGTTACCTTCAAACCATGGTCTGTCGGCCAGACCCCAACTCGTCGGCACAACCTAAAACTCTCTTGTCGATACTACCACTCTCACCAATGACATCACCCCCATCAGCGTGACCAACTCGTTGGAGCAACACTTTTCACCTTCGCCGATGAGGAAAGTTACGTCGATGACCATACAATATAAATCTCTGCTATCATTGGGGATCGATGAGAACATGAGATGGTCCACCGAAGATTACCCACACGCCAATAGACTTAGAGAACCTTAGGGTCTGAAATGAAAAATGCCTGCCAATTTTTGCTTGAAAACCTAACTCCATGTAGGCACCACCACTGGCTCTGATTGGGGACGTGCAGGCACAAAGCTGCAGCGAGAACTAGACCATCTCTGGGCAGACCAAGTAAAACACAAAAAATGCCAGACACTGACTATATAGAGCAATTTACAGACAATTTACAAATGTGCACAGAAGATAACTGCATATGAAAAATAAGCTTTGAGGAATTGACCGTGCACAGGCAATTCCAATATTTCACCATTCAAGGCCTGGAGAAAATAAGAATCTTCTCCATGAGTATTACTAATTTGGTACGGGCCCATCCATAAGGGCTCAAACTTACCATGCCTACCCTTATCTTGACCTTTTGCATTCCAAATAAGGACTAAGTCATTGATCTGAAACTTTCTCTTTGTAGTCCTTCTATCAAACATATATTTCACTTTCTGTTGCTGCTTGATGTTTGTCTTGTGTGCCTCTCTTCTAACTTCATCTAATGCAATCAGCTGATTTATCCTTCCAGTCATTGGATCTTCAATTTCTTCATCACTTTCTTGCATGAATTTATAAATCGGCAAGAGATTGTTCACAGGCAACCTAGTTGTTGTACCATATACATGTTCAAAAGGTGACTTTCCAGTTGATTTCTTCACTGTCACTCTGTCAGCCCATAATGCCAACTTCAGCTTTGAATCCCATGCCCTTTTGTTTTTATCTACTATTCTTTTGATGATTTTCATGAGGCTTTTGTTACTTGACTCTGCTTGACCATTTCCCTGTGGATGGTATGGTGATGAATATGACAAATTAATCCCATAACTGTTGCAAAAATCATCAAACTCAACATATCTGAAGCACATAGCATTGTCTGTGACCACTTTGACTGGCACTCCAAATCTGATAATAATGTTCTCCAGAATGAAATCCATCACCACCTTACTTGTAGTTTTCTTAGTTGGAATGGCCTCAATCCATTTAGTAAAATAATCAGTAGCTACCAAGATCCAACTATGTCCTCCACTAGACTTTTCTGAAATTTCCCCTATAAAGTCAATTCCCCACTACTGAAATGGAGCTTCCACAATTACAGTTCTAAGGGGTAATGCACCTTCATACCTGAGTTTCCCTGAGAACCTCTGACATGGATCACACTTTCTTACCATTTTCTGTGTGTCTGAGAAAAGAGTTGGTCACTAATAGCCTGCCCTAAGGATTTTGTGAGTTGTTGTCTAGGTAGTATAGTGTCCACCACACACTCCTTTGTGCATGTCATTCAAAATAACATTAGCCTGATCTTTATCCACACATCTAAGTAGGACACCATCAAGATTCCTCCAATATAACTCCCCTTGAAGAATTATATACTTGATTGCATGTAGCTTCAAGGTCCTTTTCTGATTGTCACTGAAGTGGGGAGGACAATTCAAATTCTGCAAGTAATATATAATGTCCTTGTACCATTCAGATTATGTCATGTTTACAACCTCATTCTACACTACATTCACTTGGCATGCTTCCAAATTTGACTGTCGTCATTTTGTCCAAACCCTGTCCCCTTACCAACTTTGTTATTTGTATCTCAATATTGAACTCCTGCAACTTGTTTATCCATCTGCATCTTCTTCTAGTTACTTCTTGCTGAGTAAAAATATCTTTAATTACTGCATAGGGCACATACGCTACTATCTGAGAGCCTACTAAATATGGCCTGAAACTCTTCACTGCTCTAATCAATGCATATCTCTATTTCTCCATGATATCATACTTCAACTCAACTGCCTGCAATGACATGCTAAAGAAAGCAATAGGTTGTTCAAAACCTTACTCATTTTTTTGCAATAGACATGCAGCAATAGTGTGGAAAGAAGCAAATGAGAACAGCTAAAATGGCTTAGAAAAATCAGGAGATTTCAGCACGAGAGCCATCTTTATAGCCTCTTTGATGTTCTGAAATGATTTAGATGCTTCATCTTCCCATTTAATGGTTTCACCCTTCTTCAGCATTTTGGAGATATCCTTTGTAATCTCTACAAAATTGGGGATGAATCTTCTAACAAAATTTATCTATCCAAAGAAGGATTGCACACCCTTCACTGTTTTAGGCATTTGGATTCTATCAATTGCAGCAACCCTTTCAGGACCAATCCTAACTCCACCCTTGGAAACAATATGTCCTAGTAACTTTCCTTCCACCACCCCAAAAGCACATTTCTTTGGGTTAAGTGAAATGCCATATTCCAATGCTCTAATAAAAATCTATTCAAGGTGCATGTAATGTTGCTCCTCCTTTTTTGAATAAGCAGTTAAATCATCTTGATATACAGCCAAGATTGGGTCAATCAATCCTGCAAAAGCAACATCTATGGCCCTCTAAAATGTGGCACCTACATTTGTTAGTCCAAAAGGCATTCTAACATATACATATGTTCTCCATGGAGTGGTAAAGGCAGTTTTGTATTGTTCAGATTCTTTTACCTTCACCTGATTGTATCCTGAAAACCCATCCATCATGGACAAAAGTTCACAACCTGTTACCTTTTGCAACATAGCCTCCATGTTAGGCAATGGGTAATTATCCTTCAAAGAAGATACATTTAGATTTCTAAAATCAACACAAAGTCTTATATCACCATTCTTTTTTCTAACTGGGACAAGATTTGACACCCAGGTTGAGTGTCTAATAGGCACAATTATTCCAACCTCCCCGAGCTTCATAAGTTCTTCTTGCATTTTTGGAGCCAGAGTTGGGTTGATAGGTCTTTGTTTTTGTCTGAATGGCTTAGCTCTAGGCTTCAAAGGAATCTCATGTTGGAATAAATCCTCTCTATAAGCTTTCAGGTCCTCATATGACTAGGCAAAGACATGCTTATATTTTTTCAGTAATGCAATCAGCATACTTCTGATGTGTGGTTTAAGTTGTTTGCCAATGTATACCTTTTTGGGGTCATGAGATGTCCCCAAGTTTATCTCCTCCAAATCATTCTTATTTGTTGGAGATGCCTTTGCAACAAACTGGTCTCTATTGTCAAATGCTCTCTCTAAAGCAACCAGCCCTCTAGGGATTTTATTTGTTTTGAGTTGAATTACCTCTTTCCCCATAAGAGTTTGTTTTCCACCCACAACTTCTACAAAATTCTGAAAGTCAATCTCTTGGTTCTCATATTCATCTATGCAATGCAAAAACCTCAACAGATCCTTGTCATCATCAAACACCTGCCAGCTACATACATTATCTGGTACTGCAGATCTAAGTTTGACTTCAACATTTGTGACATCTGATAGAGTGATATCATCTAGCCTTATGGCTACGTTGGCTAGAAAATCTGCCATGACATTTTTTGATCTCTCTACCCAGCTTATTGAAAATGCATCAAGCAATTCAATTGTATCCCATACAGCATGCTTATATTGTTTTAACCTCTTGTTCTTTGATACATACTTATCTCTAACTTGGGAAATAATTAACTCAGAATCCCCAAATACTTTGAGCATCTTAATTCCATGCTTCAGAGCAACATTCAGTCCTAGTAACAGAGCTTCATATTCTACAATATTATTCATACAGGCAAACTTCAGCAAGAAAGAGAATTTTAGAAGCTTACCAGCTGGCAACAAAAACACAACTCCAACACTAGAGCCTTCCTTTGAACAAGCTCCATCAAAAAACATGGTCCAGAGATCCTGTCGGTCAAGCTTCTGAATGCAAATATTTTTCTCCTTGTTTCCTTGATAATCTGAGACAAATTTGAAGCTTTCACAATCAGTATCCACAAAACAAACATGCTCCTCTGACTCTTGACCCTCAACTGTTTCTAGTGATCTTTCTTCTCTGACCAGTTTAACCTCTTTTCCATTCATTGGGATCATGGCATATGATAGGTCTAATTGCATACTTCCACCAATCAATGCTGCCCATCTTCTTGACAACAACATACCATATTGTGGCTTTATGTCAACCACTATTATGTTCATTCTATAGGTTTTTTCTGGATATGTTGCCAGCCTGAAATCTACATCTTTCATGATTCCAATGATTGGTACTTCCCTAGCATCCATTGCGTAGCATTTTCCACATGCCTTGTCTATCTTCAATCCAGATTGTTGCATGATGGCCAAAGGCATGATATTTGTTGATGCTCCTGAGTCAAGCATACAATTCTTAATCACTTTCCCATTGATAACAAGGGAGACATAAAATGGTTCAACCTGTGAAGGGCATTTTGTCATGGTCACCCCCAGATATACTTCAGGAACCTCATCCTCGTCAACACACATGGCTTGTTTTTTACCCTGAGTTTCAGCATTCTGCTCGGCTTGGCAAGGCACTCCTGAAATCAGGGACAATGCTTTATTCCTGAACTCTTCAACTTTCACCAACTCCATCAATGGAACAGAGACCTTTATCTAGGACAGGACTTGAGTTATGTTAAAAGGAGCATAATTTTATGTAATAGTTGTAGCCTGATCCATGATTTTATTTTTATTTTTATCCTGAGATGATCCAGTTTTAATTTTCATGGTCCCCTGAATGTCATCCATGACCTAAGAATCCATGCTTTGATTTTCATCTTGGGGAGCTCTATTTTCTGGTCTTTGAGAAACATGACCAGCCTTTTGCTTAAAATTTTGCTTATTATTGTTTCATTGTTTCTTCTGTGGCTCAGCCCCTTTATGATTATGAACTGGTTGGCTCACAAAAGTGTTCTCTGGTTGGCGTTGATCACCAACCTGAGCCTTGCCTCTTAGGTTGTAATTGCTTTTGACTTGGGCCACTACTACAACTATGAGGGCTCTAATCTCTTCATCAGAAGGTCTTCTCAAATTATTCAGAAACATGTGTGAGTCTTGAGCATAGGCATAATTATCTTCATCATCCTCATCATCACAGGAAACCTGCTGGTAGACGAGAACATCATTATTTGTAATTGCATCAGCATCACAAGAAAAGTATTCACCATTTGTAGACAGCATATTGACATTATCATCCTCCATATAATGTGGCTCATTGCATTCATCACAGGCAACAACATTATTATATAAAGATTGAGCAATCATGCACTGTGACTATGAGTGAGGCATCTAACATATTATGCACCATGGGGTGTCATCAACAATATTAACAGTCTTCTTCAAAGGATCGGGAGTCTCCTTAACATTTTGAGATCTTTGACCAATGTTGTTATGTGGAAACACGGGTTTACCATTATGCCAGTTAGTGTTATATGGCATGTCATGCAATGATGGCCTTTTCTCTTGCCTTTGGTATACCTGCCTGTCATGACCTATCCCTTTTTCATTTTTGGCAAGTCTATAACTTAGGTCCTTAACAACAGTAGTCAACTTATCTAATTTATCCTCAGAAGCAAATGCATTACCTTGTGCACTCTATGACTTATTATTTGGATTCTGCAGAATTTTTACATCATCTCTTTTGTTTGTCTTACCATAAGCCTTCCTATTATTTTCAATATTTATTGCAATTCTGAATGCATCCCTGAGACTAGCAGGACCCTTATCTCTTAACCCATATGATGTTTTGGCATCAAAAGCATTTATGTACAATACTATGCACATTGGTTCATTAGGCCTTATGTGATGTGGCAATTTAATCAACACCTTAGTGAATCTAGCATTGAAGTCTACAACTTGCTCATTTGACCCCTTTGTGATACTGGTGAATTCATTTACAAAAAAGCTTGGGTCGGTCTTATCACCATACTGTTCCTTAAAAATTCTTCTGAAATCATCCCATGATGAGATATTGTGGTCAGGTAAATTTTTATACCATTCCCTAGCTTCATCAACCAAAGATTGCATAAACAATTTCATGAATACATCTTCATGCACAACTTCAAAATTGTCCATGACATTCTAAAAAGCCTTCAAGTGGTCCTCACCTGATACAACATTATTTCCTAAAAATTTTGGCACCTGCGGCCTCACATGTTTATCAATGCGGTTAGGGTAACCAGGAATGCCATCAAAAACTAGTTGTCTGAATCTATCCAACTGCATGGGCTGTCTACCAAACTAATTAACATTGGAATTTCTATTAACATTCTGATTTCTTACATTTTTTATTGGTACCCTAACATTATTTGCATTTTGTCTCTGATTATTATGCTGATCCTGGACTTCATTTTTCTACTGGTTTCTTAGCACATTTGCATTATCAAGGGTTGGGACCGAATCATTCTAAGCAACTCTCAGAGCTTGCACCTTTTGTGTGATGTCATCTCTAATCTTTATTGCCTGCAGATATTCTAATTCAGCGCTCAAGCTCTTAATTTCTTCAGCTAATTGTTCATCTTTGGGCATAGAAGAGGATGGCCCCATTCCATTTTGGTCATTATCATCCCTTGGAGATTCAACTTCTTCAAATCTGTCAAGAGGATCTAAGAAAGGGTGTTCTTGAAACACCTCTGACCTCATTCTCAATCCACCTTGTTGCCTTTCATAAGCATCTTGGATTTCAGCCTCTGTATTTGAAAAATAAGGCGTCTGCTGCTCTGAAAATCTAGGATTATCTTGGTTATTATCACAGTTTCTGAGGCTGGGAGAACCATCTTGACTGGCTTGAACAGTCCCCTTCCTCCTGTACATCATTTTTCCAGGCAATTCTTCAAACAGAGGATTATGCAGGGATCTTCTCCCCTGCATACAAATTTCTACTTTACCAGTTGGGAGATTGGTTCAGAGTCACCACCTACAACTAGGAATTATTTTATTTTAGACGAGGGTTCTTACACAAAGTTCCCCAGCGGAGTCGCCAAATCTATTGGATTTTTCCTAGACTGGATTTTTTTCCCAGCTATCCCTACAAGGTAGCCATCATTGATCAATAGGATTTCCGGGCCAGGGGCCAACAGTACAAGAGATAGACTCTATAAATATCTTCTCTTCTTCTTCAGGCTCTGCAAAACCAAGGGGGGTATTCCCTATTCAACATCCATGAGATATGTCAATGAACCTGGTGGGATGTTGACACAAAATAGATAAATCCTCTATTATGTAGACCAAAACTGTGGAATAAGAGCAAAGGGGCTAGCTTTGGGCCTATGTTCAGTTGTAGACAGAGGATTTTGGTCCTAAAACTACTTCTAAAATCCTAAAGGTTGTATTTAAAGTTTGAGTTTGATTTTTGGTATTTGGATGCAAAATAAGGACCTTGGTTGTAACCTTAATACAAGATTGGATCGGTGCCTATCTCAGGGTTCGGAGTCAATAGACATACACATGTGAATGTACACATAAACTTGGATCAATGACTAGGTTTCAAGGGGATTGTTTAGTATCTACCTTACAGGTACTTCCCAAGACTGAGTATCTAGTTATTTCTGCTTACAAAATCCTCACTGCAATATATTCTTCCCAACACTTAACCTAAAACATTTAATCTACTCCTTGAGCTGAAGTAAAAGATCAAGCATTCAATATAGCAAACCCATATTCTAGAACCTTAAACACCCCTTAGCTGTTTAGATTTAGAAGAAGAACACACTCAATTTGGAGACAAATAATAGAACACATGCAATGAAGCATTACTCATTTAAATCAACATGAAACTAGTAAATTTATGCATAAAACATATAACATGAGATTCATAAACTCACAAGACACCCAAGACAGAGCCACCAATGAAGTTGTATCTTATCACAACACCAAAATTCGTCTAGTTTTCAACAACAGAAATGAGTAACAGAGTTTGCTTATAAAGCACGAACCTATACTCAGCAATAAATTACATGGCAATTCAAAATTTGCCAAATACAAAGCATTTTCAAATTGGTGCTCAAAATACTAAATGCACACGCAGAGGAAGAGGAAGAGCAGGTGGAATCGGGATGTGTGCAGCCGTTTGATAATTCTTCATTGAATTTAGGTGGTTGGCCAGTCGATCATCGGCCCATACCTTTGCATTTCACCATTATTGGCCCAGCTACCCGCAGCTTCTTGGAATGCAACAGTTGCGTGTTCTTTGAAAAAAATTTTTTGCCAAGATCTGCGACCTCAGATTGGATTAGTGATCAGTTGGCCAATGAAATCATGCCACGCGGGCATTTCCCGTTGATGGCTAACTTTTTTCAAATATGTAAGAACAAATTATCCCACATTCGCCTTGCAGCAACCTCTTCAGCACTTTATAAACCATGTCATGAGAAAACCTAGTGTCATGCGCTTTTGCCTTGCATGACTAGCGAACCACCCACTAATCAACCCATCGCCTTGACTCCTGCCGACACTAAATCTCGTCGGAATGACCAAGACCCTCGGAGCAATATTTTCTTGTCATTCCAATGAACACCATTTCGCCGATGACCTCGCGATCCACAACTCCATCAGTGAGAACCCAAGTGTCGGAGTGACACTCACTAGGTATGCCGATATTATATGTCTCACCGACCGTTCAACATAATGCCTTGGAATCACCTCGTCGGCCAGATACTTCCCATCGGCAAACTCCTTGCAATCATTCCCAAAAGGCATTGTCCTAGTGATGCTACCTTCAAACCATGGTCTGTCAGCCAGACCCCAACTCGTCGGCACAACCTAAAACTCTCCTACCGATACTACCACTCTCGCTGACGGCATCACCCCCATCGGTGCAACCAACCCATCGGAGCAACACTTTTCACCTTCACCAATGAGGAAAGGTACGCCGACGACCACACAATATAAATCCCTGCTATCATCGGGGATCGGTGAGAACATGAGATGGTCCGCCGAAGATTACCCACACACCGATAGACTTAGAGAACCTTAGGGTCTGAAATGAAAAATGCCTGTCAATTTTTGCTTGAAAACCCGACTCCATGTAGGCACCACCAGATCATACCTCAGAAGAAATGCTTGAGGTGAATCCCATTGACTGGGATTGACTCCATGTCACCATCCAGCCTAGACAGTTGGAAGGCATTATGCTATTTACATTCTGAAACAATATAGGGCCCACTCCAAAAAGCATCGAACTTAGAGTGCTTTCCAGGTTCTCTTTAATTTATCCCATTTTAGCACTATGTCACCCTCCTAGAATATTATTGGAGATGCTCTTTTGTCAAATAACCTCTTCATTTGAGCTTGATGATGCTTTATATTTCTCAGGGCACTATTCTTGGTCTCTTCAAGCTCAACTAGTTGAGCTAGCCTTATTGTCATAGGGCCTTCTTCTAACATGTCCAGTTGACTCACCAAATCAAGTGGTAGTGACTCAAGTGTAATAGAAAGCCTTGCTTCCTTGTCATACACCAACATGAAAGGTGAATGCCCCATTGAACGTTTTGGAATAATTCTATATGCCCACAATGCTGACTTTAATTGTGTATGTCAGGCTTTCTGGTTACCCTCCATGGTCTTCTTAATAATTATGATTAAGTACTTATTGGTGGATTCTGCTTGGCCATTGCCTTGCAGATAGTAATTGGAGGATGTATTCAAATAAATTCCATTTCTCACAACCCAATCAAAGATCCTGGAACCAACAAAGGCAAGGGTATTATCTGAAATAATAGACTCCGGGACTCCAAATCTGATAACCAGCTCTTCATAAAAATTTAGAACAACAGACTCATTGGCCTCTTTAAGTGCAACTACTTCAGTCCACTTAGTATAATAATCTGTGGTTGTAAGAACCCACTTATGGCCAGCACTGGATGGAGGTTTTATAAATCCAATAAAATCTAACCCCCACCTCATAAAGGGTTGTTCAACCTGAACCGGCTGGAAAGGTAAGGCTGCCAACTTCTCTTTTCAAGCAAACAGGGCACATTCTTTGCACTTTCTAACCCACAAGTGTTTATCCTTAAACAAACTAGGCCAATAATAGCCACCCTTCATCACCTTAAGAGATGTTACTCTAGGTGAAAAATGGCCTCCAACTGACCCCTCATGGAATTCATGCAACACTCTTTCAACTTGGTTAGGTTCAATACATCTCAACAATACTCCATTGAAATCTTTCCTAAAAAGCAAGCCATTAATGAGTACATAAGTTATAGACTGTAATCTGAAATACCTTCTTTTGGATTTATCCAAGCGCTAAGGACACTCACCAGTCTACAAAAAATGAACCATTTCTTATACCCAACTAATAACAGGAACTGAAGCAGTTGTTTGGTTTGATCTTGCAATGATAGAATAGCTTCTTGTTCATGTTCTTCTTTGCTGATAACACCATCAGTAGGCTGTTCACACAGCCCTTTGCCCCTAACTAGCTTGGTAACTTTAATGTCTACATCATACTCCATTACCTTAGTTACCCAGCTAGCTCTCTTATCACCGAGATCCTTACTCAACATAAATTCTTTCACACTCAGATGAGCAACCATTAGATTAATCTTATTATTAGACAACATGTGTTTAAATTTCTTTAAACTCCTTATAACAACAAGCACATGTTTCTCTACAAAGGTATACCTTAGCTCATAATCCTTCAATGCTTGACTGAAAAAAGCTAAAGGCTGCTCCAAACCCAAATCAGTCTTCTGCACCAACATAGCAAAAATAGAGTCAATATTACCATAAGCATACAAAGTGAAATCCCTAGAAAAATCAGGATTCAGAAGTGTAGGTGTAGCTGCTAATGCCTCTTTAATAAGCTCAAAGCTCCGTTTTCCTTCTCTAGTCCAACTGAAAGACACATTCTTTCTCGACATAGTAGTTAGTGGACTTATCAAATCAGCAATATCAGGAATATATCTCCTAACAAAGTTGATTCTACCAATGAAACTCTGCAGACCTTTCTTGTGTGCTGATAAGGGGAGAGCTAAAATTGCACTTACTCTTTTAGGGTCAATGGTGATACCCTATTTTGACACCACACAACCAAGCAATCTGCCCTCATGGACAGCAAATACACAATTTTTTGGATTAAGTGATATCCCAAACTCCCTACATTTCTCAAAAATCTACCTTAAGTGGTTCAGATGATCCTTAGGCTCTTTGGAGAAAATAGTAATGTCATCAAGGTAGACTAAGACAATCTTGTACATTAAGCCCAGAAAGGCCATATCCATAGCCTTTTGAAAGGTTGCTCCAGCATTGGACAAACTGAAGGACATCTTCTTGTAGGCCATAGTCCCCCATTTTGTGGTGAAGGTTGTTTTATACTGGTCTTCCTCTTTCACTAATATCTGATTGTAACCAGAATAACCATCTAGTAAGAAAAACCTCTCTAATCTCGAGACTACTTGAAGTATCTGTTCCATGGAAGGAAAAGGATGACAGTCTTTTAAGGAAGCTCTGTTCAAGTCACGAAAATCTACACGCAGTCTTATCTCTCCATTTTTCTTCCTAACCGGCACAAGGTTGGAAACCCATGAGGTATGCTTAATAGGAAAGATTATGCTACTCTCAATCAGTTTGTTCAGTTCCTTCTTCATAAGAGACTCTAACTTAGGATTCAATGACCTCTATTTCTGCCTGACAGGCTTGACATTAGGCTCAAGTTCAATAGTATGTTGAGCAAGCTGGGGATCAAAACCTTTTAAATCACTATACTCCTATGCAAAAATGTCACTAAATTCTTGAAAAAGTTGAATTAATGCTTGCTTTTCTTTTGATGTACATACCTTGCCCAGTTTAAGAAGCTTACCCTTGAAGACCTCAACCTCTTCATAGTGATCTTGTTGAACTTGTATGCTGCTGGCCTTGGGTTTTGTAGCTTCACCATCGGTATTAAAAATGGACCCTAAGGTGACCAAACCCTTTGGCATCTTGTTATTCTTGAGCTGAATGATTTGGTCACCATACTAGTGTTGTAGCTTGTCTTGGTTGGTATGAGAGAATTCAACTTCTTCTCTTAAGAAGTTCACAATCTGCTGGTCACTTTCAAACACTTGCATTGTATGTTATTATCAGGTACAGCAGGCCTAACAACAACCTTAACATGCTAATTAGTCTTACCACTACTAATCTCTTTTGGAAAGTCATATTCAGCCCCTACAGCATCTAGCCTATTAGCATGTTTATTCTAGTTTCTAGGTATGGATATCAAATTAAATGCATCAAATCCCTCCAAGAGGTCCCATACTCTATGCTTGTAAGATTTAAGCAAATCATTTTTTGTAATATTAAGGTTTCTCACCTGATTAACAACCAATTCATTGTCCCCATAAACTTTCAGACAACTAATACCCTTTTGTCTTGCCCATTGCAAGCATTGAATAAGATCTTCGTATTCAGCCACATTGTTAATACAGTTGAAATGGAATCTAAAAGCTGAAAAGTACTTCTCACCCTTTGGGGAAACAAGCATGCATCCACCACCAGCACCCACTTTACTCCTTGAGCCATAAAAAAATAGTTCCCAAACCTCATTATCTTGATGCCCATCTTGCTTTTTCTGCACTTTTTTCAATGTTAGGTGTTGTACCCAATCAAAAAATTTGCTTCATTAAAGCATTTTGAGAAAGTCTAGAAAATTTTTCGTCGAAAAAATCAAAAAGTTAAAATTTCTAAAAATAGACGTCAAATTAGGTTTTCTGGGTTTCTTGATATACGGATGCTGACAAAATTTTCTAAAAATAGAATCTTCGATTCAGGTGTCATGTTTTGTTCTAATTGGCTGATTTCGCTTCACGATCAAGGTGGTCTGGACAAAATCTGCAAAAGGTCAAGTTTTCTCTACTGGGTCAATTCTACTTTTTCAATTGGCGAAATACAAACTCAAAAGTCATTAACGGAGGATGTTCATCTATCAGAGCTCATTTTTAGGTTTTCAGGGTTGTTCAGATAACACAGAATTGACGAATAGTCATCGACGAGCGAAGAACGGGAAATGGAGCACAGTGAATCCAGAAAGTGTAGAAAAGTTAAAAATAATGGAAAAATGGTTAAGGCATGGATTTCCAGGTGCCCCTAGAGGATGGGGGCCCCCAACTTTAGTAGTGTTAGATTTTTTCCATGTTTTTCAAAAAAATGATAAAAATGTCTCCGTCGGTCAGTTCCCGAGTTGATAAAAGCAGTCATTTTGGTCAACAGATCCTGAAAAGTTGGGATTCACCTTAGATATGCCAAGGCTATCCAGTCCATCCTTCATCCAGTGGCAGTTGACTGACAAAATGCCAAAATTTACAACAGGAAGCCACTGTCAGCACGCAAAATGAGGCAAACTGCAAACAGGGCTTAAAGATGCTTTCTTCATGGATAAGATTAAAGCTTTATTTTTTCACAAAGAAAGCTACTTTTCTTGCCCTAAAGTTCTATAAAGACAAGCTTTTCGCTTCTTTATTTCATTACTTTTGCAGGTTGCGTCCAGAGGGAAGATTTTTATTTTCTTTCCACGAAGATTCGAAGGCTCAAACGAAGTGCTTTTTCAGCATTCTTCATAGTTTCGGGATGAGGAAGCAAGGAGGCACACTTTTACAAGGTCCTTTTTTCTAGGGGATCATTTTTTAGAAATAGGGCCAAAGCTTTTTCAATTTTCATCAAGATGGGTCCATCCAGAATTTCATCCTCTTGAAGATTGGAAATTTTTATTTTTCTGGGAATCTGCTTTTTTTGCTGCTTTTTCAAAAAACCCTCCGCTTTTTCAAAATCTAACGATCTGGGTTGCTTCAAAACAGGATTGCCTACAAAACCCATGTGCCAGCTTTTTCACTCACATTCTGCTTTTTTGAAGAAATCAGCAAGTAATTTTCAGCCTTTTGTTCAAGATTTATTTGACATAGGCATGTTCATAGTCATTTTTCAAGTCTTTTAGTATGCAGTACTCTCCAACTGAGATCAAGCCTAAAACAACGTTGGTTCATGATTACCTGAGAACTTTCGAAACAGACTTGCATATAGTACTTCCAGTGTTCAATTTGCATCCTTTGGAAGATGCAGGAAACAACGCTATTAGGAATCTGAATCACTCCGGGTTACTTGCAGCGACTTCATTCCCCATCACAGTGCAAAGTATCGAATTCGTAATTGCTTATATGAAGCATTACAATTCAGTCACAAGAGAGATCCAATCAGCAGATGGGCGGGTGCTCTGCAGTCTTAGGCCAAATGATATTGAGAAGTGTTTTTCAATACCAATATAGACAGAAAACTTGGTTGTTTCAATTGAAGAATGCAAGAGGGTGTGGCACAATGATAAAGACAAGTATCGAAAAAAGATTGCTCAGAGGTGGTTGAAAGAAAAGTAGAACGTCATGCCAAAGAACATTGGATGTGGAGAGTTTAAGGAAGAACATGCAATAATGATTACCCTGCTATGCCAAATCATAGGCCAAGTAGATGCTAACAAATTTCAACCTTGGATGTTTTACATCATGTCCTAGATTGTTGACCGAACTGAATTCTATGATTGGTTGGCACTCATCAGTGATAGTCTCCATCAGCAAATAATTAATTTTCAAAGGGCCCATGAATTCCACATGATATCATATCTCGTATATCTAATGGCTTTTCAAGGTCAATTTAGAGGTTTGAATATTGTTGGAACTCTGGGTATTCAACATGTATATCACCATTTCCTGCAATTAAAATTTTCTCAGGCTAAGCAACATTATAAGCGGCTAAATGATGCATTCCTCATGCATACAGTGCAAGATCTGGATAATGAGTTGCATATACAATTTTCAGCTGATGCGAGATTGGCAATGGCAAAATGGGTTGATTGGTTTATTCAGTTTCCCACTTTCTCCTACATCAGAGTATATGGCTTCTCAGGAGAGCTAGCCATGTTGCCGAGATATCCTATAGATGAAGTAGCATTCATGGAATTTCTGAGGCAAGCCTAAGAAGTTCATTCATTTTTGCGTAGCAGGCACAAGGCGGCTTTCAATTTTCCAATTGGCATGGGTATTTACAGATGTAAATCTAGAGGAAATGCCAAGGTAATTAGTAGTGAATCGTCCAAGTATGGTCTTAAGTTTTTCGATAGGAGGTCTTCATATGATCCTCATGGTGTTTTTGCATCGCACCTTGGTCAAAATTGCGTACATGCACCTGCAGTTGAAGATTTTTGGGTTAGTTGTGTGGATGAGTTTGAAGTGCAAAAATGTAGTTATAGTGGGATTACTCTTCGGCAGTTGGCTGATATCCTGCCGGAAGATGTAGAGGACTTGTCAAATGATGGTGAAGTTTTACTTCCCACATATTTCAGAGATCAGGTTGAGTAACAATCATTGCCACCAATTAATTGGTTAGCCAAATAGAATGCCTCCATTGAGGAAAGAACAAAATGAGTTGTCAAAAATAGTTTGATATTTTTGAAAAATAAGCGGAAAGAAGTCATTCTGGTACCAGAGCCACTAGTTATTCAACCATCAGAACCTTCCACTTCCAAACCAAAACAAATGGTTAAAGCTATGAGCGTCCTTCCAAAAGGAACAAAGATGGCCAAGTTGAAGAGGAAAAAGGTTGAGTCTCTAGTTCATATTCAGTAGGAACAACCAGTAGTTGCATCAGAAGTTCCTACTGAACCAACACCGCATGTAGAAACATTGCCTTATGTTCATGTTTCCCCACCTTCTTCACCAAGTTCTTCTCCCATTCACATTGATTCAGAGCCAGATTCGCCGGTTCATAACTCTGAGACACATATTGGTTCACCAGGGGTTGATGAAGTTAGAACCGAGTTTGCAAGAGAAGATGGCTCATCTTGGCTTGAAAACATTCTGGGAAGGAAGATGAGAAAGCCTTCATATTAATTGAACTTGATAGAGCTTAAAAGCGTCTACCAAGATACACCAGACAAGAAACTTACGAAACAAGTTAACATTGAAAAGAATGCAAATGGAGAAATGATCCTTGAAACTGTAACACCGCCAAAAGATAGAAATGTTGATGATATTGAGGTTGATGAATTCAAGGTTGTCAAGGCTAATCTTGGTAGGAGTACCCGACATACAGATGTAAGTCTCTTTGAAGTTGTAGTAGATAATTTGATGGAGAGGGTGTTGAAGGATGGAGAAGATAAAGCAGCCCTTAAGGATGAGGTTAGGCAGCTGCGATAGTACATTTCCAACCTTTTCCATGGCACATCATAGGCTGATTTACTACTTCCTCTGAATCTGGGATCACTGGCCGATCAACAGCAGTTTAGGCAGTTGGTCATCTATGGGAGGCACATGAAGGATTGGGTGGAAGAATTTGTGACTAAAGGCAGAGTTGTACTTTCACAGTTTTATCAATTAAAGTACAACACTCATGATCTACGTCAAGGCATTCAGGGGCTACAACAGACTATGGCTAAAAATAGACCAGTGTTTGAGATCATTATCTCTGACTTGAAGATAGCACATAATTTTGTTGATTCAGCTGAAGATAAGAAGATTGTTTCTACTTGGAAAGCACAGTATCTTTTCATAGTAAAAAATTATGATAGTATAATCTCAGAGTTAGAAGAATGGAAAGAAAAAGTGGTAATGTTCTCAATTTTGTGAGATCTTTTATTTCTCAGATCTTGTGTTCGTATGAAAAAGACGGTACCCTATATGATCTCAAGGAAGTACAAACAAAGTTCTAGACTCTCATTCGCAACAATTTTAATGGTGATATCAATGCCGGCAAGATGGATCGTCTTGCTGCCATGACAGTGAAGTTTGACAAAGCTGTGGGTGAAGTTCATGAATTACTTCAGATGGTTGCAGATGGTGAAGAAATATTAGAGAATCAGGATATCATTCTAGAGAGTATTAGTGTTCCTAGAAAAGATGTTGTCACTCACTTTTTAGAAGATATTATTTCCTAGAATATCAATGGATGACATCACCAATAAAGCAAGAATGTAGATGAGGATGTGACTCAAAAGAAAACAGCTTTAACTCAATTGCTTTTTGTTTTAAAGCATTTGCTTTTTTTTTAAAGCATTTGTTTTCATCCAAAGCTCATCCATTCTTTATTTAGCAAGAAATCACTTTGTATTAGTTGGAGTTTTCTTTGCTTCAAAGCATTTGTTAGTTGTAATCTTTGTCTTAGAATAAAAATAAAGCTTGCGAGTTGGCAAGTTAGTTAGGTTAAATCAAGGAGATTTTAGGGTTCCTTACTCCTTTGATTTAGTATAAATAAGGGCAGCCTTGCCCATTGTAGAGTAATGGTAATTGTGATAGCAAGATTTGTTGTGCCTATTCTAGCCTATAGAAATTGTTATTCCAAGTGCTTGTTCACTTTGTGTTATCTGTTCTCCAGTGTTTGATCGCTTATTGTATGTCTACCTTTTGCTGCAATATTGTTGTCCTGGAGTTGTATCAACTTTATGATATTGGAATAGAAGTCTCATGCCTACCATTTGATTTGATTTTCTATCTCATATCATCTAGTTTTGTCGTTAGATGTGTGGCTTGTGTAATCTTATTTCAATTTTCATCTTAAAGTACAATGAGTCTTCTGATGTAAATCTAGAAGGAGTTTATTAAAGCTTTTATGTTAAAAATAAATCATTCCTTGTTAACTGTCAATCCCTTTGCTCTGAATTTACTTAGGTGATTAAAAGTGTCATTTAGCTTAGGCCTAGCTGTAGTTAGAAGTTTTAAAAAGGAAAAACCTCTGTTGCAGCGATTTAGAGTTTTATAACCTTGTGCTCGCAACTGAGAATCAAAAAAAGAAGATAGGCAAATTTGTTTTATTTATCTTTCAAATGAACATCAGCAAAAAGGGAACTCCCCCTCATAATAGGAGATCAGTTTATCTGTGCATAGCTGTCTGTTTCCAACTCGCATTCTAGAGGTGCGAATTGAAACACCAATAGTTTTTTGGCACCCACCGTGGGGCATGAGGCATAAAACTTCAAGAAAGCTTAGGCTTATGTCATGGGAATGACTCTCTAGCGTCCTACTGCTCCAGTTCAACAACCAAATCTTACACCACCTGCTATTCAACCAAAGAAGAACACAAAGTAGATCTTGCAGCCGGAAGACCTGTATTACCACCTCCTGTGTGGCAATAGATAATCCTGGCTCACAGGGTTTATACAAGAAGGGGGTAAGATAGTACTACAGATCCTTTCTTCAAAGATCTTGTTCCTACAAAAGTTGGAGAAGCATCCAACATAGTTCCCGAAGTACAGTTAGTTCTTGAAGTCAAGAAGGAAGAACCTCAAGAGGAACCAATAATCTAGCCTAGAGTAATGGGTGATGCAAATAATAACAATCACAATGATGAGAATCATAGGCGACCACCCCCATTGCCTTGGCGAGATAACATTAGACCTTTGGCTCTGAAAGCACATCATGAGTTACCAAAGGGGTCAAGAAAGCACTTTCCCCAATTCCATGGCGACAGAACTCAACATCCTGATGAACACATCTTTGCATTCACAACAACTTGTGCCATTTTGCATGTATCACATGAAGACGTTGTTGTGTGTCTCTTTGTTGAGACTCTTATGGGAAATGTTGCCGACTGGTTCAATCATCTGGAGCCAAGCATCATTACAAATTGGACAACAATGAGCGAGAAATTCTTGGCAAGGTTCAAGCCTGCCGAAGATGGTCACAAATTGTTCACCCAACTTTCAAATTCAAAGATGGAAAACAATGAACTGATGAGGGAGTTCGTAGCAAGGTTCAATCGCCTGGTTACGCACCTATCTCATACACTCAACCCATCTCCGCAAATTCTGTTGAGCAGTTTCATTAATGCTCTTCCTTTTGAGATAGCCTTCTTTTTTAGTTCAGTTGATGAAACAGAATTATCCAGTGCACAAGAAAATGCCATCAAGTTGGAGGATAATATGATTACCTCTGGCGAGATGAAGACGGATTCAATCAGGCCTCTTGATCAGAGTTCTGCAGATCCCCTGTTACAGAAGGTAGCAAATGAAGTGACTATTATGAAGAGATAGTTGCCTACTCAGGGACAACCTGCACAACAGCCATATCATTCACCACAACAACAGTATCAACCACAGCAACCATATCAGCCTAAGAGGAACAATTTCTAGCCTTTTAATAACTAAAGGCCCAGGTTGTCAGCACCTCCACCAAGACAAGCAGTTGATGCTACTCAAAATGTAGTGTTTTGTTCCTTTCATGAAACTGATGCACATACTGGAGCCACATGTCCTAAAAATTTAAGAATGAATCAGATTATGGGATATGCTGATGATGCACCCATTTCAAACATTGTCCCTTCCCCAAGTGTGAATGTTGTCTTACCACATACAGACAACTTCGATGGTGACTCTACTACGGATACTTCCAAGAAGAACTTGTTTTAATAAAGGAAGAACAAGAGGGTCTTCACCAATATTCTCTTGCGGTGAATCATGAAAATCTTTCAACGCCTGTGTTCACACATGCTCAACATTTCAAAGCACAGAAAGAAGAAGAAGATAAACTAAGATAGAAAGAAAAGGGGAAGGAAGTGGCTTCCACTTCCAATGTTAATCCACCACATGAAAATGTCAAAGCTGCTCAAGATTTGTCTTTGACAAACTTTGATATAGTGGATTCTATGATGAAGACAAAGGTGCAGATTTCTCAGTTGGAATATCTTCAGGACCATCCAGATTAGCTGGATAGAATTGTTAAGTATGTCAAGAAGGAGACTATCCTATAACCTACATTGTTTGAATCCTCTGTTCCAGCATAAGAGAAGCCCAAGACTTTCTATATATCTCTGTATATAGGAGGCTATAAATTGAGCAATTGTATCATTGATTCAGGAACCTCAGACAACATCATGCCTTTATAGGTGATGGATGCATTAGGACTCTCATGCACCAAAACACATGACAAATGTTATTCTCTTGAGTCTAAGTCAATGTCATTGGTTGGACAATTGAAGGATGCTCAAGTACGGTTGGCGGCTTGTCCCGAGAAGAAAATAATGATGACTATCTTGGTATCTGACATTCCAGCCAGTTACAGGATGCTACTGAGTAGAAGCTTCTGTAAAGATCTTGGAGGAGAAATACAATTGGATTGGTCATTTGTGACCATTCCATTAAAAAAGGTAGTTTCAAATTGGAACCAGAAACCAAGTCTTGATTCACGGTGGTGAAATCTCAAGAGCCTCAAGCACAGGTGCTATATCAAGAAATAGGTCCTGGTACATATGTTACATTATCAGAAATAACTAAAGAGAATCAAGAGGTTGTGTGCACAATTGGCCAATCAAAGGAAGAATATGAAGAAATGTACGACTTGCAAAATTTCTTTGAAGAAGAAGAAGTGCGACAATCCTCTCAAGAGAAAAATTACAAGGAAAAAACCAAATATACCACACAAAAAAAAAATGAATCAGATTTGTTCTTCTCATCTTTTGAAGGATGGTTTGAAGAACCTGTGTCAGATACATTAAAAGGAGAAGAAACCAAAGAAGCATTGCAATTGGAGCAAGAACATGATCTTCTTTTTGAAGATGATCTATCACTAGAAGAATTTTTTCAAAATTGGAGATCATATGGATGATTCATCATTAGAGATTATCGACAGTTTTCTACATCACTTGGAAAGTGATTCTTGAATAGAGGATATTGTAGATTTTCCTTTACAATGTATCCCGTCTTCACCATTGTCTGAAGAAGCTTTCATACACACAAGTGAAGAAGATGATGTTGAATCCATCTATGAACCTGTACAAGAAAGAGACTTTACTATGCAACCAATACAAAATACAACATATGAAGAGGTTGATGGAGAAGAAGAGTTCATGGAATATTCAGTTTTGGTCACGAAAGAGGATGATATTGAAAAGTCAGAAATTCTTGACAAATGTTTTGTGAGATACGCCATATGTGAAATTGATCAAGAAGATGAAGAAGAAACATATAGCGCAGATGAATCTGTCTTTGATTCTACTTACCTATCAAAAGAGGAAAGGTACATGATTACTGAAAATGAGACTCTACCGGATATCTGCATTGAAGAAGATTACTCTATGGAGGATGACGAAATTCAAAATAATGAATGGCAAAGTGAGCTATTAGGTGAAGATGTTATCGATAATGATCAAGAGCTCGAGCATTCAGACCTTGATGGTTTATTAGATTCTGAGGATTGGATGGACGAAAACATGACCAATGAAGGAGAAGAAGTTTCTGAAGTACTAGAAAAATGGGTGACAACAGTTGTGGATCATGTGAGCCAAGAATCGGTAATGAGAGTTGTGTATGAGCACCTTAGACTATTTCCAGAAGATGATACATTGACCAAGTTCAAGGTTGCATATGTTCAAGATATAAACGAAAGTCAAGTTCTATACATGGTGATTACCATTCCCACAAGCATACTTTGGCCACAAGATATTCCTTCATATCTTCAAAAAGAGGTTTTGTACCTTCATCTGTTACAAAGGTTGCTTGCTTTAGAAGAAGATGCTCCACCTGATCTCTAGCATATCAACCAGTTCCTCATGAACTTCTCATGGCTTGAACATGAATACTCTCCTAAACCATGGCTCTTTGAGGAGATGTTACAGAGAAAGAAAAGTTTTGTGTTGCCAAGACAATCTTCATAGCTAAGGAGAGATGGTTCTTACTTTTCGGAATCAGTTGATGGTTTTGTGTGACAGTCTTTATTATTCTCATCCTCGCTCAGGAAAAAGAGCGTTTGTGAACACTTTCTGTTCTCGTGATGTGTTTCCCCTTTCTATGATGTAATCATTATGTCGTATTGTTTTTCTCCTTTCCGTAATGTGATAGTTGTGTTCTTTGTGTTCTGGGAAGTTCCAACTCCCAGGTGATTTTAGGAAGTCCGGTTTTAGGTGATGTAGGGAAAAGTCTTGTTCTAGGTGATTATGAAAGTAACCTGACTCTATTGCCCTACCGATAAGACACTGGTCCAAGCTAGAAAAATCCAGAGATTCTCAGTTCTCCTATGCCGTAAGTATCCGACATGGTCCCCAAACAGAGCCAATTGTTGTACCTAATCAAAAATTTTGCTTCATTAAGGCATTTTGAGAAAGTCTAGAAAAAATTTCGTCAAAAAAATCAAAAAGTCAAAATTTCTAAAAATAGACGTCAAATTAGGTTTTCTGGGTTTCTTGAGATACAGATGCTAGCAAAATTTTCTTAAAATAGAATCTCTGATTCAGGTGTCATATTTTGTTCTGATTGGTTGATTTCGCTTCACGATCAAGGTGGTCTAGACGGAATATGGAAAAGGTCAAGTTTTCTCTATTGGGTCAATTCTACTTTTTCAGTTGGCGAAATACAAACTCAAAAGTCATTAATGGAGGATGTTCATCTGCCAGAGCTCATTTTCAAGTTTTTAGGGTTGTTCAGATAACGCATAATTGACGAACAGTCGTCGATGGGTGAAGAATGGGAAATGGAGCATGGTGAATCTGAAAAGTGTAGAAAAGTTAAAAATCATGAAAAAATGGTTAAGGCATGGATTTCCAGGCACCCCTGGAGGCAGGGGGCACCTAGCTTTAGCAGTGTTAGATTTTTTCCATGTTTTTCAAAAAAATGATAAAAATGTCTCTGTCAGTCAATTCCCAGGTTCATAAAAGTAGTCATTTTGGTCAACAGATCTTGAAAAGATGGGATTCACCTTAGATATGCCTAGACTATCCAGTCCATCCTTCATCTAGTGGCACTTGATTGACAAAACGCCAAAATTTACAACAGGAAGCTACTGCCAGCACGTGAAACGAGGCAAACTACAAACAGCGCTTAAAAATCATAAATTTGGCTAAGGCATTAGAATCCAAGCACCCCTGGAGACTAGGGGTGCCCACCTTTTCGTGCCTTAGATTTTTTTTTGCATTTTTCGAGAGACGTTAAAAAGCCTTGGTCAGCTCATTTCTGGGTGGTCAAACTCAGTCAAAATGCTCGAGAAAGCTGGAAATTCATCTCAAGTGTGTTCAGACAGTTTAGATCACCTCTCGTCCTGCTTCAGTAGTCAGTCAGATGACCAGAAACAAAGATCAAACAGGAGTTGTTAGCACAGAAATTGAGGAATGGAAAGAAAAGTTGAAAATCACAAAAAATTCTAAGGCACAAATTCCTAGGCACCCCAGGAGGCTTGGGGCGCCCAATTTCACTAGAGTTAGTTTATTTTTGATATTTTTTTAAGAACATGTAAATCCTCCTCCGTCAGCTCGGTTAGATTTGCAAGAAATCAGTTTGGCTCAATTTTTGAGGTAGGCAGAAGGTACAATCAATTCAATTTTCATCACGCTTGCCTGAATCGAAAAAAGATTGCTCAGAGGTGGTTGAAAGAAAAGCAGAATGTCATGTCAAAGAACATTGGACGTGGAGAGTTCAAGGAAGAACATACAATAATGATTACTCTGCTAAGCTGAGTCACAGGCCAAGTAGATGCTAACAAATTTCAACCTTGGATGTTTTACATCATGTCCCAGATTGTTGATGGAAATGAATTATATGATTGGTCGGCACTCATCAGTGATAGTCTCCATTGGCAGATAATTGATTTTCAAAGGGCCCATGAATTCCACATGATATCATATCTCGTATATCTAATGGCTTTTCAAGGTCAATTTAGAAGTTTGAATATTGTCGGAACTCTAGGTATTCAACATGTATATCACCATTTCCCGCAATTAGAATTTTCTCAGGCTAAGCGACATTATAGGCGGGTAAATGATGCATTCCTCATGAATATAGTGCGAGATTTAGATAATGAGTTGCATATATGATTTTCAGCTGATGCCAGATTGGTAATGGCAGAATGGGCTGATCGGTTTGTCCAGTTTCCCACTTTCTCCTACATTAGAGTATATGGCTTCTTAGGAGAGCTAGCCATGCTGTCGAGATATTGTACAGATGAAGTAGCATTCATGGAATTTATGAGGCAAGCCTACGAAGTTCGTTCATTTTTGCGTAGCAGGCGCAAGGCGGCTTTCAATTTTCCAATTGGGATGGGTATTTACAGATATAGATCTAGAGCAGATGCCAAGGTAATTGGTAGTGAATCATCCAAGTATGGTCTTAAGTTTTTCAACAATAGGTCTTCATATGATCCTCATGGTGTTTTTGCATCACGCCTTGGTCAAAATTGTGTACATGCACTTGCAATTGAAGATTTCTGGGCTAATTGTGTGGATGAGTTTGAAGTGCGGAAACATAGTTACCGCTGGTTTACTCTTCGCCAGTTGGCTGATATCCTGTCGGAAGATGTAGAGGGCTTGTTAGATGATGGTGAAGTTTTACTTCCCACATATTTCAGAGATCAGGATGAGCAACAATCATTGCCACCAGTTAATTGGTCAGCCAAAGAGAACACCTCCATTAAGGAAAGAACAAACCGAGTTGTTAAAAATAGTTTGATATTTTTGAAAAATAAGCAGAAAGAAGTCATCTGGTAGCAGAGCCGCTAGTTGTTTAACCATCAGAACCTTCCACTTCCAAACCAAAATAAAGGTTAAAGCTATGAGTGTCCTTCCAGAAGGAACAAAGATGCCAAGTTGAAGAGGAAAAAGGTTGAGTCTCTAGTTCATATTCAACAGGAACAACCAGTAGTTGCATTAGAAGTTACCACTGAACCAGCATCGCATGTAGAAACATTGCCTTCTGTTCATGTTTCTCTACTTTCTTCAGCAATTTCTTCTCCCATTGACATTGATTCAGAGCCAGATTCGTATGTTCATAACTTTGAGACACATATTGGTTTACCAGGAGTTGATGAAGTTAGAACCGAGTTTCCAAGAGAAGATGGCTCATCTTGGCTTGAAAACATTCTGGGAAGGAAGAGGAGAAAGCCTTCATCATCAGTTGAACTTGATAGAACTTAAAAGCGTCTACCAAGATACACCAGACAAGAAACTTACTAAACAAGTTCACATTGAAGAGAATGCGGATGGAGAAATGAACCTTGAAATTGCAACACCGTCATAAGATAGAAATGTTGATGATATTGAGGTTGATGACTTCAAGGTTGTCAAGGCTAATCTTGGTAGGAGTACCCGACATACAGATGTAAATCTCTTCAAAGTTACAGTGGATAATTTGATGGAGAGGGTGTTGAAGGATGGAGAAGATAAAGCAGCCCTCAAGGCTAAGGTTAGACAGTTGCGGCAGTACATTTCCAATCTTTTCCATGGCACATCACAGGCTGATTTACTACTTCCTCCGAATCTGGGTTCACTAGCCGATCAGCAACAGTTCGGGTAGTTGGTCATCTATGGGAGGCACATGAAGGATTGGGTGGAAGAATTTGTGACTAAAGGCAGAGTTGTACTTTCACAATTTTATCAATTAAAGTACAACGCTCATGATCTACGTCAAGGCATTTAGGGGCTACAACAGACTATGGCTGAAAATAGACTGGTGTTTGAGATCATTATCTCTAACTTGAAGATAGCACATAATTCTATTGATTCAGCTGAAGATAAGAAGATTGTTTCTACTTTGAAAGCACAATATCTTTTTAGAATAAAAACTTATGACAGTATAATCTCAAAGTTAGCAAAATGCAAATAAAAAGTGGTAAATGTTCTCAAGTTTATGAGATCTTTTATTTCTCAGATCCTGTGTTCGTATGAGAAGAAGATGGTACCTTGTATGATCTCAAGGAAGTACAGACAGAGTTCCAGACTCTCGTCCGCAACAATTTTACTGGTGATATCAGTGCCGACAAGATAGATCGTCTTGTTGCCATGATAGTGAAGTTTGACAAAGTTGTGGGCGAAGTTCATGAATTCCTTCAGATGGTTGCAAATGGTGAAGAAATATTAGAGAATCAGAATATCATTCTAGAGAGTATCAGTGTCCTTGGAAAAGATGCGGTCACTCACTTTTTAGAAGATATTATTTCCCAGAATATCAATGGATGGCATCACCAATAAAGTAAGAATGTAGATGAGGGTGTGACTCAAAAGAAAGCAGCTTTAACTCAAATGCTTTTTATTTTAAAGCATTTCCTTTCATCCAAAGCTCATCCATTCTTTATTTAGAAAGAAATCACTTTGTATTAGTTGGAGTTTTCTTTACTTTAAAGCAAATTGTTTTAAAGCATTTGTTAGTTGTAATCTTTGTGTTAGAATAGAAATAAATCTTGCGAGTTGGCAAGTTAGTTAGGTTAAATCAAGAAGATTTTAGGGTTTCCTACTCCTTTGATTTAGTATAAATAAGGGCAACCTTGCCCATTGTAAGTAATGGTAATTGTGATAGCAAGATTTACTATGCCTATTCTAGCCTGCAGAAATTGTTATTCTAAGTGCTTGTTCACTTTGTGTTATCTGTTCTCCAGTGTTTCATCGCTTATTATATGCCTGCCTTTTGCTGCAATATTATTGTCCTAGAGTTGTATCAACTTTATGATATTGGAATAGAAGTCTTATGCCTGCCATTTGCTTTGATTTTCTATCTCAGATCATCTAGTTTTATTGTCAGATGTGTGGCTCGCATAATCTTATTTCAACTTTCATCTTAAAGTACAATGAGTCTTTTGATGTAAATCTAGAAGGAGTTTATTAAAGCTTTTATGTTAAAAACAAATCATTCCTTGTTAACTTTTAATCCCTTTGCTTTGAATTTACTTAGTTGATTAAAAGTGTCATTTAGCTTAGGCCTAGCTGTAGTTAGAAGTTTTAAAAAGGAAAAACCTCTGTTGCAGTGATTTAGAGTTTGACAACCTTGTGCTCGCAGCTGAGAATAAAAAAAAAGAAGATAGGTAAATTTATTTTATTTATCTTTCAAGCGAACATCAACAAAAAGGGAACTCCCCCTCATAATAGGAGAGCAGTTTATCTATGCATAGTTGTCCATTTCCAACTTGCATTCTAGAGGTGCGAATTGAAATGCCAACATTAGGCATAAATGAATCAACTTCATGCATCAAATACACACCCAAACTAGCCTCTTCTAGGTGCTCACATGGACCAACCACATGAGTCTGATCTGCCCACTTGTCAAGAAGAACTTCTGGTAGACCTTCAATTTGTGTATTACCTTCTTGAACAGTGAGCTGCTCCTCTTGTTCACTTGCAACCAAGTTGGCATCGATGGGACGTGGAGTGTAAGGCTCAATATGGTCTTTAGCAATGGGTTCTAATTTGATAGTCACCTTAGTGCCATACCTAGTTCTAAATAGCATATGAGACCTATCTGAGGACAAGTAACCTCCTATTTTTGCAGTAAAATCTCTTGACAAACAAACAACGAAATAAGGAGGTAACTTAATGACATAGATGTCCTGTGGGATAGAGAAATTTGGACAAGCATGAAGAGTCAAACTCAGTCCCTTTATGACACCTACTATACTAACAGCAGTCCCATCTTGCTGAACAACTCCTTTCTCCAATGGCTCATATTCAATTCCTAACTTATCAACAATCTGTTTGGGCATGACTGAACTGCTAGCACCCAAGTCGATCATATAGTTATGGATTAAATGATCTCCTATGATCAAAGACACATAAAATGGTGGGGGCTTAACCTTTGAAGCTTGATGTTCTTTATCATTTCTAGTGGTATTTGTCAACACAGCCTTAGACTTATCTATACTAGACTCTTGAGACAAACTTAATATTGATAAGGCTGATAGAAGCAAGTCCTTTTGGCTAGGGATACTTAGGGAATCCCACATAGACATAGATACATTCACTTTTTTATATGCTTAAGGATATTAAAAGTAGATGTACTTGACTTAACTTGGCCTCTAGGGGCAGTCACATCACCTTGAGCAAAAGCTGGCTGAGCTGGTGGATTAGGTTGCTCCTTGCCTACCAAAGATTGACTTCTTGGCAAAATTTGAAACTTCTCAGCATTTGATGGGCTAGAAACACCTTGATCCATGTTTGGCACTTGATGCACATGAGTTTGAACTTTATCAAACTGTTGCCCTTCATCTATAGCCCTCTTCTTACTGCGTGTATTGGTTGTAACTGAAGAACCAACTTGGTTCATACCACATAATTCTTCTCCTTACCAGTTTAGGAGTGTTGTCTCATGTATCTGTTCTTCTTATTGCTGCATAGGAGCTTCTATAGGCACATTAGATTACATTGCTGGACTATTTTGAACCATCAAAGCTTAGTTTATCACCACATTGGCACAGGTACTTTGGTTATGGAGCTGATTACAAGGAAAGCACCAATCATAGTACTGAGCCAAATTGCTTTGCATGGGTGCAATTTCCTTCGAGGAACTAGCAGCGTTTGCATTGTAAACTTGATAAGGCCTAGAGTTAAAGGCTTGTCTTGGGCCTTGATTGTTTGGTTGATAAATAGGCCTATTTGACTGGTTTTGCTGGTATTCATATTGAAATGGGGGTTGATAAGGTTTGAAACTTTGACCTTGCTACCTTTTAAGGTTCACTATCTCGTTACCAAAAGATTGTAACAACCCTTTGATCTCCTGTAACTCAAAATATTGAGGTTGGATAGAATTTTACTAGTTATTGGGCTGGATATTAGGTGTTGGTAATGCTGGTGTAGCTGGTAAAGAACTATAAGAGGCACATGCATTGGTATTGGTGGCTGAATAGCAGGGAATATTGGCAAAGGAGGTCTAGGGGCAATTTTACCAGCCTGTATGAGGTTGTTCTCAGCTCTTATAGCTATAGCATAAGCTTGAGGTAAGGAAGCTCCTCCCATAGATTGAACCATAACAGAAATATCACTATTCAAAGCTCTTAAATAATATAAGAAAGCATGGTCAATAGTAGGCCTTACCGTTTGTGGGATTCTATCCCATGTCTTCTGAAAATGGTGGTTGACGTCTGACATAACCTCATGGGGAGCCCTCTTAATTGTAGATAGCTACGCCACCAATGACAAATGGCTTGATTTGTCTTTGAACAAACTACACAGCTCCTCTCCTAAATGATCCCATGAATCTACGAAGTTAACTGATAGGCTTCTAAACCACTGCAAAGTCTTCCCTTTGAGGGAAGCTGCTAACAATTTGATTGCAACATTTTCTTCTTTCACATGATGGACAACACATAGGTTTGCAACATATTTTATATACTCAGCTATAGTAGTTTGATCTTCACCATTAAAATATGGTAAACTTTTCAAAGTAGCTACAAAAATGTCATCATGCTAAGCTAAATTTAGTGGGCTGCCTTGGTTGAATGCAACAAATGGCTGATTTCTAGCTCCAAGAATCATTGTAACTAGGATTCTTGGGGTAGTATGAGTTCTAACAGTAGGAGAAGTAGACTTGGCCCTCCTAGAATAAACACAATTTTTCTTGGGTTTCTCAGCTATTATCCCTTTTCTCCTAGGTGGGGATAATTGCAAATACTCAAAGGATGAAGGACTACTTCTGGTTTATATCCTTTTCATAAGCTGGAATGCATTGATTTTACTAAACCAAAGCTCAAAGTCACCAGATATGTAGATTTCAACCTCTTACAGGTCTGAAAATTACTGGTTGCATATCAAAACCAACAATAAAAATATAATATTTGAACTATTTTGATTCTAATAGTCCCACTAGGCATGCCAAAAACTGTTGTCTCTCAAAATTGCACCCTAACTAAGTTGCAGAACTTAGCATTCTGGAGAAACATGGGATCTTTCTAGGCTTATGGGTCACCTATGATACTCCACCTATAATTGCTTGTACTAATGCCTTTACAGGGAAAAGGGTAAGAAGGATTGCATGAAAATGAAACCTACTATCTGAGGTGATGCACCAAATGATTATCAGAGACTACACAAATAACTAACACACGATAGAACCAGCAATATTAAGGCCTTTATACACAATCCAGTAAATCACGATCTTTGCATCATCAATTTATAAGAAGTCTAAATAACCACAGTCCTTTAAAGGAGAAAGATGTTTTCTCACCACTTAAGACTGATTCTTATTACTAGCACATCTCATAACCTACAAAAATGTATGTATTCTTGCATAAAGGCACCAACATGAAACACAATTCCAAGGACAAAGAACATCACAAGAATCTGCACTAAGGACACACAATATCAGAAGTATGGGAAGGTATAAACTGGTTATTACTGCTAAAAGGTGTTACAATGCTGTGTTACTCTGAAAATGAGTTACAAAAATGTCCACTTCTGCAAAAGAACTCAAAAATTACAATATGCAGTGCAGTGAATAGCCAGAACTTTTGAATAATGATCAAAAGAGAAGACTATATACTTCTCTAAGCAGCTATAAAAGGATAAGGACCAGAAACTTCCTTGGTCATGCATAACATAAAAGCCCTCAAAATATCTAGCCAAAACCCTCCAAAATGAGTTTCCAATGAAGAAAAGTCAAGGCATGTCATCACCCATCATAAAAGCCCCAAGAACTGCGTCTTAATGCCCTTAAATGCTATTAAAAAACAAGTCAAAACTCCTCAATAACTCCTCCATCTGTTTGCCAACCTCTCCTACAGCATCATAAATGTTTGGCATTTGCATATTAAATACTTAACCACACCCCTTTGACCACATCTTGAAAGCATCCTTATCTTGTCCATGCATAATAAATGACATTGTTATATTTATTTTTGCATTTAATTAACATTAACTAAGTGGTTCATAGTCACACCACTTAGCTTAATGTTTTACATTTCAAATTTGTTTCAAACCTATGCAGAAAAGAATGCACTTTGGACATAAATATTCAACCTCCTGACTTTGCATGGTTTGGAGATGAATAAAATAGTGTGAAAAAATGGTAAAGTAATTGATGAGACTTACTATACTTGTGAATTTGCCTATCTTTGCTATTCGCATTTTTATGACAAGTAATAAAGTAATTTATAATCCATTACTTTATCATTTGTTTATGATGTTTATCTATTTCTAGATCATGCAAAAGAAAATAAAACCTCTTATATCTCCCATGCACAAACAAGACTCTCCTTACCATTACAAGGTATACCTACCATATGTGTTCATCTTCAAATGTATATGAATGAGCCTTGAAGGCATAAAGTCTAAACATTATATGCAAAAGGACCCAAGGCATAAAAAATGTATTTATCATGGGGACTTAGCATATGCAAGATGAGCTACAATACCACGATGGGTATTAATCAAGCATCAAAAAATAAAATCAATGTGACAAAATGCCCCATCAAACTTAGGGCAAACAAGAAACCTAAAGCAAAAACATTAGATGCCCTATATTTTGCATCATTTTGCTCTATGCATTCGATGGGAAAGCTCTCTCTGCGTCGCCAAGGATTACCTAGGGTTTGGACTTGAAAACCTTGGATTTTCTTGCTGTTTTTGAGTAGTTTTGGGGAAGATTTTATGAAGGTGAGCTTTTCCAACACAAATTTGAACAATATCCTTCATTTCAAAAGCATCTTTATGGCTTTCTAGCCACGACAAAGACTATTCTCTGATGTATTTTCACTTTGTTTATATTTGATTGCTCTCCTTTTGCATTCGAGGCCACCATGATTGCACTGGTTTGAGCTTGTTGGGGACAATGTAAAGACAAGACTTGCGGCCCTAATGTGTATATGCTTCTTCATGTAATGATAAGCTTTCCTTGTCCTTTCGAAGACTGCAACATTCTTTCGATTTCTTCATTGATAAGGTTCGATATGGCACTGCAGGTCGCGGCCAACTGATATTTCTTACATTCTAAACTCAAAAACTTTCAATTTCTTCAGTAGCTGTGACTTTTTGCTCAAAACCACAAATGGGTTTAACTTAGTTGTGAGGAAAATGAAGAAAAAACTTGCTTTGGCCGCTCCATATTTGGTACATTACACATTTTCTAAGTGTTTTCACAACTCAAAAGCTCTATTTTTCTTTGTATATGAGCCTGCTATTTTAAAAAACTGGTAAAGGTTTTATCATTTCTGTCTTGTAAAAGAAACTCAGCTTGAGCTCTACATACATTTCTTTGCATCTTACCATCGACATGAGCCTGATATGGCACTACAGGCTGCGGCCATAGTTGTATTTTCTGTTTATATGAGCTTTTCCTCATCATTCTTGAGCATTTTCCCCTATCAACTTGAATGTTTCATACCTGATTATGCAAAGGAACAAGGTTTTGATATTTTATGAAGTAAACACATCATCTTTGCACCAGATTAGAACTCATTTCTGTTGTTCTTATTGCATTCTGTAATAGATGTAACTTATCATTTATTTCCTTTACTTCTCTAGATGGAAATGAACATTTGAAACCTGTGTATACATCTCTTCATATGGCATTTTATTCACCTACTCTTATCTTGCTAATCCAAAATAACACCAGTTTATAGAACTCATTAGCATGTTTTAACTTGATGAAGGTGTCATTTTGATCTGTTATCTTGTACATACCTTGCTTAGCCCATGATGAATATGTGCTATAACTCTTCATTTCAAAAGCATCTTTGCTTAATGATAACATTTGAACAATGCATATACACAGGTGATATGAACACTTACCTTTCTATAGTTCATTGGTACTTTATAACACATGGTGAATATTTGATAAGATACCTCCTGTAGTTGTGACATGGTGTTACTATATGGATACCTTCATGTTGACGATTATTCTTTTTCTGATGCAACATTGTGATACACATTTGTTTTCTCCCGAAGATGATGAATTGAAGGCCTTTGTTATACTTTATGATACATATTTGCAAGCTTTTACATGTTGATACTATACTCTATTTGTCCTAGAATGATGTGTTAGACCAAAACTGCCATGTTGGCACTGGATAATGCACTTTTCACCAGCACAAAGGTGCTGTCATGTACTCATAAACACTTTCAATTGATGAATTGCAAAATGATCTTTAATTGGATATATTTCTTCATCTGAAAGGCTATCATGAGATCCAACCTTTGTCTCTGAACTTCCTGAATGTATGAAAATGAGAAAACATCGACATTACATTTGAAATTCACTCACTCAGATAATTGAGTAGCCTGCTTGCTGATGTGTGGTTGCTCTTATTATTCCTTATGACTATTTATAATGTATATGCTATTCCACTATGACTGAAACCTTTGTTTCTTTGATGACGTCATGGGCTCTTAATGACAGTAACACATGGCATTTGTTCCAACTTAACTGTACCTTCTCTCTTGTACTCAATACATCTGATATAGTAGCAACATGCATGTGATGAAAACATCATGATGCTTGGTCTATCGAATATCTCTGCATTAATGTCATTACTCCGAGCATGCTGGGCTCAACCTTTATGGGAGCCCATTTTCTCCACATAGTACAATATTAAATGAAGTAATTGTTACCTATATTTCACTACTAGCTCAATCAGGTAGAGCTTTCCAGTTTGAAAAGAGAAAAAGATACAGATGCAATTATGTTTCCGTTTGATTTATCAGTTACGTTATGAGTGGAGGAAATGTGGCTCCCACGAGGGTTGAGCCTAGCTCATAAACCTTTACAGAGATTTAGAAGCAAGGAACAAATTGCAAAAAAGCACGACTTTAGGAGCACATTCAGAAGGTAGATACTGGGTAGGACAACAAAGAATCAGTAAAGTCCAAGTACTAAAGGACAGCCAACAGTCAGAACAGGACAACAAGGCACAACAGCAACAAAGTATAATAGAGCAGCAATACACAAAAAAGAAGATGATGCAGATGTGAATCATATCATTTTTCCTTTACAACATTTAATCAAAACACCTAAAATCAAGGATTTAGATTAAATGTCATAAATATTAGTATTTTCTGCATAGGGTTGCGAAATTATAAATTGTAAAATATTTACTAAGGTGGTGCAATTATAAGCCTCTTAGTTACATGTTATTTAATGCAGAAAAGGTGTCATTATGGTATTTTTAATGCTGCAAAAGATGATGACATATGCCAGGAGCACTAAATGATATTTTATCATATTTTTAAAGTGCTTTTATGATAGTGGAGCTAGTGGAGTTGGCGGAAGTTGATCTTTTTTGAGTGGAGCACTAAATGATATTTTATCATATTTTTAAAGTGCCTTTATGATAGTGGAGCTAGTGGAGTTGGTGGAAGTTGATTTTTTTGAGTGGAGCACTAAATGATATTTTATCATATTTTTAAAGTGCCTTTATGATAGTGGAGCTAGTGGAGTTGGTGGAAGTTGATTTTTTTTGAGTGGAGCACTAAATGATATTTTATCATATTTTTAAAGTGTCTTTATGATAGTGGAGCTAGTGGAGTTGGTGGAAGTTGATCTTTTTTGAGTGAGCATGAGTTGTTTACAGCTATTTGAGCTATATATATTCCTCTTCCTTGTTTAGTTTTAGAGAGGTTTTGGCTCTTCATAGCTCTGTATATTGTAATTTATGAGTTCTTTTGCAGAAGTGAAGAGTTTTGTAATCCATTTTTAGATATATGCAGCATTGTAACACCTCTTTGGCAGTAATAAGCAGTCTAGACCTTCCCATTTTCTTCTGATATTGTGTGTCCTTGTGTTAGTACATGTATTTGTGATGTTTCTTTGTCCTTGGATTTGTATTGCATGTTGGTGCTTTTATGCAGGGGTTACATAATTTTTGCAGGTTGTGAGTTGTGCAAGGGATAACAATCAGTTGTTGGGTAGTGAGAAAACCTATTTCTCCTTAACAAGATTGTTGTTATTTAACCTCCTCACAAAGTAATGAAGCAAAGATTGTGATTTGTTGGGTTGTGTAAGTGATTCTGATTATTACTGGTTCTGTAGTGTGTCATTTTTCTATGTATTTTCTGGTGATCGTTTGGTGCATCACCTTAGACAGTAGGTTTCATTTTATGCAATCCTTCTTACCCTTTTCTCTGCAAAGTTTTAGTCTAGGTAGTTTAGGTGGAGTACCAAGAGGAAGCCGGCCTTCTCTGGAGGTTCTTTCCGTCTCAGGCCACCCACAGACCTAGGAAAGATCCCATGTTTCTCCAGATTGCCCAGTTTCACAACTCGGCAAGGGTGCAAATTTGAGACACAACAGTAATTAGCAAAAAAAATTTACCTGTATTTGCACATTGGACAAACTTGTTAGACAAAACCATGAGTTTCAAAGTTGTTCTTTGTTTTCCTCTGATACGTATGATGATTATAGACTGATATAATGCATTATGGGAGTAAATTGTGCATGTAATGATGATGTATATGCAAGGATTTGGTATCCCGAGCTTTAACACAATTTTCTCCTATCTCTTTATAGACATTTTGGAGTAGTAGGGTGACCTCTATGAAGGAGCTAAAGATGAAGTTGCTCAATTATGGGGGTTTGCCATTACAAGGTAATGACGGATCCCTTGTCTTTGTATATGCTTTCATTTCTATATGCATCATTTCCTTTAATAATGCATTATGATAGTCATTCCCACGGCTTTTGTGGGAGCATTTCATTTGACATTCATGAATAATGAAAACACCTTTTAAAATATGCAATGTTGTATGGTTCTTCTTGATTATAAACAATTGCATTTATCTAAAGTTCTTTTATGGCATTTTTCTCTTAGCAAAACACTCATTAATTAACAGATATGCACCCTTAAACTATAAAACTCAACCAACTCCACTTAATTGAGCTGGAAAATAAAAATGGGTAACAATACTATATGGTGAATATGATTATGAGACATCGAGCACAAAAATCATCTGCCGTGTTTGTCAAAAAAAGCTTTCAAGATATGCTAATCACAATCAATGAGTTGCGAGAGCATATGGAAAATATCCCTCATTCACATCTAGTTGATCGTTTGATGCATTTTGGTATTACACTATGGGGTACAAGATCTTATTGGGCAAAATGTCGAGCTGAATTAACTGACCTCTTGCATCAATTGGAACACCAACTTTTTTCTTTACTTTGAGTGCAGCAGATATGTATTGGCCATATTTGCATGCACTAATGCCAGGAACACAACCAACTAATCCACAAGAAGCACAAAAGTGGTGATGACAAAATATTATTGACTATCCACACATTGTGGCTTATTACATGCACCTACGATATACAATGTTTTGAAAGGAAATAATGTAGAAGGGAATGAAAGAAAAAGATTATTGGCCAAGATATGAATGGTAGCATAGAGGATCACCACATGTGGATGTATTTATATGGTTAGATGGTGCACCGAATATAGACAATCTTAATTGGAGTAATGATTATGAAAGACAAAATGCACAAAAATATTTTGATTCTATTATTCATGCATGGAATCCACAAGGAGATCCACATCAACGAAACATACAGGTGTGGTATTAATTATAAATTTATATTTTTCAAAATACATTATACTTAAAAATAATGTATGTTAACTAATAATATGTTATATTGTCAATGATAGCTCCTACAAAATTTTTCACAACATCCATGCCTTCGAAATACACAACAATTGAACCAGATAGACTTGGAACGTGACTATGAAGAATTACTCAATATATAAGAATCTACAAGAAATGATGATCGGGTGAATACACATAATCATAATATACTTCAGTTATGGAGAGCAAATGTAGATTGGCAACCTGTTCTTTCAAGACATGTTGTAATAAATTATAGTGCAAAGTATGCAGCAAAAGCTGAAAAGAGTTCAGAAACGTATCACCAAATGTTAATGCGACTTGCAAATATTGAAAACCCAGATGAAGCAGCATCAAGAGCATACATAAGACTTCTAATAGAAACTCTCATTGAAAGAGACATTGGAGCACAAGATTTACATGTCATATGTTATTGGAGTTACCATTGGTAGAAAGTAGCAGAGTATTTGTCTCATTAAATGTTTCAAGAGTGGTGTTCAAGCCAGTGACAAAAAATGAAGAAAATGAAGATGAAAGCCATCTAAAACATTTTGTCAAAGGATATTTGAATAGGCCATATGCAATGGAAAGTGTTACACTTATAGATGCAACTAGATCTTAGTCTTATAATCCCAAGCGGAGAAGAGATAACAAATGGGAAGCAAGAACTACGACAGCTATTGTGAGAGTGTTTCCAAGATTTACCACCATATCTACACGTCAATCAGAAAAATGGGTTGACTTTTGTTGGTCATAATTATTATTGTACAAGCCATTTCACAATATAGAAAGAGATATCAGATTTGATGAGACTACAATTATATCAAATTGGGAGTCACTCAACTACAATCCATGACATTTGGAACGAAGGAGTATTATAGATGAAACTAAAAATTATAATGATTATGAAGATGATGATATTATACCTAATGATCATAATACAATTGAACACAAGTGTGAGATCATCTCAAGACTACACCATGGACAAATTATGAATGTAACAGAGATGGATATGTTGGGTAGAAGAGATGTTGATAGATAGAATCTATGGACTACTGAATATAAAGGAGAAGATTATACGAATAAAGCAATAAAGTTTATCAGTACCATGAAAGAGAATGAGTTATTATTACTAGAAGATATGATGTTAAGTATCTCTTATGGAAACTTAGGTACTAAGCAAAAAAGAGCACCTGATATTACTATGTCACATTATTATCAAGATGAAAACATCATGCCATTGTGCATGATAATTCAAGGAACAACTAGAACAGGTAAATCATATCTAATTCATGCAATTCGTCAAGCTCTTCAAGATGCATCAACACCACAACTGGAGTTGCAGCTTTTAACATTGGTGCATCGACTATTCATTCAACATTGAGAATTCCACTTATAGATTTTGTTGAGTTAGAAGACACAAGGCTCACAACCTTCCAAGAAGAGTTGCAACATATAAAATACATTTTGATTTATGAAATGAGTTTTATTGGACAAAATTTGCTTAAAAATATTGATTCAAGACTACGCCAAGCTTTTCTAGAAAAATCAAACTTGAGTTTTGGAGGAAGATCAATCATTTTGGTAGGAGATTTGGGTCAACTACCTCCTATTAGTGACAAACCACCTTATGATAGTAATGTACATGCAAAAATATTATGGGAGGAATTTAAGATAGTTGTTACTTTGGATAAGGTTTTCAGACAAGAAGGTGAAGGTGAGGATCAACAAAAATTTCGCAAATTGCTTACAAATATTAGAGATGCGCATCCAACAATCAATGATTGGAAATTATTGATGGTAAGGATAGATGCTTCATTGAATCAAACAGTTCGAGAAGAGTTTGATAAAAATATCTATCTATTTGCAACAAATGATAATGTACATAACCATAACAGGAAAAAATTATATTCATTAAGAAGACCGATTGCCCGTAGCATTGCAACAAAAGAAGGTAGCATTAATCTAGCAGGAGGTCAAAATGATGAATTAGATGTTGAATTATTAATTGCAAAGGATGCAAGAGTCATGTTAACATCTAATCTATGGATAGAAGCAGGCCTTGCAAATGGAGCTTTAGGATACATTCGAAATATCATATACAAACTTGGAAATGCCCCACCAGATCCACCAATATATGTCATGGTTGAATTTGATAATTACTCAAGAATTCCTTTTGAAGATGCAGCTCCAAATATAATTCCAATTGCACCGATACATAGGGGACGCACATGTTAATTGCATTACGATTAGCTTGGGCACTAACAATCCATAAATCACAAGGATTGACTCTTTCCAAGGCAACAATTGATATAGGACCGAAAGAAAGAACATGATTAACATTTGTTGCTATTTCACGTGTTAAATCCTTGGATGGACTTAGAATCTCACCACCATTTTCATACGATCATTATGAAAAAATGAAAACAGGGAAGCAACTCACCAAAAGGAGAGTTGAGGAAGAAAGACTCAAATCTTTGGAAGCACAGTAAGTTTATGTAATGTATACATTATTGGATATAATTCTTCTATTAAACTCTATTGATATAGCATAAAGATTATTTTTTTGGTTTAATGTGAAATGTCTCATTTAATATTTGCAAAGGATAAAAATACTTTTTCCAAACACAATAAAAACATGTTAAAGTAATATTTTACACACCGCACTGCGGATGCTACTAGCTTAGATATCTTAAATACATCTATCTAAAATACGCCGAGATATATCAGTCTTAAGGCGTATCTATTCTTAAAAACAATTAAACTATTTCAGATAGATATCTCTCAACTTATTTCAGATAGATGTATTTAAGATATTTTAACACTAGATAGATCATATTCTTAGAGGAAACTTTTAGGTTTACTTTATTTCCTCTACAATACTCAACCATCAACCCTTTAAAAGTTAGTTCATATGCAATTCTATATAGGGGCTTCCAATACTAAAATCATGGAGAAACATGTCATATGTAATAAGGAAAGAAATGCTACAAAATCAATTGGAATCTTATCTTGAAAAATCATAACCCTTATTTTTTCGCCCTTAAAATTTTAGTTATTTGAGGAGTCTCAGCGTCTTGATAAGGCTAGTTTATTGGTCAAGATTCATAGTCTCGAAAGGAGACTGAAAATATTTTGAAGGGTTGTTTCCCTAGTCCCATAGGCTGCTTGGCCTCATGGACGTTATTAAAACCTTTCATTCATTCATTCATTGTGAGTGGGGTTAGAAAATTCCCCTACTAGCTAAGTTTTTTTATTTTCTAATTTTTTCTTTTTTAATCGATATGGTGTCATTACTTAAGGCATTTGAATTTTGTTTCTACCTCCAAACTTTTAAACCCCAAAGCCCGTGCATCGTACTGCGTCCTCTCCTAAAACCCCGACTCTTCGAAACCTGTAATCGACAATTTTGAATATAGCTCGTCGGGAAGTCCTAATCATCGTCTATGAATGAATTGACGCACCAATCAGTCTAACCTGACAGATCGACTAGACAGAGCATATCGTATCCTCTTATTTTCCATGTGGGGTAGAATTGCAGGAGGGGGTTTTCGCAGCTGTATTTCTTCTTCCTTTAAGAAGTATAAACTCTGCATGGTATTTAACCTCTTCTGCACTACATCCATGTCTATGCACGCAGAGGCAGAGGATTTCCATCCCGCAAAGAGAAACAAGTTCAATAATAATAATGCCAGGAAGGTTGGGACCCACAATGGCTCCTTCCATTGTGACGAAGCGCTGGCCTGCTACATGATTCGTCTCACTAACAAGTTTAGAGATGCCCACATTGTACGCACTCGAGATTCCAAGGTAAATTAAAATCATTCACAACCATTTTTTTGACAACTCCATTTTACTTCTTATTTAGAAAAAAAATTGTAAAATTTTAAAATGGTTTTTTTGGTTCTGGTATGTTTTTATTTGTATTTATGTAAAATTAATGGGTAATCTATGTTTTAGCTGTCACTATCAGTTGATATCTCTTATGTCAACTTCACCTTTTTATTTTAAAATTCGGGTAACCTTTAGCTTAACTGCCATGAACGAGTAGACCTTTTATATTTTAATCTTCTGCTTAGCTGTCATGTTAAGGTGCATTTCTTCCGTTAAGTTTATTTTTTTGGTAGGGTAACCTTTGGCTTAGCTGCCTAGCGATCTCTTCTTTGGCTTAACTGCTATGAGTAAAGGGTATCTCATCATCCTTATGTTCTTTTTGCTAACATTCTGCTTGGCTGGCAATGACTGTGGTCCATCTCTTTCTTCTGTCGAGTTTACTACTGTTGTTTTTGTTTTGGGTAACCTTTGGCTTAGCCAACAAGCTATTTATTTCATAGAATAAACAAATAAAAACATATCAGAACAAAAATATATATAAAAAAATGGTTTTAAATAAGAATTGAAATGGAGTTTTGAAAAAAATGGTTGTGAATGATTTTGATTTACCTTGGAATCTCGAGTGTGTACAATGTGGGCATCTCTAAATTTGTTAGTGAGGCGAATCATGTAGCAGGCTAGCACTTTGTCACAATGGAAGGAGCCATTGTGGGTCTCAACCTTCTTGGCATTAATATTGAGCTTGCTTTTCTTAGCGGAATGAAGGTCCTTTGCCTCTGTGTGCATAGACATGGATGTAGTGTAGAAGAGGTTAAATCGTAAACAGAATTTAAAGTTATTAAAGGGGGAAGAAATACAGTTGCAAAAACCCCTCCTGCAATTCTACCCCACATGATTTGAGAGAGCACTTGAGAGCTCTACAATTGTTTTGTCAGGAGGTAGGGATGCAAGTGAATATTGGCAAAACCAAGGTCATGATCTTTACCTTGAGAAGAAAGAAGAAATAAATAAACTTCGTATTTGAAGGAAGTCCCTTGCAAGTGGTAAATGAATATAAATATCTTGACCTTGATCTCGAGAACAAATTCAGTTGGGAGACTTGTAAGGCAAAAAGGATAGAAGGGGGATGGAAAGTACTATACCTATTGCAAAATAGATGCAAAAAAGCTGAATTATGGGATTGGAAAACTAAGAAGACCCTATTTGGGTTGCTTGTCACGCTGGTGGTGTGATATGGGTGTGAAGTTTGTGGTAGCAACAGATTAGCACTAAAACGGAGGCATCTAATCACAAGCAGCTTCAAAATGAAAACTTTGGTTCCATATGAGGTCGTTTTAGCTGAGGTTGGCACCTTTCCATTGGAGGCATTGGCTTTGATCCGAATGTAAATTTACTTAAAGAGAATAGAGAGCATGGAGCAACAGTTAGATAGAAGGAAGAGCACATGGATGAAACAAAATCCTAAGTGAATGAATAAATGGGATATTAGTATGCAAGAGTGTCCAAACACCAATGTGGAAATCAAAAGATATGTGAGAGAGAGTCAAGGCAACCATGTGGTTAAAGCAATTTGGGATAAAATGAGAATACAATGTCAAACAATTCAATCCTACATGTGACCACGAGCAAAAGGAGTATATAGGAGTGGAAATAAAATGGAAAACGAAAATGTTAATAGCTCAGCTAAGGACTAGCTTGCATCATCTTAGGTGTGAGAGTGCAAGGTAGACAATAACTAAAGAAGAGTGGGCAGATAGAATATGTTGCTTATGCACTTTGGGTTTAGTGGAAACAGAATGGCACTACATCATAGAATGTCCAGCTTACAAGGATATTTGGAACAATTACATCAATATATTAAACATTGATTCCTTGACTACCTTGTTTGAAGGGGAAAGGATAACAAAAACAACAAATTATTTGATCAAGTTCATAGCAGAAGATCCAAGGTTAAAAAGGAAATAGATGCCAATCAGACATTATTCGGGCAGCCTGCTAGATGTGCTCATGTGCATTGCAGCGTAGTTTATTACCCAGGGGTCCCATAGGCTTCTGGGTGTTGTGGATGTTATTAAAAACTTTCCTTTTCATTTTCATGTTCAATCTTTGTCTTAGCTACCATAATCCAAAGGTGTCTCTTTGTCAAATTCACCCTTTTTTTAACTTCAGCTTACCTGCCAAAATTAAGGAGCATCTCCTTTGTCATTCACCTAGAAATTGCATCCAACCTCATTTGTTGGAAACACACATGTAATATCCCAAATGGGTATTTGGCTATAATTCTGATTTTTCTGCTTAAAACCCTAATTCTGCCCTGAAATTTCTGCACTTTAATATTCTGCCATGACCCTAACTTTTGCTCCAAAAATCAGACTTTGAATAATAGCAAATAATTATCATAAATCACGACAAAACATCAACATAATTTCTGCATATGATCGCCCCAATAATGTAAGTGATATTCACCATGAAACACACGATTGCAACCATGAAATCAACTTGTAAAAGAAGAGGTCTGATCTGCTGTTATAAACTGGAAATATGCAGTCCAAAATGACATATATTCGACTAGGGCTAACAGCCACAAGTCACAAAACATATAGCAAAGTGTCTACCATCATATTACTTACCAATTAGACCAAAATATGCCCTAGAAGAAGGGCGAATGAGGTCTGCCCTAACTGCTGTAGCAGAACTGCTGAAACATGAGACCCTAGCAGCAAATGCATCCTCCCAAATCGCCTCCAATGAAGTAGCCTTCACCTCCAAGAGGTGTGCTCCAAGCTAGGATAAATCCTAGACCAAGTTGCCCATGAGGAATGCTCTCCAAATCTGATGTAATTTCCGCACTTGATGATGAAGCCCACTTGAATCCCCGTCACGGAATCCACAAGAAGAGAAGCTAGATTGGCGCCCAACTCCTCCTTAGTCACTTGAGGTTTTCGTCCCAAGCTCCTATTAGAGATCGCTCTCCAAGTATGAAAGAATAAATGCTTGATTTATGTTGAAAGGCCACAACTTGAACTCATATAAATACACAATATGCCTTTCTCTATCCTAGACGACCTAGTGAGAGTTATCTTCTTTTATTTTAATAAACTTATCCCTCAAAAAGGGCCGACCAACATCAACTCCCTAGAGCGCCTAGATATAATCAAATTAAAGATTTGATTAATATTTTGTCTTCTTCCTCAAGCGCCATCATAGGAATAATTATATCTTATTTCATCATGAGGTGTTAGAGAATATTTGACTCCTTATCTCAAGTCGCCCAAGGTAACAATAGCACCCTCCATAGTGATGTATACAATGTGACCATGAATGAGAGTGTAAACATGGCGTCCTTATACTTCCCTTGGCATCAATATGACATCCATACAAATATGAGAAATCATCACTCATGACGTCCTCCAAAAGTCCCAGAGCGGGGAGAAAAACCCAAATCAACTCTAATGGCGACCATTCCAAGAATGGCGGCATTACAAACACAACACTCAGCAAATTGGGTGTGGTATTTTACCCATATCAACACTTCATCATGTCTCCTGAGATTTGAACACGGGTGAGCACATTACTTTTCCCATTTTAGCTTATTCCATTTGACTGTTGAGGGACTTTTTCAATTTCTTCACTAAATAGTAAATTAAGTTTTATTTAATGAACAGGCTGTTAACATTGTTTGAAAATTGAAATAAGTCAACTAATATTTGTCTTTGCAATATTTCTTTTTACTCAGGGCTCGACACTCATATTGTGTTATGCTTTATTTCGATGTGCTGTTAGGCGTATGAGATTGAATATGGGTCACACACCTAAAAATGTAATTCATATTTATTATTACCTCACTTCACCATATTTTGATATTCCACAGCGGCACAACCTTTGTGACATGTCATCTAGATTTTGGGTTTCCTTATTGCAGTGTGGGTATTTGAACCTGGATCACATTCTTATGAATGTACCCCTTCACTATTACGCCACTAACCTTTAAATCTATGTCTAGGATTTTTAAGCTCAGAACGTTTTTCTATTAAGTACATGCAACGATATATTTAGGGTATCAGTCAGTAGACATTAACAGAGTTTTTAAGTCTTTGAAATTCAATTTACTTTAGTATAGTCGATTTTTTTCCCCTTGCCGGCCTCCATCCAACAATACCATATACCTACCCCCCTGACCTTGGATGGATCAAACTCAACTTCGATGGGGCCTTTAAGGGGAACCTAGGTTAGGCGGGAGGGGGTGGATTAGTAGGAGATAGTGATGGTAGGGTTCTGGGAACTTATGCAGGGAACTTGGGCATTCAAACAAACAACTTTGCCAGGCTTATGCAACTTACCAAGGAATTTGCACGGCTAAGGATCTTGGGGCTAGAAATTTGATTGTGGAAGGGGACTCCAAGAATGTCCTAGACATGCTAAACTCGAAGGCCACCCCTAATTGGATGGTTAAGGACATCATTGAATTGTGCAAAATTAAGCTTAGAGACATGGAGAACGCAGAGTTTCTTCATATCTATAGGGAAGGAAATACTAAAGTTGATGCTTTAGCTAACATCGACTGCAAGATAAATGATGTTATTAAGTGGAGAGTTGGAGATGACGTCTCGGAGCAGTTTAGTGATCTAAACTATAATGAGGAAACCAATTCGAATTAATGATATGAATGCCCTGGCGGAGTAGGGGTCTCGTCACACGAGGCAACACAGATACTTGACTGTCAGCAATCATAACCAGATATGCTTCAAACTTTTTGATTCTCACAACAGATACATCTTCATCTCGATCATTCTCAGCATTGTTTCTTGTAGAGTTTGCAAGAGTGTCTACAATACTGAGGACTGCAATATGGGAGGCGACCTAACGCAAACTGAACCCACTGGACATGAGAAAATGAAAGATGTGGAGCTTTGGGGGACTCTGTAGAGAGGCAATTTCACCCAGTACATTGAAACTATGAATGGTTTTGATACTATCCTTTCCAAAGAATTTGCTGACTCTTGGAAAGCCAGGGTTGTGTATATTCATGGGATATCTTTCAGGGTGATGGAGGAGTTGATTGTAGAGGTCACGGGTCTCAGCATGGAGGGGGCTAGGGTCCCGAAGAGAGTGAAGGGGAACTATAGTGAGGACGTGAAGTTCCTGCAAAATGATGAAAATGTGAATAGTCTTCAAAATGGCTTGAACATAGAGGATCTCCCTGGGGTCTGGAAGAGGGTTGCCAAAGTCCTCATGAGGTATGTTACCCTTGATGGAAGGTTTAAGAGATTTCATGCTTATCTTTTACCTTTACTCAATCACTTCCGCCATAATATGAAGATTAATTTTCCCTACTAGATTTTCACGTCCTTAGAGGACTCGGTCCAAAAAGTCCTATTGGGTTAAAAACCCGTTCCCATGCATCAGAGCCTTATCTATGCCCTGTATAAATTTGAGCTTTCATTAACCCCTGCTATAGCCTTCAGACCGAGAATTTACAACCCCCAGTTGATTGAGAATATACTTGGGATTACTGGGAAAAAGGTAGGTGGTAGTAAGTGTGCCATTCAAGGTCAAACCCTTGGTAGGGAAGAAGGTTCTAGTCTGGGCAAGAATCATGAAGCTTTGGCTTCTAGCAAAACCAAACTTTCTGCTAAGCAAAGAATGGATAAGGGTGTTGGGGAAACTTCTAGTAAACCTAGCATGCATCCCACCAAGGAACCCCAGGCTAAAGTTGTTAACTTGAAGGGTAAGGGTTTGGCCAAGGCAGATTCTCTTGCTAAGGATCATGAGAAAGACTATAAGGCCCCTCATGAGAAAGCTGAGACCCTGAAATTAAGGAGGAGGAATACTGTGAACCCGGACTCTGAGACCAAAATTGAGATTGTCGATGTTGAGCCCCTAACAAACCTTTCCTCAGAAGTAGAAAGGACCCTAAAGAAAAAGAGAACATGTAGACTATTGTGAAGGCTACTGCTTCCCAGCTTGGTGGTAACAAAGGCAAAGGTAAAATTGACGAACAGAAGATAAGGATTAGCATTGATCATGGTACCACTGCTAGAGAGGAAGACTGCCCTATCAAGGGCAAGAGGAAAACTATGGAATATTATATCAACTAGAATGAAAGCCCCAAGGTTCAAGAATCCCCTCCCAAAAAGACTTAGGGAACCCCTGTCCACATTCAAGGGGATAACAAAAAGGATTGTAACTCTTGCAGTCAACTGGTGGAGAAGGTTGCCACCCTCTACCAGGCTCTTGACCTCCAAAATCAGGTGCTTAAGTGGCAACTGACACAACTTCACCATGCCAAGAGAAAAATTCAGCACCTTGAAGTGATCACTCAACTGGAAACTACGGATTGGCCCAAAGACAACAAGGATGAGTTGTGGGACCAAGTGGAGAATCTGGCCAGGAAGTTTGAGAAGTGGGAAAAGATGGAAGATGAGATTCTTTAGATAAAAGATAACTAGGAGCAGCTCAAGAAAAATGTGGCAGAGTTAGTGGAGTTTAGCAGAGAGACTGTGAAAATTTTTTCCACTACTGTATATGTGTTCAAAGAAGAACTGGAAAAACGCAAGGCCATGAGGGAAGCCAGAACTGGTAAGACGGCTCAAGATAATCAGAAACAGGTCACGGTTGGCCTGGCCAACAGGACAAGGGCTAAGAACAAGAATAGCAAAGGCAAACAGGTCAGCTTGGAGATAGAGGTGGCCCAGGACAAGGAGACCGAGATTCAGGATTTGCAGGATTGGGACATGGTGGAGAACACTCTTGAGGACAAGTTGGAATTCCTTAAATAGAGAATGGCAGGCTATCAGCAGCCTAAAATCTATGGCTAAGCAGTAGCTTGGCCCGTTGCTGGTTCTTCTGTGTTTGGCTGGCTCTGCTGGCCCTTTTCATGTGCTTTGCTGTTTCTTCCTATTTCTTGTTGTTTTACGTCTTGTAAAACTTGTTTGTAAGGCTTTTGTATATGGGTTCAGGCCCTTCCCGGTTACTTTTATCAAAACAATACCATATAGCTTAGCTAAGAAGCTGTTAACTCTTCACAATTCCATAAGATAGTCAATTCCTGTAGCATTTGACATCAAGCCACGTTAAAAAAGACGAAAACATCTGGCTTCTCTCTGATATTATTATATAGTAACATCCCTTACCTGAGAAGCCATTAATGCATCACAACTCCATGCGATAGTCAATTCCTATACCATTTTACACTAAGATGCATTAACAAATAGGAAATTTAAACACCTGGCCTCCCTCCATCAATATCATATACCTTAGCTGAGAAGCTGCTAACTCTTCACAATTCCATAAGATAGTCAATTCCTATACCATTATACACCAAGCTGCCTTAACAAGGAGGAAAATGCTTGCTGCTTTTGGAACTGGATCATTATCTTAGCTCTTTTGTGTTTTTGTTCTTAGATGCATGCGGAAGTACATTTAGGAGGTTGTTTGGCATACATTCATCAGAGTATGATAACCATCGACATCAATTATTATTCCAGCTGGTCTCACTCCCACAATGTCATATTCCTTAGCTGAGAGGATACTAACTATTTAAACCTTCTTAACAAAGTCAATTCCTCTACCATTTTATGCTGAGCCACATAAATAAGGATAAACATGCTGGCTTATTTAGAACCTTGATCATTGTGGCAGTAACCTTATAGTCGAAAGGTGTAGGGTTGGGTTCTATGGGGTTGCTGTAGTAGTAAACTGCAGTGTGATTTTTATAAATTATATTAATTATTTATTGAATTAATTGTATCAAATTATCAATCATACAAGATTTTCACTTTTCTGCTTTTTTCTGTATATTTTTATATTCTGGTTTTTGGTTCTTTCCCTTTGTGGGGCCTCTCTAGGATTCTCCTCGTAGAACCTTTTTTTTTAACTGGTGTACTCTCGAGTTCCATTGACCTATTTTTGGTCATCCGTGGGCATTAATATAATAATTTCTAATTTCTACATGCAAATGCAGAAATTAAAAAAAAAAAAACAATAATGGATCATTCTAATTATCTACATGAAGGAAAACAATAATTCTACTTCTTTCTTTTCTGTTCTGACAACTAGATACTCACAATGAAAATCTTAAGCAATTCTATTTAGTTGTCATATGTAAAAGTTGTTATTTGTAAAGAAAATTTATAATTTTATATGTTTAATAGAATAAAAACTAGTCTCTAGTCCAATTTGCAGGCTACTCTCTGATATCAACAAATAAGCATAAAAGAACTCAATTTATTATTTTATAAAAGTGATTTCCTTCCATATTTTTTGATAAACATGTTTGATACATTACAATGCATTACATATTCCATTTTTTAATAAACAAGCTAAGAAAAGGTTCAGCATACAAACTGGAAACCTTGTGTGACCAACAGAAAAACACCACAGTACTCCATCCATCTGGCTATGAAGAGGAAATTTGCTCACTAAGTGCTAGAATGCCCGTGGAGAGGATAAAAACAATTTAATTTATCAAACTTGAATCTCATGGTGCTAGAATTTGTTATTGACTTCAAAACACTTCTGAAAATTAGGATATCAATGATTTGGAATTGTAGAAAATCACTATTTACATCTAGAAACACTCTCAATCATCATTATTGGGGCAAGTCTAATTCGGATGGTTGGCAAGAGACTACTTGTTTAGTCCTTTAAGGTTACTTTAAATATGAATGCAAATTCCTCCCCTTTCTTTGAGTATGATTTAGTGCTTTTACAAACTATTGGCAACAATTTGCTTTTGCTTCTATACTGGCATATTATGATAGAGTTAAACAAATGTTTCTATAAGTCATATTCATTTCTTTATCTGTTAATAGTCAATAGGAGAGATTGTCCCCTCGGAGTGAATACTCAGGTTAATGCTCTTATTTCAGTCTCATTTTACTCATTTTTCACACAGTATTTCCCTTAGACGTATCTCTACCAACTTTCAAGCTTACTATCATGTCCCAAATCTAGAATATAGAAGATATCATTGCCATAAATATCTCAGTGTGTAATATCCCAAATGGGGATATTTTTGCCAATTTTGGATTTTCGGGCTTTCCAAATATTTTCTACTTCAATTTCTGCTCAAACCCTATTTACTGAATTCTGATTTTTAACAATTTTCAGATTGAAACACTCATAACAACCAATGTAAAACCATATCCAAGCATCAATGGAACATCATACATGAATCGCCCAAGCATATGAATGAATTACACCATGAAATACACATAGGCAACCACCATAAACAACTCCAACATGAATAAATAGGTCTGCTGTTGTAAATCTGAATATATGCAGTCTTCTATTATAAATATATATGGCTAGGGCGAATGGCCTCAAGCCTCACAACATAGCAAATAATATTAGCAATAGTTACATACCAAAATATGTAAGAATATAGTCTCCAATGGAAGGCGCTCAAGGCTGAAAGTCTGCTGCTATAATTTCTGCTGTAACCCTAACCCTAGCAGCCCCATACAACTCCAGAAATCTGCCCTTGATGCAAGTCGTTCCTCCTCAAGTAGGTGTGCTCCAGCCCTAGGATGTTGCCCTAGGTAAAATCGCCTCCCACAAGTGCTCTCCAAGCTGATATAAATCTGCCCAAATGAAGATGAAGTGCAAGTGGATCGCCGTCACGGAATCCTCAAATGAAGAGCTAGGTTTTCGTCCAACTCCTCAAAGGTGTTTGAGGTTTTCGTCCCAAGACCTTCTCCAAGAGATAAACTCCCAAACATGAATGAATGAATGACTTGAATGATGCTCCAAATGCCTTGAAATGATTTCATATTTATACATAACTTCTGCCCTCTCAATTAGGGCCGACCTAGGCACTTTTTGTACTTTTTATTTATTATTTTCCTTCACTAAGAGGGCCGACCTCCCTTATTGTAACTTGACGCCCAACAATCAAATTGAAGATATGATTTTATTATTTCCCACGCCGTCTTTGAGCGCCCAAGTGAAGTGTTAGCTAATTTATGTTTTCCCATCACAAGTCGCCCAATCCACAAAATATAATAATGATCTCTGTAAGGTGATGTGTACAAGGGGACCTCGCACTTATCCATGAATGAAGATGTTATATCACTCATCCATATATGAAATAATATTACCTCTTGGCATGATGATGGCAAGTCTCTGCACTCCTGATAACATATCTCCATCTGTGTAACTCTCCCATGTAGTTCGCTCCAAGGATGACAAATTATCTTATCCAAGATAAGTGCCTCAAAGACATCAGAAAAATATAACAAGTCATCTCCAATACTCCAGATGTCTCCCAAAAATCCCAAAGTGTGGGAATTAGCCCAATCTCTCTCCAATGGCGACCATTCCAAAAATGGGGACCCGGGACATTACACAATGCCTGTTTATAGATCTTTTACTCATATCCCTTTTACAATGTCGTAGATATGATTTTGGTTCTATTTCCCTCCTTACAATTAACAGAAATGAGAACATATAGCTAGCACGGTTACTTTTTAGTAGGAAATAGATATTACAACTTATAACTAATCTGATGTGGTGATTTCATGCGACAGGTATTGGATACTTTAGACGCAGTATTGGATGTGGGTGGTGTTTATGACCCAGAGAAGGACCGCTATGATCACCATCAGAAGGGTTTTGATCATGATTTTGGACATGGTTTTAAAACAAAATTGAGTTCTGCAGGCCTTGTTTACAAGGTTTGAGTCCGAACTTGTTTCCTTTATTATTTGTTTAAGAATTTTTCTTAGAGTTGTTTATGAAGATTTGGGAAGCATGTTGTCATATTCTTTAATCTCATTTAGGAAAATTTGTAGACTTGTTACAGAGAACAAGGTCATGCATTTCTAATTTTATTCTATTTACCAATACGCTTTGAGTTAAAATCCTTCATGAGTAAGATAAAAAGTATGAAGATTTTCGTAACAAATCTGGAGAAAGTATTTTTGAGAAATGGATGACATTAATAAATTCTGGGGCACAAATACATGTGGCTGAAGGGAATTAAGGGCAGTCACGGTATCCACAAGAATAGTAAAATCCCCACAAAATAAGTTTATAGTTTTATATTACACCGTATGGCTCTAACTATGCTAAAGTCCTCTATTTCATTGCCTTTAAACTTTATGAATTTCTACATTCAAGCTTCTTTCTTGTGGCATGAGTTTCATATTTGCAATTTTTTTTCAATCCTGGCACTACAGCCCAAGTTCCATAGGCAGAACCTTATTTTTATTGTTTCCATGTGAAAGGGAATAAAACACACCTTTCATATGATCTAGGGTAAATAAAGGTAAATGCACAATAATCAGTAAATACCCTAGATTAATTAGTTGAGACAGTAACAACACTAAACACGCTTTTTTTTTTATATTGCTAATCGTTTACAAATATTCTGCTCATACGAGTATCAACATGAGACCAATACAAACTCTTGTGAGCACAACCATGAGACTAATACAAGCTTCTTTCGAGCAACGACATTTGAAACCATCTATGGAAGACCAAGAGTCACAACTTAGAAATCCACTTATTTAGAAACCACCTCCACACTAGAAGCCAACTATGGAAGACCAAGAGTCACAACTCAGAATTCCATATTAGATGTCCCTTTGGGATTTGAACTTGGGTCTCCACAATGAAAACTCAATGCTTTAACCAATTAAGCTCAACCCCTTGGACTAAACACGCTTTTAAAAATGACAAAAAGGGGAATAAGGACTTAGCTTTGAATGCGGCAATGGAGTACTTTGTTGGAGACTGCTCTTAGTGATCCAAAAATGATGAGTCCCAACATGGCCTTTATTTCTTTTTTTTATGAATTGCCAAATCTTGCGGATCTGTAGGTTGGAAAAACAATAATAAAGTTGTCTTTTACAATGCTAGCAAAAATAATTTTAAGACCAACATTAATTACTATTTATTAAAATATTTCCTTAACCCATTAACCTATGGGAAATTAGAAAATAGGCTAAGGGACCATGATGAACACTTAGGGCCGAAAAGAGAACATGACAGATGGGAGCATGCTAACTATCAGGTTTTCATTTACTATAGAAAATAAACGTGTTTGCCGATTCAATTTTTTTTCATTGTTAGAATTATCCAACTTTAATTACTATTTATTAAAATATTTCCTTAACCCATTAACCTATGGGAAATTAGAAAATAGGCTAAGGGACCATGATGAACACTTAGGGCCGAAAAGAGAACATGACAGATGGGAGCATGCTAACTATCAGGTTTTCATTTACTATAGAAAATAAATGTGTTCACCGATTCAATTTATTTTCATTGTTAGAATTATCTATATTTATCTTTTTGTCTGTACACACATCTTTTTATGCAGAACTTTAAAGATAAGTTATTTTATTTATGTAACTATTATTTTTCTTGAGATTTAAAAATTTACTTAAAACAGTTTCTATTTGTAGTTTGATGACACACCTTTCAATTAAACATGAGAACTTCTTTTCTTATGTTGTTATGGGAACTGTACTACCCTGCTCACATAAAAAGGATTAAGAAAAGAAGATGAGAGACATCTGCCACAATTATTACTAATTGTTTTGCTCTCAAATTGCAATGCAGCATTTACACTCTTGATTAGGACTGAATGAGAAGTTGAGCCTTATTCAAATGTAGAGTGTTTTAGATAACTTTTATATTTTATGTACTGATATTTTAATGAATTAAATGCAGCACTATGGAAGGGAAATAGTTGCCAAAGAACTTGGGTTGAATCCAGATCATTCAGATGTTGAGAGTGTTTATCTTGCTTTATACAAAGGTTTTATGGAGGTATACCTTTTGATTGAGTTTCATTGATTTCTAAGTTTAGTACCTAATACTTGAACGGTTGCTGTGTACAGGTAATCTGTCAATGCAATTAAATTGTGATCATGTGAAATATTGTTGTCTTTGGTAGAAAAGTTGTGTTAGTCTCAATGGTGAGGTGAAGAAGCTCAAAAAATGACATAAATTCAATAGATTGGTGTATTATGGTCCAGTTATATAGTTTGAGGAAAATTAAGTTGTCATGTCCCCGTTTCCGGCTTGATCATCAGTGAAGCATGGATTAGCCTATCTATCATTCCCGTGGGCTAATACCAATGATGAGGGAATGAACTTGGTTTTTGACTAACTTAGTGTTGTACTTTTGCAGGAACAAAGTCAAAAAATATTCCAATAGTCTATAGCAGGTCCGGAAGTTGCCAAGAAGGGGTTAGGAGCACTTTCTCTCTCCTCCAGCCTCAAGTTGCGCCTAGCCTAGAAACATGATTCCAGGAGACTTTGGAGCGGCACTTTGCTAAGAGATTGATTGTTTGATCATCAAGGAGGAATTGATTGAGTAATTGGAGCAATTAGAAGGTCTATTGGCTCTAGGCGCAAATGTCAGGTAGAACAACCCCAAATGTGCACCTAAGAAAGAAATGAGCTCCAAATCAACTCAAATGTGAGGCGCTTCCAAAGTTGGAGGTATTTTACTTCTTTGAAGATTCAGGCTTTGCAAATTCTTCGGAGGAAATGGCCAAGTGACCCCTAGGCGCAAATCTCATGCTAAACTACCTCAAAAATGCGCCTAGACTTCTCAATACAAGGCGCTCAATTAGTCAAAATCTTCCAGTTGTGGCGCCCAACATGTATAATTGATAGTTTGAGTTCTTTGAAGTCAGAAGGATCATTTGTATGAACGATCAAGTGGATTTCAAGCCTAGGCGTATATTTTGCCAAGAATCACCAATTCTGGCGCCTAGAAAGAGATTCAAAATAGGGCGCACATCTTGTGAAAATCCTCCAAATCTGGCGCCTAGGATGAAAACTCACTCTTCTTCCTCAAATGGCATATAACATTGAAGATGCTCAAGTTGATTGAAGTTGATCAAGTTGAAGAAGGATGGAAGACTCTTAGAACTAGCTAGGTGCACTTTACTGCCTATTTCACTCTCAAAATGCGCCTAGACAAGTGAGGCGCCCTTTTCCATTGCCAAATCTCAAATAGCGCCTTGGTTTGATGTTCGTTCCAGACACTCAAAATGGCGTCTAAGGATAGATCATGTGTTGGAGACACCCTCCGGAACAAGGTTTGAAGTGAGGCACAATTCCTAGTCATTGCAACCCACAATTGGCGCCTAGAAATGATGAGGTGCAGTTTCATGTTTCAACCACCTCAAATGAGTGCCTAAACTTTGAGAAGACCTCCTTGATCATTGACAAGCAATGAGGAACAATTTGAAGTCATTGGATCGCACTCCACATGCTAGGCGCACTTTCACTACTGCAGGGACCCATTTTGGCGCCTAGCCTTGAAAGCATTCAACGGTGATGATTGGGCGCACTTCTTCACCTGTGGAGCATCATTCTAGCGCCCTGAGTTGAATAGGCATGTTACAAGCGTATTGGTTCAATTGATGGTATTGGGATCCGTTTCGGTTCATTAGACGAGGTTGTCAACTCAGAATGAGTCATCAAATGGAATATTCCCATTGGATATGCCCTTTGGGAAACGTGCCTTGGTTCCTTCTTTGCATTGAAAAGCATGCCTTTATTGCCTTTGAAGAGGAGCACTATAAAAGGAGGAGAGCACCTTCATTTTGTTATTTGAGATCTTTGGCTATTTGATATTTCTTGGTAAGCTTTATGCTCTTTTCATGAAATTTGCGTATTTCATGCTTGTTGGGGTGATGCCCCCGCAACCTTGATAAGGTGATGCTCCCTTATCTCTTGAGAGGTGTTAACATTTAGTTATCATCATTGTGCAGGATTGAAGTCATTACTTGCAATACGAAGCTACTTGCATCTTGAAGACATCTTGAAGACACTTGCGAGTTGAAGACAAGATACTTGTAGTTGGAATATATTCATTGTTCAATCTAGGTGCCAAGGCCTATCTTTTGTAATCTTTGTAATAAGTTGAACATTGATGCTAATAAGCATTTGTTGAATGTAATAAGAATTGGATTGACAATTGCAATAAGATATCTCAACATCCTTGATGTTCAATTCATTCATGTTTGATGTTGATTGATTGAAGCGAGTAATTAGAAAAGTTAGCAAAAAAAATTTGGTTAAGTACAAGTGGGATATTTCAGTGGTATCAGAGCTTGGATCCTACGAGCCTATGGGTTATGAGCTACTACGTTGATCCTTTGCCGTAACACTATCGAAGGAGAACAAGTACAATGGGAGATAGAAGGCAACATAATCCACGAGGACATTGATAACATGTTAAGGTAGATGGTTGATAATCAGCGTGATATGGCAGCTCAACAACATGAGGCAACTGAACAACAACGGCAAACAAATGCAAATATTGAAAGGATGTTTCAAGCCTTAATGGGTAACAGGAATAATAACAATCAGAATCATCCAGTTAATCAGGATGTAGGTAGTGTAGTTGGAAGATCACCGCCTCGTGTTAGAAGAACAAGAACACCTACAGTTGAGAGGCCTATGCAACCTACTTTTCTTCCTAGAGAAGAAGAAGTAGAAGAGGAGCAGCCACAGGAAGAAGAAGAAGATGTTCCTTTTGGGGAGAATGTTATATCTTTGGTTGATGAGTATGATGCACTTTCTAAGCATGTAAGGAATAGAATAAATTTCAACAACTACATGAGCCAGAAAAGGGATAGTCAAAGAGGTAGAGTGAATCGACCAAGGCAAAGAAGAGCTCAACCTACACAGCCAAAGGAGTATAAGGATGCCTTAAACAAAATTCCTCTTCCCAGTTTTGATGGTAGTGGTAAGCTAAGTGCTAGAGCATGGGTGAATAAGTTGGACACTTTTCTTACACTCAAACCCATGAGTGAGGAAAAGGCTATAAATTTTGCTACCATGCATTTAGAGGGTTTGGCATACGAATGGTGGCATCATGGTCTTGTTTCACAACATCACAACAGGATCACTTCATATGATGAGTTTGTTCAAAAACTCATAACTAGGTTTGACCGCAAGGATGTTGAGGTCTACTACCGTGAGCTTGCACAGTTGAAGCAATTTGGTAAAGTGGATACTTATGTCAATGAATTTCAAAAGATTATGGTTATGGTTCCTGATATGACAGATAGGAGAATCACTATGTTGTTTGTTGAAGGATTGAATGATAGGATCAAGGGTTTGGTTAAAGTACATAAGCCAACTACTCTTGAGGAGGCCATTGAATTAGCACTTGATTTGGATACTACTTCTACATTCACTCAAAAGAAAAGTTTCTTCACAGGTACAAGTTCTAATCAGAAAAAATCATTTCAGCCAAAGCCCAATACTTCGGCTATGGAGCGAGATGAATTGAGAAGGAAGAGGCTATGCTTTTCTTGCAAGCAACCATGGGAACCAGGACATAGATGCCTTGGAAAAGGCAAAGCACATCTTATTGAGGTGATTTTAGATGATGGTAGTGATGTCCATGAGGATACAGTTTCAGACGGGGATCATCAGGAGTAGCTTACATTACAGCTTGATACAAGAGAAGAAAACGTGACTATTGCTTCTATGTCAGGAGTTCCTAGGTATCATGCCTTTCGAATAAAGGGTGTTATCAAGGGACGAGTCACTTGTTTGGTGGATAGTGGAGCCGCTCATAACTTTATTGATGAAACGTGGTTTACAAGCTGAAGACTTTGAGGGATTCACAGTTGCAGTAGCAGATGGCTTTACTATGAGTTGTCAGAAGAGAGTGCCACAGCTTAGTATTCAGATGGGTGATTATACATTAACAAATGATTTCTATATGGTTGGACTTTCAGGCATTGATGTGGTATTGGGAATGCAATGGCTGCATTCACTTCGCTATTACATACAAGATCTGGAGAAGATGGAGATAGAGTTTATTCACGAGGGAAGAAAAGTGATTTTGAGGGCTATTTCAGTGGAGCACCTAGGGTTGTTTCAGCTAGGCGCATGGAGACATTGTTTCGACATGGTATTGCTTGGGCAGCTTGAGTCAATGTTTTTTCTAAGTCTTCTTCGGATGGGGAACATCATATAGACATTCAATCTGTGTTGGATAAACACAGTAAGGTGTTTGGGAACATTCCTCCAGGATGACCACTGGATCGTGGTTTTGAGCATGTGATTGAGTTAGAGGAAGGGACCAAACCTATCAACATTGCGTCGTACAGACATCCTCGGCACTTCAAGATTGAGATTGAGAATACAATCAAAGAGTTGATTGATATGGGACACATTCGACCTTCATCTAGTCCATTTGCTTCTTCAGTAGTGTTGGTAAAGAAGAAAGATGGAACAATGCGGATGTGTATTGACTATCGTGCATTGAATCAAAGGACCATTAAGAATAGGTATCCAATACCTAGGATTGATGAGTTGCTAGATGAATTGCATGGGGCTGTATTCTTCTCGAAGATTGATCTTCGCTTTGGTTATCATCAAATTTGTGTTCGTGAGGACATTCCAAAAACAACATTCAGATGTCACTTTCCAATCTTGCATGAATCATGTATTCAACAAGTAGCTGAGGAAGTACCTGTTGGTTTTCTTCGACGACATTCTAATCTATAGCAAGACATGGGAAGAACATCTCCAACACTTGGACAAAATCTTAAGTATAATGGACAAACAATCTTTGTATGCGAAAATGTCTAAGTGTGAATTTGGTTTGAAGGAGATACTATACCTGGGCCATGTAATTGGCGCTAATGGCGTGAAAGTACAAGAAGAGAAGATTGAAGCCATTTGCAGTTGGCCAGTGCCCAGGAATGTGTCAGAATTAAGAGGTTTCCTTGGCCTCTGTAGTTACTACAGACGATTTGTTAAGGGGTTCTTGCAGCTCTCCGCGCCCCTGACAAATCTAACAAGGAAAGGTGCTTTTGTTTGGTCAATGGAAGCTCAAGCAGCCTTTGAGAAATTGAAAGAGGCACTGAGTATGACGCCAGTATTGGCTTTGCCGGATTTCACTAAGTCATTTGTCCTGGAATGTGATGCTTCTGGAGAAGGCATTGGAGCAGTGTTGATGCAAGATCATCACCCAATTGCATTTGAAAGCAGGAAGTTAAAGGATACAGAAAGGCTGTACTCTACATGTGACAAAGAGATGCTGGCTATCATGCATGCCTTGGCTAAGTTCCGCCAGTATCTAGTGGGAACTAAGTTTTTGGTCCGAATAGATCACAACAGTTTAAGATACTTCTTAGGACAGAAAGATTTGAATGAGTGACATCAAAAGTGGGTTACTAAGATACAGGCTTATGATTTTGACATTGAATATATTAAAGGCAAGAAGAATGTAGTTGCGGATGCCTTGTCTAGAAAGCCTGTTATTTGCGCCCTAAGTGAAGTATTTGCCGATTGGAAGTCTCAGCTTCTGGTTGAGTACTCCAAATCGAAGTTTGCTTGTGAAATCATGGATGGAATCATTCAGGATGATAGTTATAAGATGATAGACGACATCAATTACTACAAAGATAGGATTTTCTTAACTCTTGAATCGAAGCTTAAACAACAAGTCATGAAAGCATACCATGATACTCCACTTGCAGGACACCCTAGCTACTTCAAAACCTATTGACAAGTCAGAGAAAGATTCACTTGGAAGGGTTTGAAAGAAGAAGTTTCGCAATATGTCAGGGAGTGTTTGATTTGTCAGCAGAACAAGTTCGAAACTACTTTTCCAGCGGGATTACTCCAACCACTGCCAATTCTAGAACATAAGTGGGAAAGTATTGCGATGGATTTCATTACTGGTCTTCCGAAGGTCCAAGGGAAAGAATGCATTTATGTAGTCGTGGATAGGTTGACTAAATATTGTCACTTCTTTGCAATTCCAGTTGAGTTCTCGGCATTGCAGGTTGTTGAGTTGTTCTTTCGGGAAGTGTTCCGATTACATGGCCTTCCAAAGACCATAGTCAGTGATCGAGATAACAGGTTTATCAGTGTGTTCTGGAGAGATATTTCGATTAACAGGAACTGACTTAACACCAAGCACAAGTTATCACCCTCAAACAGATGGGCAAACAGAGATAGTCAATAAGTGGCTTGAGGGATATCTGCGAAATTATGTGTCTGATCATCAGCGTGCTTGGATAAAATGGTTACACTTAGGAGAATACTGCTATAATACCACTTTCCACATGTCTCCTTTTCATGCGTTGTATGGATATGATGCAGTTTCTTTTGTTGATCTGGCTTTGGATGACAGCCGAGCTCCTAGAGCAAAGGAGTTGATGCAGGACACGCAAGATATCTTGCGAGTTCTTAAGGAGAATTTGCAGAGGGCTCAAAACCAACAAAAGTTGTATGTCGACAAACATCGGGTTGAACGAAGTTTTGAAGCAGGTGATATGGTGTTTCTGCACCTTCAGCCGTATAGGAAAAGCTCTTTAAAGAAGTCAGGTGCAGAGAAGTTTTACCCAGGTTCTATGGACCCTACAAAGTGCTGAGAAGAGTAGGAGAAGTGGCATATGAACTTGATTTGCCAGTTGGAAGCCGCATACATAATGTGTTTCATGTGTTGTGTCTCAAAAAGGCACTAGGACAGCTGTAGTTTCCCCTGACGAACTTCCACCACTGGATGAAGGAATGCTTGCACTTGAACCTGAAAGTGTGGTGGATATGAGAGAGAAGACACTACGCAACCGGAGTATAAGAGAATACTTGGTGAAATGGAAAGGGTTGCCAATGGAGGATGCTACTTGGGAAGGAGAAAAGATTCTAGAGCATCCTAATCTTCAATTGCCTGAGGACAAGCAATCTTGGGAAGGGGAGACTGTCATGTCCCCGTTTCCGGCTTGATCATCAGTGAAGCATGGATTAGCCTATCTATCATTCTCGTGGGCTAATACCAATGATGAGGGAATGAACTTGGTTTTTGACTAACTCAGTGTTGTACTTTTGCAGGAACAAAGTCAAAAAACTATTCCAACAGTCTATAGCAGGTCCGGAAGTTGCCAAGAAGGGGTTAGGCGCACTTTCTCTCTCCTCCAGCCTCAAGTTGCACCTAGCCTAGAAGCATAATTCCAGGAGACTCTAGAATGGCGCTTTGCTAAGAGATTGATTGTTTGATCATCAAGGAGGAATTGATTGAGTAATTGGAGCAATTAGAAGGTATATTGGCTCTGGGCGCAAATGTCAGGTAGAACAACCCCAAATGTGCGCCTAAGAAAGAAATGAGCTCCAAATCAACTCAAATGTGAGGCGCTTCCAAAGTTGGAGGTATTTTACTTCTTTGAAGACTCAGGCTTTGCAAATTCTTCGGAGGAAATGCCCAAGTGACCCCTAGGCTCAAATCTCATGCTAAACTACCTCAAAAATGCGTCTAGACTCCTCAATACAAGGCGCTCAATTAGTCAAAATCTTCCAGTTGTGGTGCCCAACATGTATAATTGATAGTTTGAGTTCTTTGAAGTCAGAAGGATCATTTGTATGAACGATCAAGTGGATTTCAAGCCTAGGCGCATATTTTGCCAAGAATCACCAATTCTGGCGCCCAGAAAGAGATTCAAAACAGGGCGCACATCTTGTCAAAATCTTCCAAATCTGGCACCTAGGATGAAAACTCACTCTTCTTCCTCAAATGGCATATAACATTGAAGATGCTCATGTTGATTGAAGTTGATCAAGTTGAAGAAGGATGGAAGACTCCTAGAACTAGCTAGGCGCACTTTATTGCCTATTTCACTCTCAAAATGCGCCTAGACAAGTGACGCGCCCTTTTCCATTGCCAAAGACTCAAATAGCGCTTTAGTTTGATGTTCATTCCGGACACTCGAAATGGCGTCTAAGGATAGATCATGTGTCGGACACACCCTCTGGAACAAGGTTTGAAGTGAGGCACAATTCCTAGTCATTGCAACCCACAATTGGCGCCTAGAAATGATGAGGTGCAGTTTCATGTTTCAACCACCTCAAATGAGCGCCTAAACTTTGAGAAGACCTCCTTGATTATTGACAAGCAATGAGGAACAATTTGAAGTCATTGGATCGCATTCCACATGCTAGGCGCACTTTCACTACTGCAGGGACCCATTGTGGCGCCTAGCCTTGAAAGCATTCAACGGTGATGATTGGGCACACTTCTTCACCTGTGGAGCATCATTCTAGTGCCCTGAGTTGAATAGGCATGTTACAAGTGTATTGGTTCAATTGATGGTATTGGGATCCGTTCCGGTTCATTGGACAAGGTTGTCAACTCAGAATGAGTCATCAAATGGAATATTCCCATTGGATATGCTCTTTGGGAAATGTGCCTTGGTTCCTTCTTTGCATTGAAAAGCGTGCCTTTATTGACTTTGAAGAGGAGCACTATAAAAGGAGGAGAGCACCTTCATTTTGTTATCTGAGATCTTTGGCTATTTGATATTTCTTGGTAAGCTTTATGCTCTTTTCATGAAATTTGCGTATTTCATGCTTGTTGGGGTGATGCTCCCTCAACCTTGATAAGGTGATGCTCCCGTATCTCTTGAGAGGTGTTAACATTTAGTTATCATCATTGTGCAGGATTGAAGTCATTACTTGCAATACGAAGCTACTTGCATCTTGAAGACATCTTGAAGACACTTGCGAGTTGAAGACAAGATACTTGTAGTTGGAATATATTCATTGTTCAATCTAGGCGCCAAGGCCTATCTTTTGTAATCTTTGTAATAAGTTGAACATTGATGCTAATAAGCATCTGTTGAATGTAATAAGAATTGGATTGACAATTGCAATAAGATATCTCAACTTCCTTGATGTTCAATTCATTCATGTTTGATGTTGATTGATTGAAGTGAGTAATTAGAAAAGTTAGCAAAAAAAATTGGTTAAGTATAAGTGCGATATTTCATAAGTATCATTTAAGTTATCCTTTTTTTCAACATAAGATTTTTGTTTTTTTTTGTTTTTAAATATTGAGATAAGAAGTTTACAAAGTATATACCATACTGACATTCACAGAAATATCACAAAATTCTAAATTAGATATCATCGAAGTATGAAGACAGCTGATATGACTAAAGTTTTAGGGCCCATACAAATTACCAAAGAGCAAAAGTAAAAATAACAAATCCAAACCAATGAAGAGAGAAAGTCACTGAAGTGGATTTAAGTTTATAACCCCTTATTTTCATCCTGTCCAACTGTGAAATCAGCAACTTCAGACCCTGTGTCATCTCATCAGGTCCAGCAATCATCATGGGCTGGAGCTCTACAAGATTGTCTCTGATACTTCATCTATCATCTCATTCTAATTTGTTATTTTAAAGACTGGGTTGCTTTTGACGGGAATACAATACTTGGAAGAACTGAAAAAGTTAAAATTGTTTGCCATAAAGGAATTGCAAAAGACACGAGATGAGACTATTGCTAATGCCAACAAATGATCAAAAACAGTGAGAAGGATTACAGAAGTATCTGATTACAAAATGACTTAAAGGGAATGCATGAGTTGTCTTGAAAACAAATAAATATATAAAAACAATATAAAAAGAGAGATACAGAGAAGAGCTAGGCAGTAACCAAATAGCTGTTAGGAATTAGTGCATAACATTAGTAATATAATAAATAACAAATTAACATGTTAATGTTAATTTATTAAATAGATGTTAGTTATTAGTTAAGTTATTAAATAGATGTTATTTATTAGTTAAGTCGAGTGGTTTGAGTAGTTAGTAAGTTGAAAGGCTTTTATAAAGCCATTGTAATGTAATAATAGAATGTTGAAAATGATTGATTGATTGTTGTGTTTGAGCCTCTAGCTCTTCTTCATGTCTCATTTTCAATAATAGCGATGGAAGCTATAGTTGTGAATCCTATTAACATCACACTGCCCTACCAACCAAGACCAATAAAGGGTAGGTAATTAATGTTATTACCTCTCTCAAGTTAGTGTCTTGTGGTTGCTGTTTTGGTTATGAGCATTGGTAAAGTCTAGTTGTATTTTATTGGACAATTTAAAAATAAAATAAGAATTTATCAGTTAGTTTGACCTTTTGAGTTCCTCCTGTTGTTCTATGAGATGTTATATCTGCTGTTCCAGATTTTATCCCCTTGGTTTGATGATAGGTTGCATAGTGCAATCCAAAACATTAACCAAAAAGAGTTCACATCAGTCAATATTATAATTTTTTTTTTATGTAGCTAAATACTCTAGAAATCTATTTGCAGACTCTGTGGACTGTGGAAGTGTCAATGTATCAATAATTGTAAACCTTGATCTGGACAATCTTGAAATATCCCAAACTGGATCTGCCCTAGAATTCTGATTTTCTGCCCTAATTTTCTGATTTCTTTTTCTGCCCAAACCCTAATCTGAATTCTGATTTTTATTTCTGAAGTAAACATAATCATGGGCAGGGAATATAGATGTGCCAAAACACTCAATAAACATGCCAAACATGTGTGCTTATGAAGATAACATCAAACATGTATTTCACCACATAATATGATCATTCCAATGCAAACCAAATGACATAAAGTTCTGATTTCTGAATGTGAATTTCTGCTGCTACAAATCAGACTTTTCAAACATGAAATTACAACAAGTTTCAAGGCCCAAACATGCCTAAACACAACTCAGATCTCTGCTGTTCCAAAACAGTCCATTACATTGACAAACAATTGCTTATACATACCAAAATAGTGGAGAATGATGTCTTTTTTCAAACCCTAGATGGGCGATCAGATTTAGCACTTGAGGTTGCTCCACAAACTCCACAATTCCTTCACAATGAGCTAGGGTTTCCTTAACAATGATGGTGCTCCCCTATAAGTGATGTAGACATGCCAGAATGAGGGTGGCGATGTAATGTCCCCTTTTAGGATATTCCTGATTTCTTTACTTGCATACAATAATATCACTAGAAAGGGACATTAGAGATATTAAAGATCACTAAATTAAGATAATATTCAATTCAATTCCTAACACAATTCAGTATCGACTATGTTCAAGTATTAATCCTTACTTCCTTTCTAGTCCTCAACCTTGCATGGGGAATTACTTGTCTAGGGCGCACTAAACCTTCTCCAATGTAGTTGGGATGGGATTACTCTGCCTCTCCCTAACAACCTTGTCTAGGGTGCGCTAAACCATCTCTAATCTCACCGGGATGGAACTACTCCACCTCTCCTTAACAAAACCACCTACCCTAGGGTTGCAGGCAATAGAAATAACTAAGTATTAACTCTAGCACTATGTTCACATCCCAATCTTATTTCTCTTCTAATCTTCAACCATGGATGGGGAATTACTTGTCTAGGGCACGCTAAACCTTCTCCAATGTAATTGGGTTGGGATTACTCCGCCTCTCCATAACAACCTTGTCTAGGGTGCGCTAAACCATCTCCAATCCCATCGGGATGGAATTACTCCGCCTCTCCCTAACAAAACCAACCTACCCTGAAGTTAGAGGAAATAGAAGTAACTAAGTATTAATTTGATTATGTTCACATCTCAATCTTATTTCCCTTCTAATCCTCAACCATGAATGGGGAATTACTTGTCTAGGGCGCGCTAAACCATCTCCAATTCCGTCGGGATGGAATTACTCCACCTCTCCCTAACAAAACCAACCTACCCTATGATTGCAAGCAATAGAAGTAAATACGCAGTGAGATGAACATACCGTTACTTTATATATATATATATATGTCTAATGATAATCTTTCTATTATTTGTCATTACATGACATTCATTATAATAATCATAAGATTAGATACATCATACCAGATAACTCGTCTTTTAGAACTCCTAAGAATTCCTTTCTTGCAGCCCAATATACTGTTGTCTCCTTACCTTCAGATCTGTGTCTAGTTATGCCTTTGTCCAATTTTGAAATATATTCACTTTACCTCTACATAGTTCAGAATTCTTTTTGTTCCTTATTGCTCTTGATAAAAATCAGAACATATATATATTTAATTCTGCATATTCATATTGTGTCTCTGCTGGTGTAGATATGAGATATATTTTCAACTCTTATGCCCCCCATCTAACTCACTTTCTCTTATTACTTATTCCTCTCTAAGTGAGCAAGAGACCATCCTTTGATTCATATACTAACAAATGGGGGATCGTACCCTTTCTAGACTTTAATTTCTGTCAAGCGCTGCCTTTATCTATTGTTCTGTCCTTAGTATGAATCACTAATCAATTATTATATAAACATTCACTGCCTTTTATCTATGCCCTTAACCATTTCTCAATCGATTGCTTCTTTAATAATATGAATCGCCCTTCATAGTGATCTCCATATTAATGAGAATCATTTAAAGGTAATACTTCATTGCTGCCCGCCCAAGGTGATTCACTGTTTAGTCTGCTTCATTAGAAGTCGATTTGTATGTATTCCCTTAGTGTAGCCAATGGTCTCTTATATCAACTCTCTTCATACAGTTGCAGCCATTCAATACGGGTCGCTGCCCTTATTAAATATTGATGGCTGCTTTTATTATATTTATATTATTATATAACAATATTTAATAATTATAATTTATATAATAATAATAATATTTAATATTTATATTTATATCTTGTCAAATATCTAAATAATATATATTATATATTATATTTTAATTATATTTATTTATATGTATTTATAATTATAATAATATTAAATAATGTATCTCATTATAAATATATTACATATTAATATAATTATTAATATATATGCAATTGCCTCTATTATTCAATTTGACTAAATACCGTATTTCACGAAAACAACTTCACCGACTTTTATCATGATGTTTAAATCGTTAATTTAAACGATGCTTTAATATCGGGACATAACAGGCGACTAGGGTTAGGACCTTCCAAGTCTGAAATTCTGCTCCTTATGGATGGTGCTCCTCTTAGGGCACAAACCCTAATAATATTCTTCAAATTAGACCTCCAAAATGAAGCTGAAAACCTACAAATAAATCTGCTTATGAATCTCCCTTCGCGGCGGCTAGGGTTTGGTTTCCAATGCTCCAACAAAATGCAAATCGCCCTCCTTGATGTTGGTGCTCACGCTAGGGTAAAACCCTAGCAGAAATCTTCACTCAAACCCTCGAAAGAGTGGTGCTCCCAAGATGATCTGAAAATCTGAATATATCTTCAATGTTCCAAATTGTATTTGGCACAAATCTCACAATTTGGCCTTAGGGTTTCTGCAGAAACAAATATATCTTTGTCGCTCCTTTCCTTCCAAATCTCCAATGAAGCACACATATGAACTCCATATGAGTCCACCTCCAAGATGAGATTGAGTTTTCGTCCAATCCACCTATATTCCTAAGGGTTTTCGTCCTTGGAATAAGGTGAACCAAAGTTGCAGCCAAAGATAAATCTCCAAATGAAAAATGATATGAATGAATGATGCTAATGACCTCCAAAGTGCCTTTTTTTATATCCATCCAATGAGACCTCATGATGGCCGACCTTCTTCTAGCCATTATACTTTATTTTATTCTTTTTATTCTTTCTTGGCCGACCTCCCTTGGCAACTTAATTTATATTCTTTTTATCCTCAAATAGGTCGCCCACCTTAGCAATTTCCTTTTATTTATTTTATTTTATCATGAGGCTCACAAAAATAGGAGAAGTCTTTCCATAACACAATTTGGTCCATCAAAATTAGTTAAATATATTATTTAACAAATTAGGTTATTCCCTTGCCACCTCGACCAAGCCCACGGGAATAAAAGAGGCTAGCCGACTCCGTTGGGTGATCACTCGGAAAAAAAAGGGGACATTACAAATCTTTAATGTACTGCCCCATTCTTTATACTTATAACACTTAATTGTTGGAACTTGGAAGTACTCATCTATAATAGCTTCTGCTTGGTCTTCTCTGACATACATCATGTTTTTCTTCAAATTATCCTTACTCCATCTATTTTAAATCCATTGAGAGATGTTATTGATGCTAGTGACTGCGATTCATGTATTCTTTTTGAACTGAAATAGGTTGATGTGCCCAAATGACTAGAGAAGATCAATGGAACTCAAGAGTACATATAGTTATAATAGAAAAGTGCTAAGGTAGAAAGAACCCTAAGTTCTAGAGAGCAATTAAAGACTACAACACAAACAATAAGCCCAAGAATATGCAAACATGACTAGAGGGGGTACCGGTAAATCCAAAGCATATTATCCAAATATGAGTCTGAATAACCTTGCTTTTTATAACTCCCTTCTTGCTTGAATATACTGTGCCATAACTATGACGTGCAGAACTAGGGTTTGAACCAACAATTTCTGAATTGGCAATTACACAATGAAACCCTAGGACTGAAATATGATTTTATTTCTGCACCTTCAAATATAATCCTTCCAAGCATGAAACATGAACTAACATTTGCAAAATTGATGATAGAGCAATATAGATAGTAGCATCCCTATCAAGGTGAATTACAACACGAAATACACATCCAAGTATGCAAAATTACATATGCAAGTCTGCTGCTCCAAATGTAGTATCATAGAATGGGATTTCAATCAATATTGAGGCTCCAAGTTGGCCTTACAAATATAAGAATCACTGCTGTTACAAAACAGGGATAAGTAATGTATGCAACATACCAAATTGGATGTCATACAATGGTGAAAGATAGCCGAACCTCTGCTGTACCAGATCTGCCCTCAAACAGTGATGAAAGATGTCAAATATTCCAAGGAATGATGATGATAATGATGTCGCTACTCCCTAGTGCTGGTCGCTGACCTCCAATATCTGATCGCTGTCACCTATGAAGCAAACTGCCACTGTTATTATCTTCAAATCTGTCTTCAAGCTGAGCGCTGACCTTCTAATGATTGTCACTGCCCTAATAGATGCAGATCGGCCAATACAAGGATGATTCCACCTTTTCATTCCAGCACAAACCCAAATGGATCCCCTTACTCAAGATTGCTGCTATCACAATGATGAATATTCCTTGGAATGGCAGCGGCTAGGGTTAGATGATGCAAGGAAATAATACCAAACAGCCCACGTCCTCCAAGCAAGACGCTCCACTAGCAAGTTTGCCTCTATGAATTCAGCGCACAAGGATGCATGCAAAGAATCTGCAAATGATATGCAAAATGATATTCAAGCTTCAAATCTAACAATGGTCTCTAACCAAATCTTCAATGCAATCAAACGAATGATGATGTTCAAACAATTCTCCAATGAAGTGCAAGTGTGAACTCCATATGAATCCACCTCCAATGACGTAATTGGGTTTTCATCCAATTCCACTGATGCAATAGAATTGCCAAGCAAAAATGCCAAAGTTGCCAAAGTATTCGTGATGCCGAAATGAGGCTCCAAAGCCTTCTTTTATACTTGGTTCTTTTTTTTTTATCGTTGAAGCCAACAATTTCAAATTAAATATTTGAATTGCCTTTTCCCTCCTTGTCGGCCAATACAACAATATTTTATTATTTTTAAATCTCCAACGAGCTGCCCAAATTAATAAAATAATATTATTTTATTAATTGATTGTTTCTCCCAAGGTGAGCGCCACAATTCAAGGAATAATATATTTTATTTTCTTTCTTTTTTTCCTCTCTAAGGTGAGCGCTCCAATTTGCTAATAATAATATTTTATTATTATTTTTATTTCTCCAATCTTGGGCGCCACATTAAATAATAATAAAATATTATTATTATTTTTATTTCTCCAATCTTGGGCACCACATTAAATAATAATAAAATATTATTATTTAATATTATTTTATTTTCACCTTTTGATAATTAATGTAAAAATTACATTAATTCATTTTCTATCTTGCCAGGAATTGGCCGAGCCTTATAAAACATCTCTCCGATTTCCAAGCCTCTAAACACATAATCTTCTCCAAGCCATAGCTCAACCAAAATTATTCCCTTGTTTGATGAATTAGCCTACGGGAATGAGGATAGGCTAACTCAGACTCCTGCCGGGTGATCATGCCGGAAATGGGGACATGTCAAACTACCTCCTGTATTTGTCATACCAATACTAGAGGGTTATATTTATAATGTTATTTTGTATTCATATAATGTGGGGGCTGCCACTTTTATTCTCTTGTTGTACTTTAGGAAGGATCCTTAGGGACCAACTCTTTTGGAGGCATTCAATTGTGTTCATGTAAATTTTTCTTCACAAAAGATTTTAAATTTGAATGAAGATACTTGAAAGAGCAGCATATGGGCATGCCTAGTAAAGGTCTATAGATTGGCATGAACTGCAAGATGGAAAGTGGTATTTGGAATGGAACAGGTCATAGTTGCTTAAGAGAAATATAATGGTTGCCATAGGAAATGATTATAGAAATGCCTCTTGCATATATTCACAATTTAACCATTGAAGGAGGATGATATACTAAAAGATGTTTAGCTGCCTAAGAGTATATGCTATAAATGGCTTGCTTACTGAGCACTTAAATCTGGATATAACATACATTTGAACTTAGAATGGTTTAAATGATTTTGTAAAGATTAAGAATAATGCTTGTATTCAACGCACAGATTCAGTTAAAATGGTATTTCTGTCAATAAAATAAGTTATTACATTTAAATCTTGTCCTCTACCTTCATGGTTCCCTCTCTTTGAATGTATATTAATCTCCTGTTGTAGTTTTATCTGTATGATAATGCCCATATTTATGGGCAGTGAATTGCTATGCAACAATGTAATCACGAAACTGTAAAGCGTGCCAATTGTAACAGTGTAGTAGAGACACTATATGTTGAATGTGGAAGAGAACTCCTTTGCTTGGTGTATATGTTGTTTCTTGCTCTTTGATATGAAATATACTTAATATGGATTTACTTGAGAGGAAAATCATTCATATTAGCGGTGTTTTTGTGGCAAAGGGACATATATTTAATTAGTAGGCTACATTTACCTAACCACTACTATTGGATATAAATATAATTGAAAATGTGCATGAGTGGTATAAAACTAGAGCTTAAAATATCTTAACTCTATATAATTGGATCAGTATGATTCTGAGTTTGGATGTATTAATCAGGAAATTGACGCTGTTGACAATGGCATCAATCAGTATGATACTGAAAAGCCAGCTAGGTACATCATGAATACACATTTGCCAGCAAGGGTTTCACGTATTAACCCTGACTGGATGGAGGAAAATACAACTGATAAAGAGGATCACCTTTTTCATTGTGCTATGACGGTTGCTGGTAAAGACTTTGAAGAGGTGTGTCTTGGAATTTTTTTATAGTTTATAGGACAGGGCTACCCATCTTGTTTAAATTAGTATTTTTAAATCTTTTTATTGTTAGATTGGCATTGTAGACCTTTGTAGATAATTGACTTGTGGATTCTGTTGTTAGCTGACATTTGACATTTCTAAGAAGTATAAACATTTGATGTCCATCTGAAGATCCATTCTAGGACTGTGAGCTGTACATTATAAAAGACTTTAATCTTATAAAATGTCATCCTATATCTGCCATATAAACTGCAGGGTGGATGTGAACTATATTCTTATAAAGAATGCTGCTATGAGAGCAGCTAAATTTGAGTTGAATATGTAACTGAGAAAAAACATTTCAGTGATCAACATGCAGCATAGTGCTCAATTGTGGACTCTTGAGCCAAATACATATAAAATATTTCAAGGATCAACATGCATTATGACACTCAATCATGGGCTTCAATTTGGTTCATATTGTTTAGAGATTAAGTTGGTCTTTACAGATACATGTTGGTTATGAAAGTATTAACACAGCCATCAAATAACACTCAGTATATAATATCAGGTTGTTAGGTTACATAAATGGAAGAATTCTGTTTGGCTATCAAAATATATGAACTTATTGGACTCGGTTATTATAATCATATTCCGAGTCCAGAAACAATTTTGAATAAGATCGACTTGATGTTGCTTGATCATAAATAAGTGTTACAGTGAAGAATGTAATTGCATGTGAAAAAGACAAAATTTATATTTCAAAGCACAACTATGATACATTAAATAGTAATTTCTCTATAAAGTGAGATGTTTTCTCAGCACTATTAAATAAAGTTTGCCACCATCTCTTACAGGACTGTTGGCTGAATGCCTTAGTCATCATTGCTATTGTTTCTTGGAGATTGTTGGCATATGAATCTGCTACCATCTAGTGCTGTACTTTTGGCATATTGGATTGTTGGCTTTCAAATTGGTAATCCTTAGGGGGCTGTTGGCCTAAAACATAGAGCAACAATAATGACGTTCAATAGTATGCAATCCTGAAAGTATAATAATTAATTTCCAACATTTAACAATGAAATTTAGTCATTAGAAAGTCAACGGGAGTCAACATACTTGAACAATCAGTGGCAAATTGTCTTTTGTACCTTTAGTCAATGTTGAATCAGTCAACTGCTAACTGTTTTCTGGTAAATACAGCAGCTAAAGGTCCATGCAAGGGCTGAAAGTTCATGTAGCAGTTAGAAGTCAATATAGAAGAAAAATAATAACACAGAAACAGCTTTTTCCTTGAAACTTTGTGAATGTAGCAAGAATTGCTGAAATTTAAATGTTCAAGTCCAAAAGTCAATGTTGCAACAAAGTCATTCTAATGAGATTTGTGGTTAACATTAATACAAAGCAAAAATGCAAGCAAAGAAGCTAACACAAATGTAGGCAAAAAAATTATGAAAAAAAACTTAAAAGGATAAAATCTAGGCTTTTATCTTTCTTTTCTTTGGATTTTGAATTTAAAATGTATAACATTGAAAATACAAATATAAAATACACAGAAGAATGAATAAGATGGAACTTCCAACACTCGCCATCCGCATGCTCTCAAAGCTTGTGATGAGAGCAATAATTGTTAGCTTTACACATACTGAAATCAACATGTTTGTTAACTCCTTTGAGTGTATTTTGACCTTTCTCTTCCCTTTGTTTTGGAGAGTGGCTTCTTCTTTTCCCATTCTTGCTATGGAACATATGCTCCTTAGTGGTGTTTGCTTTGCATATCATTTTACAATGGTTACTTCTTTGACAACTAGTGCAAGGAACAAGGATCCTACATTCTTGTGCAATGTGCTCTTTCTTCTTGCAGATGAAACAAAAGATGGACTCTCTACCTTGTTTACTCACATGCTCTCTTACCTCTTTCTCAGGCTTAGCTAGTCGTGAAGTAGGTGGAGTGTAATCTCCCCATTTTTTGTTTTCTTCTTGTGGAGTGTCATTCTTTGCTTCGCCCTTATTTGAAGGCTCCTCTTTGTCTTCTTGAGGTTGAATGTTGCACTCATTTTGGCTAGATTGCTGCTCTTTCTTTGGAGACAATCTACAATCACTTCGATGCTTTACAAAAATAAAATTAGAGGAATTAGAGTAATTGTTACCTCCTTTGTGCTGTCCTTGGGTTGTACATGGTGTAGAACCCTTCTTTGAGCATTCACCAATCTCTTTGCTTCTATAACCAAGGCCCTCAAACGGTGGTCTTTCCTTCAATATGATGGGCTGAAGCAAGGTTTCAAACGTGCTGACATGCAAAAGCTTAAGCATTTGAAATCTTGCAACAAGGTTTAAACACCAACAGGCTGGCCACTAACATGCTGTAATAGCCATTGTCCTGGTAGGGTTTTATGCCAGAGTTTTTTCCGTTTCGCATTGCTGATTGTGTCTAGGGTTTTGTGTATGGTTTTTGCACATGATATTTGCAGTTTAACAATGAAATATAATGCATGCAAGTAAACCCAGAAAAACTATAACAGATATGCGTAAAATAACAAAGACCCAGATTATATTATTGCTCAAAATGAATTACAGTGACGTACTCATTTCATTGTCTTCAACTTTGTACTTCTGCTGTATATGAATCAGCAAAATAGGCACTACAAAATTGCATACAACAGCGCAACAAGAAGTTTCTCCCTCTCGATGGTGATTGCAAAGAGATATATATGTCTAGGCGCCTTGAAAATCATAAAATGTGAGAGAATGGTTCATAGGAGGGGCGATTTGATATAGAACTGAAACTGGCCCTTCTTGTAGGTGTGCGACCCTGCTGTAGGTGTTTATCAGCAGCTGTGACTCAGCAATCTCCTCTCAAACTGCCTTCTTATCATATCTGATTCGCCATTTGATGATAAGGGATCTCCACTTCGAATGCTAATGAGAAAACCTCCAAAAACCCTCACAATATACCCTCCAATATGGTACGGCCAGCATGAGACAAGGTACGACCAGCATGAAATGAGTATACAGTCCCAAATAACCACTTCAAATCTGCTCAAGTCTGTAACTACAATTTCTAAGCTGTTCATGAAATCTGCATAAGAAAGTGTGCAATAACTCCTCAAAATCTCATAAAAATGCATCAATCGAAGTACAATGCAAAGCCCCTAGATGAGACTCCCAGCAACTCTTCTGATGTTGTCTCTCAAACACGAAGAGAGCGATTCTACAGAGGTTTTCGTCTTTGCAAAACCCTGGTACAGCCACAAGCTCCAAGCTCAAGCTTTCACGACATGTATTTTTTGCAAGAGTGAATGAATGCCAAATGAGCTCACATTTCTTCTTTCTCTTCCTTGGCTTCCAACGCCCCCAAGGAGGAATATTTTATTATTTTGTTTTATTTAATTCAAGTCCCATATCTCCTCATGGATGGTGCCCAACTTCTAGCACTCAACCTTTAAACATAACTTATTTCTCCCATAAGTTAAGTCACCTTTAGAACATAAAGTGACTTAAGCTATTAAACTAGTGTAAATTAATTTAATTTACATTTCAACCATTTATTCGTTAGCCATCTCGAAAACCAAGTGTAATGTGCTAGGTGCTCCAACCGACAATGACTAAAAATAGAAAGTTGGATCAACACCACCCATGATCCCCCTGTCTGACTTACTATAAATAGTAAGTCCTAGTAAAAACTACCCAATTAGGTTCCCTAACCAACTCCATTAACCTACGGGAACCTTGGAATAGGATAATCACTCCATCTGTCTGTCTGGGCTAAAAAGGGGACATTACACATACAAAGCTGAAATCAACATGCAATTGCAGAACTGAAAACTTCCCAAGAGGCTGGCAAGACCACCAGCTCTGATACCATTGTAATATTTCTGTCACAATTTTTTTGTTCCAAACTTGCAGTATTTCACAATTTCAGCATATAGACATTTCATCAAATAGTTTGCATTCAACTGGAAACGGATGTGTATTTCAATGTTGCTTTGGCAAAGTTTCATAAATGGTTACCATAGGATTAATTTTCTCAAACTCAATTGCTGATGATAGTCTCATTAAATTTCAGAATATTTATGCACCAGATAACACTTGAAATATATATATACAATGCTGATATAGTTCAGAATTATAACATTGAACTGATGACAGAAATCAAATAACAAATATTTTGAAATAAATTGCTGACCTCTGATAAAAATATTGCTGTCAATCCAATCAGCAAACAGTCCATACACCAAACTTTTTCTAACTTGTACCACAACCCAAAAGGATGGTACGGCTCCCATATAAGGTGACACCTCCTTATGCGAGGCTGCAGTTGACTTGGGAAAGCCTTAAAGGCTGCGTTAGAATTAATAAAGGCTTCCAAAGCCCCCAAAACTTGGAATGCCTCCTTTTTAGATGACGTCAATGTGTACGACCCTCCTTTTTTCAGAATTTCACAATTATGACAGCAGTGTTAGCACAAAGATTGCAACCAAGTAAACACCTCTGCACTTTTTGATCACCAAGTTCCCAAGATGGGCGAGGTGAGAGCATACAGTGCTTCAGCTGATTAGATAAATTCTTGCAAACAAAACCAAGTACAACTTCTGCTTATTTAGCAGGCATCCACTTATTCAGTGGGAGAATGGCAAAGAAAGGAACAAAGCACATCCGCTTATTCAGCGGGAAAGCCAAGGAAATTCAAAATACTATTATCCACACTGGCGGTCATACCATCTAGGGGTTACATAATGTTTGCATTATGATTGAAAGATTACAATGAAATGAATAAGCTGCAAACTAAATCAATATCCCTGATTTGTACAAATGGCACTGCTGCAATCAGTTAGAGCATAGAAATTCCAGAAAAATGATGAAGGAAGCATGCTAACAAAGCCATAGAAACACCAGGAATGTACCACACAGTAAACTATAGAAAAGAACTCAGTTTGAAGGCCTTATGGTACTGCTGTAGCTTGTAACGGGTCTGCAATTTTCTTTATGACATCAATGTATGACCTCTCATATCAACTCCAACACCCTATATTCCACCTTCCAAACCATGCAAATACCAACCACTAACCAAGGTGCCTCATAACCAAGTGATAGCACCAACCAAGCATAGGCGATTTCACCTTGGACTTCACACGCCCATCATTATGTTGGTACAAATCTGTCATCTGGTACGACATGCTAAACAATGTCAAATCTGCATCAAACTCATTGAAATATGATCTGAAATGTGCACTCCAACTTGGCAAATATTAACCAATCATCATCCAAAACAATGCATACATTGATCACTTCAGAAAACAAAATCGCCCTAATGCATTTGTACGGCCAGGAATGTATGGTCAGCAAGGGTAAACTGTAATCTTCAGAAAAAACTCCAAACAAACGACTCAAATCACACCAAAGTCCATATCAAGCTGATAATGCAACAAATTTCAAACCAAAACTCTCAAAAAACATCATAATCCATTTCAGCTCTGTGCAACTCCTGAATGAAGTCACTCCTTTCAACTAGGGTGGATCTTTCACCATCGAAACTGAACTTCTTCGACAGGGTTTTTGTCCTCAAGAAGGAATGAAGAACTCACAGGTTCATTTCTGCAGCATAACAATATAATCTCAAGCATAAAGAAGCAAAATGAGCTCTCAACTCCTTTATAAAGGCACTATTTGGAGTTACACACAAAAAGAATTATTTCTTGTGAAAAATAATTTTTTTCACTCCAACTCAAATATTTTGCTTTTTTTCCAACTTAAGCGCGCTCACTTTAAAGTGCCTATAAAAAAATATCTTTTCCTCATTCCAATGAGCTATGACACATGCACTTAATAATTATTTCCAACTTTATAGAAATAATGCGAAATAATTAACAAATAACTCATTAAATCACCCACTTTTACGGAAAATCCCAAACATCATCAAACTGCAAAATAAACTATACCATCGCTCTCCATGAAGTTTGGGATGAAGAATGATGCCCTCCGGGTGACATTCAAAAAATAGACGACTTCTCCAAGAAGTTTGGAGAGCAATCCGGGAAGCCGAAAAAACTTCCAAAAGCTGTACTGCAATCCTGAAACACAATCGAGCTCAATGCCAACATCGAAATCCCACAAAAAACAACTGAACCATTGTTCCTCACAAAAGGAGCCCCTGACCATACCACAACCTATCAGAACTCCAAGAAATAGGCTATCGGGTCCACAACTGTCTAGGCTTGAGAAGAGGACATTACACTTCCAATGGTACGGCTAGGGTCTTGAACCCTCACCACATAAATAAACTTATGATTTTTTTGTTATTTCACCACCTCACACACTGCACTTTTAAAATCTAATTTATATTCCAAATCCACACACAAACACTTACAAATTTATTATTTGCTGGCAAATCTTAATAAATTTTACCTTGCAGCTCTCCGAGAAAACAAACACAAAATTAGGTAATGATATAAATTTCTTCAGCGCAAGTTCTGCAAACCAAAAATACTGAAACCAAATTGCAAACTTGGAAAGGAAATCTCAACACAAAATCTCATAACCAAACACTGCAGAACCAAATGGCACAATCGACCAGCACAAGAGTGAATTTTGTATGAATCCACCTCTGTATTGGCTAGGGAGAAATCCTTCCCCGAAACCAATCTTCACCTTAGGGTTTTTGTCCTAGGCTGTTGTTGAACAAACCTGGTCAACCTCCACAACTGGGGTTTCAATAAAATGCAATACCAAGAATAAGGAAATGACTCCTCTCAACCTCCTTTTATAACCCCCGTGGAATTTTCAAGAAGTTATATTTTATAATCACTTAAATAATAATACTTTATTTCCTTATAAAGTGACTTTATTTTATAATTTGCTTTTGAACCCTTAAGTCACTTAATATATTCTTTTTAAATATTTGAATTATTTTCTGCATATTCATCTAAATTTATGGAAAATATTAAATTGGCCAAAAAGGGACATTACAATTTATTTGCCTAAAACTTGCCAAAGTATTTTCATTTAATGATCTCTTCTCCTAGATTTGATATGAATCAGTTAGTGGTGTGTAAGGGTAGAAAATGATGTTTTTTTTTTGCGGCCTTCCAACAGACATGCTAAGTCCAGGTGCAAGTGTAAGATCCCTAACCAAATCTGCCCTTAATTTTGTGATTTTCAGTTTATTGACATTTTGTCAAACACTTTGCATGAAAGATGTTTGGTTTTGTTTGTAATGACAGATATATATGCCAAAATCACATGTATTTATGAAGGAAATGATAAAGCATTACATCAAACAATTGTCATACATTTAAGCAACTCAAATCTGCCTTATATTGTGATCAATCCAATGAAATACAAATATATCCAAGAGCTGCTGCAATACAACTCAGAATTTCAGACTTATCATATTAGCAAATTACAACTTCAATACATACCAAATATGTTGCCTATCCACACCCAGCTGGGCGGCCAACTCACAAGACCACTATGGCACCTTGAATGGTCTTCACAAACCCTAAGTGGCCGTATAAAAAGACCCACGAACCTTCTTTGTTACCCAAGCTGTCCACAAAGAGGCTGTGACTATCATAAGGGTGCTGTGATCAACAATTAGGAGGCTGCGACTAGGTTTGAGGCTGCAACCTCACTTAGTGCCAATCGTCCTTCCTTCCAAAGGGTTGCGGCTTCTCCTTTGGAGTCTCCAACTTCTAAAACTGGCGCTAGGGTTAGAGCATAAACCCATTTTCATAACAAATATTCCAGCTATGAATATCTTCGAATAAATCTCCACGAAACTGAAAATATTGCCCAATTTGTATTTGGAACAAATCTCACAAATTGGCAATCAAATCCTCCATTATTAATCTGCAAAAATATATCTCTTTGAAGCTCTCAATTCCTTCAACCTGCACATCTACAAGTCTCCCCAAAACAATACCAAATACTGCAGAATCAAAATGGCACAAATCGTTATGCTCAATTGTGAACTCTGAATTGAATTCACCTCAAAAAACCCTTGAACCAGCTGTTCAAAGTTTTCCCACAATGGTAAACATCAAATAAAAAATAATCAGATGCATACTCAACCCTTTCCTCCAAGCCTCTTTTAAACATTTCTTGGCTTCTTCTAGAATCCTTCTTTTTGGCCCACAAAGCTTTTATTAGTTTTTCCCAAAAGTAAACTTTTTATTTTTTTTAATTTTAATTTTCTTTTTTTTTTTTGACAAAAAGTTATTTTTAAATAAAATAATTAATTAAATATAAGTTGCTTTTTAAAATAATTCAAGACAACTTGTTTATTTATTTTATTAATTATTTTATTTGCTTGCCAGCGAAAAGGGACATTACAAATCCTCCCCACTCAAAGATTGCTTGTCCTCAAGCAATTGCAACTCAATCAACATAAAACCTACATAATCAACAATAGTATACTCGGATCCCAAATCAATCTAGGAGACCTGTGTGGCTTTTCATTTGATGAGCTACGTTGCAAGACACCTACAAAGGAGACCTTATGTAATCTTATCATCAAAAGAACAACAATCCTCCGCAAATATTCAGCAAGCTTCCCAAAATTCTGATATGTTCCACCATGCTTTTGCTGCTCCACTATGATATAAACTGAAAAATCTACATAGATACTCTCTGTTTGCATTGTTGTAGCTTTGGAGGTAAAAATTATATGAAAACATGTTGTCCAAAGATGATCCACTAGAGTCTTCACTCATTTTGGAAAAATGAAACATATGCTTATCTAACACTTCCATTTTTCTAGCTGAAACTTGATGTGGCAGCTTGGCCGGAAGACCCTTCAATGTCATTTCCTTCCCTTCATGATGGAAGCTCAACTCCATTATTTGAAAGTCTTGGAAAACTTTACCAAGTGAATGTAGCCATTGCAACCCCACAACAACATCATACCCATTCAAACTAATGGCATAGAAATCATCACAAAGTGTGTACTCACTAAAGAGAATGCTAAGTTTGCTGATTTTCTTGTTGCAAGGAAAGGTAAAGCCATCAGCTGCAACAACATCAAATCCTTCAAAATCCTCCGTATGCATTCCCCTCTTGAATACCAATACTTCATCAATGTAGTTATGAGTAGCTCCACTATCTAGCAATGCAATGATTTTTTTTCTAAATAAAACACCTTGAAACCGGAATATACCTTTGAACTCCAGAAAGAGAAGCAAGACACCTTCTTTGATATCATTATCTTCAACAATGCTATCTTGCCCCCTTTTTGCATCTGTAGAAAACTTGGCTTCATTCTCCTCATCCTCATTTGAAATGACCTCAATGTAGTGGACCTTGCCTCTTCCTAGGCAACGATGTCTAGGCACCCAAGGCTCTTTACATGACAAGCATAATTTCTTCTTCCTCAATTCATCCTTGAGTTCTTCTTGACTTGTTTTATGTGACAAGTTCTTTTGAGGCTGAACTTGGGGCTCTTCCTTTTGAAATGTTTTCTTTTGCTGCTTGGGAGGCGCTGAAAATTCCATGTTCCTAGCCCTCTTAATGGCATCCTGCAATGAAGGTGGATCTAGGGCCTTCACCCAACCACGGAGAGGCTCCTCTAAACCCTCAATGAAAAGATAAGTCAATCTGTCCTCTGAAACATTCGGAACCAAGATTGCAAGCCTTTGAAAGTCAGGTATATAGGTATCCACTGAATCCTTCTGTTTGAGTTGGGCCAACTCTCAGAAAAATTGTTCGGGATTTGTTCTATCAAACCTGTCAATTAGCTTGTGTAAATTTAGCATAAATAGTGACAAGGCTATGACCCTATGTAATCGTCCCATTATACCACCACTCATGTGCATCGCCCTCCAAGTGTAAAGTGGAAAACTGAATTGCCTCTCTCTCAAACATACGGTTCAAAGTGAGATAGTTATCCATCTTTTGAATCCATGCACGTGCAGTGCATTTGCCCAAACCATCAAAAGGAGTGATAGTTACCTTTCCCAATTTCCTCTGCAAATCATGGTTGTGACCTCTTTCTGCTCTAGGCTTGTTCCTATATTTCAACAGACAAAAATCTTGTAAAGACATTGCAGCCTAAAACTCATCACCTAGTGATTGCCACCCCCGCATGTAATCATTAAAGCTCTCTCTTGCAACTTGCTGTCCACCACTCTGTGCTCCTTGCTGATCCAAGAAAGTAGGCATAAGAGGCCTAACTATGGAAGCTTGAGTGGTTCTAGTGTGAGTATCAGGAGTGTTGGTATTATTTCCAGAGTTGTTAGTCTCACTATTGTTTCCACTTGTATGCTGATTGTCCCTGTTATTATTCTGATTTTCATTGTTGTTTGTCATGCTATGCTACACAAATTGGGTCAAAAGCTGCATTAAATCACGCTGTCCTCTACCAATGCTATTGAGAATGTCTCTAGTGCTGGGATCCTCACGATTCCTGTCACCCATAATGTTCTCTTCTTCAGAATCTGAGTTCATAAAGTGTGTCCTCTTCCTGTAAGTGATGTACTCTCTATCCTTGGGATTCATATATCAACATACATTAGATAAACCTGACATGCAAACCCTCCAGGCTGGCAAGATCACTTGCTCTGATACCACTGTAAAGACCCTTGTCTAGAATTATGCTCAAAATACTCATAAGCTCTATTTGCTTCGTGTAGACATTTCGTCAAACGGTTTCCAGAATGGCATACAATCTGATTTTTTTTCCGAGTGTATTGATGTATGACAGTTTGTATATATATATGTCAACAATAGGACCTGGACTTGCAAGTCTGGCTGGCTCCTTGGTGAGTCTCATTATTTATGATTTGGACATTCAATTGCTTTCTTGAGCCCAAATGGTAAATTTTATGTCAGGAGCCTTGATCTGGTGAATACATTGAAAACAGAGCTTCTCATATCTATGATCCACATGCATTGAATTTAATAATGCTATTAACGTGAAGGTGATAAACCTGGCAACTGGTGCTTTTAGTTTACTAAACTATCCAAGAATAGGACACGAACAATTAAGAGTCAACCATAGAGAAGAAAATGAAGGTTGAATATTAAGAAGAAGAAACACTGTTAGATGAATTGAAGTGAATTCAGTCAAAAGACAAGCAATCGTTTAACTGGAATTTGCCTTCTGATTCCATGCTTGAGCAATAAGCAGATACAAAATGCAAAAAGGTGGAAAAGCAAGATCATCAGTAAACTTATAAATAAGTGATGAAAATAAGGACTTGATTCTTGTTGTAAATGTTGTTAGTCTAATTACAAGAAGTAATGTGTAAGTGATCATGTGATTATTGCTAACATTCTGCTTCAATGTACTGGTCATATGGTCAGGCAGATTTTAATCAGCTATTATTGGAAAGCAATTACTATTTTCAGTGCAAGCTGATTTATATTTGTAAGTAGTTGCTGAAGTTACTAACATTTTATACCAAATAAAAAATGGAAAAAAACACAAGAAAGCCCCATGCAGCTAAATCAACTTCAAAGAGGATGCATATTTTCAGGGGCTAAGTATTTGTTCTTTTATTTCAGATGTTGCGTCATTATGCCAAATCTTGGTTACCTGGACGCTCAATTGTTGCAGACTGCATGAAGTTGAGGAATGACATTGATCCAAGTGGAGAGATAGTGTTACTAAAGAGATATTGCCCAGTGAGTAATTTTATTTTGTGTTGAGGTTATCATTCTATTAAAAAGACATTTTTTTTAATTCTCAGATGTAGGCTTGTCCTAGTGAATTTTTAATTTTTAAATTTTTTTTTACAGTGGAAAGAACATATTTTTGAGCTTGAGCAGGAACTGAATGTGGATCCATTAATTAAGTATGTCCTATATCAGGTATGGCGTCACGAGCCCATCTTTCTTCTTTTTTTTGGTTCCTGGAAATGCGTGATTGACTTGATAACATGATTCAGAGATTCAAAACAGAAAAAATCCTATTTGATGAACTGTCTGAAAAAAATGACTATCTTCTTTCTTCAACCTCATGTACCACATCCCTTTGTTTTCTTTCCAGCCTGCAGACAATCTCAAGCTATTTTAATTGCTAATAAAAACAAGTCTTGTAAGAAAAGAACTTGTGAGATATTTTTTCAATGTAAGTATTGCAACGTGCTCATCCTTGTGCAGGGATTCATCATGTAAATAGCCACTCTTGTTGCAGGGATTAACTTCCCATCAAGACCTATAGGAATCTTTGTTGTTGCTTGATCAGGACAGAGTTAAGTTTCTTAATTGATGATTTTTTTTTACCTTCCTGTGTTGTTTAAGGATTATTGTTGAGTTTATTACCCTTTGTATACAGTGACAATATGGTATGTCCAGCTGATCTGTGAAAGCAGATCAAGTTCACAATCAAGGGATCTGTTTTACATGACATCAGTCAGAGAAAGATGTTTCAAGACTTTCCTTCACATGGAGATTGAATTTCATTGGTTTCAAAGGTTAAGAAGCTTGTGTTTGTGGACTTGGGATGATCTGGAACATCCTGGGGAAGAGAAAATACATTTGTGCAAGCATCAGAACAAGGTGATTTTTCAATTTTGGTGTTTTCACCACAATTATGGAAAAAATGCAAATGCCCCTGGCAGAAGCGGCAAAAGCGCAAATGCACCTTATGGAAATGACAAATTGCTATAGGCAAGACATGGCATGGAATGTAAGGGGGTTTGTCAATTCATTTCAGCTTCCAAGCATTGGGAAACGTGTTTTGGCATCACTACAGTCATGGGAGGTCAATAATACATTGTTGTTGACATTGTTCAAGGGTTGGCTTGTTAATTTTCAGACCACAGGTAAGCAGATTTTGCATTCAAAAAAATAATCCTAACCGCAAACTGAAACTTCAATCAAAACTATTGATTTTTTAGCTCAGTTCAGAACTTTTGCACAGGTTCAGTGTGAACATGCAAGTAGTTTGAGTTATTTCTATTTTGTAATTCACTTAAGTGATAAAGTGAATTTCGTTTATTTAGTTAATTAAGTCTAATAAAGTGTGGATAAGCAATACTGACTTAGACTTTTTCAAGTCATCTCTTGCGTGAAATAAGTTTACTTTCTTTTTGAGAGATAAGAATGTTCTTCTAGAAGATTAGATTTTTAGCTAAATAGTATAAAGATAGGTGCAAGATAGAAAGATTGTAACTCAAAGCAGTGTAATATTTATGTGCAATTGAAGAACTAGTTGTGGAGGTTTCCTTGTAAGCTTTCGAAGGAATGCAAAGCAGATTATAATGTGTAAAATATTTGTCTGGTGTTCATCGTTTCCTTTATTTGAATTTCAATGTTTTTTGTGATTAATTCAATGTTATTTCAGCATTAGGAAATTATTCATCGTGATTGGAATGTTAACATGGTATTAGAGCCTTTTTGAAAGCAAAAAGAATATGCCACCTTGGAGAAGAAAATTCAAGGGGGTCTTGGGAGAAAACTAGCGTAGTGTTTTTGTAAAATTCATGGCTCTTTGAAGGTGAAAATTGCGTAGGATTTGAAGGAAGATTTCGCAGCAGAAAGAAAAGAAAAATCGCTAGTATTTTCTGTAGAATCATGCCAAGATTCATTAGAAAATCGTCCAGATATTTTTTAATGAAATTGCAACTTTTTAGGTAAAAATCGTGCATGTTTTCAAAGGAAAAATTTTGGAGGTTTCGTTTGATAAAGTTGCATCAGCTTTTAAAGCAAAATCATGGCCAAAAACAAGAAAAATCCTATTGATTTAAAAAAAAATCATGCAGGGTATTTTTGACCTAGGTTTTTGGCAACTTTTCAATAGGTTTGCAGCCGTGACTAGTATTTACACCGATGGCTAGGGCATCTTCAAATGGCGAATTTTTATTGTAGCGCATAGGGTTTGCTAGGACAACAAACAATGGCAGGGCACTTGCAGTGAGGGTTTTTAAACAACGAACTAGGGTTTCTAACCCGTAGTTAGGGTTTGTAGGAGTGTTTGAACCAACAACTAGGGTTTTGCAATAGTGAACTAGAAGTTTTTAACCAGCAACTAGAGTTGAAATCGGCTTGCGTTTACCAATGTAACTGGGGGTTTTGAAAAGTTATTGTAATTTTTTTTCGAGTAGTTTATTTATTTCTAGATTTGGTGAGTTTGTTTTACGGAAAATGTTTTTAATGGCATTGCCTAGTCTTCGTTTTGAGGATAGGTTGGATGGTGCAATGAATTTCCTGCCTTGGAAGGTTAGGGTGACGTTCCTTTTGGAGGAAAATGATCTCTAGGAAATTGTAAAGGATCACGTGTCTTTGTTGACCGATCGACACGATTTGGTAGTTCACAAGAAGAAAGAAATTAAAGCTAAGTGGATGATCCTAGATGCAATGAAGGATCATTTAATTCCTCGCTTGTCAGAGAAGAAAGCAACTAAGGAGATGTTCGACACTCTGGTTAGTCTTTTCTAGAGTGGGAACATTAACAAGAAAATGATATTGAGAAACAGACTCTGATCCATAGAGATGTCTAGTTTAGACAATGTTACCAGTTACTTGATGAAGGTCACTCAACTTCGTAACCAACTTGCAACAGTCGGGGAAAAGGTGGAAGATGTAGAGCTAGTGAATTTAGCTTTAATTGGGTTCTCATCTTCATGGCAAGCTTTTGTTCAAGGCATTTGTGCTAGGGAAAAACTTCCTTCCTTTGAGAGACTATGGGATGATTCTATCTAGGAGGAAACATAGATGGAGTCAAGAGCCAACAAGAACGGTGGTGATGAGAATTTAGCTCTCATTGGACAGACAAAGGGAAATAATGGAAAAGGAAACAACAAGGGGAAGGGTAAGGATGAGGATTCATCCTCACATGGAGGGAAGAAGGACTTGAGTAAAATCAAGTGCTTCAGTTGTCATAAATTTGGTCATTATGCATCACAGTGTCCAAACAAGAAGAAAAACCAAGGGAAGCAACAACATCTGTAGAGACTCAAATGAATGAGTTCACTACGAAGTTTGAGAAAGATCTCTCAATAGTTTCGTGTCTTTGTACCAACACAATTTCAAAGGATGCTTGGTTTGTAGAAAATAGGGCCTCTAGGCATATGACATCAACTTGACAACGTTTTACCAAACTGGAAGAACACAACTCTGGAGTTCAAGTTGAGCTTGGTAACGATGCCAAGTATCCAGTAGTGGGAGTTGGTACAATTCCTTTTCGATTACAGTTAGGTAACTCTTTGGAGTTTGACAATGTTTTGCTGTTTCCTGGTCTTAGGAAAAATTAGCTTTCAATTTCGGTAATAGAGGATAAGGCGGTTGAGTTCAAGGATCGGTAAGTTCTTGTTAGACTGAAGGGATCTAGCCTAGTGACAACACATGTTATGGGGTTTAGAGAAGGCAACCTTTATAGGTTACAAGGTGAACTAGTTTTAGCTATAGTGCATAACAATGACAATTTGTGTGAGTTATGGCACAAGTGGATGGGGTATTTGCATCACGCAATGTTGTCTATTCTGAGGGAGATTGTCACAGGATTTCCAGAGTTTAGTATCGAACAAGGAGTTTGTAGAGGATGCACACTTGGCAAGTTTGCCAAGGCTGCTTTTCCAAGCAACAAGCAAAGGTCTAAAGGGATTTTAAACTTAGTGCATTCGGATGTGTGCGGACTGATGTTAGTGGGATCAATTTTAGGAAGCATGTAGTATGTTTCCTTCATTGGTGATTTTTTTCACAAAACATGGATCTATTTCTTGAAGACCAAGGATGAGGTCTTTAGCAGGTTTCAGGAGTTCAACGCTCTTGTTGAGAACTCGACAAGGAAGAAGATCAAGGTCTTGAGATCGAACAATGGGGGAGAGTATACCTCTAAGGAGTTCGAAGGTTTCTGCAAGGACACAAGAATAAAGAGGGAGTTGATAGTTCTGTACAACCCACAATAGAATGGGGTTGTAGAGCGGAAGAATCAGTCAATCATAGAGGTTGCTAAGGCCATGATTCATGACTTGGATTTGTCGATGTTTCTATTGGCAGAAGCATGTCTTACAACAGTTTACATCCAAAACAAGTGTCCTCACAAGATTTTGGAGGACAAGACACCAAATAGGCTTTCAGTGGTGGGAAGCCAAAGGTGAGTCATTTGCGCATCTTTGGTTGTCCAGTGTATATCCATATACCTGTAGAGAAGAGGACAAAAATGGAACCTTCCAATAGGAAGGGTTTATTTGTAGGTTATAGTGAGACTTCAAAGGCCTATAGGGCCTACATTCTAGAGATAAGGAAAGTTGTAGTTAGTAGGGATGCCAAGTTTGAGGAGGACTTTGCATCCATAAAATCTCAAGGAATTTATCCTAGTAATAGAGGATGAGGTGCAGGAAGCTCCAAAGGTTGAGTCTTCACAAATTCCATTTGTTTCCCGTTGAGGACAGCAACCTTTTAGGTGAGGAGGGAGAAACTTCAGCCCCTTCTTCTTTTGTTAGAAGACCTCGATGGTTTGAACAGACATTGAGGGATGCTCAGGAGCATGTTGAGGCTCCTAGGAGCACATTCAGTGAGAGTAGGCCTTCGAAGAAGTTTCTTAATTACATAGCATTGATGAGTACCATCATTGAGTCTTCTAGCCTCCAAGAAGCAGCGGATTAGCAGGTAGCTGATGTAGAATACCTTCTTTGCTAAGAGGGAGTGTTGAGTTTTTAGCTCAGTTCGGAACTTTTGCATAGGTTCACTGTGAGCATGCAAGTAGTTCGAGACTCAAGTTATTTCTATTTTGTAATTGACTCAAGTGATAAAGTGAATTTCTTTTATTTAGGTCCAATAAAGTGCGGATAAGCACTAATGACTTAGACTTATCTTTGAAGTCATCTCTTGTGTGAGATAAGTTTGCTTTCTTTTTGAGAGATAAGAATGCTTTTCTAGAAGATTAGATTTTTAGCTAAATAGTATAAAGATAGCTGCAAGATAGAAAGATTGTAACTCAGAGCAATGTAATATTTTTGTGCAATTGAAGTACTAGTTGTGGAGGTTTCCTTGTAAGCTTGCGAAGGAATGCAAAGCAAATTATAAGGTGTAAAATATCTGTGTCTAGTGTTTATTGTTTCTGCTGCTTGAATTTCAATGTTTTGTGTGATTAATTCAATGTTATTTCAGCATTAGAAAATTATTCATCGTGATTGGAATTTTAACAAAAACAACAGACTTGAGCATGATAACCTGCAAACACACAGTGCTGAAAATGTGAACAACACACTTAAAAAACTGTCGTTTATTAAACTGAAACTAAATTACACTCAAACATTGTTCTTCCTTTGTATTCTATATATATTTTGCTCTAAGTTATGCACGCAAGATCTCTTTTATAGATTAAGAGAATCTTCTGGGCTTTACACACATGCAAATCAGTTGGAGTGCCAAATTTAGTAGAATAGGTTTTTAACCCAAAAAACTAAAGCAGAAAGATAAATAAAATAGAAGACAAAACACTTTATTCTAGAAACAAAAACAACTTATGATTTGAGAATCCCTCTAGATATATGAAAAGTTTGAAAAGTTAGAAGAGTCTAGTGTTCAACTAAAAATAGAGAAAAAAGCTAAACTAAAACTAAAAGTTGCTCTCAGTGCCCGGCTGTAAGACAAAAACATTAAAAAAAAAAAGTGATTTCTTGCGTCCAATTGCAGGAGAACAATAGCCACATTTGAAAAGCTAATGCTTCATCTTTGTGAGGAAGGTGTTCTCCATCAAACGCTGTTTCTCTTAAAACTTCAAACTTATCTTTTGCTAGGGGCTTTGTCAAAATGTTTGCAACCTTCCCATTTGAGGGTACATACTGAAGAACTACTAGTCTCTTTTGGGCTCTATCTTTGAGGAAATGATACTGAATGTCTATATGCTTGGAGCAATCATGAAACATTGGATCTTCAAAGAGCTTGATATAACTCTGATTGTCATAGTACTCTATTGTTGGTTCCAACATCAAATCAATAGTTTTTTCCATCAATTTGCAAAGCCAAATAGCCTCACACCTAGCAAAAGAGGCTGCTATGTATTCTTCCTCAGCTGAACTCAATGCTACTACTACCTGCTTCCTGTTGAATTAGGATATCACACTTGACCCCAAGCTAAAACACAAACCTGAAGTGCTCTTCCTAGCACTGGCATCACCTACCCAATCAAAATCCACAAAGCCATACAACATTAACTCTCAATCTCCAACATACCTTAACCCATAGTGAATTGTGCCTTTCAAGTATCAGAGCACATGCTTTGCAATAGTCCAGTGAATTTGCCTTGGTTCAACCATGAACTAACTCAATGTATTCACTGCAAAGCAAATATCAGGTTGACTATTCACCAAATACATAAGGGAGCCTATCAATTACTTGTACACAAAAGGATCCACCAATTCTAAATTTGAATCTATTGTCCACTTTAGATTTGGAACCATTGGAGTAGCAACGGGCTTATAATCCATCAATTGAAATTTCTTTAGAATCTTTAATGTGTACTTCCCTCGACTTAGAAACACTTTGATTGTACCCTACCACACCTTAAGACCCAAAAAATAGTGCATAAGATTGATATCCTTCATATCAAACACTTAGGTTAACTCTGCCTTGCGTTGTGCTATGGGTTTCTCACTACTACTTGTAAGAATTAGGTCATCCACAAACAACACTAAAACTAAAAGATCGAATTTATCAAATAGATAGTAAGATTACGATCTACTTTAGTTTTGGTGAAGCCCAACTTCAAGTACTTATCAATCCATGAATACCAAGCATGCGGTGCTTGGTTAAGCCCGTACAAGGCTTTATTCAATCTAAATACATGGGTCTCTCGTTCATGCACCTCAAACCTTGTAGGCTGATTTATACACACTTCTTTCTCTAAATTGCCATTCAGAAAAGTTGTTTTTACATCCATTTGATATAAAAACCAATCTAAATAAGATGCAAGAGACATAATTACCCGAATAGAAGTGTATCTTGCAACTAGAGCAAAGATTTCATTGTAATCAACTCACTCTCTGAGAGAACCCTCGTGCAACAAATCTGGCTTTATGCTACCATCTGTTGCATGCTTCACCTTGTATAACCACTTGGAATCAATCACTGATTTCTCATTTGATCTCGGCACAATCTCCCAAACATTGTTTTGTATAATGGAGTTATATTCCTTTGTCATGACTCATGACATCTCATCACTTGCTATGAATTCACCTCTTCAAAACTAGAATGTTCTACATCAATGATGGAAGACATCAAAGCAACATAAATCAGAAACTTCTTAGGGGGATGACTTACCGGGGAAAAAGTTTCGCTGATCCTACTTGTTCTTTTGCTTTCTGCAATGTCTAAGTATGCTATCTAGGCTTTTTGGCTATACTAGATGGTAATTAGGTATCTATTGCTACATGGGAACTTGGCTGAACTGCAGTCGGTAGTGTTGTATTTTGCTTATTAGAACTTGGGACAACAATCTATTCACTTTGATCAACCTCCATGTAGGAAGCTCTTGAGATTTGGAGGACCAAGCATCTTCATCAAAATTCATGGCTTGGCTCACTACTATCTTTTTTGTGTTAAAATATAGACCTTGTAGGCCTTGGAGGACTCACTGTATCCTATAAACACACCCTTTAAGTCGGAGGGTTCAAACTTCGTCCTCTTTCTCCATTGGCATATGAATGTAGATAGGACTCCAAATACCCAAAAATGAGAAATGTTAGGTTTCTCTTTTGTGAAAGCTTCCTTTGGAATTTTGTCCTTCAACACTCTATGAGGGCACCTATTTAGAATGTAAACAACACAACTGCATGCCTCTGCCCAAAGAAACATGGGTAAATCTAGGTCATGAATTATGGCCTTTGCCATCTCTATAATAGACCTATTCTTCCTCTCTGCAACCCCATTTTGTTGAGGGTTGTAAGGCACAATCAACTTCCTTTTGATCTTTGCCTCTCTACAAAAGGCATCAAAGTCCTTGGAGATATACTTGCCTCCATTGTTAGACCTCAAAACCTTAATCTTCCTTCTTCATTGATTCTCCACAAGAGCTCTAAATTCTTAGAACTTCCCAAAGACTTCATCTTTGATATTCATGAAGTAAATCTAGGTTTTCCTAGAGGAATTATCAATAGATGAAACATGGTAAATGTTTCTTGCCAATGAAGTTATTGACATAGGTTTGCATACATCTAAATGGATTAGATCAAGAATCCCTTTCAATCTATGCTCATTACTAGGGAAAGCAGTCTTGACATGCTTGCCGAGTGTGCAATCCTTGCACAATCTTGTCTTCTCTATCTTGAAGTCTAACAATCCCTACACCATATCCTTCAAGAAAGATAATGCTACATAGTGCAAGTGACCAAGTCTTTGGTGCCAAAGCTTGCACTTTTTGTCATTGTCATGTTTTAAGGCTCCATGTGTGATCAGATTAGCAATCAAATTGTAAAGACCACCCTCTTGCATACCTCAGCCAATACTTGACCAAGATCTTAGCTGTGATCTTTGATAATGACTTGTTGATCATCAAACTCAGCCATACGCTTAAGATTTGTCATGGCTGAACTTACATGTAGGTTCTTAGTTAAACCAAGAACATATAGGACACCATGGAGTTCAAGAACATCGTCTAAAGGCATGCGGAAGGAAACATAACATGTCCTTGTAACTGGATATGTAGCATCATCACCAAGCTCGACTTGTATACTTGCCCTTTTCTTTTGAAGTCTGCTGAAAGTCTTTTTATTGAAGGTCATTTGTCTTGATGCTCCACTATTCATATACCAACCTGCACCAAAAATGGTGTTAGTAGATAGACATGACACCATAGAGGTGGTTTTTGAAGTTTTGATTACATGCATCGTGTTGCTGAAAACCCTTCCTATGGATTACGAGATGTATTCTCGTCCCTTACAGACTAGACATGCATGGCATGATGCCCTAGAACACTACTTGAAGCACTTATAGTCTCGAAATTGGTTCAACGACCAACCCTTATTACATCTTTTTACATGTGTATATAACATTGCATTTTAGTCTTGTTGCCTAGATGTGAATCTTGGAGTGTGAAACACGTTTGTAGGTTTCCCATGCATGTTGCATCATCTTCAAGCATGTTTGCAATTGGAGCCATGCCAAGTCGAATCAACAACCCATGCCTCTATGTAGAAATTGAATCAATGTGTGGTCCGTAGGTATTAAGAGGCATATGGAGGCCATCCTTCATCTTATCTCACTCTTAGGAGGTCATAAATGATGGTTCTAAATCGTGTAAGGGAGTAGTTGGAATAGTTGAAGCTTTTTGAAGAAAATGCAGAATTTTGACATGGGAGTAGATGTGAAGTAGAGGAAACCTTGCAGAGAAACCACGCAGAATGACAGGTGGAAAGTGGATGAAAGGGAGAGGAGAGAGAAATGACATCTTGCAGGGTGTTGGGTTCTTGCAAACAGAAGTAAGTGATTTAGGTGATTGGAAGAAATGCGGAAAAATGAGACATGATTGGATATGTGAATGCATGAAGGAAATCCAGAAGCCCATTGGGTTTTCGCAAGGGAGAAAATGAGTGTTTTGAAAACATGGAGAGAATGCGGGAAAAAGTTTTGAAACCAGACATCAAGATAAGATATGAAGTGAAGGGGAGAAATCTTGAAGTCTAAGGAGGAAAGCCCGTAAAGATGAGGGAAGTGAAAATGTGAAGGTGCAGGAATCTGACCTAGAACCGGACATGGAAAGGGGGGAGAAATGCAAAGAAAGTTTGCGGAACAAGATGTTAGGACAGGAGGTAAACATATCCAGTCTGGAGACAAAAATACACAAATCGCGGGGAAAGGTGAACAGAGGAATTCGTGGAAAAAGGACGAAGGTTAGGATGAATGTGGGAAAGGGAGGGGGAATCGGATGTGGATATTGAAGCTTGAAAATACGAAATCTGGGAGGAAAGTTCCACAAAATGCTAAGTTTAAGAAAAGGGGATCAGGAGGCTTGAATAGCATAGATGCGGGAATCACATGCGGGACCAAATGTAGGAAGTGAATATTGAACGTCGCAAAATGAGCTCCGGTACCTCAACCAGAATCTGCAAATGGAGGAAATGGGCGAAGTGAAAAAGAAGAGGGACCTGATGGAATTCCGCGGAACTTTTAGGCAAAAAAGGAAGTGAATATGGGATATTGGGAGTGAAGAAGAGGCATCCGGTAGGAAGCTGAAAACCCACAAAATAGAGGACATGAAGGAAACAAAGGAAGCAAAGGACTTGAGGAAATTTGTGGGACTTTTGAAGGGATCAAGAGGTAAATACTGGATAGGGAACGAGTAAGATACATGCAGTATCCGGTTGAGAACCCATAAAAGAGGAAAAACAAGGGAAATGGAAGAAGGATGAAGGGAAAAGAAGTCCGTGGGGGTTTCAAGTTGAGCAGGAGGTCAGAACAGGATAGGATGCAAGGAAGAAATGTCTGGTCCTGGACCAAAACTCTGCAAAACACATAAACACTAGAAAATGACCAAGAACTCCCAACACTTAGAAACTTTTGGGATTTTTGGAAACTTCAATACATGAGGGGGACATGGGGAAGGCAAATCACCATTTCAACACAAAATTTGACCAAGGTATAACCCATTTAAGATCTCTTAGATCGGTTACCAGTAATGGGCAAAATAGGTCCAATGCAGCAAAGGGGCACTAGACTTAGGAAATTTTCATTTTGGGGCAGGTGCCATTGACTCTATTTGGGGATGTGTGCCTCGTGCAGTCACAATGAGGATCCAATTATCTTTGGGAGCAGACCAAAAAGGCAAAAGGGATGAGGAGGGAGGGGAGACAAAAACAAGCCAATATGTACAAGACATAGCACAACAAAGGGGACTATATATAAGACAACCACTACAACCAATGACATGGAAGCACAAAGAAAATTTGTGTGTGGCTCTAAACAAAATTTAAAAACACTTGCAACTCAGGCGCTGCAAAGAAAATACATGGCACAAGGCCATGGACAAATTGTTGCATACCACTTGCCTCTGTCAAAGATAAGTTGAATGAAGGAGCTGATCTCTCTCAAACTGAAATTATACCCACCACCCAACTGCAACAAATGTTATCCTTTTCATGCATGCACATGCAAACTGCCAATGCCAAGAGGATTATGTTGAAACTGAAAATGAATATCTTCCTCTTGCCAACCGGGGTCAGCAACCCAATCTAAATGCACGGGGAAGAGAAGACTCATTGCCCATGCCGACTACATCCATTTGGTTGCTAACATTTTAAAATGAGTTGAGACAAAAACTGAAAGTCTCAAACTCACACACTTCAGAAAAGTATACCTGACCCAGACTTTGATTGGCTCAAAGAGAAAGATCCTCCTGCACCACAATCTGGAAAGTCTCAAACTTAGGTATGTCATCAAGTTGAGCTGCAACATGTTGGCCTTCAACTAGGCATGTGTGTTGCTGCCCAATATCATCTTCACTAGTATGCTGGACCCACATAAATGTTTCAAATTCAGCCACATCACTGTTATCCATAGTAGTAGAAGCTATACCTTCATCACAAAGGAAAGCTTCATAGTCACAAGTGTTCTCATCACGCTCTTGGATAACATGTGGCCAACATACATCATTCTCACACATGTTGATGTCCTACTCCATGTCTAGATCAAACACTTGATCCATATCTTCATCATCATCAGCAACATAGGAATCATATTGAGGCACCTCAAGTGATGGACTGAATCCATCCCATTGCCTCGTTTCAAGCATGCTTTGGCAATCTGTTGTGTCATATTGACTGTTGCAAGCGGACACATAATTGCTTTCTTCTTCATCATTCTCATGCACATGGCATCAAGTTGTGCTATAAAACAAGGAACTTCATCTACAACATGCATAACCGGGTCAATCAAAGCATGCATCATGGTTGCCATACCTACTGATATTAGGGATTGTTGAATCATCTAACTGATACCAGTCAGTATACAAGTTATCAGCAAAAGAGGAAGAGGTCTGAGAATCATCACTTGAAGCATGAGGCACTTCAACCTTCATATGAGTACATGCAACATCACTATCATCTTCATCACCTCCAAGAGGAGCAAAGCATGGAAACTCATCAAACAAACCATGGTCATCATTATCATCTTCACAGACTGACCCATCAAACATGAGGTTACTGCATATACATTCTTCTTTGTACATTGGGCCACCACAGAGTGTAGAATTGCTTACCTCAACTTCAAGTTGGGAGTCCATTGGCATAACAATGTCATTGCCCCCAAAGGATGATTCATCCAATTGAAGGTAAATGCATACTATCTTCATCATTTGCACTATTGTCATATGGTGTTGCATCACAAACTTCTATCCTTCATACTGATCATATGTTGTAGTCACTTCACCATGGCCTACATGACCATCCCTTGCATCACAATCCAAATTGACACATGTTGCATTCTCTGTAAGATCCCTTACAAGATCTGCTCTAAATTCTGATTGTTATTTTCTGGTTTTTGCCCTAGATTTCTGCACTTTTAGAATTCTGCTCCAAACCCTAGAATTCTGCTTTATTTTTCTGATTTCAAATAAACATGGATAGCGAACATATATGCATCCAAATGCTCAAATAATATAGCAATAATGAACCCTTATGATTATATGTTCAATCATGAACTCATCCAACAATATATGAAATCAAAATGCAAGCACATGTATGGAACAAATCTGATTTCTGAACTAATCAGTCTGCTGCTACAAATCAGAACTTCTGAATATTCAATTACAACAATCATATAGGCTCAAACATGCCCAAATACATCTCAGAATTCTGCCATTACAAATCAGACCTCATAATAGGTTTATACATACCAAAATGATATAGAATGATGCTGCACAAACCCACCAAAATGATGGCGCTTGGACTGCTGCCAGGGTTAGGGTTTAGAACCCTCAACAATGATGAATTTGCCTCTAAAGGCCAAGTGGCTCTCCTCTAGGTGTGGTGCTCCATTAGGGCAAGCCCTAATGCAATGAACACGCAAAATGCCACAAGAATGATCCTCCAAATGTAGCGCACAAGTCTAGGGTAAAACCCTAGTGCCAAATGAACACAAATGCCACAAGGAAACCTCCTCCAATGCTGATCCAAAATCTGAATATGCAATCAAGCTCTTCTCCTCCACAATTCGCCAATGAAGTGCAATTATGAACTTCGTATGAGTCCACCTCCAAAGTGTGATTGGGTTTTCGTCCAATCCACTTATCTTCCTTAGGGTTTTCATGTTAGGAAGGCTCTAAACCAAAATGGCAGCCAAGAGATTAATCTCTAATGAAAAGGAATAAGAATGAATCATGATCAAATAACTCCAAACAACTTATATTTATACACGATTTTCCTTTTCTCCTCAAGCTGGCCGACCTCAAGGGATATATCCTTTTTATTTTCTTTTATTTCCTTTCTCCTAGGCTGACCTCCTTTTGGGCGCCTAAAACATAAGAAAATATCCTTGTTTTATTTTATATTATTTTCTACTTTCCATCCTCCAAGGGTGAACCACTTAGACACATGATATAACATATTTTTGACCTCAAATGAAGTCGTCCTCAAGGAAAAACATTATAAATTATTCTTATTTTTCCCAATGGCATTTTCCATATTTTCTTCTATTTTTCATCCTCCAACTTGGTCGCTCCACCTTAGAGCAAATTATTTTATTAGTTTAGACTTCATAAAAAAATCACAAAATTATGCCAAGTCATCTTCCACAATCATTTTGCGCTACAAAATTGGCTAAGTGTGAAAACTCGCCAATTAGGTCATTCCCTGAGCCCTCCGGCTTAGCCTACGGGATTAGGATAGGCTAGCCAACTCCACTAGGTGATCACTCCGAAAATGGGGACATGATAGTTCTCCCTTCCCGGAATCGCTTTCCCACAAGCAATTGCAAACCTATATCCTGTAAAATATCATCAAGTGGCAAGTATATCCATGTGATCACCCTGCACATCAACCTGTGTCTGCATCTCCCATAGTGAATTTGAAGAATGATATGCAAAGTGAGCTTCGGTGGCCAACAATGAAACACAACTAGCCATACACACTCGAACTCAATTTGGCTCCATTCCCCAAATTCAGAAATTTTGCTCCTCCATGTGCTCTACCTGTGTAGCTGTAGGAACAAGAATGCAAAAATCATCGACCACAATTGCCAACAACTCCCTTCCTCCAAAGGCTCTACTGTCCATGAGTGCTAAGTCTATCGAAAACAAAACACTATACATAGCTGAAACCCTGAGGAGAGTCATGCCTATCAACAAGTGATGTATGATATGAACTTTGAAGCACGACCACCTATACCAAGTCTTCCGCTGCTCCACTCTGATACAAAAATCACCAAGCCAAAAGTGGTGAAGCAACTCATCGTGATCCCTGTGAAATGGTGTACCGAACACACCAATACCTGGATCCCAAATCATCACACTATTGCATCCACTGAAAGTGAAGATATAGATGCCTCTCATTGTGCCATCATCACCAACTGTCCATCTAAGTATGAATGATCTCCTATGGATGTGCCAGATGCCCATCACAGGTGCATAGAAAAACATACCAATCCATACTAGGCTCCTGATATAAATCAGAATAGCACCAAGTAATCTGAAAATAATACCTATGATGCCAAAAGTACCTCCAATGTCATGTGATGACAGTGTCTCAATACCATGCAAGTCCACAACATTGTGGTAGCAATCCCAATCTCTCCAATCCATCCGAACAACTTCTATCATCAATGTACATCCTGGAAACTCCATGACCAGCAAAATAGAACAACCATCTACCCACAATGGATGAGCTAGAAACGAACGGACTAGGGATGAAACATTTCTACCCTCATGCTCATCTCCATATCTTGGACTATAGTCCAGCTGAAACTTAACACCTACAAGCACATACCAATCAAAATCAAATGTCTCCATGACACTCCCTTCACATGTCTCAAGTTCTGAAATTAGGACAGCCTCATGCTCCACCAAGGAATCGTCATCATGACGGTGTTGTGCCCCCAACACAAGTAGACTCCTCAAGCTCTCCAAAGGTAGCTAGATTCCCAACCAAATCTGAAACACAAATATCTTCATCTACACATGCATGCACAACATTATTGGCTGGTCCACAAAGTGTGTGCTCAACTACCTCATCCATAGCCATGACTTGAGCCTTCAATGGGCTCTCCAAAAGATGTGACTCATGATCCTCATGATGGAAACTATTTGCACAAACTGAAATTTCTGAATCATACCTCTCATCAAGTTCATGCAAATCTGAAAGCTCCTTGTGCTTGACCATCATAAGAGGCTCATTCCTCACATACTCAACCTCCATAGCTTCTGCCATTGGAAGAAATAGGGATCGAAGATAGGCCTCTTTCTGCTGCCTTGCATGATCTATGTGATTGCAACGTTCCTTGACCTTGCTGTCTTGCTTGGGCAGCCAACAACTTAGCTTCTCTAGCTCTTCGTAGCCATTCATCACACATACTTTGAGTCCTATTCACTCGTAGCCACTCATCACACATACTTTGAGTCCTATTCACCTCTTCTATGTCATGGTATACAAAATCAATCTTCTTGTGGCTTGGATCCACAACAAGTACCTCATGTTCATCCCTCAAATCTTGAGTGTCAACAATGGAAGACTTCTTACCACTATCATCCTCATATGTAATGGCTGCCATCTCATGATGATGTGAAGGTAAAGGACTACTGTTGCAAATCAGAAAATCAGACCTTACCTCATGCCTTTGTGTGATATCTTCATAGGTCTTAATCACCTCTCCTTCCATAATTGGATGGTCATCAACAAGTGTTGGTTCTAGAGATGTCTCCAACTGAAAACCAAGTGTATCACTTGTCATAAATTCTGTCCCATGGCTGCAAGTTACATCTTCTTGCAGACATTTCTCTTCCATCCTCAAGACTTCACAATGGGGTCCATCAGATTCTTCATCCATTTGTCTATTCTTTACAATCTTCGTATAGGGTATGGCTGCCATAGATGACTGAATTTCTGATTTGGATGATGAAGAATGTGCCAAGCTCAACTCCAAACAAAGCTCATCAACTTGATTTTTTGATTCTTGAAGGGCCATTTGAGTGCTCTTCAAGGAATCCATGGTAACCTTAAGCTCATAGGTAAGCTTATCAACTTCATCCTCTTTTCCTCTCAATGCATCAAAATATATTTCATCAAGCTTGAAGAGATGATCTCTATTTGAAAGTAGATGTAAGTAATTGGATTTCATTACTACCAAAGCTTCTTTGAGTACCTGTATGTCTGCAAGAGATATATCTCCTTCAAAGCTTTTGTGTCTCCTTTGAGCCTTCCAACAATAATCTACCATCATCTTATGAGTATTATCAAAATGAGTTAGGGCTGCAACAATCATATCCTCATTGACCTTCCAAATGATGTTGTAATAGACACCCCTGTTGTGTGTATATTTTGATGCCAAATTTTTGTTTTTTTGATTGCTCTGAGTTTAGGGTTTCATTGAATATATTGCATGTTTGATATTTGCATTGAATACATGAAATAAAGATCATATAGCATAAACCCAGAAAATATAAAATAGATATCAGCAAACTAACAACTACCCAGATAGAAATGGGCCAAAATATGAAGATTTATAACATACCCATATCAAGATTTACAACTTCATGTCGGGGTCATTGCTGGACCAGCAATCCAGGCATGCCAATGGTGCCAAAATCTTCATACAATGCAAAGAAGTACAAATGTAAATGCTGCAGCAATATCAATGGCCCAAAATGCCAAGATTGAGTAAGTTAAATAGCTCCAATGAAGAGAAAACCCCAGCTCATAAAACCCCATGTCCAAGGTGCTGCTGTACGGCCTAGCTGGTACACTATATCAGCAAAGAACTCACTCAAAATTGCTCTTGAATCTCTGTTTCTGCTCCTGGAATGTCTGCAGCAGATAGGCGACGAGAATAGAAGTGAAAAGCAGCCCAAACAAATATTGTTTCTCCTCCAAAAGGTAGTACGGCTGGTCTACACTGTACGACCCAGCCAAGGAATTATGCACAACCACAAAGCCTTCAAAATAACTATGTAATCTGCCCTTAGAAATTAGTCTTTCATTGATATCTCAAAACTCCTTCGAATATCTTCATTTCATGCTCGAATCTCCGTCGGAATGTATCATTTGAATGCACAACGGCAAACACTGGATGTATTTGCTAATGGAGGTTTTCGTCCCCAGAAGCCAAGAACAACACTATCTTGCAGAGGTTTTCGTCTCAACAAGACCATACCATACCCTAGAGCCAAGCTCCAGAACCCACACAGGGAAAATCTCAATAATAGAGAAAAATCAATAATCCAAGCATATCCAAATGAGAGCACTTTCCCCTCTTTTATAACTCTCCAAGAGGGGTGTTTCACTTTTTGAGGGAAATATTCTTTTAATTTAACTTTTAATATTTCCCAAGGTGAGCGCTCCATAAAATGACTTAAGTGACTTTTAAACATTTCATTTTTTCATCACTTAACCAATAAAACTCAAAGTCCAATATTAAATAATAATATTAATTTACAGACTTTAAAACGGAGGCCCAAATGAACTCGGAATTCAGTGATTTATAGCTCGTCGGAAAGGTCTCGACGAGACGAATCCAACCCCACTCTGAAAATCCCGATCCGACACCGAACCCGAACTTACTAAAAATAGTAAGTAACGACCATAAGCAAACTGAGCCAACACAGAGGGTGCCAACTGGATACACAAACCATTTGATAACTCTGAGCTCAATCAACATCTGGGAGAGCCAACAACTGACTACCAAGTCACCAAAACAACGCCAAACTGACACTTACTAAAAATAGTAGTATTCTTTGAGGACCAAAGAGAACAAACCCAGAAAAACCCAGTAAGATTGTCGCGACATGCAAGCACTTACTATAACTAGTAAGTACAAACAAGTCCGAAATCTCTCCGGAAAGTGTCAACCAGCTCCATTGGATCACCTGAACACCCTGGTGACATCGAAATACTCCTCTGATTATGCTGTCACCAACCCAGAAAGTCAACTTTGACTAAGCTGCAAGAGAACTCGAAAATGGGGACATTACAGTGCGCCCTTCCCAAAGATTGCTTGCCCTCAAGCAATCTGCACCTGCATGCCAAAGCTGAACACCAAGATCCCAAATCATTCTGAAGAATGTCCAACACCATCTCCACTACATGCGCAGGGTAGAGATAAAACCACGCTCATCATCAATGTAGGCAGCTACCCCAATATATAACAATCTACCAAACATAGGAATCCTTGGATCACGAAGCCATAATGGAAGTTTGCCATACACATCACCCGTTGACTTCCACTGCGCTACTCTAATATAATTTTCACCATGTAGAGAGTGGTGAAGCAACACATTGGAATCCAACTGAACTGTCATGCCAAACCTGTCACCACCTGGATCCCAACACATCAGAACCTCACATCCCACAATCATGAAGGGGTAAGTAAATCTCGAAGTGTCTGAACCACAACATCCCCTGTCATCCCCTGCCAATCTCCTATGGATGTACTGACTATTCAACATAGGTGTCGGAAGATATGAAACTGCTCCTCTCGAATCAAGGGAATGAAAAAACTTTCCTCCATTACCGCTGTAAAAACTAAATATGCCATCATGCCTACTGACACTGCAACCTCTCTGAAGCCATGTCTCTAATGAAAATTTTCGAGGCAAAGAAGTTGCAAACTTTGTCTGATACATATCACCATGATGGTAATCTGATCTCTGACCCTACAAATAATCCTCTGAATGTATCTGAGTTAGCCACCTGCAATCCCTAGTTCCATCTTCTGTAGACGGCAACCCTTCATCCCACAATGGATGGTATAAATCCTGAGCCAATCCACACTTACGCATCATCAAGTCATCTGTGTGTGAACTAAAGGAGAAATGATGAGCACTCCTCACTATGCAGTCAAAATAAAAAGCACTTGCCTGTGTCAACGGTTGATCGTCATAGTCATGAGGAACACATTCCTCATCACTCGAATCATATGATGACTCATGTCTCTGATCTTGAATAGCTAATTGGGTAGGTACTCTGGCAACCCTCTCTACGTACCCAATAGCATACTCCCTATCATGAAACAATTGGAGATATTCTGATTTTACCTCCTCCAAAGCGCTCTTGATGAACTGCAAATCATTAATGTAGTACCAACCGAGACCCCATACTGTCTCTCCTCCAACTCTGTTGTCCAAAGAAGGTTCTCAACATTCTTATGAGTGCAATCTAGATGAGATAAGGTTGAATCAACCTTCTCTCCTGTAACCTTTAGTTGATCTCTCCAACCTTGTGGTCTAGTAAGCTGTCGATCACTATCAGCTGCATAGGATGCAATCTCTGATTTGCTTCCAAGAGAGGGAAACAAATCAACATGAGAATCAGTCTCCCCATTGAATGATGCCCTGCATATCTCCTGTGAAAAAGATGGAGTGGTGTGGTGATTTGTCACACAACTCTCGAGGAAATCCACCAACTCCTCGCAAGAGCTATCAATAACCTGCTCTGTCATACCTGTCATGGGACTAACCTCAGAGACCCCTGATGCAACATCTGGTTCTCTGCTACTCTCAACCACAACACCCATCCCATCTATGTTACCCGCATCTGTAACTGTGATGGATGTAGCCACATCCACAGTACTCCTTACCACTATCCGTGGGTGTATGCTCATCACCAGTAACTGTCATAGAAATCGGAGCTGTAACTACTGGAGATAAAGATTGTGGTAAACTCATCTGTTCGTAGCTCTGACTCTTGAAGGGCTGATTGAGTGCTCTTCAAAGAGTCTGTGGTGAGCTCATCAACCTCCTCTTCCTTCCCCCTTAGAGCATCATGATAAATACTGTCGAGCATGAGAAGATGATCTATCTCTGATAACAGCTGTAGGTAATTATTCTTTATTACTCCAATTGCATCTTTGAGTGCCTGAAACTTGGCAAGGGAAAATTCACTATCAAAGTGCTCATGTGTTTCTGGAGTCTTCCAACAACAATTTATCAACAACTACTGAGCAACATCAAAGTGTTCTATGGCTACAGCAATCATGCCTTCATTCACCTTCAATTGCCCTGTTAAATGATTAGACCCCATTGACAAATTGTCTCCACACAAATTTTCTGATTTGAAATCTGCACTATGGAAAGAGGCTGAATCATCATTACTCACTGATTGGTAAGCATCCTCATGTGTGCTATCAACTTCGCACACATCCTCATCAATTCTACTGCTGTTATGAACCTCCTGGGATGGCTCAACTGACATGCTAGCGGCTGCTGAATCGCCAATATCAATACACACCTCCCCTATCAAAATAGATGCATGCACACCGTCAAACAATCCTCAGAATTATCTCTATTAGGCAGCTCTTCAATTCTATTCCCATCTTCCAAGGTCTTATATACCAAATCAAACTCGTTGTGGCATGAATCCACAACACCTATTGCATCAATATCACCCGAAACTGGAGTGTTTGCATTGGGTGACTCCACACAATGTAATGTCCCCTTTCCTAGTGGGGTTAGTCTATACTTGGTTCTCGTAGACTAACCAAAGTGGTTAGGGAACTCTGGGAGTTCGTTTGGTCAGTTTCTGACATTTTGGCTGGGACTTACTATTTTTAGTAAGTCCTGAAGTTGGCTATTTTGGGAAACTCATTATTGGAGGTGGAGCATTTCGATGAGACCTTTCCAACGGTCTATTGCTCATCAAATTCCGAGTCCGTTTGCCCTTCCAAATTAAAGTTCATAAATTAATATTTATATTTAATTGCTTGGACTTTATATTAAAGTGGTGGCTTAGTGGAAAATTATTAAAAAGACAAATTTAAGTCACCCATGGACTTGGACGCCTCATGAGGGGAAAATAAAATAAAGAATTTAAAAGTCATTTCCCTCCCAAAAGGGGTCGACCCTCAAGGAAAGATTATAAAGGCAAAAAAGTGAAAGGCATTGCTTATTCTTGATATTACATCTTATGCTTCTATTTGCTTTGCAAATGAGGGTTTGGGGGATTTCTTCCAGCCAAGGTTTTTGGTGATGAAGACCACCATTGGTATCAATCTTCCGCAGGATTGAAACATCACCCAAGGGGATTTTGGAGCAGCCATACTCAGTGGCTGTATTTGTGCTTCAGTTGGAGACACTTTGACGGAGTTTTGGAGGGGATTCATGATATATCTTCATAGGTTTTGTTTGCAGCTGAGAGATATGGAGAAGACTGATTTTACTTGAAAATTTGAAGAGAGTTGAGGCTGCATTTCCTTCCTACCTTGTTGGCTGTACATCTTACTTGCTGGCCGTACCTTCCTTGCTGGGCGTACTGTTTGGGGCAGCCATTGTTGGAGTTTGTGGAGCTGTTATTCTTGCTCTTGGGTCGAATTTGGCAATGGGCTTGTGCTGATGATTGTAGATTGTTTCCTTACACTTGCTGATACATTTAATGCAAAACTCCATTATCACGTTGCTGGTCCGTCAATAGCATAAATCTGAAGGTGCTTATTTTGAAATGGGTATGTGATGGTAATTCGTTTTATGCCATTTTATGAACTGGGTCTTGATTATTTAGTTCATGTCTATCATAGATTTTCTGGGTTTCAGTTGCATGTTATCTTTCTTTGTATTTCTGGCATACACATCTCAAGAAAACGGAAACCCCCTTCTACATCTTCTATCTAGTTCTGAAAGATCACAGAAAAAGTAAAAAAATATAACATTAAATAAAGATAAATCAAAAGAACAACAGGTGCAGGTTATTACAGTGGTATCAGAGCTGGTGCATCTTGCCAGCCTGTGTTGATCAGTTTATATGAGTGACGGAAGAAGAGTCTACACTAGACCCACTCCACATTGGCATCCACCTGAGGTTCCAGAAGGTGAAACAGTTTCAGGTATATTGGGTATGCACAAGAACTCTTCTAGCGGCAGTGATAGCATAATAGGTAGTATGGGGGGCAGAGGAACAGATCGGCCAGAGAGTCCTTGCGCAAAAACAGAAAGGAAGTTCGATATGATGCTTGATATAATGTCCCATCTCCTTGGGAAGTTTAACTAAGGGATTCCGTTAGTTCACACCAATACCACACTCGGAGGTGAGACCAGTGGCTCTAATGATGATCACCGCAGACATGCAGGACAGGGTAGTGGATATGCAAGACAAAGTGGTTGACATGTGGAACAGAGTAGTGGACACGCGGGTTAGAGTGGTATGCACAACACTAGGGTTACCCTAGGATCGGTTACTAGACCCCTACAACCGACTTTTCCGCGTAGAGAGGAGGCAGTGGTTCAGCAGGAACCAGAGTTCCAACTTCCCATGACTGATGATGTTTAGATACAACATGCAGAGTACATGACATTGGCCCCAAACATCAGAGAGATGTTGACATTCGACCAGTATATGAATCAGAAAAGACAAAGGGGAGTTATGATGGGTCGAGGAGATTACAGAGCTAACAGAGCTAACCGGGACTACCAGCATGCATCGAGCAAAGTCCCTATGGATCGGTTTGACGGAAGTGGCAAGATTTCAACCAGAGCTTGGGTGCAGAAGTTGGATAACTACCTGACACTTAAGCCGATGCCGGAGGTGAGGCACTTAACTTTGCCACTATTCATTTGGATGGGATTGCACATGAGTGGTGGTACCATGGGTTGATCACTTTAGGCCACAACCTTATCACCACATACGATGAGTTCACTAATAGACTCATTGAGGGGTTTGATATCAAGGACCCAGAGTTGTAGTTCAGAGAGCTGGCGCAGTTGAAGCAGTACGGGTCGCTTGAGGGATATATTTTGGAGTTCCAGAGAATCAGTGTGATGGTTCCCAGCATATCTGAGAGGAGACTTGTAGTCCTGTTCATGGAGAGACTAATGGAACCACTTAAGGTTTGGGTAAAAGCATTTGATACACCTTCACTTCAGGAGACTATTAAAAAGGCACGAAGTATGGAGTTTGCATGCCTAGGAAACAATTCGTCTCCAAACCATTTCCTCCCCGAAGAGATAAGTTACCTGTTCAGCACCGAGACACCATCACACAAAGGAAACCAGGACCTCGATTAGATGATGATGCATTGAACGAGTACAGGAGGAAGAGACTATGCTTCAAATGCAAAGAACCATGGGATCCTAACCACAGGTGCCCAATGAAGGGGCAAGCAAAACAATTGGAGTAGTATTCTGCTGAGGAGGCAACTTCAAAGCAATCAGGGCAACAGAGTGATAGGGAGGACAGCGATATAGAGAATGTACTAGAGGGGGTGTAGGATGCACAGGACATGCATGATGAGGACCTTCCGACATCACATATCTCTGCTATTCAGAAAGAGGGTTCCTTCAGAATACGAGTAGTATTGGAGGGACAGAGAGTGACCACTTTGCTAGATACAGGTGCCACCCACAACTTCATTGATGAAGGGCTTGTGGCACGAAAGGGACTCAAAACAGAAGAGTTCGAGGGATTCAAAGTCAGAGTTGCAGATGGTTTGTCATTACTTGCAAACGAAGGATCCCCAATTTAACCATCAGGTTAAATAACTATGAGTTCCAGGTTGAATATTATGTGGTCGGTATGGGTGACATGGATGTAGTCCTTGGAATGAAGTGGCTACACATGATAGGTGCATTTTCCCTCAACCTGAGAACCATGGAGATGAAGTTCGAAGTAGATGGTTAGAAAGATATTTTGAGGGGAATATCCGATGGGGGTTTGAGAGTAGTGTCCATTCGGAGAATGGAAAGGATACTACGGCATGATCAGGTGCAGTGGGCAACGAAGATTCTTGTGATGCCAGAGGCACCGAAATAGCAGAAACAGGATTATCCAGTGGAGATTTTGGCGATACTAACTAAGCACTCCAAAGTGTTTAGTGATATACCTCCAGGTAGACCTCCAGACAGGGGTTTTGAGCATGTTATAGAGATGGAGCAGGGGGTCAAACCAGTTATCACTATTCCCTACAGACATCCTAAGAGGTACAAGGATGAAATTGAGAAGGCCATTTAGGAGCTTCCCAAGATGGGTCACATCAGGCCTAGTAAGAGTCCTTTTGCTTCTTCTGTTGTACTGGTCAAGAAGAAGGATGGCACACTTAGGATGTGCATCGATTCCAGGGAACTGAACAAGAAGACTATTAAGAACAGGTACCCCATCCCTAGGATTGATGAGCTCATTGACGAGTTGCATGGTGCATGTTTCTTCTCCAAGATAGACTTGAGGTCAGGGTACCATCAAATTCGGGTACGTGAGGAGGATGTGGAGAAGACAACGTTCAGGTGCCACTATGGGCACTTTGAGTTTCTGGTTATGTCTTTCGGCCTAACCAATGCACCTGCCACTTTTCAGTCTTGTATGAATAAGGTTTTCAGAGAGTAGTTGTGGAAGTTTGTACTCATATTCTTTGATGACATACTCATATTTAGCAAGACTTGGGAGGATCATTTGAGACACCTGGATATTGTGTTGGGTATACTTGAGCAGGAGTCCCTATATGCCAAAATGTCAAAATGTGAGTTTGGCATGACAGAGTTGCTGTACTTGGGACATATCATCAGTGCAGAGGGTGTTCGTGTGGATCCAGAGAAGATCCGAGCTATAGTTGACTGACCACCACCCAAGAATCTCTCTCAGCTCAAGGGGTTCTTCGGTCTTTGTGGATTCTACCGCAGGTTTGTGAAGGGATTTTCTCAGAAAGCAGCCCCACTTACAGATTTGACACGAAAGGGAGCTTTTGTTTGGTCAGATGGTGCTCAGCAGTGTTTCGACAAGTTTAAGGAAGTGATGAGCACTTGTCCAGTTTTGGCCATTCCTGATTTTTCGAAGCCATTTGAGCTTTAGTGTGATGCCTCGGGGGAAGGCATAGGGGCGGTGTTAATGCAGGATAAGCACCTGATTGCTTTTGAGAGCCGAAAGTTAAGGGGTCCTAAGAGGAGCTATAGTATCTACGATAAGGTGATGTTAGCCATCATGCATGCATTGGCTAAATTTAGGCAGTATCTGGTTGGAGGGAAATTTATTGTTAAATCTGATCACAATAGCTTGAAACATTTCCTTAGTCAGAAGGACCTAAATGACCGATAGCAAAAGTGGGTCAGCAAGCTACAGGCATATGACTTAGACATTGTTTTTGTCAAAGGGAAGAAGAATATAGTTGCTGACGCTTTATCCAGGAGACCACACTTGTGTGCCTTGGGAGAGATTGCAGAGGACTGGAGAGATATGCTCACTGCAGAATATGAAAAGGATAAGTGGGCCTCTGGGATTATGGATGGCACTATTCGTGATGACAGGTACACTATTGTAAATGACTTGATCATTTACAAGGGGAGGATTTTTCTGGTGCCAGCTTCTGCTATGAAGCAAAAGATCTTGAGAGCTTTCCATGACTTGCCTATGGCTGGGCATCCAGGATTCTACAAGACCTACAGGCAGGTTAGAGAGAGGTTTACTTGGAAAGGCCTCAAGTTAGAAGTACAGAAGCATGTGCGGGAGTGTCCAGTATGCCAACAGAACAAACGTGAGCTCTCCTACCCAGGTGGACTATTTCAGCCCTTAACCCATTCCCGAGAGGAAGTGGGATTGTATATCGATGGACTTCATTACGGGCTTGCCCAAAGCCCAAGGCAGGGACTGCATCTTTGTGGTGGTTGATAGATTGACGAAATTTGCCCATTTCTTTGCCATTTCAGCCACTTATACAGCAACTCAAGTTGCTGATTTATTCTTCAGAGAGGTATTCTGACTCCACGGGTTGCCTAAGAGTATTGTGAGCGACAAGGACAGCAGGTTCCTTAGCAATTTTTGGTAAAAGCTTTTTAGGTTAACAAGAACCGAGCTTACTCCTAGCACTAGCTACCACCCCCAGACTGATGGACAGACTGAGATAGTTAACAAATGGGTGGAAGGATACCTCAGGAATTACATAGCTGGGCAGTAAAAGGCATGGGTCAAGTGGCTTCATTTGGGGGAGTATTGTTATAACACCACTTACCACATGTCCATCCAGATGACACCATTTACGACACTTTATGGGTATGAGGCTCCCAGTTTCTTAGATCTATTGTTTGGGGACAACAAAGTACCTAAGGCTAAAGACCTCTTGTAGGAAAGTCAAGACATCATGAGGTCTTTGAAAGAGAACATTCAGAAAGCGCAGAACCAACAGAAAGAGTATGTAGATCAGCACAAGATTGAGTGTTCTTTTGAGGTGGGTGATATGGTGTACCTTATGCTGCAACCATACAGACAATCTACTCTTAAGAGGAGTGGTGCAGAGAAGTTGAAGCCACGGTATTATGGTCCATTCAGGGTCTCCAGGAGGGTTGGAGAGGTGGCTTATGAGTTAGAATTGCCGGCAGAAAGGAGAATTCATAACGTCTTCCATGTGTCACGCCTCAAAAAGGCACTAGGGCACAATGTGATACCTTCTACAGAGTTGCCTCCTCTTGATGAAGAGGGGAAGTTGGTTTTGATACCTGAGGCCATCATTGACACCAGGGAACGTACACTGAGGAAGAGGGTCATCAGGGAATATTTGGTGAAGTGGAAGAACCTACCGGTAGAGGATGCTACATGGGAGAATGAACAAATCTTGTTGCATCCAGATCTGAGATTGCTTGAGGCAAGCAATCTTGGGGAGGGCGGATTGTAATGTCCCCTTTCCTAGTGGGGTTAGTCTATACTTGGTTCTCGTAGACTAACCAAAGTGGTTAGGGAATTTTGGGAGTTCGTTTGGTCGGTTTCTGACATTCTGGCTGGGACTTACTATTTTTAGTAAGTTGTGAAGTTGGCTATTCTGGGAAACTCATTATTGGAGGTGGAGCGTTTCGATGAGACCTTTCCAATGGTCTATTGCTCGTCAGATTCCGAGTTCGTTTGCCCTTCCAAATTAAAGTCCATAAGTTAATATTTATATTTAATTGCTTGGACTTTATATTAAAGTGGTGGCTTAGTGGAAAATTATTAAAAAGACAAATTTAAGTCACCCATGGACTTGGACGCCTCATGAGGGGAAAATAAAATAAAGAATTTAAAAGTCATTTCCCTCCCAAAAGGGGTCGACCCTCAAGGAAAGATTATAAAGGCAAAAAAGTGAAAGGCATTGCTCATTCTTGATATTACATCTTATGCTTCTATTTGCTCTGCAAATGAGGGTTTGGGGGATTTCTTCCAGCTAGGGCTTTTGGTGACGAAAACCACCATTGATATCAATCTTTTGCAGGTGTGAAAGATCACCCAAGGGGATTTTGGAGCAGCCATACTCAGTGGCTGTATTTGTGTTTCAGTTGGAGACACTTTGACGGAGTTTTGGAAGGGATTCATGATATATCTTCATAGGTTTTGTTTGCAGCTGAGAGATATGGAGAAGATTGATTTTACTTGCAGATTTGAAGAGAGTTGAGGCTGCATTTCCTTCCTACCTTGCTGGCCGTACATCTTACTTGCTGGCCGTACATCCCACTTGCTGGTCGTACCTTCCTTGCTGGGCCGTACTGGTTGGGGCAGCCATTGTTGGAGTTTGTGGAGCTGTTCTTTCTTGCTCTTGGGTCGAATTTGGCCTATGGGCCTGTGCTGATGATTGTAGATTGTTTCCTTACACTCACTGATACATTTAATGCAAAACTTCATTATCATGTTGCTGGTCCGTCAACAACAGAAATCTGAAGGTGCCTATTTTGAAATGGGTATGTGATGGTAATTCGTTTTATGCCATTTTATGAACTAGGTCTTGATTATTTAGTTCATATCTATCATAGATTTTCTAGGTTTCAGTTGCATGTTATCTTTTTTTTGTATTTCTGGCATACACATCTCAAGAAAACGGAAACCCCCTTCTACATCTTCTATCTAGTTCTGAAAGATCACAGAAAAAGTAAAAAAATATAACATTAAATAAAGATAAATTAAAAGAACAACAGGTGCAGGTTATTACACACAACCATCATCATCATGTGTAATAGCAGTATCCTCACGCTGATGCAATGAGATCAAACTGTTGTCACAAAAATCAGAACTGTTATGGCTTGTATCCTCCTGGTTTTCCTCGTGTTTGACGCTCATATTTTGCGTGCCAACAGTAGAAGTATCTTCTACAACTTTTTCCTCCTGTGCCATAACTTTTAAATCACTACTACACTTAGGAGAATGACTGCTGTCATAAAAATCAGAATTGTTATTAGGGCTGATAACAACCTCTTGAGTGCAGAAAGCCAAACCATCATCACTTTGTGAGTCCTTTTTATTCGTGCATTGGTGGTTAGGCTCTCGAATTTCTTTGCAAGAGAAGCATAGGCCTTGTCTTCTCATTTGGTTCTTGCTCATTTTAAGAATCCTTGTAACCTGTAAACCACAAGCAATAGCTTCTTCTTCTGTCAACTGATCTTTAAGTTTCTCAAATTTCTGCTCTACCAAGGTCTTTGACCACTCATACGCTGCAAGTGAAACAAGCTGTTCTTTTCTGCAAATGCTTAGCAAGTTACATAATAACTTGGAGATATCATCATCTTCATCTAAAATCAGAGAAAAGATATTTTGCATTGCTGCTTTAACTTCATCTATATGATATGTTTTGATCTTGTCCATGAAACAATGAAACATCTTGAGAAGTACATCATCACACTCGAGATCAATCAAAAAGACCCATGACTTGACCTGAGCCATAATTACTAACATCTCAACAATCTTCTTAAAAGATAAACTTTTGGTATCACCTCGCCCATGAGAACTTTCAACGATTTGCTGTAACATCTCATTCATTAAGTCATTCTTGTAAGGTGCTTCAGGAGCTGTAATTCTCATAACCTCACTGATGCATGTGATAACTGCCAATCTGTCTGGATGCCTCAACAACTCAGGCTTACATAGCAAAGTCTTTGAAAGAACCAAAGCCCTCCACATTACTCAGAAAGTGTCTGAGGGATTCTAGATAAATGTTCCTCAATTTCTTCCAAGGTGCTAAGAAGTCTTTCATCTGTCCCTGGCCAATACTTCTGTTTCAATCCTGCATCAAAAAGTTTTTCACAAAGATCACCCTTCACGAGAGATGCCATGATCTCACATTCCCTGTTCAAACCTATCAACTGCCCAACTTTGAACACTCATGCAAGTGCTGATCACTCACATGCAAAGCTAAGCTACATGTTTCATATTTTCATCTGCATGTCTCATATTTTCATCTGCATGTCTGAACCTGACCTCACAGGATGGCAAGATCTTTAGCTCTGATACCACTGTAATAGACATCCTTGTTGTGTGTATATTTTGATGCCAAATTTTTGTTTTTCTGATTGTTCTGAGTTTAGGGTTTCATTGAATATATTGCATGTTTGATATTTGCATTAAATACATGAAATAAAGAGCATATAGCATAAACCCAGAAAATCTAAAATAGATATCAACAAACTAACAACTACCCAGATAGAAATGGGCCAAAATATGAAGATTTATAACATACTCATATCAAGATTTACAACTTCATGTCGGGGTCATTGCTGGACCAGCAATCTAGGCATGCCAATGGTGCCAAAATCTTCATACAATGCAAAGAAGTACAAATGTAAATGCTGCAGCAATATCAATGGCCCAAAACACCAAGATTGAGGAAGTTAAATAGCTCCAATGAAGAGAAAACCCCAGCTCATAAAACCCCACGTCCAAGGTGTTGCTATACGGCCTAGCTGGTACACTATATCAGCAAATAACTCACTCAAAACTGCTCTTAAATCTCTGTTTCTGCTCCTGGAATGTCTGCAGCAGATAGGTGATGAGAATAGAAGTGAAAAGCAGCCCAAACAAATATTGTTTCTCTTCCAAAAGGTACTACGTCTGGTCTGCACTGTACGGCCCAGCCAAGGAATTATGCACAGCCACAAAGCCTTCAAAATAACTATGTAATCTGCCCTTAGAAATCAGTCTTTCATTGATATCTCAAAACTCCTTCGAATATCTTCATTTCATGCTCGAATCTCTGTCGGAATGTATCATTTGAATGCACAACGACAAACATTGGATGTATCTGCCTCCAAGTATTTGCTAATGGAGGTTTTTGTCCCCAAAAGACAAAAACAACACTATCTTGTAGAGGTTTTTGTCTCAGCAAGACCATACCATACCCTAGAGCCAAGCTCTAGAACCCACACAGGGAAAATCTCAATAATAGAGAAAAATAATAATCCAAGCATATTCAAATGAGAGCACTTTTCCCTCTTTTATAACTCTCCAAGAGGGGTGTTTCACTTTTTGAGGGAAATATTCTTTTAATTTTACTTTTAATATTTCCCAAGGTGAGTGCTCCATAAAATGACTTAAGTGACTTTTAAATATTTCATTTTTTCATCACTTAACCAATAAAACCCAAAGTCCAATATTAAATAATAATATTAATTTACGGACTTTAAAACGGAGGCCCAAATGAACTCGGAATTCAGTGATCTATAGCTCGCCGGAAAGGTCTTGATGAGACGAATCCAACCCCACTCTGAAAATCCCGATCTGACTCCGAACCCGAACTTACTAAAAATAGTAAGTAACGACCATAAGCAAACTTAGCCAACACAGAGGGTGCCAACTAGATCCACAATCCATCTGATAACTCTGAGCTCAATGCAACATCTGGGAGAACCAGCGGCTGATTGCCAAGTCACCAAAACAGTGCCAAACTGACACTAAAAATAGCAGTATTCTCCGAGGACCAAAGAGAACAAACCCAAAAAAACCCAGAAAGATTGTTGACATGCAAGCACTTACTATAACTAGTAAGTACATACAAGTCCGAAATCTCTTTGGAAAGTGTCAACCAGCTCCACTGGATCACCCGAACACCTTGGTGACATCGAAATACTCCTCTGATTATGTTGTTACCAACCCAGAAAGTCAGCTTTGACTGAGTTGCAAGAGAACTCGAAAATGGGGACATTACAGATGTGACTCATGGGGCTTATCATCTTCATACAAATTTTGTGATTGGTCTTCGCAATCATGCCTCTCAAAATCAGCTACCTCCATGACATCTTCCCCACAATATCCATGTTTGGAAGCTAGGTCAACATCATGCTCAATCAAGGGATCACCATCATAATAGTAAGTAGAATCATTTCCATCATGCTTTCCCTCAATTGCTGGTCTAGAAAATGTATGCATAGCTATGACTTCCTTAATCATAAAGTGATCTTTCAATTCATGCAATGCTAAATCAATTTTTTCAAAGTCCCTTTGTTCATTACGTAACAAAATTTCTGAATTGCCTTCGTATGTATGAACATCTTCTTCAAAGTCACCCAATGTACAAATTGAATCCTTGCCATTATGATGTAGAGATGGTGAAGCAATGCTAGGCTCAAGTGATGGAACATTAGTAGAATTCATACCTCCACATAGCTGGTTTGGCAAACTCCGGGACAACATACCCTTCAACCTTGTGGTCACCATGAAGACTTATGTGTTTTCCACTTGTAGATGCAATAGGTGATTCTTCTTTGTCCATATCCTCATATGGCTGAAGTGAACTTGTGAACATGGCTTCATCCACTTTAGGGCTTCCACATGTACGGCTAGGAGTCCAAACTTCTGGGCATGTTGACTGATTTTTGCCTTTCTCATGATCACTTGTAGGCTGCAAATCACAAACGAGTAATTCTTCTTTCTTTTCTATCATTTCTTCAATGTTAACTTCTGATTCTTCTTCTCTGGGTTCATCTTTATCCTTGTAATCATCAAAGGTCTTGTCCGCCTCTTGTGGTATCTTTTCCGGGGCTCTTGGCTGGTCCAAGATGGTGGGTATATGAGCATCGCCATCACTTCCCGAATCTTCATTAGCACTCATATTATGCCCCATGTACTGAGACATGAGTAGCATGAGATCTCTGACTCCTTGCAATGTCATTGAGGATATCCCTCATGCTAGGTTCCTTGTTGCTTCTATCATCCATGATAGCTTGTAGACCCTCAGACTGGCAAGATCAAAGCTTTGATACCACTGTAAGATCCCTTACAAGATCTGCCCTAAATTTTGACTTTTATTTTCTGATTTCTGCCCTAGATTTCTGCACTTTTAGAATTCTGATTCAAACCCTAGAATTCTGATTTATTTTTTTGATTTCAAATAAACATGGACAGCGAACATATATGCATCCAAATGCTCAAATAATATAGCAATAATGAACCCTTATGATTATATCTTCAATCATGAACTCATCCAACAATATATGACATCAAAATGCAAACATATATATGGAACAAATCTGATTTCTGAATTAATTAGTTTGCTGCTACAAATCAGAACTTCTGAACATTCAATTACAACAATCATATAGGCTCAAACATGCCCAAATACATCTCAGAATTCTGCCATTACAAATCAGACCTAATAATAGGTTTGTACATACCAAAATGATATAGAATGATGCTCCACAAACCCACTAAAATGATGGCGCTTGGACTGCTGCTAGGGTTAGGGTTTAGAACCTTCAACAATGATGAATTCGCCTCTAAAGGCCAAGTTGCTCTCCTCTAGGTGTGGCGCTCCAAATTAGGGCAAGCCCTAATGCAATGAACACACAAAATGCCACAAGAATGATACTCCAAATGTGGCGCACAAGTCTAGGGTAAAACCCTAGTGCCAAATGAACATAAATGCCACAAGGAAACCTCCTCCAATACTGATCCAAAATCTGAATATGCAATCAAGTTCTCCTCCACAATTTGCCAATGAAGTGCAATTATGAACTCCATATGAGTCCGCCTCCAAAGTGTGATTGGGTTTTTGTCCCATTCACTTATCTTCCTTAAGGTTTTCGTCCTAGGAAGGTGCTGAACCAAAATGGCAGCCAAGAGATAAATCTCCAATGAAAAGGAATAAGAATGAATCATGATCAAATGAACTCCAAACAACTTATATTTATACATGATTTTCCCTTTCTCCTCAAGTTGACCGACCTCAAGGGATATATCCTTTTTATTTTCTTTTCTCCTAGGCCGACCTCCTTTTGGGCACCCAAAACATAAGGAAATATCCTTGTTTTATTTTATATTATTTTCTACTTTCCATCCTCCAAGGGCAAATCACTTAGGCACATGATATAACATATTTTTGATCTCAAATGAAGTCGTCCTCCTCAAGGAAAAACATTATAAATTATTCTTATTTTTCCCAATGGCATTTTCCATATTTTCTTCTATTTTTCATCCTCCAACTAGGTCGCTCCACCTTAGGGTAAATTATTTTATTAGTTTAGACTTCATCAAATATATCACAAAATTATGCCAAGTCATCTCACAATCATTTTTCCCTACAAAATTGGCTAAGTGTGAAAACTCGCCAATTGGGTCATTCCCTAAGCCCTCCATCTTAGCCTACGGGAATAGAATTGGCTAGCCGACTCCACTAGGTGATCACTTCGAAAATGGGGACATGACATTCTCATCATTGTTGTTTTAGAACAACTAGCTCATTACCAACAACATTAGCATTAAGGGAAGAAACATCAATTTCATATGAAGCCTCAACAACATTTGCCCACGCTAGGATATGGTCGAGATCCTTAGGTTTGAGCTCAGGAGGACAAAGGCTGGCTCCAAGATGAAATACATTACAAAACAAATCAATGCACTTGCATTCACTCGGCCTGTAACAGTTTGGTATGTAGGATAGAGCAGCCATAAATATTTGACAAAACATTGCAACCAACTCACCCTCTTGCCTTTTGATGCTTTCAAGTTCATGGACAAGAGAGAAAGGATCAACATCAAGTGTACACCACTCCCCAAAGGCGTCAATTAAACTGTCCCAGGAAGAAAAATGGTAGTCTGGAAAATTGCATAACCATTTCTTTGCATCTTTATGTAGAGATTTGGAAAAAAATCTCATCCACATATCCTTATCCGCATAATGATAGTTGTTCATGAAATCAGCAAATTCTTGGACATGTGCCTCCGCTTGAGATAAGTCTAGCGCATCAAACTTGGGCAATTATAGGTAAATTTCTTTTGCCATACATTCAAAATTATAATTTTCTCATGACAAATCCAATTTGTCATATACAACAAGAGGAATGCTGGGAAGTCTAATTCTTTAAGACTTGGTGGCATGGTTCTTCACAGGAGTAGGTTGGGACTTGGACTACACACTAGACTTAAGCATCTTGATTTAATTTGAAATTTCATTATACCCCCTAATAAGCTCATCATGACTACGCATGGATGTTGCGAGGCTTTGGGAACAAATTGGAGATGGAGTATGACTACTATAGCCAGAATAACATGTATCACTACAATAATCCGAGGCATACTCATCATCATGATACCTAGGGCTTGAATTACAAGAACATGGATATGAAGGAGTGGCCCTAGAGAAACCTTTAGACGAAAAGGCCATGATTACAAATTCATAACATGTTGTAATAGGATTATGCCATTACAAGCAAAAGCCACCCTTAAGGAAGAAACAAACTTTCACCAAGAAGAAGAACACAATCATGTATCTTACCCTGTTGCTACCAATATGGAAAAAATTTGTAACACCACTAGCAGGCACAATCACCAACAACAAAAACTTTGGAAATAGGACAACAAAGTTGCCACCTCACAGAATAACGAAATCCTTGGAATGTGAAAAACCACCAAGGCAAGAAAATGTTCTTGGTTGCTTTCCACCAATAGAGTCTTCAATAATTGCAAGCCTTTAATGCCTCCCCAACAACAACACCATTATGTTGGTGCTCAAACATGTTCTTCTAGAAATCCTTAAGACTTGCACAATTACCTAAGACCAGGGATATGTCGTTAAAGGTAGTGGACATGACTTATGCTCAGACAGTGGCATGAATGGATCAATTGTTGTGAGTGGGGGTAAACTCACCATTGGTTTAAGGCTTTGCAAGGCCAAGGGGGATATTCCCTGATGTCATATCCTCTATCTGATATTGGCAAAATTTTAGATTACGTATTATGACTGTGTATCTAAATGCATATCTCATGATGAAACTCTTCATACATTTCCTACCATTAAAATATGTGTATATGCATGATATATAAACGTAATTATGAATTATATATGCATATTATCATAATATATAAATATATACATATTTGGTGAGATAGTACATATACTATTATAATATAGAAGTAATTATAAATAATAATAAATATGTATATAATAATAAAGAGTACAAAATATAATATAATAATAATTATTATAAGATATAAACATAAATTAAATTTATTATATTATATAAAATAAATATTAATTAATACATTATTAAAAGACAAGGGATCGGGCCTCACAAGAGACCCCGATCCATTCACAATAAGAGCGAATTCCTTAAAAGGAATCGCTGCCTCCTGAGGGTGCGTCCCCTCATAAGGGACAACCTCTCATATAAATAGAGGCCCACTACAATCGAAGGAAAAAGGAGGAAAAATTAGGAATGGCTGAGAGGAATATATCGGTTATTAGAAAAAATGAATAAGAAGAATAAGTATCATATGAGTGGAGCAGATTTATGGGTTTTGAGTTTACATTGTTGCTGGCAAAAAAGGGAACCAAATCTGACACTTGTGGGACCCCCATTCCACTCAGCCAGTCAGCAAGAGGAGGAACACTAAGTTGTTAAGACTCCATCTTAGAGTTGTGAGATAGCTTACGTAGGATGAAGACCCATTGTAAATTGAGAATGGGGATAAACAGAAAAAGAATAATTCATCCACTCCCAACTCATTCACTAAAGATATCTGATCATGAATCATTCATGCGGCAGAAAAGAAGAAAATATATATGTTCTGAGATATATAACAGCAATATAGATACACCTCTGAATGTATAAAGGGTTAAGGTTATCATTATCATCCTCCAAAACAAGAAGAACTTAGTCTGCAGTATATAATACACAACAGCATTTCAAAGGTCAAACAGAAGCAAAGCAAGATATATATTTCTGTGTAAATACTTAACTTCAATCAGCAGATAAGTCCATAACCAAAACAATTGGCATAAAGTAGATACTCTGCATAATTCTGATCTGTTATCAAAGATATTACAGCAAGCATTATAAGAAGACTTTCCAACAACAAACTGCCATTCTTGCAGGCTCCAGTAATCAAACTGACATAATACCACAGGTATGACAGTACATTGTTTCCCTTGCTTGTATTAATGTTCAGTATAACACTGCATTTATTTACAGCCAGTTCTGAGCAATATAATTCATGGACAGTTATATGTAATATTCACTAACTGTGTATTCTATATCCCATTCATTAACCACATATGGGATCAATGAAGGGTGACATGTCTAGTTTATCATTCATAGTCGATGTATTGGTCTTGGCTACCTAGAGTACCAAGAATCCTCACGGATGCCTTAGCCTCAAGAATACACCAAGTAGTTCTTGAATAAGGATGGGAGACAAACATAGCCTATGATGAACAACAACATGCTACACCCTATCAACCCCATATGGTGTTAAGGAATAGTATATAAGTTATAGAGAAGAAGTGTATGTTGATAAGATCATGAAGATAGCATGTGAAATGTCATGATAAATGGTGAACAATGAACATATGAATTGCATTGTGTAACAGTAACAATAGCTGACTGTGATAGCATGAAATCATTATAAATTATGAATTGTTTACATTGCAATCAGTTTAGTTAGATTATGTAATGAGTATGAAATATTTATGTGCATTTTCATTATAATGAACTAAGGAAAGAATACAAAGAGTATAAGTACATAAAAGGCATGAATTCCTAAAATAGAGGAAGGCAATAATGTTAATCAACTCACCACTATGAGGAGTAGGGAAGATTAGGGGCGGGCAATCAACCAAGGATAGGTATGGGTTCATTGGTCTAGAGCACCCCTTCGAGCCCTTGTCTCAAGATGGTACCTTAGGGAGCAAGAGGTAGTCTTTTTGACTTGAGTGGTCTAGAGAACCCCGAGTCAAAGGAAGGTCCTAGAGTGGCCTGGGTCTAGAGCACCCCTTGAAGGAAGAACGACCTATACCATTGGCATTGCACCCTAACGGATTCACTCTCATAAGATGGAGGATTTGATTAACAAAAGGGCCAAGTAGATCTCTTCTAGGGAATCATGAAATGTATACAATCAATCTATGATAACAAATGGCATATGTTTATAGATGATATGAGAATTTAAAGAAGAATTGTACACTAATGTTCTCTTTGGTGAGTTGAATTGTGCAAGGTCAAAGGAAAAATTCGGACTCACTAGAAGGGGACATTACAAGTGGTATCAGAGCCATCATCCTGTCATCCTGTCATCCTGTGAATAATAAGCAATTATTACTAATTGGTGTTGTTAATATTAGTGGTTGCAGGAATTAAATATGCACGCAAAAGATAACATTACATTTGTATTAATTATTATTGATTTGATGATACTAACATCTCTTACTCGGAATTATTCTTGTTACAGGTTGGGAAATCAAGGATATTCTAAAGAGAACATTATAAGATTCATATGACTCACACCTTGTATATTACTTTATTCTCGATTTAACTTCCTTGTCTTACTAGTATGGTCTTTGTGTGTATTTACGTATATTTTTGTGTGTTTACGTCATGCTTTATGTTTGTGTCCATGTGTGGTTTGCATGTATTACATCTTATCTGTGTAATCTTGTGTATTTCTGTGCATTGCTTCTTACTTGCATATATGCTTCTTGCCTTGATTGTATGTGTGAGCCACTTGGATATTTATGTGTGTTTGGTGTGTATACCTCATTGAGTGTATTAGTATGCATAACTCATGTCATAATTCTTCATGTGTACTCAAGTAAGATGCTCCATGCCTACATGTGTATGCTTATACCTTCTTACCACATGCTTCATAAGTAGTCATACTTGTGCCCTCATGCTTGGTGTGTATTAGTGTATTCATAAATATGAACACTTCAAGGGAAAGTATATTCGCTAAAGTTTATGACTATGAACTTGTAATTGTATTGTATTTAAAATTTGTATACTCTATGCTTTCAAATATGATTATGAATTTGAGTGCATACTCTATGACTTGAACTTGTATGCTTTGTATACTTTGTCCGCATGTATACCTAATGTGTGGTAGATGCTCTATAAAGAGTCTTTGTTTCAAATGTATGTTTTAACATGTATTTGGATTCGAGTGTGTACTCAATGATTGTACTTGTATGTAAGTGAATACTCTATGACTTGTATGCTCTATGCCTTTGTAATCGTATGACTTGTAACTGTATCCTAAGTGTTTACTTGATGACTTTGTATTTGCATTTGAGTGCATACTTTATGATTGAGTGTATATTCCATGACTTGCAATCATATTTGAGTATGCCATGTAATTGAATACTCTAATATAATTGAATTTGAGTGTATATTATATAACATGCGCACTCTATGATTTGCATATGTGTTTAAGTATCTACTCTATGACGTGTATTTAAGTATGGTTTGTATTTGTATACTCTATGACTTCATGTGCACTCTATATTCAAGTGTATCCAAATGTGTGCTTTATTATTGTACTTGTATGCGAATGTATGCTCTATGACTCGTAATTGTATTCGAGTGTATGCTCCATGACTTGCATATGTATTTAAGTGAATGATCTATGAAATTGTATTGGTACTGAAGTGTATACTCTATGATTCTGTGAATTGTATGATCTTGAATGAGTGCATGCTCTATCTTGTATTTGCAATTGTATCAAGTTGTAATTGTATGACTTGTATTCATACGGGTATGATTGTGTGTGATTTGTATTCGAGTGAGAATATGTATTCAAATGCATACTCCATGACTTATATTTGTATTTGAAGATGTACATTGGGACTTGTATTCGCATTTGAGTGTACACTCTCTGGATTTGTATTCAAGCATGATTGCGTTCATACTTGAGTGTATTTAACGACTATGTATTCGAATGTGTGACTTTGTCCCTGTATGACTTGTATACTCCGTGATTGTACTTGTATACAAAAGAAGACTCTATGATTTGTATATTCTATGACTTGTGATTATGCATTGATTGTATGTGTACACTCTATGACTTTGCAATTGTATTGTATGACTTGTATGAAGTGTATTCAAGTGCATGCTCTATGGACATGTATGATCTATGAATTTATATTTGTATGCAAGTGTGCACTTTCTGACTTGAAATTGGTGTTCAAGTAAATACTCTGTGAATTATAAATATATTTGAGTGTATGTTATGACATGTATGTAAATGTCTACTCTATGGTCATGCATATTCTAGGACTTGTATTCAAATGTATGCTTTGGGTATGTGTATTCGAGTGAATTCTCCATGACTTATGTATGTTCAAATGCACACTTCATGATTTACTGACCCTCCTATATACTTCATGTTCAAGTGTATATTTGCATGTTATATATGCTTCATGCCTTAAGTCTTGCATATACTTTGTATGCTTCATACTTTGTGTATCAAGTGACTGCTATGTATTTCGTGTATTACATGCACATAAGTGTATATTACATACTATATTCATACTCCATATATTTTGTGTATCAAGTATTGAGCGTGTAAGCTCTGTGTATGTTTCATGCACTACGAATATTTACGATTTGTGTTTCATACATAATAGTGTGCATATACTTCAACATGGATCCTTTGTCTTCTATCGTAAATTATCAAGCACACTATTTTAAACACTTCTATGATCTACATTCTCTATAATACCATTAAATTTATCTTTCCAAATTCTCAAGATGTTTCATCACTTGTTGAGATCTTGGAATCTCGATACTCTCAAATCTTCTTAATCTATGATACTTGCATTCCCATCGTTATTATTTAAAACATCAAGCAAATGCTCTTTGATCACAAATTTTTCTTTCATGGAATCACCAGCCATTTCTCTTCACTCAAGCATATTCATTCTGAATCAAACCATGACCTTGTCTCGACACGTTGAAGGTAAGAGTTAAAGTGCACAGTAACTTGTTGTGACTTGCTTGAGGACAAGCAATTTTGAGTGGGGAGGGCTGTCATATCCTCTATTTGATATTGGCAAAATTTTAGATTACGTATTATGACTATGTGTATCTATAAATGCATATCTCATGATGAAACTCTTCATACATTTCATACCATTAAAATATATGTGTATATGCATGATATATAAACGTAATTATGAATTATATATGCATATTATCATAATATATAAATATATACATATTTGGTGAGATAGTACATATACTATTATAATATAGAAGTCATTATAAATAATAATAAATATGTATATAATAATAAAGAGTACAAAATATAATATAATAATAATTATTATAAGATATAAACATAAATTAAATTTATTATATTATATAAAATAAATATTAATTAATACATTATTAAAAGACAAGGGATCGGGCCTCACAAGAGACCCCGATCCATTCACAATAAGAGCGAATTCCTTAAAAGGAATCATTGCCTCCTGAGGGTGCGTCCCCTCATAAGGGACAACCTCTCATATAAATAGAGGCCCACTACAATCGAAGGAAAAAGGAGGAAAAATTAGGAATGGCTGAGAGGAATATATCGGTTATTAGAAAAAATGAATAAGAAGAATAAGTATCATATGAGTGGAGCAGATTTATGGGTTTTGAGTTTACATTGTTGCTGGCAAAAAAGGGAACCAAATCTGACACTTGTGGGACCCCCATTCCACTCAGCCAGTCAGCAAGAGGAGGAACACTAAGTTGTTAAGACTCCATCTTAGAGTTGTGAGATAGCTTACGTAGGATGAAGACCCATTGTAAATTGAGAATGGGGATAAACAGAAAAAGAATAATTCATCCACTCCCAACTCATTCACTAAAGATATCTGATCATGAATCATTCATGCGGCAGAAAAGAAGAAAATATATATGTTCTGAGATATATAACAGCAATATATATATACCTCTGAATGTATAAAGGGTTAAGGTTATCATTCTCATCCTCCAAAACAAGAAGAACTCAGTCTGCAGTATATAATACACAACAGCATTTCAAAGGTCAAACAGAAGCAAAGCAAGATATATATTTCTGTGTAAATACTTAACTTCAATCAGCAGATAAGTCCATAACCAAAACAATTGGCATAAAGTAGATACTCTGCATAATTCTGATCTGTTATCAAAGATATTACAGCAAGCATTATAAGAAGACTTTCCAACAGCAAACTGCCATTCTTGCAGGCTCCAATAATCAAACTGACATAATACCACAGGTATGACAGTACATTGTTTCCCTTGCTTGTATTAATGTTCAGTATAACACTGCATTTATTTACAGCCAGTTCTGAGCAATATAATTCATGGACAGTTATATGTAATATTCACTAACTGTGTATTCTATATCCCATTCATTAACCACATATGGGATCAATGAAGGGTGACATGTCTAGTTTATTATTCATAGTCGATGTATTGGTCTTGGCTACCTAGAGTACCAAGAATCCTCACGGATGCCTTAGCCTCAAGAATACACCAAGTAGTTCTTGAATAAGGATGGGAGACAAACATAGCCTATGATGAACAACAACATGCTACACCCTATCAACCCCATATGGTGTTAAGGAATAGTATATAAGTTATAGAGAAGTGTATGTTGATAAGATCATGAAGATAGCATGTGAAATGTCATGATAAATGGTGAACAATGAACATATGAATTGCATTGTGTAACAGTAACAATAGCTGACTGTGATAGCATGAAATCATTATAAATAATGAATTGTTTACATTGCAATCAGTTTAGTTAGATTATGTAATGAGTATGAAATATTTATGTGCATTTTCATTATAATGAACTAAGGAAAGAATACAAAGAGTATAAGTACATAAAAGGCATGAATTCCTAAAATAGAGGAAGGCAATAATGTTAATCAACTCACCACTATGAGGAGTAGGGAAGATTAGGGGCGGGCAATCAACCAAGGATAGGTATGGGTTCATTGGTCTAGAGCACCCCTTCGAGCCCTTGTCTCAAGATGGTACCTTAGGGAGCAAGAGGTAGTCTTTTTGACTTGAGTGGTCTAGAGAACCCCGAGTCAAAGGAAGGTCCTAGAGTGGCCTGGGTCTAGAGCACCCCTTGAAGGAAGAACGACCTATACCATTGGCATTGCACCCTAACGGATTCACTCTCATAAGATGGAGGATTTGATTACCAAAAGGGCCAAGTAGATCTCTTCTAGGGAATCATGAAATGTATACAATCAATCTATGATAACAAATGGCATATGTTTATAGATGATATGTGAATTTAAAGAAGAATTGTACACTAATGTTCTCTTTGGTGAGTTGAATTGTGCAAGGTCAAAGGAAAAATTCGGACTCACTAGAAGGGGACATTACACCTTAGGTCTCAACAATAGGACAATTGAAGAGAAATAAAGAATTTATGCTCAAGGCCCTTAAGCAACCATACCCGATATGCTATGAACCCCAAGATTTGTTACTAAGTTCATGTCAAACATACAAGACCTCTAACAAACAGATGATAAATCCACTCTTATCTTGCACCAAAGGATGATAGCTACACTGTATTTTCCCCAGCAAATGAGTCGACTTAACATTGCATATACATGGTAAGAGGGAGAAACACACTAGCATGATCCTCTAATGATATTTCAGTTTAGGATTGCATAAAATATAGCAAGGTTTGTAATACTGAATCATGCAAGCATGGTGAAACCCAACCTATTCTTATAGCCAAACGAGAGAGGGATTATATTTAAAACATGTTTAGCCTTTCACCAATCAGACCGGTGCCTACTTCATTTGGTAGCAAAGTCATGGATTGCAAGGAGGAGATACACAAGTAAAAATGTAAATGGAACAAGATGTGCATCATCATACAAGGCATCTATCACACTTCATGTAATGGACATACTTAATGATCCAGAAGAAAATTGCAAGAACCCACATGAAATAGAAAGAAAGACCATCACAAAAGCTTCACAATGAATTAAAATGCTATCACACATTTATCCAACTTCTGTTACATTCATACCAGCAAATGTGGCAAGAGAGGATGAAAAACTAGGTTCGAACACCCTCCTAAATAATCACAAATTTCCTTGGAAACATACCATTACATGCGTCATGTCGCTGAAAACCCTTCCTATGGATTACGAGATGTATTTTCATCCCTTATAGACTAGATACGCATTGCTTGATGCCCTAGAACACTGTTTGAAGCACTTATAGTCCCGAAATTGGTTCAATGACGAACACTTATTACATCTTTTTACATGTATATATAGCATTGCATTTCAATCTTATTGCCTAGACGCGAATCTTGGAGTGGGAAACATGTTTACAGGTTGCCCATGCTTATTGCATCATCTTCACGCACGTTTGTAGTTGGAACCATGCTAAATCGGACTAGCGACCCATGCCTCTGTGCATAAACCGAAAATGCAAGGTCCACAAGTATTAAGAGGCGTATGGAGGCCATCTTCCATCCTATCGTGCCCTTAGGTCATTAATGGTTGTTTTGAATTGTGTAGGGGAGTAGTTGGAACAATTGAAGCTTTTTGAAGAAAATATGGGAATTCGACATGGGACCGGATGTGAAGTAGAGGAAACCTTGCGAAGAAACCATGTAGAACAAGTGGGAAGTGGATGAGAGGGAGAGGAGAGAGAAATGACATCTTGAAGGTTGTCAGGTCTTGCAAATAGAAAGAAGCGAGTGGTTTGGACGATTGAAAGAAATGCAGAAAAAGGAGACAGGATTGGATATGTGAATGCATGAAGGAAATCTGGAAGCCCATTGGGATTCCATAAGGGAGAAAACGAGTGTTTTGAAGGCGTGAAGGGAATGTGGTAAAAAGTTGCAGAATTGGACATTAGGATAGGATATGAAGCGAAGGGGAGAAATCTTGAAGTTTGAGGAGGAAAGTCTGCAAAGATGAGGGAAGTGAAAATGTGAAGGTGTGGGAATGTTGTGGAAATTTGACTTGGAACCGGATGTGGAAATGGGGGAGAAATGTAGAGAGACTTTGTGGAACAGGATGTTAGGATGGGAGGTGAACATATTTGGTACCAAGGCAAAAATCCACAAATTGGGTTGAAAGGTGAACAATGGAATTTGTGGAAAAGGACAAAGGTCAGGATGAATGTGGGAAAAGGAGGGGGGAACCGGATGTGGATATTGAAGCTTGAAAATATGAAATCTGTGAGGAAAGTTCCACAAAACGCTAAGTATAAGAAAAGGTGATCGAGAGGCTTGAATAGGATAAATGTGGGAATCACATGCGGGAATGTAGGAAGTGGATATTGAAAGTTGCAAAATGAAGTCCGATACCCCAACCAGAATCCGCAAATGGAGGAAATGTGTGAAGTGAAAAATACGAAGGGCTTGATGGAATTCCATGGAACTTTTAGGTTGAAAAGGAAGTGGATATGGGATATTGGGAGCAAAGAAGAGGCATCCGATAGGAAGTTGAAAACCCACAAAATAGAGGACGTGAAGGAAGTGAAGGACTTAATGAAATTTGTGGAACTTTTGAAGGGAACAAGAGGTGAATACTGGATAGGGAATGAATAAGATACATGTAGTATTCGGTCGAGAACCTACAAAAGAGGAAAAACAAGGGAAATGGAAGACGGATGAAGGAAAAGGAAGTCCGTGGGGGTTTCAAGTAGAACAGGAGGCAAGAACATGATAAGATGCAATGAAGAAATGTCTGGTCTTGGACTAAAACACTGCAAAACACTAGAAAATGACCAAAAACTCCCAACACTTAGAAACTTTTTGGATTTCTGGCAACTTCAACACATGAGGGGGACACGGGGAAGGCAAAGCACCATTTCAACACAAAATTTGACCAAGGTAGAACCCATTTAAAATCTCTTAGATCGGTTATTAGTAATGGGCAAAATAGGTCCAAGGCAACAAAGGGGCACTAGACTTAGGAAATTTTTATTTTCAAGCATATGCCAACAAGCCCAAAACATTCTACCCATACACTTTGCATTCAACATGCTTCTTGCTGATTTTGTTATTGTTTTATTCTTTCTATTTTCCACTCCATTTTGTTGTGGTGTATAAGGTGTTGTTAGTTGTCACTTGATTCCATTCCTTGTACTAAATCCATCATATTCTTCTAAACAAAATTCACCCCTCTATTTGTTCTTAAACACTTTATGTATCTTCCACTTTCTTTGTCTACCATAGCTTTAAACATTTTGAACGCTTCAAAGGCACCACTCTTAATCTTCAAACAATAAATCCATATTTATCTAGTAAAATTATTAGTAAATGTAATCATGTAGTACTTCATATCTATGTTTGCTTTGGAATTGGACCACACAAATCTGAATGAATAATCTCCAATGGCTGATTGCTCTCCATGTGCTGTCCCTATGATGTTTTCCAAGTGCCCAACCCTTGCACACTTCCTTTCCTTTTGCTTGAATATTTGGTAATCCATGTAGCATATTTCTTTGATACATCATGTACAATCCTTGAAAATTAAGCTGTCCATATCTTTGGTGCCACAACTAACTTGCATCCTGAATAATAGCATAACAAAAATTTGATTAACTTATTTTGATTTTCAATGGGAACATTCAGTTCTTTGTCATCTCAGTTGTAGCAATCATGTTTCCTCTTTGTCTCCTATCATAGATAGTGCAAACTTTATCATCTAATACAAGTTTAAGTCCTTTCTCAACAAGCTGACCAACACTCATCAGATTATGCCTTAGTTGTAGTGGTACACACTAGCAATTTTTGTCTTTCCTCGTCTAGTGTCTATATTCAGTTTTCCTTTTCCACAAACTTTAATTACTGTATTGTCATCCAATCTTACTTAACTGTAATAAACAGGCCCAATTTTTTTTTTTTTAAATTTGCATACAAGGATATCAATGTTAGCATCAAAGCAACCAACTAGAGGCCTCACACTTTCTGATCACCAAGATCCCAGGACGGGCAAGGTGAGAGCATACAGTGATTTTGGCTTACAGTAACAACTATGCAAGAAAGAAATACACTTCTTCCGCTGCGGCGGGCATCCACATATCGTGGGGATTCACCACTTTGAGTGGGTATGAGAGCAAGAAAGGAAAATTACAATGCCATCCACTTATTCAGTGGGAATTCTCCACTTATGCAGTGGGTAGAAACAATAAAGAAAAGTTCATTTATCCACACTGGCGGTAAAACCATCCAGGGGTTACAATATGTTTAATTGCTCTTTCCTCCACACTGGCGGTAAACCATCCAGGGGTACTTAATGTGATAGAATTACAATGAAATATAATATGCTCTAGTTGATTAAATCAAAGCATAAGAATTAGAACTTGATATACAACCCCCTGAAGATCACTGATGAGGAAACATGCCCTGCATTAGAATTGGAAATCATATCATTAATAACTGAAAATGATTGACCTTTCTGCTATATTGGCTGCTGACTGAATTTTTGCAACTACAGGCTGACTGTCACTGCTGATCGGTAGCCATGGAGGAAGTTCAAAATGCCAAACACCACAATGCAAACTCACCCCTTTCAAAATAATCTAAAACTGATTAATACCTTCATAAGATAAATCTGAGCACATAGATTTACCTACAACAAGGAAATCTGAAGCTAATGATTTCCGTACCCCTGCATAGGATCGTACGGCCAGGACTGGAAAATATGTTCACTCTACTCAAGCAACCACTCTAACTCCAATCAAACAACCAAGAAAGTGGCGTTTACTCCCAACAAACAAATCCCAAAAGATATCTTGGCTAGATAACCCACAATGAATTTTCTATGCAAATCGTACTCTTTCAGCAAGTACGGACTTCCTTATGTACGGACTCTCATGCACAGTTTATTACAGCATTTAATCCACTGCAAATAGGATGAATAGAGACTCAAACATCACACAATATCATTCCATTTGATAAAGATTTATCAGATATCACCATTTGATTTCCTGATCAAATCGTACTATCCAGCATGTACGGCAGCAAGATACAGAAAATGCCAATTAATACCATCCCACCTCAAGGCAAAACTGAAACAAACTCTCACACAACAATATATATAATAAACCCACACCAAAACCCAAGACTACAAAGGCATATATAAACTTCTCAAAAAATTCATTGAAATTCAGTGAAGCCCAATGCAACTTCTGTGTGAAGTCACCAATCTCCAGCTAGGAAGGATATTGCACCATTGAAACTGGACTTCTCCATGAGGGTTTCCGTCCTCAAGAAGGATGAATGATCAATCTGGTTCAATTCCAGCAGCATAACATTAACAAATCCAGCATAGCTCCAAATGAGCTCACATCTTCTTTTTATAAGCACCTGGGAGTTACAAAACCAATCTTTCTTGAAATTAGAGCTTTTTTGCACTTCCCTTAGAAATAATTTCTAATATCAAGTTATGTGCACACTTAAGTGACTAGGGAATTAAAAATTATAACATTTCCCTTTTTCCCTTCAAGTCATAACATTAAGTCACTTTTTAAAAATAACCCACCCTAGACTTTAGTGCACCAATAAAAACTTAGTTTAATTATCAAATTAATCAACCTTATAACTCCAATTGGATAATTAAACCAAAAATGATCCCAAACCATTCCCTAGCCCATCGGGATCATGAGATAGGCTAATGGTCCCAGTCTGACTAGGCTTGGAAAGGGGACATTACATTAACTTACAAAATTTTCATCAATCTTTGAAAATGTTTCTTTGCAACCTGTCATATGATTAGAACAACTTGAATCTAAAAACCAAACCTCATTATTTGTGTTTTCAACTTCGTTGCATGAAAGAGAGTAGTACAGTGGATCTTCATCTTTTCCTTTTTTGGGACCTTCATTTGCATTCTTTGTGTTTTCTTATACATAGTTTGCTTTTCTTCTTTAATTTGAATTCTTTAATCTGTAGTCTCTCTCTATATGACCAAATTTCTTGCAATAGCAACACTACACTGGCTGCCTTCTTGCATTAAATCTGCCTCTGCCTCTGCCTCTTGAGAAATCACAACCTCTTTCTTTGGAGTTAGAACCAAACTCTTGATATGAGTTCTCCTCTTTATTGCCTTGAGCAAAACTAGTACTTGCTCCTTGATTATTATTGATCTTTGCCTTTGACATAAGCACTTGATCTTGACCACCAATACACTTTTACCTTCTCTTCTTCATGGGTAAGTTCCATTCAGCTCTTCAACCTTTAAAGTATCTAAATCTATGCACTTTTCTAAAGTAATAACAATATGCATCCACTTGGGGTGTAAGAAATCTCAAGATCTTCATAACCATAACATCTTTCATTGCCTCCCCATTTGTTCTCATCTTATTCACTATGTCTATCACTTTAACACAATAATTTTCAACTTTTTCATTATCTTTCATTCATAAATTCTCAAAACTCATTCTTAGATTTTGAAGCTTTGCAACCTTTACTTGATGGGTACTGCAATATGAACTTTCTAAAGCTGTCTTGCAATCCACAATTCTTGGGTAAATACTTGGGTCTATTGCACTCTGAATATAGAAAACCACTTGAGCATTTTTTTCTCCTCTTATTTCTTCTCTAACTTTATATTTTGCATTCAATGCATTCCAATCTTGAAGTTCAGCATACCCTCTTATTACTATGCCTCATACTCCTTTCCATATAAATACTCTTTTGAACTGAGCTCTCAAATAATGAAAATTCTTACCTTTAAACTGTGGAACTGACAATGGACCATTGTTAGCTGCCATTATAATGAACCGCACAAAGCTGAGATTTTCTCTCAAAGTATTAAGATCTTGAACTCTGGTGAAGGAGCTTGAAATCTAAATCTGTATAGTGTAATTCTCACCTGCACTAATAAACACTTGGGCTGATAAACCTTATTCTGAGACCACTATTAATAAATTATGTATGGAACAGAGTCTGGTCTGAAATCAAACATTGAAAAATTTATTTATTCTGAATCAACTTCCTTGAGTCTCTTAGTGCAAACTGAATTTCATTACAAATAATCACTGCTCACAAACTTGAATCGCTTCCTTGAATGACTTCTCTCTTATTACAAACTTCTGAATTTCTCATTCTACAAATGATCAGCAATTGGGTGATTTTTATAGAGTTTACAACTGATTAAAAATCATTGAAATAAAACAACAATTAAGCACTCTTCATGCAATTTTTCAAACTAGGCGATAAAGCAAAAAACATTAAAAACTAGGCATCTAAAATCAGCAGATCAACCTCTTATAAATAGCTGCTAAAAAATACTGAAAATAAAAACTTCTCCTAAAAATTCAAAATTATGACTAACTTCATCTAAAATAAGCTACTAATTTATAAATAAATCCTATGAAATATTTCCTAAAAATAGTTATGCCCAAATTTCGAATGAACTGTAGAATAGATGACTTCAGCAGCAGCAGTTCAACTTTGTCAGCATCACTTATCCAACAGTGTTCTGCTGATTTGACATCAGATTTTTCTATAGATGCTGCATTCCAAGTAATGATTTAGTAGTCAACAACTTGTATTGTCCCCGATTTGTTTTGTACTTGTATTTGCTTGTTCTATGTGCAATATATATACACGGATAGGTATCTGATACGGTGTAACATATGTGTTACATTGTAGCCATGATGTACAAAAAAAATTGATATCCATTTATGTCCAACACTGCTGTGTGTGTTTGTTTTACACTGTATCAGATACGGTATACATTTATGTTCAACACTGCTATATACAATAGTCATGATTCATTGGGTTTGCAAATTTCTTTATACGTCATGGCTACAATCTAGAAGAAGGTATTGGGTTATAACTCTTGATATTCTCTCTTTCAAGTGTTTGCGATGGCCAAATACTTTTCTAGGAAGTGCATGGATGTTGACAAGACCATCTTTGTCATTGCGTCGGTTTTAATAATGTGGTTTGGATGTGAAATTAAGTTGTATGGATCCTGTGTTTGGCCTCTTAAAAATTTTGCACTCATTGGGATGGCACGTGTGTCTACAATAGCTGATTTTGATCAAGATTTCACAGTTTATGTTCTTGGACACTTAATGATTATCTGTTCTTTGTGGCATTTCATTTTTCACTAACAAGTGGTAGCTTTTAGCTGCTATTGATTTGGTATTTGTAAAATTGTCGCCTGTTTGTTTCACATGTAATTTCTATTTTTTGCAGGATGACAGGAGTTTGTCTTGGAGGATACAAGCTGTTGCAGTTGCCCCAGGTCAATTTGATAGTCGAAAACCCCTGCCATTAGGGTGGCGAGGACTAAGAGATGATGAGCTTACAGAGGTAGCTGGCATCGATGGTTGTGTGTTTGTGCACAGTAGTGGATTTATTGGTGGCAACAAGACAATGGATGGGGCGTTGGAAATGGCTAGGAAATCTCTAAGAATACAATGATATTGGCAAGCCATTTTCAGTTCGATTTGAGAAACATCCTTCAAGGTGTATCCATCTCCCCATATAACAGATTGAAATGGGTTTTTATTACCCATTTCATAAAGGTGGCAATAATTCACATTTTGCTCCTGCTATCCACAACGAGTCAAAGCTTGCAATGATAGTGAAGTAATTACTTTTCTTATTTTGATTCTCCACAATATTGATCATTTTCCTATTGAAGCTCACAACAGAGAGTTCAGTTTCATATTATTATTCAGACATTATCTGGTCAGGCTTACATGGTGGCAAGTGAATACTTCCTTGGCTATTCTTTATTTCCCTAATTACTTTGACATGCAATAATGCATGTTTGTATTCATTCTGATAGATAACAAAGGGACCATAATTTGTGATTTCAAAACATGCAATTATCAAAATATGAACTTTATGCATTCTTGAGAATAGGATGCTGGTACGTGTAATTTTTTTGCATAGGAATGCACCATTAAGATTTCATCTCTTGACCATAAAGCACAATGCCAGATAATCTTTGCATATGATGCTAAATAAATAAAACAGAATTTCAACAAAATACACGAACCTCTACTTTTTCCGATTTGGCAGTTTTGATATTTTAATGTACAGTTTTATAAATTTTCTTCACCTCAACTAAATTAATCAACCTCAAAGTTAGAGATGAGGGTAAAGTATGTCGTTAATATATTTTTTAAACAACTGAAATATCATCATGGTTATCCTTGGTCTTGTAGCATACACAACCAAAACATGGCCTTCCACCACAATGCATGCTTGATCAAGACCTTCTGTACTAGTCGAAATGCTAAGGATGAGAACAAATGGATTTCAATCATTTTCTCATACAAGAGGGCATGATACGTTGATCGCCAGCTGCTTCTTTTAGTAAGACCTATTAGAAATCTGCAAGGATTTTTTTTTTTTTTAATGTTTACATTATATATAAGATTATAAATCGCTCTTATCTTTGTAATTTGTAGGGTACTGCATCCCAGTGCCAAATGAATGTTATTAAACTAAAATGAGATTAAGCACTCTGCATTGATTAATTGGGTAGTAGTCTAGATGATAGTAATTTATGAGTAGTAATGTTCTAATGTTCTTGTCATAGAACTCATCCAAAATAATGTTTGGATGTGAAGTCCGACTGTCCATTTCATCTCCCCTATTTTGTCCCTTCGTCTTCTTTGAAGAATATTGTATATATTTGGGACAAAAACTTTATGTATGTTGTTGCGATCAATAAAAAGATTAATACATTGCTTTCCTGTGGATGTAGCCATATTGGTGAACCACGTTAAATTCTTGTGTCTCTGTTTATATTGCTGAGGGTTTTATGTGCTCTTTATTTGTCTTATTTCTTAACAATTGGTATCAGAGTTGGAGAGATACAGGGAGAGCATGTTGAAGATTGAGGGTTTGAAATTTATCTGAAGACATCAAGGGATCACAGGTTCATTGTGTAAAGAGATGGAAAAAGAGGATCAAAGGTTGATTGTGTTTGCATAGATTGTGGAAGATCTGTCGCTTGCTTTCATTGAGTTCTAAATCATTTAGTTCATTTTGTTCAAGTTGCAGAGAATTAGAAACTGGAATCTGTTGTAGCATTTTGCAAAAGAAAAAAAGATGGTTTTGCCACTGAGGCTGAGCAAGTTCTATGGCAAGAGCCTTCCGAGGCCTAGAATGTACAATGATCTTAAGTTCAACTTAGAGAGGATTCGATCTGCCGATGGGCATGACGGTCCCGTTGTTGTCATGGGCCAAGGATGCCTACTGGTTCATGGGCAGCCTCTCCCATGACAAGAAGCGCATGACAGGGAAGATGAGGGCAGCATGAAAAGGCTTAGAGATGAGTTCGAAAAAAGCCCCAGAAAACATATCAAAGAGGCCAAGAAAAAGAAGATGATGTAGGAGAAACCAAAGGAAAATGAGAAAGAAAGTAGCGGTGCTAAGCCACACGAAGATTTGGAAAGCCCTAAATCGAAGGACTTCGGTAGTCCTATGCCTATGCAAATCTTCAAGCCGAAATGGGCCACTGATGAGGACTGTGAGGATTGTTCCTTGGTTGTACCAGACTCCATTAAGAGGCTTGCGAAGAAGCGTTCACCTAAGGTTCGAATCCAAGGGAGGAAGTTGGGCAATGTTTATGAGGCGGATGCTAATGGAGCCCATCCTCCTAAAGACGTCTCTTCGAATGTCCAACAAAAATGCATGAGAGCTCATTTTGTGGCTCAATATGCTTTGAAAAGATAGGTTGCGAGGACAACCCAAGTATATGATTATGTTCCATTGCCCGATAAGATCATGCAAATGTTTATCCAGAGGATTTCACCAAGGAGAAGTAACAAAGAAAAACAAGTGGGGAAAATGGGTTGTCACAGAGAACAGAGTATGTATTTGGATCATTATCATGGTTTAGCGACAACCTTTGTGTGTTAGGTGGCGGGTGTATATTAGATGATGAGCTTGCATTAGATGACAGATTTTGAGTTACATTGGGCCGCAATTTTTTGAGTTGCAATGGGCGGTAAGACTTTGATAAATGTTGGGCAACATGTTTGGATGTGAAATGTGCGGCAGTTTTTTTGTTGTATTCCCTGCGACAGTGTTGGCGATGAATTTTGGTGCCGTGATTTTAATACATCGGTCCCATTTGTGATGTCATCCAATGGGACATACCCCTGGAAGGGGATATGCAATGTATGGTTCTACTGGTTGCTCCAGCACCACAAGAAGGAAATTGTGGCTGGTGGTTATATGAGTGGAGGTTATGGTTGTGGCTCAGCTGTTGGTGGTTATTGCAATGTTCTAGTGGGAGCTCCTCGAAGCCCATGGGGAGGTGCTGGATTTGACCCTAATTTTGCAAGGTATGGAGCAAATCCTGTTGTAGGTTATAGTCGCTCTGGTGGTGCACATAGTCCCAATGTAGTAGGCAGTTATGGCTGTTGAGTTGGTCATGGATGTATGTTTGTACATGATGGTTGTACTTGCATGTCTAAGTTTCATTTGAGAGTTTTGTAGATTTTCTGTTCAAAATCTATGGTTATGCTTATTCCATTTTGGTGATTTTTTAGACTTGTGGGGTTTCAGATGATAAGTGGACATGGATTTGCATAACATGTTGGTTTTGCAGGTTTTACATGATTAATCAAAACTTGTGGTTTTTTGTAGATCTACGAATAAATTATTTCTCATATTATGAATCCCCAGTGGTATTTCTAGTTGCAAGATATTTGCAGGTTTGCATGTATGCTTTGTGCATGTTTTTTGAGGATGTTATTTGCAGCCTTCTCTGTGTGCAGATTTTGCTATCATTTCTATAGCATTTGCTTATGGGTTCCTTAACTACGGTTACTCATAGATTGGCAAATCGGACCTCATGTGGATCTGGTGTTTGAGTCTTGAGATCTACAGGTTATCCTCTTCGATATTTCAATTTGCAGGTTACTGATGTGATGATGAGTTTTGCGTGTTTTTATTGATTGGGATCTTCAAGTTATGCAGTTATGTGAATTAGCTAACCATTAGCTGTAGTGGGATGACTCGGATGTGGACTGTTTATATCCACGAGATCAATTCAATGTCGATACAATTTTTTTTTATATGTTTCTTTGAGATGAGAGGATGGATGATTAGAGTGTCTAGTTAGTCGATTGTTTTGGGGCTTGTAGCATGCTTATCATGATACCATGGATAGCTCGGTATCATGTTTCAGTGGGAGCTTTTGGTAGTGATGTGGTTTCGTCACCTAGTGATGGATGATCTTTTGCAGTGGTTGTTGGTGTCATGGAGGAGCTCCTAGTAGTAAGAGTTCTTTGACATTTGATTTCTATTATCAAGAGATGGTTATCTTCATGTGATTGGAGATGATGATCCTTGTTTACAGGATATGTTCTTTGGAACATGTGGTCTTCCTTTGTGTAGATGTTAGATCATGATGTGTTCCTAGGTTATGCAGACGTGTAGTGGGAGCTTTGACAATGGTCTTGTTGGTGCTCCCGGTATTGAGTACATTGGTCATTTGCTTGGAGAGCTTCATGATGGTGCAATGTTACTTTTGGAGCTTAGCATGGATTGATCATGGAGGTGCTCATGGATACTTGGAGACTTGGGTGAGGGTAGAGCTCTCTTGGGATTAGAGAACATTTGTTTAGATGGTTACTCATTGGAGGTTTCAACAAGAAGACCGAGGAGCCTACACTTGGATATGGACATGAGTTCATTATGCACCTAGAGGAGATTGTTCTTGGAGAGTCATTGTGACTTGGTGTATCCTGGAGGAGCATTCTCATTCCCCACTCTTGGTCTACTCAACAGGTTATCTTCAAATAGTTATTGCCTATCTAATTTTTAGATGCATTTCTCTTTATGCTTTATCTTCTCATGGTTATGGACCTTGAGCTATGGTTATTGGTTTTGGAGGGTTCATTTGAGGGATGTTGGCTAGGTATCTCCTTGTGCATATGAATTTGGTTCATGATGTCCTTTATGAGGAGTTTAGGAGATGTGATTGGGCTTATTCCTAGTTTTGGAATGGATATTTGAGTTTGATCTTCCTTGGTTAGAGAGGCTTACATCCATATTGGTTACATGATAGATATGTTGATTTGATCTTTGAGATTGAATGTTTGGGTGTTATTAAGGCTTTTCATTTGGGGTTGTAAAGGAGATCATTGAAGAAGATGGAGGAAGTACATTCCCCATTAGTGGCTTTGAAAGTGAGATCTTTTCCTTTGGAACCACTAATTTTCTTGTCATCTTTGAGGTTAGGTAAAATCTATAGTTCTTAAAAATTATATTATCCCTCCCTTGATTTGACGAAAGCTCGATGTTACAGCAATTCACTAAGGGAAAAGGCTACTAATCCATGTTATTTTTTATAGATTGAGGTGACAAAATATTAGCTTCATCATTAAAAACTTCTTCTACATCATTCAAAAGAATATCAAGAAATTGGTGAACTATCAAGTAGCTAAAATATCTTCTTACTTCAAACTCATATGCACAATAGGCACAATAATCCTTAATCTTCAAAACATGCATGAATTTGATCCCCAATCTCTCTTGCATAATACCTTTGTGTCATAAGTGTGTTTTTTTGTAGAAGGGTTTGAGATTGAATCTTGTCATTTCTCCATTGATGGACTTAGAATTTGTAGTTGTCTTGCACTTGTATATTCCCAACTGAATTAAGAGACCAACCCCAAGCTTATAACTTCCTCTCAAGAGAAAGTGCACCTCAGAAACTTGGTAGAGATATTCCATAAATATGACTTTGTTGGTTGGTTATCTTGGCAACATGCTATTTCTTATGAATTGAAGTGACAAAATATTAGCTTCATGATTTGAAACACTTCTACGTCCTCCAAAAGAATATCAACAAATTGGTGAACTCAAGTGGTTGAAATCTCTTCTTACTTCAAACTCATTTGCACAATTGGCCCAATAGTCCTCAATCTTTAGAACATGCATGAATTTGATCCTCAATCTCTTTTGCATAATACCCTTTGTGTGATAAGTGCATTCTTTGTAGAAGGGTTTGAGATTTAATCTTGTCATTTCTCCATTGATGAAACTTAGTATTTGTAGCCATATTGCGCTTGTATATTCCCAATTGAATTAAAAAACCAACCCCAAGCTTATGTCTTCCTCTCAAGAGAAAGTGCACCTCAGAAAAGGAAAAAATATTTCATAACTATGACTTTGTCACTTGGATATCTTGACAATTTGTATGGATAGGATGTAATTCCAAACACTCAAATGAAAGTGAATATAAGAAATTGGATGTACCGATCTGCCTAGTTTGAGATGATTGCTCTCACCTTTTTTGAAATTCTAATGTGCATCTAAGATTTTGCCTCTCATAATAAATGCATAAGGAAAGAATCATTCACCCTTTTGTAATGCTTGAGAGATTCTGTGTACTCAATTGTGGCAAGTATCTATAAACACAAGTATGCTAGTGTGGCCCTATGTTGTTTAACCCTGTGAAAGTACAACAATGTGCCAACAAGTATACATTTTTTTATGCATAATTTGGAACTCATGAGCACACTCAAATTCTATCATTTTTTTATGCATGCAATCATCAACTAAGATGTGCCAATCAAAATGTCCATTACTCATGATGTAGAACATCCATTGTTTGAAACTATGAGCTTTCTCTTGGCCTATGATCCAGTTGAGGAGCATGATCATGATTGAGATTTCATCTTTGAATCCACACCTACTCAAGTTTTTAAGTAAATGTTGTCATATTTTGTCCAGGTCAAAATGGCCCAAAAAATCCAACCTTTCCATCAGAGAAATCCGATTTGAGAAAGCCTAAATGGAAGAAGGTTCCCCTTAGAAAAATCCAAAATTTTCTAATTGTTTTTCCTTAGTCTATTTTGCAGTTGTCGGCAAACTTGAAGGTTCGCGAACCTACCGGTTCGCCAATTGGCAAATTCGCTGACAAGCCAATCAGCTGACAAAGGAAGGAGAAGAAGATCAGGGGTGAAAGCGAAGAAAAATTTGCCTTATCGGCAAAGCGTTAGTTCGACGGACCTTAACTTCACCGATCGACAAGTTTGCCGATAAAGCAAACGATGGCTAAGCCAAGGCAAAGTTCACAGTGAAGAGTTTTCCCCAACCAAAGCATAGATCAAAGGGGAAAGTGGTTCGTGAAAAGGAAAGTTTGCCGACAGGGTGATTCACCGACTAAAGGGAAGTAACACAAAGCAAAATGAAGCAGTTCTCAAAATGAGAATGTTGCCGACTAGAAGATCAAGGCGATAAGGGAGGAAGAAACCAAAGGAAAAAGAGGTCGGGGAATCAGCGAAATGGCGAACTTGCCAACAAGTTCGCAATTTTTAGGATTCGTTGATAGGGCGACTAGGAAGCCAAAGACAAGGAAATGAAGGGATGAAGAAGATCCGATAATTCATGAGAGAAATATTTCTTTGACCAAAGGAAATATCAGGTAAGAGGCAAAGGTGGTTCGTAAGATGAAGATTTTGCCGATAGGGCAGAAATGTGAAAATCAATAAAATTAAAGCATGTAATATAATGTATTGCTTTAAAATATTTTAAAGTAAGTATTAATGCTCCCTTTTTCAGCCTAGTCATTTCGGGTGGCACCTATCCTCATTCCTAGCCTTTTGGAGCAAATAAGTTCGAATTAATTATCAATTTGGTGCTTTGTGTGAAAATTGATAATTAATCAGGTTATTTTGGTGCACTTAGGTTATAAGGTTGTTTTATTTAAAAAGGTGACTTAATTGGGAATGAGGACATGTTTTATTTCTCCTAGACATATTAAAGTGAACATAACTATTGGAATAGAGATTTATTATAAAGTTGAGGAGAAAAAAGATATATTTTCAAGAAAGAAAAGATTTGTAACTCCCAGGTGCCTTTAAAAGAGCATTGAGAGCCCATTTTGAGTCATGCTTGGAATTTGATACTGATATGCTGCTAGTATTAAACCAGAAAGATCATCTACCTTCTTGAGGACAAAAATCCTCACGGAGAAGTCTAGTTTCGATGGTGAAATATCCTTCCTAGTTGGAGTATGGTGACTTCATACAGAAGTTGCATAGAGCTTCATTTGCATTCATGAATTTTGTGGAGTTTATTTGTATGCATTTATAGTTTGATTTGGTGTGGGATTTCATATGATATTTTGGGTGTGAGAAATATATATAGTTGTTTGTTTCTGTTGTAAGCCAATATATGGCCGTACTGTTCAGTCCGTACCCTGTAAGGAGCACATTTTTGGTATGAAATCATCTTAATGTTATTAGTGTAGATTAAGGATTGTATGTGGGCTATTTTGCATTGGCATCTATCTTCTAAGAGTATCCATTTATGTTATTGTTGTTTGAGTGATGTTTGCTGAAGTCTGTACATGAATGAGCCATACAAGGCATTAGGGAATCGATTCATATTAGAAATTATAAGAGCTCTTTATATCATGGATCTTTATTGGAATGTGTTAGTATGAACAAGACGCCACTTTTGGGAGTGATAGCATGAAGTCTAATGTAGTTTTGAAATTTCTGGGAAGTGTCGTAACATGCTGGCCGTACGACTCTGTGTAGAGTCATATTAATAGCATTTGATGAAAGTTCATTGTTTTAAATGCTTAATGTGCTCAGTATTCATGTAATATGAATGTGATCAGGTTCAAAAAGTAGTTTATAAGGTGTTTGCAAAAGATCTGAGTTTTCTATGGGCCGTACATGTTGGAACTGGTCGATTAAGATCAGAAATTATCTTTGACTTCTTTGCATTCTATATTGTTTGAAGATTGCTTGTGGTGTTTGGGCGATTACTTTAAGACCATTTGCAGTGTTTGATTGTGATTCGTATCTTTAGCAATGAAATATGTACATCTGAGCCGTACAGTCCTGTAGGATGTCAGGGGATTTAAATATGCAGTTTGCCATTCTTTGATCACTGTCACATGCAACATTTTTTGTGTAATCAGAGTAGTGAAGTTTGAAGGATGTTGGTGTTGGAAGGATATACTCTTGTGTGGTTTAAATGGAACTTTATGTCATCATGGCAGCTGTACATGTTTATAACAGTATGAATTCTCTTTCAGTTCAGTCTGGGCAGTTATGATCTATTTGGTATTATTTGATATTTATGTTTGATGTGGGGTTGATTGTTGGTAGTTTGATCATGACATTCACATTACAAAAGGACAGTATGCAGGCTACAGTATTGTCATGAGAAAGCTGATGTATGATTTAGATTTGTTCATCATTGATCATGTGCAGTGATTCCTAGCTTGGTTATCCATGTCTTTGTGCAACTTGATCTTCTTTCTTGTGCAGGGTATAGTATGATGATAGTCACTTTGCATTTATACTTTGATTAATATTGTATCCCATCTAATATAGTTTTGAGCTGATGCTTTGACCTCTATCATTTTATATTGTATAATCACATAATAACCCCTGGATGGTTTACCGCCAGTGTGGAGAAAATTGTATTGGTTTATCTTTCATGATTATCCACCCACTTAATATGTGGAGTAATCCCACTGAATAAGTGGATGCTTGTTGAAAAGCAGATGCTTGCCATGAGCGGATGATTGTATTAGTTTCTTTGCACTATGCTTTAGATTGTGAACCAAGCACATTATGCTCTCACCTCGCCCAGTTGGGATCTTGGTGATCAGAAGTGTGGAGGTATTTTAGTTGTGCTAACATTTATCTTACAATGGTATCAGAGTTGGTCAATCCTGCCAGCCTATTAATCACCATTCAAATCAGCTTTGCAGTAAATTCAGTTTGGACTTTAGGTGCCTTTGATGAATCTAGAAGACTCAGAGTTGATCACCTGCAGAAGGAGAAGATATCCTCGATTTGATTTAGAATCAGAGGAAGAGAATAAAATGGGTGAAAGACCACTAGAGGATCCCAACACTAGGGATATTTTAAATGATCTTGCTAGAGGTCAACAAGAGCTTGTCAGAGGAAATAAGTAGATAACCAGACTTTTGGCTCAGTTGGTAAATCAAAGTTTGGGAGGAGAAACACCTCGAAACAATAGAGGGAATGATGGGAATCGTGTTGAGACTAGCAATTCCAATAATGCTGGTCAACCAAATAATGACACCAGAGTTTCAAGGACCTCATCTGCTAGACCAATGATGCCTATTTTCTTGGGACAACAATAGAATCCTATTGGAGGGTAGTAGTTTGTTACAAAAAGTATTGCTTATTACAGGCGGGAATGGGAATCATATGGTGAAGAATTTCAAAGTGTCATAACCTTCAATGAATTTTGTCAAATTAAATATCAGAATAGGCCCAGGATCCAAAATCAAGATGTGCAGAAGAAGCTTGGAAAGGTGCCCATTCCCCCATTTGATGGTTCTTCTAAATGCATAGCCAGGTCATGGGTGCAAAAGATGGACAATTACTTGTATTTAAATCCTATGTTGGAAATGGATTCCATCAAGTTTGCAGCTACTGAATGGTGGACACATGGCATGATCACCCAAGGTCATAGCCTAATCACTACATATGAAGATTTCATACAAAGGTTGATTGATCATTTTGACAAGTATGAACCGGAGAGCCATTTCAAGGAGCTAGCACGAGTGAGACAAAAAGATTCTGTGGATGCTTACATCTTTGAATTTTAGAGAATTGTTGTGATGGTGACCGATGCACGTTTGAGGGAAGACTTACATACCTCTTTGTAGAAGGCTTGTTGGAACCTTTGAGAGGATTGGTGAAGGCCTTGGAGCCTAAGTCTCTTCATGAATCCATCAAAAAGACTTGAAACATGGAAGGTACAACCCCTAAGAATAAATTCCAATACAAGGCATCTTTTGATAAGAAGAATGACAAGAGATAAGACAAGAAACTTGTGCAAAAAGATCAATCTCAGTAGAAACCTAGTGCTCCCAAGATGGGTGATGAGCTCCGAAATGAGCTGAGAAGAAAGAAACTATGCTTCACTTGTAAGGAGCCTTGGGTTCTTGGTCACAAGTGTTATGAAAAGGGCAAGGCTCATCAAATTGAAACTTATGTGATTGCTGAATCAGTTTCAGAAAATTCTGATTAGCACAATGATTCAGAGACTAGTGATGAAGATGAAACTCCTAAAGAGGCTAATAAGAGTAAGGTTAATGAAGGTATATTTGGAAGGATATCTAGCCAAACTGAAAATGATCCTTTTAGAGTTCGAGGTGTGTTGTGTGGACAACGAACTATTGCTCTCATTGATACTGGAGCCACACACAACTTCATTGATGAAGGAGCGGTGGCAAGGAGAGGCCTACAAACTGAAGAATTTGAAGGATTCAATGTCATTGTGGCTGATGGGTTTACCATCCAATGCACAAGAAGGATCGCAAGTTTGAGTCTTCAATTGGGAAATTATGAAGTAACAGATGATTTCCATGTGGTGATTATTGGAAGTTCAGAGATAGTCTTGGACATTCAGTGGTTAAGATCATTGGGGGAGATATCCTTGAACCTTCAAACTATGGAACTTAAGTTTCAAGCTGATGGTAAGACTGTAGTTTTGAGGGGAATAACTAATGGAACATCTAGAGCTCCTATGGCTAAAAGAATGGAAAAAGAATCCAAAGCTGATATGTATGCTGATTGTAGTGGTCCAAATGTTAAAAGCCTCAATAGTTTGATTAAAAACCTTCCAAAAGTTGAAGTGGAGCTTGCTGGTTTGTATGGGACAGTAGTCCATAAATCAAAATCAGACCTTGATTTGCATTTGAGAATGGAAAATCAAGGAGTTAATTTTGATTTCCATTCATTTGTTAATCCACTTTTTGATATGAGAGCTGATTTGATTTACTCCAATTCTATCTTTGAATAGAGTTTGAAGTCAAAATTTGATGAAATTAATGTGAATATGGATGATGATATTGTCATAATGCAAGAAAGAAGATTGGAACTTGTTTCCGATTTTCAGGGACAACTTGAGGATAATGTGGAGATTCATGCAAATTTCCCCATGGATGGCAAAAGTATTGGTGCATATGAGTTTCTCTTGGATGAAAGTCTCCAAAGTAATGATGTTAGTGAGCAACTTATGCTGGTTAGAGCAGTTCCATTAACTCTTGATCAACAGAGAAGCCATCATCAAAGCATGTTAGAAGGTTATGGAGATCAGAGTGATGTACCTTGGAATGAAAGGAAACAAATTTTTAGTTCTAACTTGGCTGTGTGTTTGCAGATCAGCCTCTTCTATCTTGAGTTTGGAATAACTTATGAGGTGTGGCCAAGTATTTTCAGTTTGAGAAGAAGTTGTCTTCAAGTGGGAAAGTCAATTCCAACCTTCTCCAACATTGAATTGAGCATTCTAATGTTCATTTGGAAATATCAAATGTGGGATGTAAATTGGGTCAGCTATAGTTCTCATTGGAGAAACATGAATTTGATCAATTATGATTATAAACTGATGTTATGTTGTTTGGACAACCATCTGTTGATCAGAGTTAAGGCTCTTATCCCTTGGAAGAATGATGGAGTTAAGCTTCATTTGTGGGGTAATGCTAGTTCTTCTTCCCTAACATCAAGTAGAGTGTGGAGATTTCAGTTGAACATCTGGAAACTGCTTGATTGGCTAACTTCTACTTGGTCTTCAAGAAGATTAACACGTGAAGTTATTTTGATGAGAAGATGTTTTTGGGGACATTAGATGATGATTTTTTGATATCCTGCTTTGCAATTGCTTGAGGACAAGCAATTTCAAGGAGGGGGGACTGTAATATTCCCTTTTTCAGCCTAGTCATTTCGGGGGGCACCTATCCTCATTCCTAGCCTTTTGGAGCAAATAATTTCGAATTAATTATCAATTTGGTGCTTTGTGTGAAAATTGATAATTAATCAGGTTTTTTTTTTTTTGGTGCACTCAAGTTATAAGATTGTTTTATTTAAAAAGGTGACTTAAGTGGGAATGAGGACATGTTTTATTTCTCCTAGACATGTTTTATTTCTCCTAGACATATTAAAGTGAACATAACTATTGGGAATAGAGACTTATTATAAAGTTGAGGAGAAAAAAGATATATTTTCAAGAAAGAAAAGATTTGTAACTCCCAGGTGCCTTTAAAAGAGCATTGAGAGCCCATTTGGAGTCATGCTTGGAATTTGATACTGATATGCTACTGGTATGAAACTAGAAAGATCATCTACCTTCTTGAGGACAAAAACCCTCATGGAGAAGTCTAGTTTCGATGATGAAATATTCTTTGTAGTTGGAGTATGGTGACTTCACACAGAAGTTGCATAGAGCTTCATTTGCATTCATGAATTTTGTGGAGTTTATTTGTATGTATTTATAGTTTGATTTGGTGCAGGATTTCATATGATATTTTGCGTGTGAGAAATATGTATAGTTGTTTGTTTCTATTGTAAGCCAACATATGGCCGTACTGTTCAGTCCGTAACCTATAAGGAGCACATTTTTGGTATGAAATCATCTCAATGGTATTAGTGCAGATTAAGGATTGTATGTGGGCTATTTTGCATTGGCATCTATCTTCTAAGAGTCTCCATTTATGTTATTGCTGTTTGAGTGATGTTTGCTGAAGTTCGTAGATGAATGAGCCGTACAAGGCATTAGGGAATCGATCCATATTAGAAATTATAAGAGCTGTTTATATAATGGATCTTTATTGGAATGTGTTAGTATGAACAAGACGCCACTTTTGGGAGTGATAGCATGAAGTCTAATGCAGTTCTGAAATTTCTGCAAAGTGCCGTACCATGCTGGCCGTACGACTCTGTGTAGAGTCATATTAATAGCATTTGATGAAAGTTCATTGTTTTAAATGCTTAATGTGCTTAGTATTCATGTAATATGAATGTGATCAGGTTCAAAAAGTAGTTTGTAAAGTGTCTGCAAAAGATCTGAGTTTTCCATGGGTCGTACATGCTGGAACTGATCGATTAAGATCAGAAATTATCTTTGACTTCTTTGCATTCTATATTGTTTGAAGATTGTTTATGGTGTTTGGGAGATTACTTTAAGACCATTTTGCAGTGTTTGATTGTGATTTGTATCTTTAGCAATGAAGTCTGTACATCTGAGTCGTACAGTCCTATAGGATGTCAGGGGATTTAAATATGCAGTTTGCCATTCTTTGATCACTGTCACATGCAACATTTTTTGTGTAATCAGAGTAGTGAAGTTTGAAGGATGTTCGAAGGATATACTCTTGTGTATTTTAAATGGAACTTTATGTCATCATGGTAGCCGTACATGTTTATAACAATATGAATTCTCTTTCAGTTTAGTCTGGGCAGTTATGATCTGTTTGGTATTATTTGATATTTATGTTTGATGTGGGGTTGATTGTTGGTAGTTTGATCATGACATTCACATTACAAAAAGACAATATGTAGGCTCTAGTATTAATGAGAAAGCTGATGTATGATTCAGATTTGTTCATCATTGATCATGTGCAGTGATTCCCAGCTTGGTTATCCATGTCTTTGTGCAACTTGATCTTCTTTCTTGTGCAGGGTATAGTATGATGCTAGTCACTTTGTATTTATACTTTGATGAATATTGTATCCTATCTGATATAGTTATGAGCTGATGCTTTGACCTCTATCATTTTATATTGTATAATCACATAATAACCTCTGGATGGTTTACCGCCAGTGTGGAGAAAATTGTATTGGTTTATCTTTCATGATTATCCACCCACTGAATATCTGGAGTAATCCCATTGAATAAGTGGATACCTGCTGAAAAGTAGATGCCTGCCATGAGCGGATGATTGTATTAGTTTCTTTGCACTATGCTTTAGATTGTGAACCAAGCACATTATGCTCTCACCTCGCCCAGTTGGGATCTTGGTGATCAGAAGTGTGGAGGTATTTTAGTTGTGCTAACATTGATGTTTATTGTTCAACATTTTGAAAAAATTGGGGTAGCATCTTTCATAAGTTTAGAATATTTTGAAGTGTTGTAAAAGCTAAAAGCGCGCTTCCATAGTAACGCCATTGTTGCAGCTTAGGGTCATCGAGGTGGTTGAAACAATGTAATCCTTCAATGCACAAGTACCTGAATATTAATGGGGAGGATCAGGTGTTTTAGTGGCCCATACTTCTGTAGGTCCTTTTAAAGTCAAAATAAGTGCTCAAGGCATGGGCATCCTCAAAATCCACATATCTTCTGACAGGGCTTCTGGGCCAGATTTTAATGCCGACTACACATAACTTGACTAATTTTCAACCCCCAGGGTTGCTACAACAATTTGTAAAAGCTATATATGCATATGTTGGTTGGTTGCTGGGTCGTTATTCAGACTGAAGCACTTGATGCTTGATCTTGACCTCATGATATTTCCCAGAACCAAATGAATCTGATCGACTGTGTCCTCTTCTAGGCCTCTCTGTCTTCATTTCTAGTTCAACTATGAGGGGAAAATTATCATTTTGTGTCTTTCTGATTTGTATTTAGCTTTTCTATCTTTGTATGGCTATTTAGCCTCTGTGATTAATATAAGTGATTGATTCTACCTCTCATTTCTTTTTCACCGTGTCTGCTTGAATGCTTTTCACTTATCTTGTAGATAAAGCAGTCCCTTTATAAGTTTTAGTATTCTATTTTGACCTTTGTTAGAGAATGAATGGGTCTATCTTGGTTTATTCAGCTTTTGAAATCATCACTGTGTCATGTTAGCTCTAGCTAAACATGCTAAATCTTAGTGCATCACCCCCTTTTAATTTCTGTTCCTCCTTCCCCTTTTCCCTAGTGATCATTAATATAAGTTTAGTCAAATTCTCTGGACCTTAAGTCCAGATAGAGGAACCAACCTTCTCTAGAGGTTTGGTCTCAACTGCAAGGTCCCACACCTTGAGACCAATCCCATGTTACTTTGAAATTGTTGGAACTATCAAAGCTTCAAAAAAAGGGTGCAAATTCAGGCGATAATAGTTTTTAGCACACTCGGTGGGACCAGTTTGATGAGCTTTATCATCCATTGAAGGATTCAGTATGTTCTTTAGTGTATCTTGCCATCAGAGGCAGTCTTCTTCAACACCATGGTGACTCTACTAAACAAATCCGTTGGTGAAAGCAGCCCAAGTGCTTAAAGATTCATCAAAGATCAGAGTTCGGTGATGCTCTCGGTCTTTTCCAGCCTTCAGGACTCCCAAATCACTTGGCGACTCTCTTTTGGTATGTATCCACTTTTCTCTAGATGCAGATGTGTTTTGCTCTGTTTCAGTCATTTTCTATGATTATCTAGCATTTTGATGCTCTAGAATGTCAAATATTTATGGGAATTATGGTTATTCCCCTCCTAATCAAAACACAAATTATTGGCCTCCATACCAGTAGTATCGGGCCCAAAACGCCTCTGATTTTATGCCATACAGCCTTGTAATAATAGGTTATCAGCATACTCATGATGCTTACCTCCCTACCACCCTTGCTTATGCTTACTATCAACCTCAAGTGGTCCCCTTTGCTCCAAATCAACATATTTACCCTACTAAGCAACCTCAGGATGTCAATAGCCTGAGTATCAAAGATCTCATATTGCACATTTAGAGGGAGTTTGATGACATTGACAAAGAGCGAATGTATAACTAGCAGCAAGATGAGCTTGCTTTTCAGGCTCATCTTCAACAACAAAAGATGGAGGTAGAGGAAAGAGCTTACTGAGACCAACTCTCTATGCAGCTGGCAACCTTATCGAATGAGCAGTTGAAGCAAATGCTTGCCCAAGTAGAGAGGCGGGAGGCCCCATCAGTTCCCTCCATTCCTAGTTTTAGGAAGCCTCTCCCTTCTACACAAGTTTAGCCTACGGTCGAAGTGATTCCCAAATTTAAGATCCCAAGCTTCAGGCAGGAGAAAACCTCTAAGCCTCTAAGACTACATTAAAATTTCAAAATCCCAAGTTTCAGAGGCCCTCAACCTTCATGAGAGCATGTTCTTGTGCAAATCCAGCATATCATTCCTTAGGAACGATCCTCTCAAGAAGCCCTTCTAGTCCCTATTCCATGTCATCTCTTTTGTCCTGGCACTAGCTCATTATTAAAGGACAAACCTAATTTTTGGTGAGATACTGGGTTCTACGAGCCAGAAAAAGAAGTGTTTGAGGCAGCTGCGGAGCGGCCTAATATTTGTGAACCCTCACATACCATTACAACTGAAGGTTCAAACTTGCTGCAAGAAGAAGTTAAGCCAAATCTGATGGAGCAGTAGTGCACTGGGCTTGAGGGTAATGTTTATTCATCTGCAAGGATAAGTCCCTTGGACTTTGGCTCATTCGAGGAGTTTTCCCATGCTTTGAATAAAATAAGTGAAACCCAAATATAAAATAAGCATAATGAAAAGGTCCAGTTGTAGAGACAACTCAAACAGAATGCAATGGAGTTGCAACAGGATGAGGGCATGGTGGAGGAGATTGCTCCAATTGCTCCAAAAGTGGATGATGCCACTTTATTTCATGAGTTGCCCAACTAAATTAAAGATGAAGAAGGCATGCAAATGCCAACGTTAGTTGCATTTCTAGAGCAGCATAAGGACATGGAAAATGATGGCAAGTTGCTGGCACATAGGGCCAAAAATAACAGTGAGGTCCCATCTAATGGGGAGGAGCAAACATGCAGCTCTATACTGAAAAATGTAGAGGCTGAAGATGCAAACTTGTTTGAGGACCTCCCATCTTTCATAGAAGATAACAATGTGGAGATTGAACATGGGCAAGAACAAATTGAAGATTTGTTCTTGATTATCCAACAGGGATATCGGCTTCTTGGTGGAGGAGATTTCTCCATTGAGCATGTACAGGGCTCATTTTCTGAGCCTAATTTAGAAAATCATGAGCATCTTATGCACAACGTGGAGGCAACCATATTTCCAGTCAATCCACAGGATCCAAAGCATTCAGACCAGCAACATAATGATGAAGAATCAAAGCATAGGCATGAGATCAACTCTATTGATTTCCATTTCATTTCAAGGGGATGCCCTATAAGGCATCTGATCCAGCTGGAGATAGATCATGTAGAGTCACCACTTGTCATGCTTATCTCTGAGCATGAAGTTGAGTGTCAAAATGAGCAGGATCAACCCATTTATCCACCTTTTAGCAGCTGCATTCCCAATCAGTTTGGGTGGGTAAGTGAGTTTGTTCCTATTCTTAGGGAAGTGCTTCATCAATTTGTTATATGTCAACTCCTTCCTCATCTCCTGTTAACTACCCATAAGCATGTAAAGAACTGTAAATTGTTGAGAAAGGGTAGTTACTTTCAAAAACCAGTTAATGGCTTTATTTAAGTCAGTTTTCTGGTTGTTAGTTTAGGTTTAGGATATGTTTGTTTTGAGTAGATTTTCCTTCCTCCAAGTGCTTTTGCATAGACAACATTCTCATTAGGAGATGGTTTGCCTTGTTTGTTTTGTTTTGTTTTCTGGAGGTAGTTTTCAGTTCTGTATGGTCATGTTGTTGCAATGTCCCTTTTGACTCTATGCCCAATGGATTGTATAAGGCACCTAGATCCCTGTGTTTAGTAGACAAACACCCTTGCATAGTCACCAAAATAGTGCCTAGTTCAAAATAGCCCAAAAAATCCTACCATCCATCAGAGAAATTTGATCTGAGAAAGCCTAAATGGAAGGAGGTTCCCCTTAGAAAAATCCAAAATTTTCTAACTATTTTTCCTTGGCCTATTTTGCAGTTGTCGGCAAACTTGAAGGTTTATGAACCTGTTGGTTCGCCGACCAGCAAATTCGTCGACAAGCCAATTAGCTGGCAAAGGAAGGAGAAGAAGACCAGGGGTGAAAATGAAGGAAAATTTTGCCTTATTGGCAAAATATTAGTTTGACAAACCTTAAGTTCGCTGATTGGCCGGTTCGCCGACTAAAGGTGGGAGGCCAAAAAATGTTTAAGGCAGGAAAGAAAACAAAGGAGCAATTTATCGGCAAATCTTAAGGTTTGCAAACCTCTTGGTTCGCTAATCGACGAATTTGCCAATAAAGCAAATGATGGCTAAGCCAAGGCAAAGTTCGCGGCGAAGAGTTTTCCCCGACCAAAGCACAAATCAAAGGGGAAAGTGATTCTTGAAAAGGAAAGTTCACCGATAGGGCAATTCGCCGAATAAAGGGAAGCAACACAAAGCAAAATGAAGTAGTTCTCAAAACGGGAATGTTGTCGACTAGAAGATCAAGGTAATAAGGGAGGAAAAAACCAAAGGAAAAAGAGGTTGGGGAATCGGCGAAATGGCAAACTTGCCAACAAGTTTGCAATTTTCAAGATTTGTCGATAGGGCAACTAGGAAGCCAAAGACAAGGAAATGAAGGGATGGAGAAGGCTCGATAATTCGTTAGAGAAAGATTTCTCTGATCAAAGGAAATATTAGGAAAGAGGCATAGGTGGTTTGCAAGATGAAGATTTTGCCGATAGGGCAGAAAAGTGAAAATCAATAGAATTAAAGCATGTAATATAATGTATTGCTTTAAAATATCTTAAAGTAAGTTTAAAATATTTTGAAGTTTTGTAAAAGCTAAAAGCGTGCTTCCATAGTGATGCCATTGTTGCGAGCCAGGGTCATCCAGGTGGCTGAAACAGTGTAATCCTTCAATGCACAAGTACTTGAATATTAATGGGGAGGATGAGGTGTTTCAATGGCCCATACGTTTGCAGGCCCTTTTAAAGTCAAAATCAATGTGCAGGGCATGGACATCCTCAAAATCTGCATATCTTCTGACAAGGCCTCTGGGCCAAATTTTAATGCAACATGGGTGATTGGGCATAACTTGTTGACTAATTTTCAACGCCCAGGGTTGCTACAATGATTTGTAAAAGCTATATATGCATATATAAAAGATGTATTTGGAGTTGGTTGGTCACTGGGTCGTTATTTAGACTGAAGTGCTTGATACTTGATCTTGACCTCATGATATTTCCCAGAACCAAATAAATTTGATCGACTGTGTCCTCTTCTGGGCCTCTTTGTCTTCGTTTCTAGTTCAACTATGAGGGAAAAATTATCATTTTGTGTCTTCCCAATCTGTATTTAGCTTTTCTATCTTTGTAATGGCTATTTAGCCTCTGTGATTAATATAAGCAACTAATTCTGCCTCTCATTTCTTTTCCAATGTGTCTGCTTGAATGCTTTTCACTTATCTTATGGATAAAGCGGTCCCTTCAAGTTTTAGTATTCTATTTTGACCTCTGTTAGAGAACGAATGAGTCTATGTTGGTTTATTCAGCCTTTGAAATCATCACTGTGTCATGTCAGCTCTAGCTAAACATACTAAATATTAGTGCATCACCCCCTTTTAATTTTTGTTCCTCCTTTCCTTTTCCCTGGTGATCATTAGCATAGGTTTAGTCAAATTCTCTGGACCTTAGGTCCAAAAAGAGGAACCATCCTTCTATGGAGGTTTGGTCTCGACTACAAGGTCCCACACCTTGAGACCAATCCCATGTTACTCTGAAATTGTTGGAACTGTCAAAGATTCAACAAAAGGGTGCAAATTCAGGTGATAACAATAAAATTAACTTCTTTTCCTTTAACCATCTCTTGCCGATTTGCTTTTTAATAATTTACTGGATGCATAGAAAATATCAACTCAATCTCATCTAATTTGAGGCTACAAAGAACTTGCTCATCCATTGATCTGATTTCTCTCTTCTTAGGATGATAATTTTTGACACAAGAACAAAATTAATTATAGACTTTGTATGGCAATTGAAAATGATCATATTCGGATGAGGCATTGAGGCCACTATCCATCAAATTTTTGGTCACCTTACTTTCATATTTTACTCTCTTCAAGGTTGAAACCTTCTAGATAAACATAAGTTAGTTTTCCACAATTTTAGATATTCATGAACCAGAGTGGAAGATATTTCCACCAAGAGAGGTGTACTGTATTTTGGAAGTGTACAATTGTTGATTTGATCTTCTTTTGATTGTACCACATAAAATCCTTGTTGCAAAAACTGCCCTTTTGACTTTATCTTTCTTTGGACTTCTAGATATTTGGGAGAAGGAAAAGAATAATTTGAAGAAGATGGAATATTGATATGTCTGATACCTACTGTTATGACTATTTTTCTTCAAATTCAGGTCTTTTTTATAACAAAACTATTGTTTTACTTGGAGATGACTGGAAAATGATAAAAGAAGGAAGTTTTTTTTTTGAAGAAAGAAGAACGTTGCTATGATAAGTTTCTAATTTCTCTTTGAAGAATGACACCTTACAACTGTTGTTCGTTGTCAGAACCCTACAAAAACAAAGAAAATACTACTGATGTGCCTCTTGTAATAATCCCCGTTGAAACATGACGTGTGACAGAATCAAAATAACTATGTTTATTTTTCTAGAAAAAGACAAATCTAAACTAGGCACTGCCTATGTATAAGACAAAATGTTAATACCTATCTTAGAATGGAACTTTCTTCATTAAATAGAAGATTTTCCTTATCTTTGAAAAGATACAACCTTTATAGAAGTGGTATCTCATCCTTTATCTATAGCCAGTAGCCACTTGTCTTGTGTGAAGCTAGCTGGCTAAATATGAGAGTCTATTAATAAATGCTCAGCCTTCTCTCCTGTACGTCAACTTCATCTATCTATAAGTTCACCCTCTGACATTTCCCATGCACTATAAAACATGAAGTATATATTTTTTTAAAACCTTTTTATAAATTTGAAACTTCCATTGTGACATACGCCCTAGGAACTTGGCTTTAATTTGGAAAACAAATTTCCTTCTTTAAGGCACAAAGGCACAAACTTTAGCTACAGGCATGCTTCTCTCCCTCAGACGTCCACCTAAATCTTTATTCTTAGGTGCAAACTTCATCTTTTCATTTAGCCAATTATCCGAACTCCATACCATTTCTTTTGAAGCTAGTTTCTTCTATTAGGTGTGTTTTTGAGATAATATTTAGAAACTTCTCCAACAACAACCTCTTTTTTCCACAATGATGAATGACTTGAAAGACTTTGTTTCATGATCTCACGAACATCAGAAAAAAAAAAAACAAAGGATGACAAGAAAAAGCAAACTAAATGAGACCTAAAATATGTTTTGGTTGGACATGCTTTCATTGTTATTGCTTGCTGAGGCTACATGCTGCTGGATTTTTGTTGATATCTCCATGTGCTCACTTCTCTCTTCTACATCATCCTAGTAGTATTGTTTCAATAAGTTATCATTCTTGCTTTGGATAATATTGTAGCTATTTTCTTTATCATTTTTCTTCTATATTTATCTTGGCATATCTCTTGGTGACCATCACCTCCTTTGTTCAATCCAATACAAACACTAAGGTATTTCTCCCCATAGATCAAGGATTAATGCTTATAAATCTATTTGTTTACTTATTGTTATTCTTAGTCCGAGACACACATAGGTAAGCACACCCACTTTCCAATCTCCATTTTCTATTTGACTACTCGTGGAGGTTGAAAGACCAAATAGGGGCTTGACCATTCTTGGCAAACTCCCAAGAAAACCTAAACATTTTTCTTGTCCGAGCAATAAATTCTCAAGATAGTCAAATGCATGGAGCTTTGTACTCTTTTTATCTCTTCTTTTTCATTTCTATTTTCATTTCAAAATACATAGATTAAATCCATTTCTAGCATTTCTATGTTGTTTGGTATTTCCCCCATTTGTTGTTGTTGTTGTCTTCGTCTCATATTGTGCAGTAAAGCTCGAATCTAGAAAAATACTAGAGTTTTACAACTTTCTAGGATGACAACATAAGAGTGAGACTACAACACATAATTAGGACGATAATGCATCCTGTGGACATCTATGCAACATGATAATGTCCAAGATAGTAAGTTTCTAAGTCTAATTACCAGGTACATCTTGAGTTCTTGTTCACTGTGAATTTGGTTTTTCAATTCTACTAATCAAGTTCTGATAATTTGCATTTTGCAACCCAGCTCACATAATGTAATATACAAGTTTGACAATGACTTAAATTCTCCTTTTACACCTAGAACAAAAGAGGAGACAAAACTGACATAAAAAATAACAGCCATGAAGGTATTGGAGCTCAAAAGAGAGGGTAAAGTACCTACAACCCTTAGGAAGAGAAGAATGAAAAAGAAAACAAATTAGGTGGTGCAATGGAGAAAAACATAAATGTTGTGCATTTTTAGTGCACTCTTGAATAGGTCCAGTTCAACCCCTTGTTGAATTCTCCCATCCACAAACCTTTGTAAGTTTTCAATAAAGGTAGGTCTACTCATGAAGTCTTTAATAGAAGTGGATGTGCTTGTATATCTATACCTTCAAGAACTTCCCCAAAGGCAAAGTAGAAGTTTTGAGTGCCATTAGGATTCTTGTCAGAGGAAAAACCCACCAACTATTGATCTCCATATTTGACATTTTGGGTTGAGTTTTTTGAGTAGGATCAACATTAGCACACGTTCCATTACACTCACATTTTCAAAATAACAAACTATTGTCAAACAAACTTCTCAAGTGGGGTTCATTTGTCTTTTTGACTTTCTTGATGACATTCTCTCACTTGTATAATCCAAAGTGTCATTCACCTATGATCCTTCCCAGTATAGAATTTTGGTGCTCATTATTTGAGGTAAATTCATCTTGATTCATGACAAAGAATTCTTAACTATGGAAACAATCAACCAGTGATGCCTTATGGATTCCATGGGCTTCCTCTAATGACCTCATTTTCCCTTTTCTGATAGTGTTTTGAATTATACAAATATGTTGTGATTGGAGGAATAACATTCTACTTGAACTAATGATGAATCCCATAATTTTTACTAGAGGTCATGATTTTGCCTATTTGCTTGTGTTCAATGCTCAATTGTTTGTAGTTGATCACTAGGGTATACTCTTTCCCTTTTGACATGTGTGAACCCCCTTCTCTTTTATGTACTATACTTCATTTTTTATGAGCCTAATTGATTACAAGTGGCACAATCTATTGGACCACACATGTAAATATCTTTGGCTCATTGATTAGAAGAAGTGCCTTTACATCTTTGTTGCTCAACACCTCATCCATGTATGTATGAAAATTGACATAATCACATCTTAGTGTTAGGCCAAAGCGAGCTACAAGGATAAGGGCTAATTTGAGACAAAGGCTTCATGGCTGGGAGAGTTTGCTAGAAATCAATAATCTAACCAATTTTGCATGATAAGAAAAACCCTTGAAAATAGTGCTAATCTTTTGAATGGAAATACAAATGCCAACTAGTTTTTGCAAGCAAGAAATGAACAAATTACTAATTAAACTTAATATTCTCTACTAGCATATCTTTTGAATTATTTTGAAATGAGTAAAACCATGTCTAAATCATCATGAAAATAGTAGATCCAACAATCATACTATTCATATCTAATTTATTCACGAATGCTTTTTAGGGAGTGTGAGGACAAGGTCATGAGAGGACCCTTCCTAAACCTCCAATAAGTAATTTAGGATGATTATCCATGTTGAATATTATTAAAAATTGCTAGCATTTTAATTCACACATTTTTGTGTGACACAAAACAAAACAGATATGTAGTAGAACTACTCTTTAAGTTAGACAGGGAAGCTCTTTGTAAATGAAAAACTGACCTAATTTGTATAGTATATACTTGTTTTTCACAACCTTTACAATATTTTCTAAGGTTTTTCATGCTCATGTTGGATAAAAGTAAATGAGTTTATTTTGGATTCACCTATAGAAAAAGGTTGACACACACTTCAATGCGAGACAAAAAGTTTTTAATGCTTTTAACTGAAAGAAAATTTTACAATTATACACTTACAATGTTCAATTAAGAGTAGATACTAAACAATGCAAGTGCACATAAATATTGGATAATCTTAAATATAGTAATGTGAATGCTTTGGTAAATAAAGTTATCAGATCAATACCAAGACACAATCTTCAACTTTGAGCAAACCTACATTACAAAGCTTGCAACTTGTTGAAATCAATTTAATTTCCTTCAGCGTACCAAATATTTCAATAGCAATTTAAAAGCAAGATAGGCATAATAAATTCTATTGAACAAATATAGAATTCTAGATTAAGGATGACACTGGATAATAATTGTGGCAATATGTAAGCTTGAGATTTATCATTCTAAAACTAAGTTAAAAAAAATCACTTATTTATAATGTTTACAAAACTACTGCATGAGAAATGAATGAAGGAAATTATTTACTACTTTTACCCTAGAATAGTTTGATTGACTACAATACAATTTTTTTTGTAACAAAATATCATATCCACTCTTAATAAATTTAAACCATGCAATAGCCAATTAAATTGATGGTTAAGAATACAAAATGAACAAAAGATTACCCAAAGTTCACATTACTCATATGTAAAGAGAAAGTCTACTTGCCACCTATAGCCAACAACAATGAACTTGTTTTAATTTGAATGAGTGGTTGCTTCTTTCATATTTATATACATGTTTGACCTTTTAACTCGTCATTTTGGATTGACCTAGGTTAAAATAGTGTCATTTTTTTAATGATTTTTTAAGGTTTTTTTAAAAACTAAAAATAGAGATTTGAACTCTTGCATGGCTCACTTGGTACTTTTGAGAAAACCAACGTTCTTTATAGAAAGTTAGTGTTTTTCTATTCCCTTGCCCATCACTCTACTTAAATATCATCCATTTCAATGGTCAAGCAATCAATAGCAATTTTACACCTCATTCACAACAAAAAGTGGTAAATATTTGTCCAATTTTTAGCCTTTGACTATTGAAGTGGATGATATTTAAGAATAGCCCATGCTCATATTGTGGAATGGCCTACAGAAGAGGCCTTTGGAATCACTCTTGAAACCAATGCGATTTTATTCCTCAAATCGTGATTTTTACTGGGCATAATTAGGGGAGAGGACCTAGTAGCCGCCCATGTACCAATAATTGCCCACCTGCGGTGCACCTTACCCCCCAATTAAATCTATGAAAAGAACCAATACATGTGTACAAATATTACAAAGAATTTAATAAGGAACCGATACATGTGCACATATACATGTGTACTAATACATTTCACATGTCACATAGAAGAAACAACCAATCATATGGTGACACATAAGGTGTTGAGTGAAGAAAGAACAATGCAGACAAAAAAAAATAATAAATCAAAACACAGAACAAACTTAGAATGAATGCAAAAGACAAAAGCCAAGTTTTTTAACGTGGTTCACCAAATGGCTACATCCACTTTGAGCAGGGGATTGCTCTCTATATTAAAATCTAGAATGAGTATCTCTGTTACAAATATATTTGCAGCTATATATCTATATCTACAACAGCTCACAATATATATTATTCTTCTCACTATTTTTCCTACAGCTATATACGCTCCACTACTTCTATGTCTAACAATAGCCCACACATATAACCTCCAATCATGGACTATTTTTAACCTCATCGTGGGAGTAAGAAACATGCATAGGTCGATGCAATGAGAGGAAGTAATGGGGTTGTCAGAACCGTTACAAAGACTGAGGATTGGACTGCATTTATGGTCAATGTTGCACCAACAATCTCCCACTTGAAGTCCAATTCGGGCTACAGGAGAGCTGTGCAGAGATATCCCCCAATCCAGGCTTATTGTTAGAGCTTGACAATGCCAAGAGAAGTCCTACAGAACTCAAACTTCTCCCTTGGAACAATCTTCATCAAAGCATCAACAATATCCTCAAGTCATCTGCAAAATCTCTTCACTCACCTGTGCAGCAAGTGAACTTCTGACACGACGGTCAATGCCTCCTGAATTGATGTTGCTACAACACACACACTAAATAAGATATCAAGCTCATTCAAGAAACTTACAACCTCCGCATGTGTGCTTAATTGGACATCGGCTTGAGAATGCATTTCTGAATACTTATTTGTTACTATACCCTCATAGAGGCTATCCATATCACCTTATAGACTTCAGAGGTCTCTACAGAGTGTATTGTCTTTGCCAATAGTAGTTCTGGAAGGAACCTCATTTTCTGAAGAATCAGTCTCTTCAATTGTTTCAGTCTTGACACCATCTTCTTCATCTGCGGTAAAGGAGCTATCATTTTTATTGCTTCTCCTTTTGTTGCTTCCTAGCCAATAAAAATTGAAGAGAATTCACAATAACATTGGCAGCTGGAGGAACCCCTTTGGGAAAGTGATCAATCTCTGCAAAATGTTCAAGCAAAACTTCATAGCTTATTGCATCAGCATAGTCCTCTGGGTTCCCAAAATATGCATCAATATCACCATCAACATCCACATTGGCCACATCACCATCTGCACTCTCTTCTTCAGCTAGGGGCACAATAGTTTTAGCCACTCTAAGATCAACCTCAGGAACTTCTTCATACAACTCCTCCCAGTCCTCATACTGATCTTCCCCATTCACATCTTCTATATCAAATTACAAATTGCCCTATTACTGTATATTTCCAGATCTCAGATTTTCAAGTGCTAGACTTGGCACTCTCTGACAACATAGGAGAGATCACCTCAAAACATTGTGTGTTGCCTGGTATACATTTCATATTAATGTTTGATGGAATATGAAAAGGATGCGTATGGTCTCCTAATTGCATCGTGGGATGAGGGACACTGGATAAAGGGTACGTGGCACGTTGAACATGAGGCAGCGATAAATCTTCATGAACCTGTTGCGTTAGATCTTTCCCTGGCATCGTAGCATAATCTATATGCTATGTTTGGACTGATGAAGGCAGGGATAAAGTGTTAAGAGGCTGCTTGTCATTTACCTCTGGCAGCATTGGATGTTGTGAGGACTGTGCAACGTGTTCCATAGGCTGGGTAGACTTTTCAAACAACATTGATTTGTCTCTATGATGCGCTTCAAACAAAGTCTACCTTTCTTTGCGTTGAATCACCAAATGGCCTTGCCAAAACTTGCGTGGCATCTTCTATATGATGTGAAAACTTTTCTCCAGGATGCATTGTAGGCTGTGATAAAATATTTTCTGGCAGAGTGCTTAATGGTTGTGAAGACTTTGCTATAGGCTGTGAGACATTGACACTCCCCTGTGCATTTTGCACATTATTTGTATTTTCAAATATATCAACTTGAATGAATTCATTTGATGAAGTCCCTTGACTTTGCAAAGCTGGGAAAATTTTCTCATTGAACACGACGTTGCAACTACGAACAAGTTGCTTGGTGATAGGATCCCACAAGCGAAAACCATATTGCTCTTCACCATAGCCGACAAATATGCAGTGCTGTGACTTAGAATCCAACTTCGTGCGCTTTTTCCTTGGGGACATGGGTGAAGGCTTCATAGCCGAAAACTCGAAGATGAGAATATGAAATCTGTTTGCCCAACCAAACTTCTTCGGGGATATCAAAATCCAATTTGGATGAGGGGCTTCTATTGATGACATATACGGCTGTGTTAATGGCCTCTACCCAAAACTCCTTGCTTAAGCCTGCATTGGACAACATGCATCGAGCCCTCTCAAGAATGGTTCTATTCATCCTCTCGGCTGTGCCGTTTTCTTGAGGAATGAATGGGACTATTTTAATCCGTCTAATGCCATTATCTACACAAAAACCATCAAACTCCAAAGAACAATATTCTCCCCCATTATTGATTTGCAAACATTTGATTTTATGCCCAGTTTGATTCTCAACCAATGCTTTGAAAATTTTGAATTTTGAAAAGACTTTTGATTTTCTATTTAGCATGTATACCCATACTTTTCGAGTATAATCATCAATAAAAGAGACAAAATAATTTGCACCTCCAAAAGATATTACCTCTGTGGGTCTGAACACATTGGAATGCACAAGCTCCAAGGGTGATGTTTTCTTGTCATGACCAGTCTTCAGGAAGCTGATTCGCCTTTGTTTTCCATGGAGACAATGCTCACAAAATTCCAAATCCTCAGATTTTAGTCTTGGTAGTTGATCCCTTTGAAGCATGACTTCAAGTCCCTTTTGGCTCATATGTCTGAGCCTCTTATGCTAAAGATCTGAGTCGCTGTCCACAATCGCCATTACAGCTCCCATTTCACCATGACATTCTAACACATAAAGACTACCCAGTTTGCAGCCTTTTGCAAGCACCAATACACCCTTGGTGACTTTCCAAGTGCCTAAAGAAAATTTGACATCACACCCTTGAGCATAAAGTTGACTTACAGAGATGAGATTCTGTTTCAGCGTGGGAACATGTCTCACATCTTTCAAGATCCATTTATTTCCATTTTTCAAAGACACTATCACATCACCTTTTTCCTATGATTTCACATTCTTTATTATCACCAAGAAAAACTTTTCCGAACATACCTTCTTGATAATTTGTGAAAGCACCCCGACATGGAGCAGCATGAAAGGAGGCACCAGAATCAAGTACCCACGAATCTGCAGTAGTGTTACTTGCTGACAAAACCAGAACACCTTCATCTTTGTCATATGATGTGTTTGCTTCGTTATTGCTCACCTTCTCTTGTGCCTTTGTATAGTTCCAACAGTTCTTTTTTGTGTGACCCGCTTTGCCACAAAACTGACATTCTCCATTTCTGCCCCTGAACTTTGATCTTCTGGCAGATTTAGACCTTCTGTTATTATTTCTGCCTTTGTCTTGACCCCTTCCTCTATTGCTAGTACTTACAGCAGTCAAGGCATCACCGGATGAGGGTCCTTGATTTTTTCTCCTCATGTCTTCACTGAGAAGAGTAGCTGCAACATCAAATTTTAATTTACTCTTGGCAGCCACGGAAGTATTAACTACCATCACCACTCCTTCCCAGCTGTTAGGTAAAGAACATAACAACAGAATTGCTTTTATTTCATCATCTAGATTGATACCCACAGAAATCAACTGAGTGACCAGGGTATTGAATTCATTGAGATGATTTGACATGATCCCACCTTCTCTCATTTTTAGATTGTATAATTTCTATGTGATGAATACCTTGTTTGATGTTGATGCCATCGCGTACATATCTGAAAGCTTATCCCATAACTCTTTAGATGTCTTCTCTGCTAAGACATTGAAGAGGACATTGCTTGATAGTGAAAGAAAGATAGTGGCCCTTGCTTTCTTATCCAAAGTCTCCCAGTCTTCGTTAGACATCGAGCCTTTTCCTTTGGTTTTTCCTACCAGTGTGAGTGAGAGATCTTGCTTAATCAGCAGTGATTCCATTTGTACTTTCCACAGCCCGAAATTCTGCCCTGAAAACTTTTCAAATTTCCATTTGTCTGCTTCGTCCATTCTTCTGGAAATTCTTCACTGATTTCCAACCAGCTTCACCAATGAGTTGCTTCGCCAAGCTTCTTCACCAAAGCTCTGATACCAATTGTTGAATGAAGAAAGAACAATACAAACAAAAACAAAATAATAAATCAAAACACAAAACAAACTTAGAATGAATGCAAAAGACAAAAGCCAAGTTTTTTAACGTGGTTCACCAAATGGCTACATCCACTTTGAGCAGGGGATTGCTCTCTGGATTAAAATCCAGAATGAATATCTCTGTTACAAATATATCTGCAGCTATATATCTATATCTACAACAGCTCACAATATATATTCTTCTCATTGCTGTTCCTATAGGTATATATGCTCCACTACTTCTATGTCTAACAATAGCTCACACATAACGTCCAATAATGGACTATTTTTAACCTCATTGTGGGAGTAAGAAACATGCATAGGTCGATGCAATGAGAGGGAGTAATGGGGCTGTCAGAGCCATTACAAAGACTAAGGATTGGACTGCATTTATGGTCAACGTTACACCAACATAAGGCAATATTAAGGCGATCGGTAATAGGTGCCTTGGTGCACATGTTTTGGTCTAACTATTTATTTGGGTGTTTTTGGACAACTCAGTGAAGATGTCACTGATTAGACTACACCATTGATACCCAGAACCCCAAACAATAGCTTTAATCTCTTAAGTCACATACGAAGAAACCCAAAAAAAATCATCGAAATCCAACGTACGATTTAGAAACTTAAGATGCACGAAGTTAGGGTGAGCGGCTACTGGATCCTCTCCCCTAACTCAATATTTTTCTAGGTGCGATTTTAACACAGAATGTTATTTTGCTGGGCACAATTTAGAACAGAGAATGTCATTTTTAGAATACGATTCAATGATTTCATTACCATGTCTAGGACGATTTCAAACCTGCAACACCACTGGATCTGTGCAACTCAGTAACCACCTTTCAACTCTTAAATTTTCTCACTAATACAATCACCATTTTGGGGATATCTGAATCGAGTTTTCCACTAGTAACGTCACTCTAAAAGTGTGACACACATGATACTTAAAACATTTTATTTCAGTTAATCCTTAACCATATCATGGGCACGTTTTACTTGTGTCTTAGCCATGTCAGGCCTGCTTTGTTCTTGGCACTGCCATGTCTTTTGTGTGCCTCAGTCATCACTATAAATTTTATAACTTTTAGGTAGAGTTTTGTCGACTCTCTAACACATTTTCATGTGTGCCAGAGGAACTTTATACTTTAAATGCCACTTTAATAGAGCGTTGAAATTACCTGAAACCTTCGTATGGATCTTAAACTCTTTGCCATTCATTTTGACCCGTCTCATTTTACTTGCCAGATGCTGCAGTCCTCACTGACATAGAACGTCATCATTTTCAATTGAAATAATGTAACCTTGAGCAAACTTAAAAAAAAAAAATCTTAGCTTGAAATACTATTTAAATATCATTTATTTTTTAATGGTCAAACAGTCAATAGCAATTTTACACCTCATTCACAATAAAAAGTGGTAAATATTTGTCGTATTTTTATTGATCAAAATTGACCTTTGACTATTAAAGTGGATGATATTTAAGAATAGCCATAGAGAAGACCATTACTAACCTTAACTAAACATATAAATAATGACAAATAGACATCAAGTAGGACAAATAGCAAGTTTTGGATAGGGAAGACTGACCTTAACTAAAGAAGGATGGAACCCTTTAGCTATGTATGTATATATTACAGACAATTAAATAAAGTGACAATAAAGAATCAATACCTTGTGCCAAGAATTGATGATTTATTCGATCAAATGAAGGACACAAGGCTATTTTCCAATATACATATCAAATTAGGCTACCATTAGTTGGGAAACACTAAGGTATATTCTCATAGGATTACTTTCAAAACATTCTATGGACATTATGAACTTAGAGTGGTACTCTTTGGGTTAACCAATGCAACAACAATACTCGTGAGTTAATGAATAAAGTATTCAAAGATATCTTGGACAAGTTTGCAATGGTATTCCTTGATGATACTTTGGTATATTCCAAGTCCCAAGAAGAGCACAAAGAGCATCTTTGCCTAGTTTTGTAATGTTTGAGGAAGAACGAGCTCTATAGTAATTGGCAAAATGTGAATTCTTCCATATAGGTGCAATATTTGGGTCATGGTTTCAAGGAGCGCATTTTAGTGGATCCCTCCAACATTCACACCATAGTAGAGTGGTCGACACCATTTAATATCATAGAGGTAAGAGGTTTAATGGGATTTTTCAAGGATAGTGCATCTTATTAACTCATACAATGCTAAGGAAAGAAATTTGAATGGTTAGACAAGTGTGAGAAAGCATTTTAGACTCTTCAAGAATGCCTCACCAATGTGCCTATTCTTACAATACTAGATCCTTTAGGAAATTTTGTAGTTTGTGTGAATGACTTCCTTGGAAGGGTTAATTGCAACATTTATGTAGAATGATAAACTTATTTAACATTTGATTCATGCAAAATTAAAGATTGTGAGTTGAACTATCCCATCCATGATTTAAAACTTGCAAAAGTAGTGGATGCATTAATATGTTAGCACCATTTTCTTATTGGCCAACAATTTTAACTTTGGAAAAATTATTAGCATTTGCAATACCTCTTCACACAACCTATTAATGTGCACCAAAGGCAATGGATGTAATTTTTGTGTGAATATGTCTTTGAGGTATGAAGCATCAAAGATAAAGAGAATGTGTTAGTAGAAGTCTTGAGTAGGTGACATGTCACAATCATGTCTTTGGGTGTGGATTTGTACACACATATTCTAGAACATTTGCCTTTAGATGTGCAGTATTAGAAAATTTGTAGGGAATTGTTTGCAAAGGGAAGGAACAATCACAAAAAGTTGCATAGTATGCACTTGAGGCCAATGGACTACTAAAATATCATGGGTGCATCTATGTGCATGAGAAGTGGCATAGTGTTTCATATGTATTACATCTAGGAATTAAGATAATGCATGTATCGGGTATGTGCATGGAAATGGGGGACCAAAAGGGGGTCAAAAGTGGCCACTTTTTTTTTTTTTTTTCTCTGAAATAAATATAAATTGATCTTGGATGAGAAATTAAAGATAGCAACACTCGAAATTTGAGGATATGACAAGGACAAGATTCAGAGTGCCCAAATCTAGTTTCTAAACTACTTTTTTTAAAATGGTGGAGATTATGATATTTAAATAGGGGGGCACACAAAGCGCTCCTATTTTTGTCAAAAAAATATAACATAGCATCAGGTGTGCTCCCCGAAAATGTTGACTTTTTAAAACTATTTCCCAAATCGCTTGGGTGAAAAAGTAGCTAATATCATTTAGTTTATGCTTATTTTTCTACTAGTTTTTTAATGAAAATATGATTTTTCATGAATTTTCAAAGTGGACACACCCTGAAAAATAAAAATTTGAACGTGCTCCCCCTAAATCTTTTGAAAACTAATTGAAAATCAATTTTTTTCAATGTGTATAGAATAGAGTCTAGAATCTAATTTTTTTTTTTTTTCAAATTTGGATGAACAGATAAAAAATAACATCAAAATGCTATACATAGGTTTTTGGCAAAAAAAGAAGACACTAGCAAAAGAAATTGAAGATGGAAACCTTAATGTTTTCAAATTTTAGAAAAAAATAGATGTTTAGAAAGCTAATAAAAAACTTAAAGTTATCTTGACATTTTTTTAGATTAACATTAAAAAGCATGTAAGCCTAATGGAGAGCATGCTTGAGATTTAGTTATTTTTCTATTTTTTCTTGGAAACACGTATTTGGGCACCTTACATGCAGGCTCAACCCTTTGGCTCAAATATCCAAGCCAAATTAAAGCCTAAGGGTGGGATTCCAAAGCAAGTTTAAAAGAAACGTGCTATAAATTCAAAAAAGATGGCATTTTCTTTGTTTTTTATAAAGAAATAATGCGAGCACGTTATAACACTAACGTGTTATGGCTCTGGATTTCCTAGCCATCCCAAGCCATAATGCTAGTTGTTATAACATGCTCATGTTACGTCATATTTTTCTTTAAATTGATTTATGGCCACTTTTTGGTCCCCCATCTTGGTGTGCATACCTTAGAGCTTCGTCAACTATACCATTGGGGTGGTATGAAGCATGATATAGTAAAGTATGTAGTGAGGTGTCTAGAATGTCAAAGAGTTAAGGATGAACATTAGCACTCAAAAAGCCCTTTTTATCTACATGAAATACCTAAATAGAAGTGAGACCATCTCTGTGGATTTTATTGTTGGAATTCCTACTTCTTCCTACCATCATGATGCTCTCATGGTAATGACAGAAAAGTTAACTAAATTAGTGCATTACTCTCTTATGAAAACTTTAAACAACAAAACATTAGTGTCAAGAGTATTCTTGTATAATATTGTTAGACTTCATGGAATTCCACAAAAAATAATTTTAGACAGAGATCTAATGTTTACCTTTAATTTTAGACTTAATTACAAAGTGCATTGAAAATTGTATACCTCAATTTTAGTTCATCATACCACCTTGAGATAGATGGGCAAATTGAATGGGTGAATTAGGTCTTGGATGACTTGCTTCACATGTATGTGATGGACCAACATTTTAAATGGGAAGACTATTTACATTTGGTGGAATTTGCCTATAACAACTTTCATAGCTCCTTGGCCATGGTATCTTTTCAAGCCTTATAAAGAAAGCCCTATAGAATTTGCTTGAGTTGGGATATATTATAATATCTAATTTTCATTAGTCCTACCTTGTAGAAAGACTTGGAAAGGCAGGTTCGATTAATTCAACATCACCTGATAGAGGCACAAGACCATCAGAAGAAGTATATTGATGCTAAGGGATTGGATCAGTACTTCTTAGTTGGTGACATTTTTTTCTTGAGGGTGCACTCTCACAAGATCCCAATTCATTATTGGAAAGGTTCCAGGCTTTGTGCCAAGGTTTGTGGGTCACTTTGAGATCCTAAATCACATAGCCTATGGCCTACCATCTAGCATTGCCACATAGCATATCATGCATCCATGATGTATTTCATGTTTCTATTTTGAGAAAGTATATTGTTGATAGTAGTATCATGTTAGATTGGACCCCATTACAGGTAGAGACAAGAAAGTATATTGTTTTGGAACTCATGCACACTCTAGAGCACATGAGGTTGAGTCTCCAGGGGTGAGAGATGGACCAAGCAAGGGTCCAAAAGGATCATTTTGATGATCATGCAACCACATGGGAAGATCCAGCATACTTGAGGGTGTTTTATCCCCATTTATTTCAATGAATTCCAAGAGGAAGTCAATTCCACTAAGAAAGGGATGTAATGCCCACCTATGTAACCTTGTTGATGACATCACTATGCTTTACTAAAAGCTATGATTGAATTTTGATTTGGAAACATCTACATGTTGCTTATTTTGAAACATTAAAATATTATTATGAATGTCCTAGAAGGATTACATATAATGTTGATATTATGAATAAATTATATGTATATGTAAAACATAATGTGATTAAATGTGATTCCATGTCTGAAGTGTATGTATTGTGTATATGATCAGATGCTGTTGCTATGGATGTATTTGATGTTTGCTTGGGTGTGCAAATAATGGGTTTAAATTAGATTGGATTCAAGATGATTTATGTCGTGTGCATAATCATAAGTTCCACTTTAGGCACTAAAGAAAAACTACACATTTTGACTTAACCCATAAAGCTAAAGGTCCCTAACGCCTAGCCATAGGGTGGTTAGATGTGTTCCTTTGATTATTTTTTTGTGATTGAGATGCAATATCTAAGGTGTTGTAATATAGTGAGGTAAATAATATTTATTTGGTATTAGATTAATGTGTAATGTCATGTACTGATACATTTGCATATGCATGGATTGCTTGGTCATGTGTGCAATAAAATTGGCTAAAAAAATTAAATCATTGAATTCAACACCAAGGTAAAAAAGAAAGAGCACCATTCATTTAATAATAAATGATAGGGGTAGATGAAGTGTCACCTATCATGTAGATAAGATACTAATAGGGTAATGCTAATATTTATAAGAAGATCATATTTATGGAAAAGGATGTAGAAATTGGTTGAGCAACATGATAAATACAAAGAGAATTTGCTTAGGTTCCTAATGACATTAATGGTAGAAGGTAAGTCAAATTTCCAAGGATGTTTGCATTTTAGGAAATATTTCATAGTAGCCTCAAATTGAGGTGCAACAACGTAAGAGGAAATCAACTACCAAACAAAAGAGCAAAATTAATTTGGAAGAAAATGGAGGAAAAAGAGGAGATTGTTGCAAGAAATCATGGAGAGGAAAAACAAAAGGGTTCTCAACACATTTAAACATGGAGGATTGGAGGTGTAAATGCACATGGCTATGACACTTATGCAAACTTGTGGATAAGCTAAGGGTGATCTTGAAAATATCAAAGCTATGCTCTACTACTGAAGTCAATGCTAGAAAGAAAGGCATTGGAGAAAGCTTTGTGCCAAAATTCTAGGTTGTTAAATGTGACAGGGGTCTTGTAGTGTGTTGAGGGAGGGGAATATAATGTGATAGAGTATCCAAGTGAGTGTAGAGCCTTTAACAACCAAGAAAATGAAGATAAGCATTGGCATGTATATCTTTCCCTTGCATGGAATGTAACATGCTTTCTTGTAACACCCAAGATTACACATAGGATTTACTAGTAAAGTAAATAACCATGGTAAACATGAGAAAAAAAATTAAATACAAATAACATTTGCATAATCATAAGCTGCAAAAGCATACCATTTCAGAATATTTCATTCTTGAAATTACAACTTATTCCAAAGTAAGAATCATAGTGAAATCTTTCACTTTTCATTTACAAATATCTTTCTCTTGGAAATATAAATAATTTTACATCAATACATAAAGAATAATGCATCTAGAATCTTGACATCTCTAAGTCAAGTCTCAACTTGTCTTCTTCTTGGGAGGGAGAGCATCACCCGAGTACTTTACCTCTAACCACAGACTGGCAGTCCCCTGCTCACCTTCCTTCTTGGAAGTGACCCTACCCTTCACAAAGAGTATAGAAATAATAAATTGATAGGTTTGTCATTTGAGTTCTAGAGTTGTATCCTATGTAACTCAATCAACCACACAATTCTAGACCCTTCTAGCTAAATATGATCATTCTAATTGGTCACGCCATCTGGACACTGTGAACTGACTTTGCATGCAGAGATGGATGCATTACTTTGGCCAAAGATTCAATATAAATAGATGTTTCGCAATAAACGTAGTCATGAGTTCACACACCTCTAAATCGAATTGGAAACTATCTCATCCTACAGTGAATATAATTTGACTACCACTAGTCAAAGGGTAACTTGGCTAAGTTTCTCCCATAGTCCTCCTGACTTAGAATTTAATCCTGATTTCTAGAACACAATACCAAGAATGGTTTAAAAATAAGGGCTTTGACTTTCGAGAAGCCTCTAGTTGAAATATTGCAATATTAGATCTACGACTTCCTGTCAATCTACATTGATGATTTATAAGTTTATAATCTTGGGTTTGAAGTCTAATATCAAATTATCATATAACTTTTATCAAAAGCTTCTTTCTCCTCTTAGGAATTCGTCTCGGGCTAAAGATTTTCAATTAATTCTTCTCAACTATAATGACGTTAGGTTTACTAAGCATATTTGGGTTATTCTTTAGAGACTATCTTCTCTAACCCATCATACAAAATAACATTAAAACTAAACTATTATTAGAAGATAAAAAGAATATCATATCATAGTAATAACTCTTAGTCTACTTGAGACTATAAAGCTCTAGACAAATTCTCTTTTTCATAAAATAAAGAGTATGGTTTTCTATCTTCTCTTATAGTAAAACTATAACTAAGTTACATAACTCAGATACTGTGAATACAGTTTGATATCAGCAATAGAAGAAAAGTTAATAAGAATGATGACATAGTTATTGAGCTATCAGGCTCTTCTATTCACTATCACTGAATAATGTAAAGTTATACATATGTGCACACTATCTTGCATGCAAGAATCGTACATGCACAATCAGTGTATAACATGAGGGTTATATCATGGTGCAGAAATGATAGTTAATACCACTCAGGTTTACTTGTGAAATAAAAAGAAACTTGTCGTTAATTCTTTAATGATAGTTGCAATCAAATGGCACACAAAGGATTACATCTTCTAATCATTAATCATATGTCTCAACCACATATTCTTAGTGGCTCAATAGATACAGTCTAATATAGTTCCATAGTTTCTTTCAGTATATGGAGGTGACACCCCTTGACTGGCTTAACATACTCAGTTGGATTGCCGTTTATTCATAGCAAACACTATGTGGACGTAACACAAGTGATGCTCAAGTCCACGGTTTATATTAATAACCAGATAGATAATATACACATGGTAGTTCATTCCTAAGAATGACATGGTTTTAACTAGTTATCGACCATTGATTAGCACAAAAATTGATAATATATCAACCATTTCCATTCACAGAATAGTATGGGATTATAATTATCCTTGATACTAAAATATAGTCACTTTACGGCCAAAAGATAAATGATAGGGATGTCGGCCTTAATAACCTTGGCCTCATACTGTTAATTTACAGCTATAGATATAAACAAGTAATGTCAGCTCTAAGCAACTATGTTTCTGCCAACAATACATATGAAAGTAATGGTTTGAGTTAACAAAGTTTAGACATTATCTCATATAGAGATATCAACTTAAATATAATAGAGAATTCCCTATTAACATAGTAATACTATTTCTTAAATGGTCTAAGAGAAGTATTCAGGAATTCTAATTGTGAAAATAACCTATGTGCAGTCGAATGATGTTCTTAACAAACTTGGTGCCTCTACAACCAACTTGAATCACCTTTTCTGATGAGTTCAATTCTCTTCTCCCAACTTGCTATCATTTCTTTTTTAACCCCCAAGAAAGATCCCGTGGTTCAAATAGAGAGAGAGCCCAACCACCTTTCTCTCCTAAAACCTAGCCCACTCTCCCACTCTGCAGGCATGCAAAAACTGATAAGGTGGCATGACTTACCACTCTTCGTGAGTGGTTATGTGCTCCTCCTTAATCTTTGAATTGGTTATGGAGTTGAGTTTCCACTACTTCGAGAGTGGTTTGCAAGGAAAATAGAGAACTCTAATATATTCCTTTAAACCAAGAACAATGAAAGAATCAAAACTTTTAAACTATAATGACACACACACACACACACATATAAGAAACATCGTATTATCTATTTATGCAAAGCATACTCTTGTTGATAAAACATTTGATGTGATAAGAGATTGGGGTCGAGGTATTCTCCCCCTTCTCTATCTCATTTAAATGTCATCAAAGACAAACATATCATGCCATGATCCCCATTGGGAGTTAAAATAATAATAAAATAGCTTAACTGTTATCGACTATTTCTTATCGATGGTCGCATATTGACCTAACTTAGTTTTCCACAAAACTTAAGTTTAATGAACCTTGTCAACAAATCAACAATTGTCGAGTCAAAACTCAATTTTTGACTAAATGAGTCGAACACAACTTACCTCGATCAACTAGGTTTATAAAGCACACAACTTAGGTGGAAATAACTTGTCTTTTCCAATGTCTATCCACTTCTCTCGGATGATGCTCTCTCTCCCTTCTCAGAGGTTGGTAATTTGTTCCCTGGTTACAACTCACAATCACTGAATTGTGATCAATGTATCATTAGTAAGTCATTAATCATCATAAATAGATAATCTCAATAACATATAACCACATTTTAAATTCTATGCATTTAATCATAACTCATGAAATCATTGATTTTTCCTGATATTTGTCTAAACATCAAATCATTTGTCCACACAAGTTTATCCACTAATTATATAAAAGTAAAAAGTATAGTTAAAATTTTGGGGTGCGACATATCTCCCCCCATAAGATTCATCGTCCCTGATGATCCAACGTGTCCAAAATTATAACATGATGAGGTTTTTGTTCAATCAGAAAAGTTTAAAATAAATGAGGAAATTTTTGGTAAAATTCATGATAATTTTCCCAAGTAGCATTATCTTTTGCATATTGGTCCACCGCTGGGTCCTTCACCTGTAAAACATTCCAATCAAGACTATGATTATTTCCTACAATATACTTTTTCAAATATGAAACATGGAAAACATTATGCATCACGACAAGAGCAAATGGTAGAGCAATCATGTAGGCTACTGGGTTGACTTCCTTGAGAACTTCAAAGGGACCCACATATATAGGAGCTAGTTTAGATGATTTTCCAGACTTAATTGAACTCTTTTGAGGTTTAACTCTTAACAGAACTTTTTCTCCCACTGAGAAATGTCTTGGCATGCACTTAGCATCCACATATCTTTTCTATCTATCATTTTCCTCTGCTAATCTTTTCTTGATTAACTTAATCTGTTCTTTCATTTCTAATAACATTCAGGACCAAGGCTAATCCTATATTCTAGCTTATCCCAACTTATAGGAGTTCAAAACTTTCTTCCATACAATGCTTCAAATAGATCCATCTTGATAGCAGAATGATAAGAATTATTATAGGCAAATTCTACAAGCAGAAGATAATCCTTCCACTTGTATTGTTGCTCCATGCAATACATTCTCAAAACATCTTCCGTAACTTGGTTTACTCTTTTTGTTTGACCATCTGTCTTAGGATGATAAGCTGAGCTTATGTTCAATTGAGTTCCAAGTGAGGAAAATAAGGTTTACCAAAACCTTGATTTCATGCGTGTGTCCCTATCTAAGATGATCTTTTCAGGAATACCATGCAACCTGAACACTTCTTGCAAAATTTTATGGGCTATGACTGGCGCTCCATCTATCAAATTCCCAGGTATGAAATGAGCTACCTTGTACAAAATCCATACTGATGATCTTCCATTTCCATTCTGGAATCTCATGAGGGTATAGGAGTCCTGTCGGGTGATGATGTTCTATTTTCACCCTCTGGCATTCTAAACATCCTGCTACAAACCTTGCAGCATCCCTCTTCATTCCTTTCCAAAAATATAATGGTTATACATCAGCTAGTAGTTTCATCACTCCAAGATGTCCTAAATAAGGTGCATAATGAACTTCTTTCCACATGATATTCCTTAACTCCTCAGAGTTAAGAACATACATCCTTCCTCTGAATCTTAATAGTCCATCTGGTTCAAAGTGGAATCCATCATATCTCAAATCTTGAGGATTGTTCAAGAGAACTTGCTTAACCTGCTCATAGTATTCATCTCCCTTGGGCATTTACAACACTTTATTCTTAAAATTAGAATGAATGGAGATCATCGAGGAGATATGTCTCCTTCAACTTAGGGAATTCGCTACTTGGTTTTCCTTGCCCTTAATGTAACTAATCATGAAATCATAGTCAGATATCATCTCTAACCATCTCCTCTGACGAGAATTAAGATGTGGTTGGGTAAATAAATATTTTAGACCTTGATGTTCTGTCCTTAACTCAAAGGGTTTTCAAGCAAATAATGCTGCAATATTTGTAGTGCGTGAACCACTACTGCTAACTTGAGATCATGTGGAGCATAATTCTACTCATATGTCTTCATTTTTCTAGACTCGTAAGTGATAACTCACCCTTCTTGCATAAGTACACCACCTAATCCTTCTCCCAAGGCATTGGTGATGACCATAAACTGACCTTCTGGATTAGGTACTTTTAGAATTGGTGTCGTAGTTAACTTCTCTTTCAGTTGATCAAATGCCTCCTTGCATTTTTCTGACCAAACAAACTCGTTACATTTCCTTTGTAGAGAAGTACTGGGATAGGCAATCCTTGAAAAGTTAGCCACAATTTTTTTGCAATATTTGGCTAAACCCATGAAACTATGGACTTCATGCACATTTTTTAGTGTAGGCCACTCTAGAATGGCTTTGATCTTTGTTGGATCTACTGCAATTCCCTCTGCTAAGATTATATAACCCAGGTATTGTACTTCCTTTTGGAAGAAAGTACACTTTGAGAGCTTACCATAAAGTTTATGCTCTCTCAAACACTGAAGAATGATCTGCAAATGCTGGAGATGTTCTTCCTCATTCTTGGAATAAATCAGAATATCATCTAAAAACACAAGAACAAACTTATCCAGGCAATCTCTGATTACATTGTTCATTAAAATCATGAATATTGCAGGTGCATTCGTCAGTCCAAAAGGTAGAACTGTGAATTCGTAATGTTCATATCTAGTTCTAAAGGTTGTTTTATGGATATCTTCATCTCTCAACCTTAACTGATGGTATCTAGATTGTAGATCGATCTTCAAGAACACAGTTGCCCCATGCATTTGATCGAAGAGATCATCAATATGTGGCAACAGATACTTATTCTTTATCATTGCTTTATTAAGCATACGATAGTCTATACACAAACACAGTGTTCCATCCTTCTTTCTAAGGAAGATCACTAGTGCTCCCTAGGGTGAAACACTGGGCCTTATCAATCCTTTAGTTAACAACTCTTGCAATTGAGCCTTTAAATCCATCAACTCTGTTGTAGTCCTTCGATAAGGAGCTTTGGATATGGATTCTGATCCTGGAATAATATCTATGGAAAATTCAAAAGCTCTCTTAGGAGGTAATCCAGGTAATTTTTTTTGGAAATAATCCTCAAAATCTCGTAAGAAAAGGTACTTCTCTATATCTGATCTTTCGTGATCTATAGATTCATCTTCTTCCATTACTTGAAATTTCTGAGATTCATAATATATTAAGTCATCTTGAAAGATGGACTCTTTGTAATCATCAATTTTCTCCATTTTGACTGTGAAGAGTTGACACCCTTTTTGCTTGGCTCTCTTCAACCGTACAACAAATGTTTGCCTTCACTTGACATCTCTAGAAGTGCCTTGCAGGAAAACTCTATTTCAAAAGTCATCTAGGCATTCTACTATTTTTACAAAATAGTCTACTTTAGCCCTATGCCTCCATAGCCACTTTATCCCTAGAATGACATCATAAGATCCTAAGGGGGCTACATATAGGTTTACTTCAGTCAAAAATCTCAAAAGTTCAACCTTAGCTTTGAACAAAGATTTCTCTACATGAGTCCTTGTCTAGTTAGCATACTCTACTGACCATGATTTTTCCATATAACCAACTTTTCTAGATATTTTATCTAATACTTTTGGTGAAATAAAGCATTCAGTTGCACCAGTATCTATTAAAACAGAAATCAGGACACCAAACAAAATACTTGTAGTTTCAACTAGAGTACTATAATACTCTGCTTGTCAATTATCTAGTGCTGCATGGATTCTCTGCTGGAAAGCTACCTGCTGCAATGGTAAGGGATTTCATCGTGGTTGCATTCCTTGTGTTTTTTTAGGACACTGATTAGCATAGTGATCACCTCCACATGGAAAACACCCTCTAGGAGGTCCTCGCCTTTCAAAGGGCTTTCTTGAGTTCTCTTCGTCCTTCTTGGGGTTGTTGTTGTTGCCATTTTTCTTGTCACCTTTGGACTCATTGTGATTGTTTTAGAATCCATTATCGCCCTTCTTTTTGAAGTTTTGCTTGTCACTCTTTTTCTTGAATGTTTGGGAAGATTGTGACCAGTTGAACTTTTTGCGGTTCTTTTCCTTATAAGCATATATGGACTTTAGCTTTTGTTCTTTCTTAATGGATTTTTCATAGACTTGGTCCATAGTAGTGGGACAATGAACATCTACCTCACCTCCTATTTAAGTATTTAACCCCATGATGAACTTCCATGTACAGAACCTTTCATCCTGTTGATATTGAGGAACATACTTAAGGAGACGAGTAAACTTCTCCCAATACTCATATACAGATGAGTCACCTTGTCTCAAGTTCTAGAAATCTATGAGTTTCTAATCAAAATATAGTTGCAGCAACCATCTTTGCCTGAAGAGTTCTACAAACTTATCCCAAGTTAGACTCAGTGAACTCAATCCCAATTCCATCTTTTTATTCATCCACCAAGTGGATGCTTCTCTAGACAATTGATATGCTCCCCATACCACCTTGGTTATTTTTGAATAGTTCCTAATTTCAAAATATTTTTCCATTTCTGTGAGCCATGCCTCCACAGCATCTCCGCTCACTTTCCCATCAAATTTAAGGGGTGTGACTTTCTTCATGTCTCTGGACAATTGGAGAGCCAAATGGTTCCTCTTTTCCTTATCTGGTCTTGACTCTGAAATATTTTCCCCATGCTAACTTTGGGTGGTCCATTCATGACGATTTTCATCCTCACCTTCATGAGGCGCTTCTTGCTCAGGTCTACTCCGACCTATGACCTATTGCTCTAGGTTACCAATCCTCGCTCTTGTTTCATTGAGTATTGCATGAATCTAGTCGAATTTTGCATCAAAGTTGCCAGAAGGTTGCCCTGTCTCTTGACTACCCCCAAGATTGGTTCTAGTTCGAACCATGCTGAAATCCCACTTCTCTTGAAGTTTTCATGTTAAGAATTCAATTAGTTTTTCCAAAATAATTGAATTCATTCATAAACATAAATCAATTCTAGTTTATACAATCTTTAAACAAAAGAGAAAGATTTTTTTTGGCCAAAATTCCAAAATTGTATTATATTATCTGCGGATTACATAGTATCCTCATTTATTACAAATTTTGTCATCTCGTGACTTCAGGTCACTTTCAGAGAGGGAAATCTCCTCAAGTTCATCCTCATCCTTGAAGACTACCATACTAAACTTGGAAGATGGATGTACTCACAGGTATTCATCCACAACTTCCTGACTACTAATAGGGGCACCAGAACCACTTCCCAATGGTAAGTCCCTATGGACAAAAGGTTTGAGTGGTTCACCCTTGAATACAGGAACAATGGCCTTAGCTACTTTGTCCTTCTTCTCCTTCTCCTTCTTTATATGCTTAAGAGCACCAGTGAAGGTCTCAAATTCGATTAACCATGCACCTTCAATGTAACTAACATTGTCTAGGGTTTTAACTTTTGAGGCTTGATCCTTCTTAGCCTTTAGGTAACGTTGATTTCTTATTACCTTATTCCTTGGGGTTTGTCTTGTTCTTACCATTCTAGAAAAAGAACATTCAAACATTAGCAATTGTTAATGTTTGAAGACAAAATTTATACAGTGAGCTCATAGGTCCATGTATTGAACCCAGTTGCTTGGATACCATATGTAACATGCTTTCTCGTAACACCCAAGATTACATATAGGATTTACTAGTAAAGTAAATAAACATGGTAAACATTAGAAAAAAAAATTAAAATACCAATAATATTTGCATTATCATAAGCAAAAGCATATCATTTTAGAATATTTCATTCTTGAAATTACAACTTATTCCAAAGTTAGAATCACGGTTAAATCTTTCACTTTTCATTTACAAATATCTTGCTCTTGGCAATATAAATAATTTTAAATCAATACATAAAGAATACTGCATCTGGAATATTGACATTTGTAACTCAAGTCTCAGCTTGTCTTCTGCTTGGGAGGGAAAGCATCACCTGAGTGCTTTACCTCCAACCACAAATCGACAGTCCCCCACTCACCTCCTTTCCTGGAAGTGACCCTACCCTTCACAAAGAGTATATAAATAAGAAACTAGTAGGTTTGCTATCTAAGTTCTAGTGTTGTTTCCTATGTAACTCAATCAACCATACAACTCTAGACCCTTCTAGCTAGGTATGATCATTCTGATTGGTCACGCCATCTGGACATTGTGAACCGACTAATGCATGCAGAGATAGATGCATTACTTTGGCAAAAGATTCAATATAAATAGATGTTTTGCAATGAATGTAGTTGTGATTTCACACACCTTTAACTTGACTTGGAAACTATCTCATCCTACAATGAATATAATTTGACTAACACTAGTCATAGGGTAACTTGGCTAAGTTTCTCCCATAGTCCTCCTGACTTATAATTTAATCCTGGTTTCTAGAACACAATACCAAGAATGGTTTTAAAATAAAGGCTTTGACTTTCGAGAAGGCTCTAGTTGCAATCTTGCAATATTAGATCTATGACTTCTTACCACTCTACATTTATTATTCATAAGTTTATAATCTTGTGTTTGAAGTCTAATATCAACTTAGCATATAACTTTTATCAAAAGCTTCTTTCTCCTCTTAGGTATTCTTCTCAGTCTAAGGATTTTTAGTTAATCCTTCTTGACTATAATCACATTAGTTTTAATCGACCACACCCATTTGAAGAATCTTAGGCTTACTAAGCATATTTGGGTTATTCTTTAGAGACTATCTTCTCTAACCCATCATACAAAATAACATTAAAACTTATGTTATCAGAAGATAAAAAGAATATCATATCATATCATAGTAATAACTCTTAGTCTACTTGAGACTATAAAGCTCTAAACAACTTCTCTTTTTCATAAAATAAAGAGTATGGTTTTTTATCTTCTCTTATAGTAAAACTATAACTGAGTTACATAACTTAGATACCATGAATACAGTTTGATATCAGCAATAGAAGAAAATTTAATAAGAATGATGACATAGTTATCCATCTATCAGGCTCTTCCATTTACTATCACTAAATCATGTAAAGTTATACATCTGTGCACACTATCTTACACACAAGAATCATACATACACAATCAGTATATAACACAAGGGTTACATCATGGTGCAACAATGATAGTTAACACCACCCCGGTTTACTTATGAAACAAAAAGAAACCTGTCGTTAAATCTTTAATGATAGTTGCAATCAAATGGCTCACAAAGGATTACATCTTCTAATCATTAATCATATGTCTCAACCACATATTCTTAGTTGCTCAATAGATATAGTCTAATATAGTTCCATAGTTTCTTTCAGTACATACAAAGGTGACACCCCTCGGTTGGCTTAGCATACTCAGTTGGACTATTATTTATTCATAGCAAACACTATGTGGATGTAACACAAGTGATGCTCAAGTCCACGGTTTATATTAATAACCATATAGATAATATACACATGGCAGTTCCTTCTTAAGAATGACAGGGTTTTAACCAATTATCGGCCATTGATCAACATAGAAATTGATAATATATCAACCATTTCCATTCACGAAATAATATGGGATAATAATTATCCTTGATACTAAAATATAGTCACCTTACGGCCAAAAGATAAATGATAGGGATTTCAGCCTTAATAACCTTAGCCTCATACTATTAACTTACAACTATAGGTATAAACAAGTAATGTTAGCTCTAAACAACTATGTTTCTACCAATGATACATACGAAAGTAATGGTTTAAGTTAACAAAGTTTAGACATTATCTCATATAAAGATATCAACTTAAAAATAACAATGAATTCCCTATTAACATAGTAATACTATTTCTCAAATGGTCTGAGAGAAGTATTCAGGAATTCTGATTGTGAAAAGAACCTGTGTCTAGTTGAATGATGTTCTTAACAAACTTGGTGCCTCTGTAACCAGCTCGAATCACCTTTCCTGATGATTCAATTCTCTTCTCCCAACTTGCTATCATTTCTTTTTTTAACCCCCAAGAAAAATCCCAACCACCTTTCTCTCCTAAAACCTAGCCCACTCTCCCACTCTGCAAGCATGCAAAAAATGATAAGGTGGCATGACTTACCACTCTTCGTGAGTCATTATGTGCTCCTCCTTACTCTTTTAATTAGTTATGGAGTTGAGCTTCCACTACTTCAAGAGTGGTTTGCAAGGAAAATAAAGAACTCTAATATATTCCTTTAAATGAAGAACAATGAAAGAATCAAAACTTTTAAACTATACTGACATAGAATATATATATATATATATATATATATATATATATATAAACATCATATTATCTATTTATGCAAAGCATACTCTCGTTGATAAAACATTTGACGTGATAAGAGATTGGGGTCAAGGTATTGTCCCCCTTCTCTAGCTTGTTTAAATGTCATCAAAGAAAAACATATCATGCTATGATCCCCATCGGAAGTTCAAATAATAATAAAATAGCTTAACTATTATTGACTATTTCTTGTCGATGGTCGCATATTGACCTAACTTAGTTTTCTAGGAAACTTAAGTTTAATGAACCTTGTCTACAAATCAACAACTATCAAGTCAAAACTCAATTTCTGACTAAATGAGTCAAACACAACTTACCTCAATCAACTAGGTTTAAAAAGCACATAACTTAGGTGGCAATAACCTGTCTTTTCCAATGTCTATCCACTTCTCTTAGATCATGCTCTCCCTCCCATCTTAGAGGTTGGTAATATGTTTCCTGGTTACAACTCACAGTCACTAAATTGTGATCAATGTATCATTAGTAAGTCCTTATCATCATAAATAGATAATCTCAATAACATATAATCACATTTTAAATTCTATGCATTGAACCATAACTCATGAAACCATTGATTTTTCCTAATATTTGTCTAAACATCAAATCATTCGTCCATGCAAGTTTATCCACTAATTACATAAAAGTAAAATGTAAAGTATAGTTAAAATTTTGGGGTGTGATATAGAATATAGTAAATGAATGTTACATCTTGATGTGTCAACATTATATTAAACCTTAAAGTAACTGTGAAGTGGCTTGTATGTGTGTGTGTGAATGTATTTGTGTTACCCAACTTAGGCATCACCTCGGGTGGTGTGCACACCAACCTTAAGTTTGGTCAAGAGAGATGGGTCTAAGCATCACTCTTGTTCATCCTTGTGGTTCCACATGTGAAAGGAGTAAATAATATCAGAGTATCACATAGGTGAAAAAACATGATGATGCAAGTTTAATAGACCATTCATGTTTGTCCTTATGATCATGCATGTTAAAGGAATGAGTAACCTCTAAGTTTTGAATGGTGAAATGAAACACAATGAAAACATGTTCAAATCATCATACTTGTCCTTGTGTTCGTAGGTGTGAAATGAGTAACCTTTGAGTGTGCATGGGTGAATAGGAATAGGGTGATGAGGTGATAAAGAGAACATACATATGCATCCTTGTAGTTGCATGAGTGAAAGGAATCAATAATGTATGAGTGCTACCTATGAGTGAATGGAAACATGATGCTTTAGTGACAAGGTCATGCATGTTTGTCCTTGTGGTCATGCATGTGAAGGGAGTGAGTAACCTTAAAGTGTCACATGGGTGAACATAAATAGGGTGCCAGTATGAAGTGCATCATACCTACACATCCTTGTGGTCACATGTGTGAAAGGAGTCAGTAACTTTGAGTAATGCAAAGTTGAACAAAGGTAGGTTGATAGTGATAGAAATGAAAGCATGCAAAAAAAATTATGCCTCACTCATGTTCATTCTTGTGGTCACACATGTGAAAGGGGCTAGCTGAGTGCCATAGAGGTGAATGGAAATATGATGACTATGACAACTAGCATGGCACGAAGAATGGAAATCAAGAAAAGTAGGAAAATGATGGCTAGAAAGGCATTGTTGGAGAAGCCAACTCATAAAATCTAAAAGTTAAGTATTGTTTTAGCATCTAAACTGAATAATTATTACACAACTATCTTATAACTAAAAAATTGTTTATTCCATTTGGTAATTGGAAAAACATACTTACAGTGATCATGCTTTCCTACAGATCTAATTTTATCTTTAAGAGATGAATACTCGTATGGTAGAGCATAATAAGTTATATACATCAAATATTCAAATCCAAAAAACTTACTCAAATCAACAAAAAAAAATAGAAAATGGAAAATAACAAATAAAGTAAAAAGCAAAATTTTACCAAACAAGAGATTTATTAATAGAAATGCTTAAGATGATGGCTATTGACTAGGCGATATAGCCAATTTCCATCTAGATCCTATAAATGAAAAGCATTTATTATGATGATAGAAGTAACTTTATAATGACCCAACAACAAAGATTCAAACTTCTAGTGCTTACCAAGATCTTCTCTAGCTTTATTCCAAAATAGAACCAAATCTCAAACTTTTAAGGTCTTATTAGAAATTTTCTTGTCAAAAAATATTTTTAACTTATCCTTAGTCTTTTCAAGATTTTGGAGGTTAGTGGATTTCGTTTTATCTAAAGCTAATAAGTCATATAGCCTTTACTACAAGGTGTTTGATTTATTAGATCCATATTGTAAAGTTGTTCTAGTAGATGAAGTGTGTAGCTTAATTGACACAATGGCTTCAAAACCATAGGAAATGTTATGAATGCGAAAAATCTAGTTCCAACCTTAACAATAATGTGGTTAGCCAAAAGGGATTGAAATTTTTTGAGGTGCACATCTCGTTTATTCTCATTAACAATCTTCTTCATAATTCTAATCTAAATTCTATAAGTGGGCTCAACATAATACTTTGAAGAATGACTTAGAATAATCAAACAAGAACCCAAGATATATAAATACTCTCTAGAAATGAATTGAGGACATTATCTAAAATAATTTCCAAGGGAAGACTAAAATGAGAAAAATATGATTAGAGATATGATTTTCAAAAAGCTTGATTACCTCAGACATGATAGAGCCTTGAGAGCAATGGCTTCAACCCATTTGGTGAAGTAATCAATAGATATCAAAATATTTTTATGACCAATAGAAGGGAGGTGAATGGTTGAAATGAAATCAATACCCCATTTTGTGAAAGGATTTTTAGGGGTCACAGGGTTCAAAAACATGACAAGCAATTAATCTCTACTCGCAAAAAGATGACAAGGCACACATGACCTAACTAAATGATAAGAATATTTATATTTAAAGTAGGTCAATAGTTCCTAGAACACAACATTTTATGGATAGAAAGTTAACCACCAAAAACACCTTCATGGAAGCACCTAATTACCTATTCATTTTTATCACAAGTAAACATCTAAGTAGTACACCATCCCTATTCTTGAAAATAAAAGTTTTCAAGTAGAATGAATAAGATCTTGAAATATCAAAACTCTTCTCTATTTCTTGTCTAAAAAGTTAAGACAAGCTTGATTTTAAAAATAGAAGATTAGATTGTGATACCATTCATCTTTTAGCAACATGTAGTCACAGTCATCAATTTCAAAACCAATCTTAATTTTTTTTAGTAATTTCATGACCCTTAATGGTTTGGAAGGACGGGCTGGCCTTTAATTGTTCATCAACAAGGATGACTACATTGACATATGTTGAAGCATTTTCAGAAAGATGCTTTGCTAACTAATTTCCTTTAATTATCTTACATGTCTCAAACTTAGTCAAATTCATAAATCTAAAAGATCCATTTGGCTATCCCAACATCAAGCATATGATTCCTAAGAAGATAAGTCAAAAAAAGAACATTAGACCTAACAATAACCTTGTTTCACATTAAAAGATACTCAAACTTACCCAAAGCTATAATAAGAGATAAGGCAAATGTTTCCATAAATGGGCATCTATTTTTGGTATCATTAAGGACTTTTCGTACATACCTAATGGGTATTTGTTTCCTTTGTTAATTGTATTGCATAATCACAACTTTTAAAACCCTATTAGTGGAATTCACATAAATAATAAATGGTTTGTTTAAATTAAATTTTGCCAAGACAAGAGTGGTAGATATAGCCTCCTTCACACTATTAAATTCTAAAGAAATATTATTACCCCAAAAAAATCATGACTTTTCTTTAATAAGATCTACAAGGGCACTGCTTAATCAATAGAATTAGAAATAAATTTATGAACAAAGTTGATTTGATCAAAAAGGAGCATCGAACTAATTCATTTTTGGGAAGATGTAGTTTTCTTATGGATTTAATCCTATCTAGATCAATAGAAATCATATTCTTAGAAATTATGTGCCTTAACAATCTTCCCTCAATTACCCCAAAATTAGACTTATTTGGATTAAGGGATATACTAAACTTTTTTCATTGTAAGTAGATTTCATGGAAGTGATTGTGATGCTTCTTGTGTTTCTTATAATGTGAAAGGAATCAATTGTGTGGAAATTATTCCTACACTAACCTTTAAGGGGAGGTATGTGCAAAAACAAAAGATCTTATAATTATAGAAAAAATGCATAAAGAAAACTATACCATGACAAGATGATTTACGTGGGGAAAATCCTTTCGGGATAAAAGCCCTACACTTCAAACAAAAACCAATTGTATTATTCTAGCAACTAAGTAGCTATAATATAAATCTTAGGCTATGTCTTTAAAAGAGTATCATCAAAATTCAAATTCTAGAGTAATTTTAGCATCGTAATAGTACCTGCAAGTCAATCATACAACTCATATAATACTCCATCCTCAAGCACCAATAAATAGGGAAAACTAAAACCACAAACCATAAGTGGTTTACTAAAACCATGAGTCAAATAAGATCCAAAAATGGTGTCATAATTGGCCCAAATTCCAATGCCCAAGTTGGTCATGGTCTCCAATAAAAAATAGAAGATGATCTTACAACTATCATAAGTCATAGAGACTCCTCAATTTGGGTGCTCCACTTTGGCATATTCAAACCCATTCAAAGATGTGTTGTGATCCAATAGAGGTCTAAGAGCATTTTGATGGCATTTGCATAGTCAAATATAGTAAATATAAAAAATCTAATATTTTTATATTTTCTACATCTCAGTAATCTATATTTTCAAATACCTTAGAAGCATTTTTAGAGTTCTTTCCAACGCATCCAACAACTTTGAATTCTGATAAGCATGCTAGGAGTTATGATCCACCAAGTTGGGGTACCAAAAATAAATATTTTCCTAGTTTTTAATTAATAAATAAATCAGAACATTAGGATGCAAGGTTGAGACACCTTTCCCAATATTCTCCCACTTGTCAAATACCTTGTCGAAGAGAAAAGGGGAACTCCAACACTGAAATCTAATTACTAAGGGTCATGAGGCCCATAGACTCACTGCACCACCTGAACTTCCTTATGCTCATGGCTTCATCAATGCATTTGTAACATTCACCAAAGTATCAACCTCTCCAGCATCACCCTCCTAGCCTCTACCATGTCATGAAAAAAATGGTACTATACATCTATGTGCTTCATCCTTGCATGAAAGGTCAAGTTATTTGTTAAACATATGTCACTCTTACTGTTGCATAGAACTCTAATAGTTCATCAACTTAGCCCCATATCTAAACACAATCTTTTAAATAAGATGGCTTCCTTACATGTATGAGTAATTTCCATGTACTCAGCCTCTATAGTGGACAAAGTGATCATAGCCTACCACTTACTCATCCAATTGATAGCACCACCAAATAAATTGAAAGCATAATGACTAGTGGATCTTCTATTGTCAACATTTCCTGCCCAATCTGGATCCATAAATCCATGAATATCCACTAAGTTTTGATCCCCTATAAAATCACCATGATAACAAATAGAGTACTCGAAAGTACCTAAAAATACCTGAAGACCCTCTTAACTGCATCCCAATGATCTCATCTAGAATTAGCCATGAAACGACTAAGGACTCCCACTACTTGGGCAATGTATGGTCTCCCACTGCTTGGGCAATGTATGGTCTCCCACTGCTTGGGCAATGTTTGGTCTTGTATAGACCAGTGTACATCAAACTCCCAATGGCACTATCAGAAGGTACTTGAGAAAAAATAATCCATAATGTTGAACCAAATATAATAATTGCACTTATATCAAATATAGTGAAAATAGTGAAGTTGAATGTTGTAATAATCCAAACACATAAAGGCACAACATATGCATCCCATAATGCATAGTCAAAAATCTAGATGCCAATACAAAACCTCATCAAAAACACATCAATGGAAATAAAAAATGTCACATATAGTGAAACATATAATTTCACAACATAAGTATCCAAGATACACATTCAGAACACCTCGATGGTACTATAAGGCCTCATTGAAAAGTTTAGTGCAAAGGAGCATAACACATGTATCCCACAATACACTATCAAATCACTTGATACAATTTATGTCATCAAAATCAAAAGACACATAGGCACACACACTAGTGGGCATTACATATTATTTATGCCCATTATGTAGCTGCAAATCAAGGGTCTAGACATGGCCAAATGTTAACATTAGGAACAATCTAAGCATTTTATTTGTTATAAGTTGTGATTTCTAGGTGCTATGTGGATTGGCCTCTATTGGATTTCAAGGAAGTCCTTGAGACTTTGGACCAATATGGGATTAGTCTCTATATTAGCTTTGTAATTAGGTGTAGGAATCCATCTAAATCTCTAGGAGAAATGGACTTTCATTTTGAGTTTATTACTTGTATTTGTTATTGTATTCCCTCATTGTATAATCAATTGTAAGACCATTTCCATTTTGCTATTATTTTGTTCATCTATGTGTTTCTACTAAGTATTTTATGGAATCTGACAAATTTATGGGTACAAACTTGCTACATTCATATTAAAGTCTAGTTAATTTGTGTTCAAGCAATGATAGAAATATTTCTATGAAAAGTATCCTTATAGAAAATACTTTTGATTTAACATATGGGGTGTTTAAACTAAAACTAGATTACTAAGTATGAACATAATCACATGAAATGGAAAGGTGGTTGAGGGCTTAGGCTTTGCAAGACAAAGACCTAGTAAGTTAATTTTTCCTTAATTGTGAATTGTTGTTGCATTTGTTCATATTAATTCATTTTATTGACTCTGTTATAATGGATTAGGCAACAATCATTGTTAGTTGTAATTGATCGAACCTTTAAAATCAAATGACAAATCATCAATTGAAGTTCCAGTAAATTATGTTGTAATTATGCCTTGTCAATATGCATAAATTTAGTGAGGCAAGGCTTTGCAAAATCTTTAGTGAACTTGCAATTTGTGAGTCAATTTTAGAGAATTATACATACTTTTAATTTACAGGTTATTGATGAAGTAAATGGTTGCGAGTAGTTTCATTTATGTGGATATAAATTGGTTTTACATATGATGTTACATCATAATATGTTGTTAGTCTACCTTGTTAAGAGGTTTGTGGCCTACAAGTCCAATAAACTAGTATGAAGACATGGTGTGGAAGCCTATCTTACGAGTGTCTTTATGTATAGGGTTTGGTTAAATCACATGGATAGTCACTTTACATTTGTCATACAAAGGTCTCTAAGAACACCCTCCCAAGCTTGGTAGGATTGGAAGTATAGGAGAGTCATCTTGCTCTTATCAAATTGGTCCTTAATTGTCCTTAGTTTTACCATTGGTTTGTCCCTTTATATAGATTGACATGATCCCTAGGTCTTGATATCATGTGACATGTTACAAACAAAAACTACAGGTCCAAAATCCTAGAGTATTGCTTCTCATTCCAAGCAAGGGGTGTTGTTTGGAAGGTGAGAAAAGGGCTCATCCATAGATTGAGGATGGTTAAAAGCCAACGAACAAGAGTGGATTTTATCTCCTACACTTTGAGCTCAACTTAAACTCGAGAGATTATTCCCTAAGTTTAAATAAACTAGATGAACAATTAAAATTTAGTGGCTAAACCCAAACCATTGACCTAGTCCCAAAATTGTCACTAAACCAAGAACGACCAGCCACCCACACACCTTAATATAGTTGATTACACATCTTACACATGCACCCATACATTTTATATATACCCACAAGATATATTCATTTGATATTATCTACACAATGGAAAGATATAGACATGCATAACATGATTCACACAAGGGGTAAGTTCAAGAAGTTGGGCCCACTTTTTGGATAAAAAGTGGAATTGTTTTTTCTTGAAAATCAAAGTTTGTTCACAGTTGGAGTAAGAATTTGAAGCACTTACACATAGACTCTTAAGAAAGTCTAGTAATATGAAGTGTAGTATTTTGAGTCTAATTTTTAAATATTTAATTTATTCTAATACCCAAATGATGATACAAATTAATTTTTCATAGGCTTGTACAAAAACCACTTTTTAAATGTCACTTTTTAAGGACCATATCATGTACATGTATGACCAAGATTATTTGACCTCAATAAAAGTATTTTTCTAAATCCTTTTGGGGAAAGATGTGTATTATGTGAAGTTTGATGAGGATATTTTTATAATTTTGTTCCAAATATTTTTTTATTCATTTTCTATTGGCCCTAATTGTTGTTTTTGAAAACCCCTCGTGTATGACCAACATAATTTGAGCTAATCTAATCATAAAATGATTTTTTTCCATTGTGTAAAGAATGATGTGTAGATTGATGACATAATATTTATAAAAAAAATTAAAAATTAAAAGTTATTAAAAAATATTAAAATCTGACATTTCAAGTTTATGGATTAGTTTGCTCATAAATTAATTAATAAATGGAAAAGCAATTCAAATCATTAAAAAATTATATATTTGAAACTACACATCATCATCTATAATGGGTTTTAATTTCGTAAAAGAATTTAGAAAAAACGTCGTCAACCATATTGGTAAAGTTAGTCTTTTCTCTTGCTATGAATATGGACTTGTACTTGCAGGTCCAAGGCTAAGGGTCGGCTTACCATGCCTTTCCCAAATCTAAAACTAAACAAAAAATGCAGGGTGTGGTTTCAAATTTTTAGGAACTGGTACTTGTTTATTTTAAATACTTTACAAGACGGGTACTCATTTAGGATGGGATCCCAAAGCATAACGGGTACCCATTCTGATTCCAGCTCGGGTGCCTGTTCCTATCGGATTTTTTTTTGCCTAAGATTTAAACTATTTTATATCATTTTAGATTGATCCTTAGTTATTATTATAAATCATGAACAACATATTAACCTAATCTAAGCCTACTCCTATTCCTACAACTACCCAAAACAAAGGATTCATTAATTAGAGTGTTGGCCCTTCACCAAACTTGACCGATGCCTACTCCATTGGGCAATAGAATCAAGAACAACAAATGGGAAGAAGATATACCCATCACCCATCAACAAAACTAGATAAATACTTGCATATAAATCAAAGATTGCATTTTATACAATGGACATACTTAATAATCTCAAGTTGAACTACAATAACCCATATGTAACAAAGAGAAGACCAATACAAAGCCATTGTACTGCATTAAAACTTTTTCATACATTTATCTAAACTTTGTTACATTCATGCCAACAAATGTGGCAAAGGAAAAATTGAAATTATGATTTTAACATTCCCCTGAATCATTACACTCAATTCCATAGAGACATACCACTACAAAAAAATGTGTATTGAGGATCCTTCTTACGAAATGCTGGATAGATTCCTTCATTCATTTCCCAGACATTTTTGCTTTGTTTAATGCCCTAAAAACCACCACAAGTTTTTGCACCTCTAGGGAATTGGTTCAGAGACCAACCTTTTCAAAAGAGAAGGGAAACTGTATTTATATCCACCAACTGCCCACCCAAATCTATGAGAAGGAAAACTAAACACACCTAGGAACAAGAGTCCTCCCAGAATCATGAAAGTAGGGGAAGAAAAGAACATGCTAACAAATAATTTTTTCACCAACCACCACATGAAAATTACCTGGGAAGCTACGTCTAAGGAAGGATAGATAAATCTGGTTGTGAAAATGGCCTTGGAGAAGTCATAGGGATCAAAATGAACCATTAATGGTGAACCTGGGAGTTGTTGGGACGTCCCATCACATAAGCCAATGGACTAGGAAGGAAAATTCATCAGGCTTTGATAAATCAGGCTTCCCCCAAATGTCATTCTTTATAATCAGGAGCAAGAGACCCCCTGAAACTCTAAAAAAACACAAAAAGAAAACCAATAGATAAGGCCCATTTATTAGGCTTTGGAAATCAGTCCATCACCATACAATCTTCTACTTTTGAATGGGAGCATCAACCAACTCCCCGATCTCCGAAGTCCAAAGAACACAGACAAAGAAAAATTGTCAGGCCTCGATAATCAAACTCTCACCAAACATTCATCTTCCTTTAATTGAAGAGAAATGATCACATCCCCGAAGTCTGAAGTCCAACAAGTACAAAGGGAAGGTGGACCATTTTGGGATTTAGCACATCGGGCCTCTAAAAAACTATCTTTTTGAGAATCAGGAGTAGAAGACTCCCCGCATATTGAGAATCTTCTCTAGTCCTAACTAAACTACTACTCCCTCTAATTCATTAACATCTCCTCTTGACTCTCAATCAACTTCTAACCAGCATTTTGTTATCTTTCCATCAATCCTATATGAACTTCCAATCATTCTTTTGTTATCTCTCCATTAATCCTCTATGATCTCTCGATCAATCCTCTATTAACTTGCAATCAATTTGCCTCTTTAGTGTTGATTCTATACTATAAATATCTCCTCTCCATTTGATTTTAGGGGACGTTGTATAATGTTGTTGTACGCTCAAAATTGTGACTCCAGTTGCCTGGGGCTATCGGGTCAAATTTTGGCACGCACACGGACCCTTTCCCTCCTTGCCACGGGGTGATCCGCCACGTCACTCTTACTCATGTGGAATTAGCCAGTCAAAAGGAGGTGAGACACGGTGGGGGTCTAGCTCATTGGAGAGCTGGACTTCATGGAGAGGGGTTAGCAAGTACTATGGCCTTTGTTGTTGTGTGCTTTGTTGTATGTTTCGTTCGATTGTTGTTGTAGTTGAGATAACCCTATGACCCGAAGGGTCACTAGTTTCTCTCCTTCTGTTTGGATTTCTAAGATTCCACCTCTGTGTGGGTAAATGATTGTTCTCGTTGATGTCCTCTTATCTTTGTATGCATTGTAAGAGTTCTTGTTGTATCTGTTGTTGTCTAGTTTCTTCTAACAGTAAGAGGACAAATGGGTCTCCTTGGGGTCGAACAAGTGTTTCTTGTTTGAGGTCTTGGATGAATTTCTTGGACCTCGTCACGGATAGCCCTTACCCACTCTCTTCTCACTCCTAAGCACATTCATGAATCAGGATAGAGTAAATTGTGTAATTACTAACCTTAACTAGATCTGGGGGTTTTGACCTAGGGTTTTGTTGACCTAGGGTTTGACTTGTGTTTTGACTTTGTTTTTACCTTGTGATGGGATCGAGGGTTTGATTAGATTGTTTAACCGTGGTTACCTCGTGACGGAATCGAGGGTTTGCAATTTTGTCTATTCTATTATTTCTATATGCATGCAAATTAAATGATATGCAAAACATTCTTTTTAGTGTTTTTCAGAGTATTTTGGAAATAAAAGTGCTTTTAATCTATGAAAGGGAAATATGTGTGCAATCCTATATGACTTTTCCAATGCAAAATTAACCTATGTTTTTGTGTTTTCGATGTTTTTAATGCAATCTAATCTAAGAAAAGGGAAAATGCTTCTTCTAATAAACTAGATCTAGAAATATGAAAGCGTTTAATCTAACATGCAAGATCTAACTATCAAGGAAAAAGTAATGTTTTACTATTCCCAAGAGCAAATTTGACTCTCTAGTTACTATGAATTGAAAGAAAACAACGAAGGAACCTGAGAGAAATGAATATTTGTTGACTCCACTACCCTTACCAATCCTTGTAATAGGCAACCTCGAATCCTTTTGTGGCAACAAGTGATCCTCTTGACAACAAAATGACCCAAAGAAGCAAAAAGAAGCTTTGACGAAGCTTGTATGAGCTCAATGAGAGCTTGGATTGAGCACAATGACATAGAATGAAGCAGCGTGACGCTACTTGGTTGAACAAATAAAGCAAAAGGCAGCTTCATCCTGTAAGAGCATTTGAATGCTAAGTTGGAGAGCAAAATTTGGCAAGAGTTGTGTGCACAATGAATTTGCCTCCCTTTGTACTTGAGGGAGGGGGGTATTTATAGGTTTAGAAGAAGGAATTGATTGGAGAGTTAACTCATTTGATTGATGAATTAACAAGAATAGATTGGGGAGTTAACAAGGTTGATTACCCAGTGAACTCAGTTGATTAGAGAGTGATGAAGCAATGATAGCTTATCACTGGAAAGGAAATGGAGGTGAGGGAATGCATGTGATTGATTAAAGAGTTAATTTGAGATGAAATAGAGCTAATTATGCATGTGTGGGTGCATGAAATAGTTAACTCTATATCAAGGATCAAAAACCATGCAAACAGAAAGAAAAATGGGCGAAAACAGAGCAAAAATGAGAGAGAAACTTGAGTTTTTCCGTGGCTTCAAAAATGGCAGGGTCACCCCTTTTGCTAGTAGTGTCACCCCTGGGTGACCATGGGTCACCCGGGGGGCGACCCTAGGTCACCCAGGGGAGATCCGGGCTAGACAGGGTCAAATGCAGAAAAATAGGCTGGGAGATGGTAGAAGAGCGGAAAAGGAAAGGTTCTGCATCAAGAAATAGGTCAGTCATGTGGAAGAATCCAAATCTCCACTTACGTCAGTAGGATCTTGTGGGGGAGATATGAAAATAATAGGGGGAGATTTGTATTGGTTTGACAAAATTGAAAACCGAAAGCGGGAGATGGATAAGGAGACCTCTAGAAGGCTTCTAGGAGGTGGACTAGAGGAAAAACATAGGGAGAGGTGAAAACTCGCCTACAAGACACTCACAAGGCTTAGGAACAAGGTCAAAAGCCAAAAACTGCAAGTCAACAAGTGTTGCAACAAGTGTTGAAAAGTGTCGCAAATGGGGAGAGAGGGAAATCAACAAGGAAGAAACAACACAAGACAAGAAGAGAGGACACACCATCAAGAGGCCCGTTGCTTAAAGGACATTATTTCATGCTTACATGTATGTGACAAGGATTTGAATCATCATAGGGGTCCTCATGGAGGCAGTGCGTGATTTTTGTGCTTACATATTTGCCCCCTCAGGGATGGTATTCTACACGAAAGGTAGGTACCATTCCCGAACTAGGCCTTACCTATTGTCAATTTTTTGGTAATTTGTACCTGCAATAACTAGTATTAGTTCGACATTTAAATATATCAAAATAAATAATGAAAACTGTAATGACGAACTTACCATAGATCGCTCAAGTTTGACTAGTTGCTTGCTTTTGTCGGTTTAGACCTGTAGGGATGAGAGCACGCAAAACAATGCATGAAACAAATGCATAAAACTAAAGAACTAATCTATAACTCATAAATGATCTAAGCTAAGGGAAAACAAAGTAAGCCAAATTGTGAGATCAAAGCAAAATGACGACGGAATCGTTTGTGTGAGAAGTCAATAGAGACGTATTGTCGAGGAGATCGCGAAGATGGCCGCCTCTTATTCAGCCGCGATGAATTGTGTATGCAATCAGTGAAAAACTCTTCTCTAAACCCTAGCTTGAATTTTGCAAAAAATCTCTTTAAATTATCTGTTTTTGATGATTTTCTCTGTTGCATTGCGTTTGTCTTGTTGTTTAGAGCAAGATTGATCTTTTGTTTTCTGAAATTGGTCAAAAAATGAGGTTTTTAGAGTGATTTTTGCTTAAGGGATTCGCTCCTAGGGTCGCCCCTTTTGTCAGGCAAGGTCGCCCGGGGGAGATCTTGAAAAGTAACAGGGTCACCCAGGGTAGATCCTGAAAAGCAATAGGGTCGCCCGGGGGAGATCCTGAAAAACACCTAGGTCACCCGGGGGCGACCCTGTTGGATTGATTTCTGACTGCATATGATGTTGTTTAACACTTGTTTCTCTTTGATCTGACATGATTTGGTCACTAAATCTACCTTTTTATTGCAATTTTGAAAGGTTTATGTGATTTTTTGTGTAAGGTTTTCTACAGTTTTACGATTTTTAGGAATTTTATGAGTTTACGAGATCTAATCTAAAGTTCTCTTCTGATTTTGCAAGACATGCGTATCCAATGGAATGCCTACCAAGAGTAGGGATGGCCCTCAGGGATGTTTGCTTCATTGAGTACTGAGGATCATGCTATTCTGAAGAGGGAAGGCCTTGCTAGAGTCTGTCATGTACCTGTGATTCATCCTGTATCCCGCATATACTGCGACATCTTGACTTACTGGGATGCAGACATAAACACATTTAGGTTCCCACAGATTTTTGGAGAGTGGACTATCACTCTATATGATGTATATCGCATTCTTGGAGTACCTGTGAGGGGACATCCCTTATATCTTCCTATTGGTGAGTCTTATGAGGACAAGGCTTCTTGGGTTGCATTTATGGGGGTTAATCACCCTGGGGACTAGACCAGGGTTCAGCTTACATCTATGCCACGACTCTGCATTTCACTCTTGAGGAGGTTCCTGATTGGTTTGATTGCCTCGAGGCTGTCAAGAGACAAGGCCTCGGCCCGTTTGAGATGGTGTTGGGCACCCATCATTCGTGAGATTGAGGAGGGCACAGTTTTTGCTTGGGGACTGGACATCCTGGCTATGGTTTATGGGGACTTTTATCAGATTTCACAGTGAGGGGCTCTAGCCTTTAGCCACTCTTCCTTGATCATGGCATGGATATTTGAGCACATGAAGCCTTACCAAAAGCTTATTCCTCTTCCAGATAGATGGCTATCGAGAGAAGGGAGGTGGGCGCATATTGGTCATTTTGATGCTACTTTACCCACTATTACTACTCTTACTAATGAGGATATGATTTTTGATCCTTATCACGACATGAAGGGGGCTTGGGCCCGAGATGGTGAGATTAGAGAGCACTGTCATGAGGTTTCTGAGATCACATACCACAATGGTCTGGTTGAGGCTCATCAAGTTGACCATGTTTTGCAGCAGTTTGGCGAGGATGTCCCTGAGGACTTGCCCCGAGTGTCTACTTGTTACAGGAGCATTTAGGAGATGGGTGAGATTGGATAGAGAAACGTTGTTTGGACTCCTTTGACTCTAGGCATCTTCATTACTAGGGTCTCTAGAGGAGGATAGAGGGGAGGGAGAGGGACTCCTTCTCGATCTCTAATTGTGACTGTTGATTCAGAGTCGACTGAAGAGGACTATGTTCCAGATAGTAATGATTCGTCAGATGAGGCTGCTCTTGAGGATGAGGATTTTGACGATATTGATGATTCAGATGATGTTCCTGATATCCTTAAGGGTCCTCCTATTGTTCCTCGACCTCCTCATTCAGATGAGGTGATGTGTCAACTTAACCCTGATTGGCAGCCTGATGATCCACGTAAGTTTTTTCGTTTACTTTCTTTTCATACTCTTTGTCATTTCTCTTTTTGCATGGAACTGACTTGGTCTTGTTTCAATTTGCTATTTTAGGCAATGTCAGAGAGTGGAGGGACTTTGTTCGTGAGGTCAATGTTGGATTAGCTTCTCCCTTCACTAGGATGACTCGTGATCATCTTTTGGATGATCTTGGTGTGCCCCCAGCTATAGGGCGACACACTGACATCTTTGCTCCTGTCTACCATGGGTGCTAGGTAACTATAGAGTTGAAGACCCAAGTTGACATGCTTAAGGGTGAGAACCAGGTACTCCGAGAGATGGCCCGCCTTAATTTTGGATGACGTGATTCTAGCATGGCGGGGCCTTCACGGTCTCATGCTCATAGTAGAGTACCTCATTCTCATAGGTCTTAAGGAGTGACTAGTGGTACTCATAGATGGAGGAGCCGAACTCTTGAGGGTTCTATTGGAGGGAACCGCCCCTGACTGGCTTTTCTTGAAATTTGCGCCCCCTTGCATGGGGAGCCTCTACTTTCTCGAGAGCATTTTGTCTTAGCTCTTTGGTACCCTTGTGTATGAACTTCAGATATATCTATGGAAGTCTATCTTTTCATGGTTTTTCTCTTATCGAAATCTGTACTCATCTCTTGTGCATGTTTGGAAGTTTTGAGGAAATTTTTTATTATGTTTGAACTTTTCAACTCTTTTAACAAATGCAAGTATGATAATGATGACATATTTTTGTAGTTTTTTATGACATATATATGATATGCAGTTCACGATATGATAATGCAGGAACACAAGAAATATTGTAAATGAGACTATTACTTCTACTGAATGTCATGAGATATGACATTTAACTTTATTGCTTTGAGACTCTTTTTCTGATTTTTGGCATGAATGAAATGTGGAACAAACAATGTGACTGCTCTTAAATACGATTTTCAATTTGGGGGATTACGGGTTGTCTTAATATAAGAGACCTATTCAAGGCTATGAGATAGGATTTAGGGAAACTCAAGTGGGGAGTGGAAATGAATATGGAGTGTTTCTGATTTCTAGACTTTGCTAAAGGATAAACATTGATCCTTATGTAGATAAGACAAATTGGTAAGCTTTCAACTTAGACAAGCAGCAAATTTTATTGGTGTTCGTTAGACTTACATCATCGATGGCAAGCAAAGTAGACCCGGGGTAAAGGATATTTGGGAAAGAACAAGGGTCCCTAGATAGAAGATGGTCTTAGAGACTACTATACTCTTCAGTTTTGCGTAGCTAGTGCGTGTGTGTGCTTAGTACCTTTGTTTCTCTGTTAGAATGACACCCTTGAGGCTTCGAGCTTAGATTGATCTCCACCCAAGAGTACAAACATTTAGTAATCTTCTCTCTTTCACTCTTTTTTTTGTATCTCTCTTTTTTTGTTTTTTCACTTTTTTTTGTATTTTCCTCACTTGACTTTTCTCTTTTTTTTTTTTGGACTTTTCAAGAAATGAATGCTTTTGGAACTTTGATTTGCAATGCTTTGATCTCTCAATTCTCACTTTTTGACACTCTTATTTTGATCACTCATTTTTTTATTCACTCGTATCTTAGATTGCTTCCTTCAGAGTTTTGATCTTCCTGACGTTTTTGGCCAAGAAAGATAAGGGGTTGAGTGCCACCTAAAGTTTTTGTAATCTGGTTGGACTTCTCTACTACTAGGGAAGAATTGGGAAGGTCTACATGCAAGCTTCCTTTGAACACTGTAGGTTTGAATACTGACTTTGTTTAGACCTAACATCTTGACTCATTAAGACTGGGATCAGTGTAAAGCTAAGAGCTAGGCTTTGATTAGAATTGTAACGCCCTGCTAAGGAACTCTAGAAAATAACACAATTACACCATACAAATAGGACAATTTTATTTTTATTTTTATTGAAAGAGATAGTAAAGTAACATTTAACATATCTATACTAAGTAACATTCTCTCAGGGTTCCTTGGCTGCATTACTAACAACTACTATCATATTCTCTCATACGTCATGTATTAACTGACAAAAATAATTCATTTTATATCTATTGCATTTTATGAATAACCATATACATTTCCATGACATCAGATAAATAATCATCCAGAACAAGTACAACTACAGTTTTCCCATACACATGAGGATACGATATTACATTGTTTACATCATCAACTTTTGTTTACATTGGATTACATACATTATGAATAATCTGGTATACAGGATAGTACATGAGCATAAATAACTGTCTTTATAAACTGGTACAAGATCAGAATCTGCTACAGGAGTTACAACCTTCTTGCACACAAACAAAGGCAAGGAAAAACCAATGGAGATAAGGCACATCCACCCGACCATGTGGTACCCTAAGGTCCACCCCCCGTGCTAGGAGATAACATAAGGTCCCAAAACATCAAACAGCCAGGTAAACAATTGCCTAACAGGAACAAGGACTCAACATGACTCCATCACAACACATGACAACATCATAAGCAACTCAATATCACGTCCAGAGGCAACACACGACGAATGGGGAGAATACAACTAGGGAATGCTAGGCTGCAGTAGGGAGAGTGTCATTGCATGGTCCTAACATGGGTTATCCTGATAGCCTCTCACTAGGCGTCGGCCCCCATCTATGGTTATCCTGACAGCCTCTCACTAGGCGCCGGCCCCATAGGGTGACACATACGGAATCAACTTTCCTTTCGTCAGGACAAGGAAGTCAATTATGCCGACCAAGCCTTCTCAACCCATCCTTAGCCTAAACGAGCACTATAGGCATGGGAGAGGAAATCCATTTATCTTGTTTATTGTTTAATATACCCTTTCCCCCCTGTTCATTTTTAGGTTTTCACTTAGTTAACAACTTTCAATGGGTTATCCTGACAGCCACTTTGGGCGCCGGCCCCACATTGAAAGCCACTCCCCTACCTGCATCTAGAAACCCTAACCATCAAGCAAGACAATGACTATCATACTGATAAGTATACATAACAATGCAAGACATTTACCTTCTTGCTTATTAAACATAATCACAACGACCAACCTTTACTTCATTGTCCCAAAACTTTCAGTTAATCAATCGCAATAACCATAACAACACATATCCAGAGCAAGGTATGGGTCATCTTGCTCTCAAATCTCAACCATGAACAAAATAGTTTCTCATTACGATTTCCAAGATCTCCCCATTACAATACTACACACAATCTCGATATCAACACATCCTTGAAGGAGATTTAACCCCATCATAATATATTCACAACACAGTATGTACATCATCTCACATTATTGTTTACCAAGACTCACATACATAGACAAAAGACATCATGTTCTTACAACATCTTCATTTCAAGACACCTATGAACAGAATACATGCCATCGAATCATATTAACTTATGCCTCTGGAACCTAAACTTGACAATTTACACATAGACCAACTCACATGAAAAATTTGCTTGGAATAAGCAATTTCAACAAATCAACTCATTGACAACATAAATTCTTCTTACTAGAGCAATTCCATTTAATCATATTAGCAACTGGATTCAAGTTATATCTCCACCAAGAATTTCATAAAACCTAGATCTAGTTCAATTAATATTAATTCTATCTATTATATTATTCAATCATCAATTACATATAACCGTCAAGCTAAACTAATGCATAGGTAATATTAATTACAAATGCTTATAGATCAAATACTAATTACAACATTTATAATCCAACCCCATATATCATATTTCTACTAACAAAACCATTATAATAGAATCAATGCCATATTACAGTAAATATGCAATCATATCGATTAGTTTAATAAACATTTGTATTAAACTATAACAACTACATTTCTTTTGTTTCATAAGTTAATAATTCTATCATATATATATACTCCAACAACTCATCTAAATAAATCGAGTATCTTAACTATGCATGGATTCATATTTAATTTATAATTAATAATTGATACATATACAAATATCCATATGACATAAATATTTATATACATGTTCATGCACTTGTGTATATGTTATTCCTACTCTCAAGGTAATATTTGGTCAATAATAGATCATTTATTTACCGCTATTGTTGAAGATAAGATGTAAAATTGTTATTGATTATTTGACCATTGAGATGGATGATATTTAAATAGAGTAATGTACTGCACCCTAAGAATTGTATAATTTAAGGAAGAAGGATTCCAGCTACAACTTATATAATCTTCTGCTAAAGTATCTATCATGCATAGGAATTTGAGTTTACATATAAATCCTACTACAATGAAACTTACATGGAATATAAAACCCATGCATTGAAAGCATTAAGGAACTTTGGTAAAAGGCAACGGCTGTGTCATGTAGATCGACATATGTCAAAGAATTGAAAATGCCTAAGTCATGTGCATTACTAAACCAAGCAAACTTTAAAGCAATAGGCATTGCTCAACTCCTTATGAGTGGCATGTTTTAGGACAATAAAGGTTACACCTCTGCTAGAAGGAAACAACGAAATCAGATGAACATAAGACTAGTTTCTGTAGGAAAGATCTTCTAAACTGAGCTTCTGCCTACTTTGGTGAAATCACCGATTGGTACAAGCTACGAGAATGTAACTGTGGTATTGAATTTGTCATCCACTACAGTAAATTCATACAATTGATATCAGATACTGATAGTTTATATCTCTTGTTGAACATTTTCCAATCTTAATCTTTCAAAGACTGTATGACTTACATTTAGCTTGAATTACATATGAAAGAGGGCTTACTGAGACGTTCAAATAGCAAGTTTGATTTGGTGATTTAGTAGGTTAAAGCATTATATTAAGAACGCTGACCTAAAATTGATCCATCTAATAGTAATCTACTCCACACGGTTTGGCAGAGGTTGTTTAAGTTGAATTATGAACAAGTTGTTTAGGTGAGGTCACAATCCATTGGTGAGAGACCAATTTCTAATACCGGTAGAACAAGATAAGGCCGTTGGATAAACTACTCCCAAGCCGATGAGATTTAACCTTTATGCCAGCCATTGAATGATAATATTGCCGAGTATTTGGAAGGATTGACTCACTACTAGAGGTCACCATCAAGAGATTACTACAGTTGCAGGATATACACAAAATGTATTTGTTTTAAAGGCAAGTGTATCTGTCAGATGGAACACCATATTCCACACCTTCTGCTAGCGCTGAAGTCGTTTCAAAACAGTGAATGACATCCATTGATGCATAAAGGAAAGGGTAACCTTTCTAGATAATTTAGTTGGAAATGCTAACATGTATGCAAAATGTAAAAGCATTGGCAAGACACATGTACTGTTTGACAGAACACAGCAAAGAGATGACTTCGAAATATGATGGTTGTAGGATTTACACAAAATGGATTCGGTGAACAGGTTTTAGAAACTTATAAGCAATGCAACTGGCAGGTGTAAAGCCAAATCTGACTAACTTTGCAAGCATCCTCCCTACGTGTGACAGAATGGGAGTTTTAGAACGGGTATGGGCATCCATCAATGCAAAAAGGATAGAGGAGTTTTGTCAGATGCCGTAGTCACAACTTCCTGGTAGACCTATATTCAAAATGTGATAGCATAGACAAGGGACGTGAACTGAGTGACATAATGCCTCAAAAGATGTCTTCTCATGTAACGTAATGATTGCAGGATTGCACAGAATGGATTTATTAAAGAATCTTTCAAGCAAATGCAATTGGCAGGTGTAAAGCCAAATTTTAAAACCTTTACCAGCGTCCCCCCCATTCGTGGCCAGTTTACAGCCGAGTAAAGACAACCATCAAGGCATAAAGAAAGGCAGATATTTTACCAGAATTTAATACTTAGAAGTGTTATGGTAGACATGAGTGCAAAAAGCAAAAGCATAATCAAGCGATTATAATAGTGTGGTTCGCTGGCAATACTTATATCTGATTTGAAATCTGATCATAATCTTATTCGGTTTAGAAGAATTCTTTGTTGAAACAAATTGATATTATTAAAATTCTATTACGGGATATTAAAGTGCCATAATAAATGGTAAAAACAATCTCCAACAAATGGATAAAACTAACACCTCAACTAGACGAAGATCAAAAGTATACCAACAAGAAATTAGGATGAAAATAACCCAGAACAAAATTCTTGATGGATTTTAAAGGCAACCCTAAACATAATCTCAGGATGCAACCTAGATTTTGTATATACAATGCAATAATATTTGCAGAGGTCAGAAAATTATTACCTTTCCACATGCAAGGTCGCACTCATAGGCAAATTACAAAGAAACATAAATAAAACTAATGGAACCTGGATATTTCATTTAATTGCGTCGAGGATTTGATGTCGTAGTGCTATAGTTATCAGACCGATCTCTACAATCTTCACCCCCACTTCACTGCAAAAATCTTTCTTCCCCCCTCCACCTTTCCTCCTCTGAATTTCTGATATCAACCTCTCCAATATGCCAGCAACTGCCCCAACTACCATGCCTCCCCAAAATTAAATGTTCTTCCCCAAACTAAAATAAATATTGCAGAATTAAAGTATTTGAGCATCATAATAATAAAACATTAAAATATTAAGATACTAAAAACTTATTTAAATCTATAAATACCCCCAAATAAATCAATTTAATAACAGTAATAAAATAATTCATATTCAAACAACTTTAAATAATTATTTTGAACTAGGTAATTATCAATTACCAATTTATTCTTATTAAATATTAATAATAATAATAAGAATATTATATAACCCTATTAAATATTATAGTGGATCAGATATTAGTATGACTATATAATGAAATCTAGGCATACAACATAACCCACTGAGTAGGAAAGCCGTTAAAAGCCAAATCAAACATGTTCACAAGCTAGACCAAAACACACTTAACCAACAAGCTCCATCAAATATAAATCAATTGCAACACTTGACATACTGACAGAACTGACCGGTTGAACTAGTAACATGTCATGCATCCTGATTGAGGATGATGACTTGGGATGTGGGACCTTAAGTTATCTCCGGAACAACTTATCCATTGGGTTCAAGGCACGCTCAGACCTATTAATTCAGGTGGAGTTGATGCCAGATACCTGCATCCTGCAACAAATGACACAGTCAAGCATATATAGATACACAAAAGCTGACACTAGGTGAAAAAGGAATCACAATATCGTAGGGCACTCGCAAGCGAGTGATGCGACATCGTCCTTTCCACATCATATCAATCTAGATTATTTAACACATAATCATAACCAAATCAAATCTACCTCATTGTCTGAACAGCACCATACACTGAACATATAGGTGCATGAAATTGAATAAGTCTCAGAAGTACCATCATAACAAATAAATCTAACAGAATCAGTCCATGAGATCCATTCTAACATATAACAATTGTAGTAAGATCGACATCTTAATCATTAGAATGCAAAACAATGTCAAAGCCTGCATTATTAGTGTCTCAATAGAGATTATCAATAAAACACATTAACTATCATATGAAACCACACATAGATGAAACATCTATCTATATTGTACAACATCAATTGTTTACCTTACCTTAATTATTCCTATTATTTTACCTTCATCTTCATGCGCCTTGATCAGTTCACCTGTACATCTAAGGTGAGAACGGAGGGGCACTACAAGAATCACTGGGAGTGAAGGGGGATAATGGCGGTTGTGAAAAATGGGGATCTCTAGGTCGTGAAAGGATAACGTATATCTGGGCAACATTAGAATCCTTACTAAAGGGAAAATAGTACAATAGAAAGTCACAAACTGTAATGCAAGATGAACAGAATAATATGGAAATGCAAGAAACAACATTACATTTTTTATTTTTTTAATAATTTTTATGTTTTATGATTTTTTTGGTTTTTTAGACATAATATTTCTTCAGGTGAAAGGAATTGATTGTTTTGCCAAATTCCTCCCCCTCCATTGTGCACAAGAGATAGGCACCATTTCTGACGTCTTCTTTAACCATGTAAGGACCTTTCCAGTCTTCTAAAAAGGCTCTCTTTCATCTTCTTTTCTTATTTTTCGTGCTTCCTCTTCTTAGGACAAGTTGTCCTACTCGGTAAGGTTTGTCATTCGAATCTATTGCTACCAACTCGGTGGTTTCCCTTGGCATCGTGAGATGAAGTAAGTCTCAAAAAGCATGCTGATGAGAAGGAGTCCAATACAAAATTCCATCACAATTTAATAGCTCTACTAATAGGTCAAATTGTTCTTGCATGTAAACTTTCACATCAAGTCTCTCTTGGATTCTTTGCAAGAATTCGAATAATTCAAGAGGAGTTTGTGGCTCCCTTTGCTCATCGGGGGGAACAAAGCTTATACTTGTCCTCCCATTAGGTTCTAGTCTCAAATACATGGCATACCCAATATAACATTTTGGTAGTTCAAAAATGACAAGGTCATCGATACCGATCTCGATGGAAGATACCTTCGCTCTCTTCATCTTCGTCGGGAAGTCTTTCAACCATTTCGATTTGTACCCGAGGTGCTTCCCATTCACCAAGTTCATTTGACTAAACCGAGGTGGATGTGGTTGGTTTTTCTTGTGGTTTTGATACCACGAACATCCTAGATAGCATTCCTATAACATTGGTCAATTCATTATCCATAGAATGTGCTTCTTCCATGGGTATCACTAGTTGATCTGAATCCTCCATTGGTGTGAGAGGGTCATGTATGATTCTGTTTCTTTTGGTGTCTCAGGGACACATGATTCACTTAGTGGTGATAACAGTGTGTAACCTTCTGTCATGTCTTCCTCCGCATCTGAGAAAGCATGTGGGTCTGCATTTCTCAGATCTAACATGGTGGTTTGAAAGACCGGTCCTTCAGTTCTATGAGGCTTCTCCCCTATGCAGGGAAAGAGTTTGTAGGCCTCTTGGATATCACTCATGAGTATTTCTAGGAGAAATTGGAGTGGTCCATCCCATTCGATCAACTCCATGATTTCAATTGTTTTATCCTTGGAAATCACTTCCCTTTGCTTTGGTAATGGCCCATTCTCTAGACTTTTGATTTCTGCGGTGTTTATGGTCTTTTTGGGAGTTTCCATCCGTTTGACGCATATCGACTGAGGTGTAGGATTTGGGATGGTTAACTTGTTGGTAGGGAGTTCATAGTCTATGGGGATGCCTATGCATTTGTTTGACATATTCAATTTTAACATGTTGAAAGGTTTTGAATCTCCCTGTGCGACATATATTTTCCCTAAGTGTAAAAATCAAACTTCTTGAAACAACGTGGATGGCACAGCTTTCATCCTGTGTATCCATGGCCTTCCAAAAATCAAGTTATATCATGTCTCCTTATCTATGACATAGAAAGTGGTTGGAATGGTTTTGGGCCCCAAAGTTACTGGAAGGGTAATTTTACCTATGGTGGTTGCTTTTAGATTATCATATCCGCTTAGAGTATCTCGTGAAGTAGTGATGTTGGTGTGTCCATAGCCCATCCTCTCTAAAATGGAGAAGGGAACTATATTCACTGCAACTCCATTGTTGATTAATGTTTGGTTGATGCATGTGTCATAGATCCACACTTGAAGATATAGTGTGGGGTCTCCTTTCTTTGTTAACTTTGCCTCAGAGGGCATCTGTTATAAGTCAAAGAAAAACCCTGGATCCTTAAGTTCTGAGTTTGGTGGGCTTAGATCATAGTCCACATGGTTGATTTGCTCACTAGGTGGTGGCATAATTTGGTCAAGATATCTTAGGCCTATTGCTTGTAGTAATGCGTAGCGATGTGAGGGGGAGTTCCTGAGTAAATCAATGAATGAAATGTGCGCATACGTTTTATTTAAGTCTTCTATGAGCTCATAGGGTCCAATGGGAGATGGTAATGGTTTTACTATTGAGATGGTACCCTCATATGGTTCTATTTTCTCATTTTTTTCCTCATGATCTTCCCCTTGTTCTTCATTATGCATAATCTCAACCAATCCTATCAACCTAGTTTCTCCTTTTTGTCCTAGTTGTGGTGGGATTTTGAGGTTACTACTATGAGTTGCTTTGTTTTGATTTGTCGTTTCTATATCTGGTGTGTGGGGAACGGGTCCTGATAAATTCTCATGTTTGCATTTCGTGGCGCTATTGGAGCTTGATTTTGCCTTGTATCTTTGTTATCCAGCGTGACCTCCTGTGGGTTTAAGAACATTTCTATGAACATGTATGATGTTGGTCTTCTGAAAGTCTTGCTATGAATCTGTTGTACTCCCTACAAGATTCTGTGATATGCCCCCTTATTCTATGAAAAGAACAAAATTGGTTGAATTCATACGAGGGTCTTTCATATCTTCCATCATTTCCATTCCTGTTTCCATTGCGGTTCCAACCTTGGTAGTTGTCTCGAGGGTAGTACCCATTGTTTCTTGGTCAATCTATGGCATTTATGTTAGGAGGATAGTAATCTCTCCCATTGTAATCATCTTTCATCTTCTTGACTGGGGGTTGATCCGTCACCCCGTCTGTGGTTGCACTCCTAATATTTTTGAGGATTTTAACAATAGAGGCATTGTTTCCTATGTCTTCCTTTGTTATCTTTCCCCTTGAACCATAGACTTTTCTACCACTGTCAATGGCAGCTTGGTCATTTCTTAAAGTGCTTTCCAATGCCTCTTCTAGGACTTATATGGCAGTTTTTAGACATCTTCTCTCATCTCTTTGTTAAGGGCATGCAAGAAGAGGTCGCACAGTTCTCGATGAACCATGTTCAGAGCACTGGTTGAAGAATAGAGGAATTGCCTCCATCGAGTGACGAAATGTGCTACAGATTCATTTGGCTCTTGTTTCATTGTGAGGAATTCTTTGATCCCCGTTTTCACAAGCTTGTTCATGTCGAATGCCATGACAAACTCTCCAATGAGTTGTCTGAACGAATGGATCGAAGCTTTTGGGAGATGATAATACCAATCTAGAGTGATGCCTTCAAGTGTTTTCAGGAAGATCTTTGCTACAAACCCATCCCAAGGGAGGAGTTCTCTAATGGCCGTGGTGTAGGCTTTAATGTGTGAATTCAGATCTCCTCCTTTGAACTTCGGGAGATCTGGCAGTGGTCGAGGTAATTGGACATTCCTTATGTTTTGGTCTAGAGTCTCTTTCAAATATTCAAGATAAGTTCCTAGAAAGGCACTTTGAGATTGCGGGGTTGTTAGTAATAACCCTGTAAGTGGGTTTTGATAACCCATTGTCAGATTCATTGGATTGTTCTGAATATGAGGGTTCCCATTCAGATAGGTATCATTACTAGCATGTCATGAATAATAATTGAGGTGGGGGGGATTTTGAGATGCCCCCTGGTCCTATTCATGGGACTTGAGTCTTCTTTCTGGAGAAGCTTGCTCTACCTCCAAGAATTATGATTCTTTGCACTAGAGTTGCGATTAAATCTACAGGAGTTGCAGCTCTAGGAGTTTCTTCATTTCTAGGATGTTCTCTTCGAATATTTTCATAGTGATGGGCTTCCTCACGTGCAACATTTTCTTTTTGTTCTTCTTGTAAGGCAATCCTTAATGCCTCTTAAGCATCTTTGGTTTCTTGTAGATGTTTTTCCAACCTTCTGACCTCTTCATCAAGGTGGGTATTCTATGTACTTGTGGAAGGTTGTTAGGGTTGATGCATTTCTGACCTCACCCTTCTTGCTTTACGTGGCGCATTCGGTATGGTCAGTTTGTTCTCCCAAGCTGGGTTGTTGAACGATAGAGAGCGCCTAGATTCCCTTTGATCTTGCTCATAGTCAGAATCCTCGTAATCATAACAGTTGGTGATTGGCGCGTCAGGATGTGGCAGCACATACCTATCAAATGAGGGAGTTTCTGATTCTCTTGACGGGATGTTCCCTGGATTTAAGTCAGGTTTCGTCATATTCAGGGGTGCCATAGACACCACAGAATAAATGGAACAGATGATGGCGTAGGCGATAGAAGCTGAAGCAGGAAAAGAGGCTATGAAGAATGGTGTGAAAATGTTACGAAGTTTCTATTAATAGTTTTGAGATGTTTGAAATAGAAATGCAAACAACGCAACCAAGAGGCTCTACTCTTCATGTCGGGTTCACCAAAATATGTACGCTCAAAATCGTGACTTCGGTTGCTTGAGGCTGTCGGGTTAGATTTCAGAATGCACATGGACCCTTTCCCTCCTTGCCATGAGGTGATCCACCACATCACTCTCGCTCACGTGGAATTAGCCAGTCGAGAGGAGGCAAGACACGATGAGGGTCTGGCTCATTGGAGAGCTGGACTTCGCGAAGAGGGGTCAGCAAGTACTGTGCCCTTTGTTGTTGTGTGTTTTGTTGTATGTTTCATTCGATTGTTGTTGTAGTTGAGATAACCCTATGACCCGAAGGGTCACTAGTTTCTATCCTTCTATTTGGATTTCTATGATTCCACCTCTATGTGGGTAAACGATTGTTCTCGTTGATGTCCTCTTGTCTTTGTATGAGTTGTAAGAGTTCTTGTTGTATCTGTCATTGTCTAGTCTCTTCTAATAGCAAGAGGACAAATGGGTCTCCTTGGGGTAGAACAAGTGTTTCTTGTTTGAGGTCTTGGATGAATTTCTCAAACCTCATCATGGATAGCCCTTACCCACTCTCCTCTCACTCCTAAGCACATTCATGAATTAGGATAGAGGAAATTGTGTAATTACTAACCTTAACCAGATCTGGGGGTTTTGACCTAGGGTTTGACTTGTGTTTTGACTTTGTTTTTACCTCGTGATGGGATCAAGGGTTTGATTGGATCGTTTAATTGTGGTTACCTCGTGATGGAATCGAGGGTTTGTAGTTTTGTCTATTCTATTTTTTCTATATGGATGCAAATTAAATGATATGCAAAATGTTCTTTTTGGTGTTTTTTAGAGTATTTTGGAAATAAAAGTGCTTTTAATCTATGAAAGGGAAATATGTGTGCAATCCTATATGACTTTTCCAATACAAAATTAACCTATGTTTTTTGTGTTTTTGATGTTTTTGATGTTTTTAATGTAATCTAATCTAAGAAAAGGGAAAATGCTTCTTCTAATAAACTAGATCTAGAAATATTAAAGTGTTTAATCTAACATGCAAGATCTAACTATCAAGGAAAAAGCAATGTTTTACTATTCCCAAGAGCAAATTTGATTCTCTAATTACTATGAATTAAAAGAAAACAATGAAGGAACCTGAGAGAAACAAAGATTTGTTGACTCCACTACCCTCATCAATCCTTGTAATAGGAAACCTCGAATCCTTTTATGGCAGCAGGTGATCCTCTTGACAACAAAATGACCCAAAGAAGCAAAAAGAAGCTTTGATGAAGCTTGTATGAGCTCAATGAGAGCTTGGATTAAGCACAATGACATAGAATGAAGCAGTGTGACACTACTTGGTTGAAAAAATAAAGCAAAAGACACCTTCGTCCTGTAAGAGAATTTGAATGCTAAGTTGGAGAGCAAAATTTGGCAAGAGCTGTGTGTACAATAAATTTGCCTCCCTTTGTACTTGAGGGAGGGGGTATTTATAGGCTTAGAAGAAGGAATTGAATGGATAGTTAACTCATTTGATTGATGAGTTAACAGGAATAGATTGGGGAGTTAACAAGGTTGATTACCTAGTGAACTTAGTTGATTAGAGAGTGATGAAGCACTGATAGCTTATCACTGGAGAGGAAATGGAGGTGAGGGAATGCATGTGATTGATTGAAGAGTTAATTTGAGTTCAAATAGAGCTAATTATGCATGTGTGGGTGCATGAAATAGTTAACTCTATATCAGGGATCAAAAACCATGCAAACAGAAAGAAAAATGGGTGAAAACGAAGCAAAAATGAGAGAGAAACTTGAGTTTTTTGGCGGCTTCAAAAATGGCAGGGTTGCCCCTTTTGCTAGTAGGGTCACCCGGGGGGCAACCCTAGGTTGCCCAAGGGAGATCCGGGTTGGACAAGGTCAAATGTAGAAAAATAGGCTGGGAGATGGTAGAAGAGAGGAAAAGGAAAGGTTCTGCATCAAGAAACAGGCTAGTCATGTGGAAGAATCCAAATCTCCACTTGCGTCAATAGGATCTCTTGGGGGAGATTTGGATTGGTTCGACAAAACTGAAAACTGAAAGTGGGAGATGGATAACGAGACCTCTAGAAGGCTTCTAGGAGGTGCACTAGAGGAAAAACTTAGGGGAGAGGTGAAAACTCGCCTACAAGACACTCACAAGGCTTAGGAACAAGGTTAAAAGCTAGAAAACACAAGTTGACAAGTGTCACAACAAGTGTTGAAAAGCATCACAAACATGGAGAGAGGGAAATCGACAAGGAAGAAACAACACAAGACAAGAAGAGAGGACACATCATCAAGAGGCCTGCTACTTAAAGGACATTATTTCACACTTACATGTACGTGACAAGGATTTGAATCATCATAGGGGTCCTCGTGGAGGCAATGCATGATTTTTGTGCTTATAGCTACAACTTAGCTTTCTTCTACAAAAGGCTCTACTTCTCTAGAATCACCCTTAGGAATTCTATCATTTCTACTACTACAATTCTCCTCAAGCATCTAATGCTTCCAAAGGAATACGTGTGCCTCTTTTCATTTATTTCAAATCTTCCCTAATATTGTTTACAAATCCTAATTTACCTTAGGATATTAATTCATTCCCTATCATCAAGTGGAGGTTCCAATTGCTACGAAGGAAGAGAATGAAAAAGATGGATCCCTAAGGACATATGCTAAAATTGACATGATTAATTATTCATAGGTTCTTTAATTTTTCTTGTTGATTTAGTAACAAAAAATTCTCTCGCCCTTCATGAAATAAATTCATTATTTCGTTTGGTTAGTTAAAAAATTTCTTGTTTTACTATATTAGATCTTAGTTTAGAATTACCTACTTTTCATTATATTCAAATCTTGGATTAATTACACTTACTTTTATTAGATTAGATTATTCCATAAAATCAAGACCAAAAACATAGAAAATTGCACTCATAAAAATAACATATAGATTTGCATTCATTTCAAAAGGTTAATTTCAAGAAAGTTGTAATTACAGAATCTTCAAATCTTGGGAAAATACAAAAAAAAGTAGATTAGTTTGATTGTTACAATCATTCAGAGTTACATGCATTTAGAGATCTCATACAACTCAAAAAAAAGAAAAATCCCTCGATCACATCACGACACATTCAAATAACTCACTACTCAAACTAGTTGCAAATATTGAAAACACAAATGTAGTCATCCCTCTTCCTCATCCAACATTTGTACTCAATGTGCCCTGGAGTGAGAGAATACTAGATCAAAGCAATCTCAAATGAGATCAATAAAACCTACCCATTCAAGAGGCTCCCACTGAGGAAACATCTCAGACCTTACAAACTTAGATTCTACAAGATATTGAACAAACTAGGATAAGAAACCACATAACAGGATCCTTTCAAATATAGGATCAACTTACAAACAATTTCCTTGAAGAGGCAGGACATGAGATAAACATCATCATAAATATTGAAAACGACAACTTGAACTTAATGCAATAATTAACAACTTAGCTTCACCTAATCAATCACTAACACAACCCATCATCAACATCACATACAAATAGACCACAACAATGCCTTAGCTATCACTCACAATGTTCTACTTTCACATGAACAAAACAACTTGTCAGTTTTGCCCCCGTTCGACTGGCTCTTTCCATGAGAGTAGGAGTGATTAGGTAGACACCTTAGCAAGGGTGCAATGAGTGTGTTGTCTGGAGTTTGACTAATTCGCATTGTGCTTGAGTCAATTCTGAGCAACAAAGATCCAAGGTGGCGAATAAGAAATTGAGGGATTAGGGATGAAAATATAGTGATCAATGATGATAAGGATCAAGATATGCCAAATTTACATAGAAATATGCCACTTGTAAGCTAAGTGTTGCATTTACGACACCATTGTCAAAGCAAGTTCAAAACATGAGAGGAAAGGTCATGTGTACACAATTTTCACCATGTTAAAATAACACTCAAACACCTACCACTACCACTTCTCCACACATGTAGAATAAATACTTTTATTCTAATTAGCTAGTGAGATTACTTACAAAGCATATGCACCCAATATAACTAACTTAAGATATGTGTGTCACAAGTCAACATCTTCATCAACTAATGTACATTATAATATCATACTCCTAGGTACTTTATAATGCCTCCCTAAGGCTTCCTAAGTGTATGGTCACTTGAAGGAAAAAAACATAAGTGGGTGTCAATCTAGGCCATATGCAATAATACAAATAAGAATAAAAATTTAAAAACATATGATAGCATAGTAACACATAAGACCTCACAAATACAACAAGTGATCTAATATCATATACATGTGAATGAAATATATGCATCATAACAAATACATGTGTAAACATGATCATCCTAATTAGGATTGTAAAACATATATACATCATTATGATCATGCACCCAACAAGGAACATCAATGGCTATTTTACATATTGGATGTGTATTTGTAATTATTTTAGTCAAATATACATCCAATATGCTAGATAGTCATTGCCACAAGGAACTTAGTGAAGATATGATATAAGATATCAATATGGAAATACAATTATTGCATATGACATCATGAGGGAAAGAAGAAGACGAATCATGTGAAAAAACATATAAGGATCCACTATAAAGTTCAAATATGATGTAAAATCAAAAACTTAGAAACGGTCAATCTAAAATTTGAAATCAAACGTCAAACCTTAAAGACAAAACCCTAAGGGGGAATAAAATCAATTAGGGTCACCAATTTTGTAACATCCATGTTCTATAAACATAGTAAAAACCAGAAATTTACCATAAAGTAATTAAACAAGGTAAATATGAGATAGAGAAATTTTTTATTTTATTCAACATATAATCAAGTAACTACAATTACAAGATTTCTCATTAAAAAATACAATAAACCATATTGTCTTTCTCAAGCACAAAGATTACAAAAGTAAATCAATTACAAATATCTGCATTTGATAATGTTTTACATAGTCTCAATAAACACAAGTCTCAAAGATATACTGCATCCGAAAATCTGACATCTTTATCACAAGCCTCCGCATGTCTTCTGCTAGAGAGAGAGTATCTTTCCAATGATTTACCTCCATCCACAGACCGGTGGTCTCCCACACATCTTCCACATAGGAAGTGGCCCTTCCCTTCACGAGGAATATAGACCAAAGGTGACTAGTGGTAATTTGCCTTTCCGAGTACATAGTGTTGTATCCTACACAACTCTATCAACCATACAACCCTAGATACCCTCTAGCTAAGTATGATTTCTGATAGGTTGTGCAATCCAAATACAGTGAACAGACAATGCATGCAGAGACATATGCATTACTATGGCCATAGTTTCAATATAAATTGACGTTCGCAATGAATGTTGTCGTAATGTTCACCCACCCCTACTCGACTTGGATACTATCATATTCCTATAGTTCGACTTGATCACTATGTTTAACATATGAAGTCATGACGATTTCAATAATTTAGTCTTCTCAACCCAAACATGTTTTCTTTCACTGTCTTTATTCTATAGACCTAATCAACTATCTTTCCTTACAGGGATTCTCATTGCATCATTGCATTACCTGAGGTCCACGACTTATTGACTCATAGGAATTTTAGATTGATTAATAATGACTAAGATGATAACCTTACCCAGTTATAGTCTAGGAATCTAATTCCCTTCTTGCAAGTAAGAATAATTACACATAGTCAGGGCACTTGACCCTTCAATCACGATCTAAATAAAGATCTCAATGATTTAATATAAATAATTACCATATCTAGGTTAAGTTAAGGTTTAACTAAAGAGTTGTGTCTAACTCAAACCTAGTCTTTTCGACTTAGGTGGATTCACATGACACTGTCGTTGCTTCATAGACCTTATGGAATGACTACCCATTCTTAGGTATCTCTTTGCATCTCGCAACATTTGTGATCCAACACTTATTGACAAGTAATAGCTAAGATAAGATGTGACTATAAAGGTATAATAAACTTTATGTTTGACTAACCATTTTAATAGTACCTCTTGCATGCTTACAAACCTGAGGCTTATGAATTATATCCCAAGTCGATTTGTAACCAACAAATAGGTTCCTCTACCTAAGGTTATACATTTTTGACTAAAACAAATCTCTTTTCAATAAGATAGATATAAACATTTACTAAATTAGGGTTCTCAACCCTTTATGTCTACCTCCATAAAATCTCTAAGACAGGTTATAACCATAAAGGTGTCATCAAATCATCGTTAACCCTTCTGGTTAAACTAGGGTTCTATTTTACCCTTGAATAATCAAAATAACCCTTTTTCATAACTTCAAGACTAAGGTTTATAAATGACCTTTAGTTAAACTCATCCATGGTTTAAGAATACTTTCAATTACCCTCACATGAAGTCATTGACCATCAATTCTTATATACTTTTATATAATCCTATACAAAGTCATTTCTAGATAGACTTAGTCTATTCCATCATAGTGGTTTACTATAACGTTATTCTCTTTAATACATAGACTGTTTCACTATAGAAACTAAGACAAATCTGAGCATGGAGATAAAAGCATTCGGTCTAACAGTGACCAATCTTAAATATATAATCTGTTTAGACTATCATGAGCAAAACTGAGGAGAATGTCACTGCAATCCGTCAACTCTCTCTGGTTTATACTAAGATAACACAACAGTTTTATAACGATTCCATATCCTATTCGACACAGTTGACTTCCTTTGTTTTTAACAAATACAGTGAACTTAGGGAATAAGCTATACAGGAATAAGTGTTTTTACCTTTAACCAGTCAATGTAATGTTCTTAATAAACATGTAATTATTCATTGCTTATTAATGCATAGAATGCAGTAATAATACCCGTTTGTGGTAGTCTAAATTGAGGAAGATTTGCAGAAGAGAATTCTATTGTGGTCGTCCAAGATAGACTACCTTCTTTCCTTTCTCTAACTCCTTATCCTTTTACCCCCCACGCACTCTCTACTTCAACTTTTTATCCCAATGATAATGACTATGCCAAAAATAGCTAACACCCCATGATGCCTCCAACGACTTAACACAGTCATGGCTATCTGGACTCCACAAGACTCATAACAAGTCGTTTTAACTTATTTCTATCACTCGCTCCATTAGAAAGGAAATTGGAGTCACAACAGTCCACTACTCATAATGAATCTTTTTTATTATTACCACGTCAATTGACTAGCAATCCAATCTACACGTACGGTTCCACGACTTGATAAGTTGCAACAAATCCCACTTAAGTTGCAAAGGTTACAACTATCAAAATATGAGGATGGCTCTCGTAAAGAGAAGGGAAAACGTGGTATAAAGCACCACTATTTTTCTCAAAGAGGCCGACACCCTCATAAACACGGCTACTTGATCATTTAGCAATCACTTGAGTTATAAAAACTACTACCCAAAATAGTAATAACATCCTAGTAGGCAGTGAGCAGTGTGCCATTAATAGTACAAGGATTATCTAATGAATTGAGAGGTGTTCGCAGTTTTTAGAAACACCACTTACTACTATAATGAAAACGACTAAATCATTAAATAATGACTCTGATTTGAGCCTTACCACTCTCGTCCACTTAGAGTTGGTTTAAACAAGTGCCCACAAATCGTGGACTTCTCCACAATAAAAGACATGCACTACTTATAAAGAAAGTGTGGGCAGTAATTGCCTCCTAAATGTTAAGAGATTCCCTCTTTGTTATATCTCAAGAAAGGAATATATCAACGTGATAATAGAGAAGGTGATTAATAATAATTTGACGATCAATTCAATTAACCACCAAGGTTTACGGATGATGTGAATGGGTCAAGTTTACCTCCCCATCACAATCCGTCGGCAATATTCACGTCATCTTAACTTGGTGGAAACGTTTTGACGTTAAGATTCAAAAATAAAACCTCAAGTGACTCAAGAATAATAACACAACCATTTTACAACTAGGGTGTCATAATGTTTACGTTAAACATAAGTAGCCATAGTTCATATTCAAATGATGTCGTTAATGCTACTAATGACTATTACGACTTCCTACGACTTTCAAAGATTCGTAAGGTATCGACTACCTATCGATTGAGTTTATAAGTAAACTGACAAAACAAAGCTTACCTCTTATGACACCACAGTTCACATTTTCGTTAAACACTTTATACTCAGTTTGGCAAATAAATCACTTGTAACTCGAGGTCTATATCTCTCTCCTGGAAAGATACTCTCTCTCTTCTCTGAGAGTCATCTGATATCTTGAATTCCTGTTTCACTTGTCACCAAACAATATGTGATCAGTGCATCATTATTCAATTAATTCAACTAATAAATCAAATATCACACTACAAATATTAAATTGATAATAGCATAATCATTCCCATGATTTCAATAAATGACATTCAATAAAAACCATGTTTTTCCCTTGTCTTTAATCTAAACATCACAACAAATTTACTTATGTCCAAGTAAAAAGTAAAAGTATATCAAGTTAGAAATTAGGGATGTAACATATTCTTCCCCTAAAGATTCATCGTCCTCGATAATATAAAGTATCAAAATGCAACTAAAAAGCAAATTCATTCTTTAACTGCTATAAGCATAAAATAAATGAGGCAAATTTATGCTAGAATTCATTGTAATTTTCCCCCCCATGTAAATCTATTCTATGGATACTGGTCCCTCTGGACCTTACACTACTTAACCTCTCCATCACACAAGCATTACCTGCCAACTTCAAGCATTTAAGAAGCTTGGTCATAACCTTTCCTAGGTTCCGTACTTGTAAAAACATTCATAGATTATAATATTCATATATTACATAAATATATTTCTCATATATATAAATCACAAAAAGCATTATGCCTCCTGGCAATAACTGGTAATAGATTGATTCTTGAAATCAATAAAATTTATAACCTTGAATATTTAGAAGAGTCCTTTATACTTAGGAACTAGTTTGGAATACATTCCATACTTTATGAAACTTTTTCAAGGGTTTAACCCTTAAAAGAATTTTCCTTCTCTAACCGAGAATTGTCTTGGTGTACGCTTAACATCAATGTAACTTTTCTATTCATTATCAATTTCCATTGATCTTTTTTGGTCAGCTAAATCTTTTCATCTATTTCTTTTAACATTTCCAGACTAATGCTAATCCTATCTTCTAGGTTACCCAGCTTATAGGAGTGCAGCATCTTTCTATCCAATGTTTCAATTCAAGCTATCTTAATAGCAAAAAGTTAAAAAAAAAAAAAAATTCATAGTGAAAAGTAGTCTCCCCACTTATATTTCTGATCCATGCAATATGTTTGAAACAAACCTTCCAAAACCTAGTTAACTCTCCTAGTTTAACCATCTGTTCTCAGGATGACAAATTATACTCTTTTTAATTTCAGTCCTTAGCACAGAGAGCAAGTTTGCCAAAACCTTGACATTACATGCACATTTTTATCCAAGATAACCTTCTAAGGAAAACTATGCAATATAAACACGTCTTGCACAAATTTGTGAGTTAACACTGATGCCCCATCAGTCCAATTCCCTGGTATATAATGTGCTACCCTCGAGAGTTTATCAACCACAAAATGACATCGTGCCTATTTCCTGACATAGGAAAACTTTGTACAAAATCCCTACTAATAACTTGCCATTTCCACTCTGGCATGTCATGTGGGTACAACAATCCTACAGGTGTTGATGTTCTACTTTTTCCCTCTGGCACTCTAGACAATATGCTATAAATCTCGCAACATCATTCTTTATTCCTTTCAAGAATTAAAGAGGTTTTACAGTTGTTAATAATTGGTTACCCCTGGATGTCCTGGGTATGGTGCAATATGAACTTCTTTCCACACCAGTTTTCTTAATTCAAAAGAATTAGAAACATATATTCTTTCTCTAAAACTCAATAGTCTGTGAGACTTCAAAAACAAAAACCCATCATACCTTGAATCTTTAAGATTTACCATAAGATCTTGCTTAACTTGCTCATCAAGTATAGGTACACCTCTTAATCCTTCTCCTGAGGCATCAGTTTTTCCCTCAAACTGTCCTTCGGGTAGGAATTCACAGAATTGGTGCTATTGTAAATTCTCTTTTAATGGATCAATTGCCTCTTGCCATCTATCTGTCCACTCAAATCATTTCTCTTAACCATTGCAGAACTACTTGCTCAAGTTGGTAATGTTCTCCTTCATTCTTAGAATAAATAATTTATATCTTCCAGAAGACTAGAACAAACATGTCTTAACAATCTCTAAACACACTGTTCATGAGATTCATGAATGCGACAAGACATTTGTAAGTCCTAAAGACAACATTGCAAACTCTCTTAGTGCCCATTTCTTGTCCAAAATTTGTTTTATGGATATCCTTATCCTTCAATCTTGACTGATGATATATTGATCACTAATCAATCTTTGAAAATACTGCTGCTCCACGCATCTAATCAAAGAGGTCATCAATACACGGTGAAGATATTTGTTCTTTATCGTTTCTTTAATGAGCATACGATACTAAATACATAATTGCAGAGTTATGTCCTTTCTCTTGACAATGTTATCTAGTGCACCCCATGGTAAAATACTGGATCTAATTCAAACCTTTAGCCAATAATTCTTATAAAGGGGCTTTTGATTCCATTAATTCTATAATTGTCATAAGGTATGGTACTTTTCTAGGTAACTTATCCCAAACTCCAGGAGGAATAAAAATTTTAGTTACTTCAACCACCTATTCCATCAACTTTGGTGGAATGACTTTTCTTCAAATCTAGGTTAGTCCTAAGGCAAGCCTATCCTTTGCTTCCTTTTAGGGTATATGGTTACAAGATTTCCATTACTCATTCCATATTCTTGGTGATTTTCCTTTCTCATCCGATGAGAAATCTCATTTTCCCCCTTCAAGGTTTCCTTAATCTCATACTTTCTTTTCCAAAATACCAGGTTTTCTCCTTGGTTTCTAGAAATAGGGTTAGGATTACTCCAATTTATTCAAGAGATTCACTGATGGTTTATTCTCTTCTAAACTCTTACCCTTGTTTGGTTCTAGTATGATACATGTCATTTTTCTCACCTAGATAAATAAGTTATTTAATAGTTTTCTGAATCTAAAGCGACTCAAAACATCAAACATATTTAACTCATAACAATCAATAGATTGATACAAAACATTATCATCTTTATTATAATTTATTTAGGAGTAACCACATCCTTATTTATATAGTTGATACGACAAGACTATATGTCACTGTCGATTTACAATCTTCCAATTAATCAAACATAGAGGGTGGATGTACACACAAGTACTCCTCCAACACCTTTTTCCTAAAATAGAAGCATCACATCAACCTTCAAGTGACATGTTTTAACTGGCTACAGTTTACTAGGTTTTACTACACCAGTAGAATTAGTATGATTCTCGACCAATTCATAACGTTGTTTTCTTTCTAGCCGAATATGCTTAAGCGCAATGGCAAAAGTCTCTGAATCCTTCAGCCATGCACCTTCAGAGTAAATAATATGCTCTTTAAGTTCAACCTCCTCGATAGGTTTCTTCTTAACCACTAATTTAGGCAAATGCTGGGGAACATACTTCCTAGTAGTTTTCTTGGTTCTTCTCTATGCTATTCTGACACAAGAAAATTTGAACATTAGCTAACCGCATAATGTTGACTACAAGTTAGCACAGTGGACTCATAAGCCCTAGTGTCGAACCCAGTAGCTCTGATACCATGTGTAATATCCACGTTCTATAAACATAGTAAAAACCAAAATTTTACCATAAAGTAATTAAACAAGGTAAATATGAGATAGAGAAATTTTTTATTTTATTCAACATATAATCAAGTAACTATAATTACAAGATTTCTCATTACAAAATACAATAAACCATATTGTCTTTCTCAAGTACAAAGATTACAAAAGTAAATCAATTACAAATATCTGCATTAGATAATGTTTTACATAGTCTCAATAAACACAAGTCTCAAAGATATACTGCATCCAGAAATCTGACATCTTTATCACTCCATCCACAGACCGGTGGTCTCCCACACATCTTCCACATAGGAAGTGGCCCTTCCCTTCATGAGGAATATAGAACAAAGGTGACCAGTGGTAATTTGCATTTCCAAGTACATAGTGTTGTATCCTACACAACTCTATCAACCATACAACCCTAGATACCCTCTTGCTAAGTATGATTTCTGATAGGTTGTGCAATCCAAATACAGTGAACCAACAATGCATGCAGAGACGTGCATTACTATGGCCATAGTTTTAATATAAATTGATGTTCGCAATGAACGTTGTCGTAATGTTCACCCACCCCTACTCGACTTGGATACTATCATATTCCTATAGTTCAACTTGATCACTATGTTTAACATATGAAGTCATGACAATTTAAATAATTTAGTCTTCCCGACCCAAACATGTTTTCTTTCACTGTCTTTATTCTATAGACCTAATCAACTATCTTTCCTTACAGGGATTCTCATTGCATCATTGCATTACCTGAGGTCCACAACTTATTGACTCATAGGAATTTTAGATTGATTAATAACGACTAAGATGATAACCTTACCCAGGTTAAGCATTATAGTCTAGGAATCTAATTCCCTTCTTGCAAGTAAGAATAATTACACATAGTTAGGGCACTTGACCCTTCAATCACGATCTAAATAAAGATCTCAATGATTTAATATAAATAATTACCATATCTAGGTTAAGTTAAGGTTTAACTAAAGAGTTTTGTCTAACTCAAACCTAGTCTTTCTAACTTAGGTGGATTCACATGACACTGTCGTTGTTTCATAGACCTTATGGAATGACTACCCATTCTTAGGTATCTCTTTGCATCTCGTAACATTTGTGATCCAACACTTAGCGACAAGTAATAGCTAAGATAAGATGTGACTATAAAGGTATAATAAACTTTATGTTTGACTAACCATTTTAATAGTACCTCTTGCATGCATGCAAACCCGAGGCTTATGACATATTCCAAGTTAATTTGTAACCAACAAATAGGTTCCTCTACCTAAGGTTATACATTTTCGAAGTTAAAACAAATCTCTTTTCCATAAGATAGATATGAACATTTACTAAATTAGGGTTCTCGACCCTTTATGTCTACCTCCATAAAATCTCTAAGATAGGTTATAACCATAAAGGTGTCATCAAATCATCTTTAACCCTTCTGTTTAAACTAGGGTTTTATTTTACCCTTGAATAATCAAAATAACCCTTTCTCATAACTTCAAAGACTAAGGTTTATAAATGACCTTTAGTTAAACTCATCCATGGTTTAAGAATACTATGGTTAGATAATAACTCTTATACAAAAGGGGATATGAATACTTTCAATTACCCTCACATGAAGTCATTGACCATCACTTCTTATATACTTTTATATAATCCTATACAAAGTCATTTCTAGATAGACTTAGTCTATTCCATCATAGTGGTTTACTATAACGTTATTCTCTTTAATACATAGACTATTTCACTATAGAAACTAAGACAAATCTGAGCATGGAGATAAAAGCATTCGGTCTAACAGTGATCAATCTTAAATATATAATCTGTTCAAACTATCATGAGCAAAACTAAGGAAAATGTTACTGCAATCGGTCAACTCTCTCTGGTTTATACTAAGATAACACAATAGTTTTATAAAGATTCCATATCCTATTTGACACAGTCGACTTCCTTAGTTTTTAACAAATACAATGAACTTAGGGAATAAGCTATACAGGAATAAGTGTTTTACCTTTAACCAATCAATGCAATGTTCTTAATAAACATGCAATTATTCATTGCATGTCAATGCATAGAATGCAGGATTAATACCTGTTTGCGACGGTCTAAACTGAGGAAGATTTGCAGAAGAGAATTCTATTGTGGTCGTCCAAGATAGACTACCTTCTTTCCTTTCTCTAACTCCTTATCCTTCTACCCCCCATGCACTCTCTACTTCAACTTTTTATCCCAATGATAATGACTATGCAAAAAATAGCTAACACCCCATGATGCCTCCAACAACTTAACACAGTCGTGGCTATCTGGACTCCGCAAGACTCATAACAAGTCATTTTAACTTATTTCTATCACTCGCTCCGTTAGAAAGGAAATCGGAGTTACAACAGTCCACTACTCATAATGAATCTTTTTCATTATTACCACGTCTATCGACTAGCAATCCAATCTACACGTACAGTTCCACGACTTGATAAGTTGCAACAAATCCCACTTAAGTTGCAAAGGTTACAACTATCAAAATATGAGGATCACTCTCGTAAAGAGAAGGGAAAACATGGTATAAAACACCACTATTTTTCTCAAAGAGGTCGACACCCTCATAAACATGGCTACTTGATCATTTAGTGATCGCTTGAGTTATAAAAACTACTACCCAAAACAGTAATATCATCCTAGCAGGCAGCGAGCAGTGTGCCATTAATAGCACAAGTATCATCTGATGAATTAAGAGGCGTTCACAATTTTTAGAAACACCACTTACTGCTATAATGAACACGACTAAATCATTAAATAATGACTCTGATTTGAGCCTTACCACTCTCGTCCACTCAGAGTTGGTTTAAACAAGTGCCCACAAATCGTGGACTTCTCTACAATAAAAGACATGCACTACTTATGAAGAAAGTGTGGGCAGTAATTGCCTCCTAAACGTTTGGATATTCCCTCTTCGTTATATCTCAAGAAAGGAATAGATAGACATGATAATAGAGAAGGTGATTAATAATAATTTGACGATCAATTCAATTGAACACCAAGGTTTATGGATGATGTGAATGGGTCGAGTTTACCTCCCCATCACAATCCATCAGCAGTATTCACGTCATCTTAACTTGGCGAAAACGTCTTGACGTTAAGATTCAACAATAAAACCTCAAGTGACTCAAGAATAATAACACAACCATTTTACAACCAGGGCATCGTAATGTTTACGTTAAACGTAAGTAGCCATAGTTCATATTCAAATGACGTCGTTAATGCTACTAACGACTATTATGACTTCCTACGACTTTCAAAGATTTGTAAGGTATCGACTACCTGTCGATTGAGTTTATAAGTAAACTGACAAAACAAAGCTTACCTCTTACGACACCACAATTCACGTTTTCGTTAAACACTTTATACTCAGTTTGGCAAATAAATCACTCGTAACCCAAGGTCTATATGTCTCTCCTGGAAAGATACTCTCTCTCTTCTCCAAGAGTCATCTGATATCTTGAATTCCTGTTTCACTTGTCACCAAACAATATGTGATCAGTGCATCATTATTCAATTAATTCAACTAATAAATCAAATCTCATAATACAAATATTAAATTGATAATAGCATAATCATTCCCATGATTTCAATAAATGACATTCAATAAAAACCATGTTTTTCCCTTGTCTTTAATCTAAACATCACAACAAATTTACTTATGTCCAAGTAAAAAGTAAAAGTATAGCAAGTCAAAAATTAGGGATGTAACAAATTTATATAAGGAAAATAAATGCTATCTATGCAAAATAATCTAAGGTAAATTAATTAACCATAATAAACAAATCATCTTAGAATTATGAGTTAAGACAAATTCTGATACAGAAGTATGTGCATAAATAAGTGTTAAATCTAATAAAGAAGATAATGGTACTTAGCTCTAGAATTCTATTTAGAATGTTCTATGGTATACGACACTTTCTAACTCATCTTTGTATTTTGTGCCTAGTGCTCTATTAGACAAACTAAAAAATTCACTAAGCCTCACTTTGGGTCATTTCCATACATACAAAAACGATCTTTACATCTGCATATTTGATATTTGTCTGTAGATTCGACCCCTATTTGCAAAAATAATCTACTCACGTTAGTTTGCCCAGAATATGTTTGCCTCAATGTTTGAAACTGTATCTAAAACTTGGCAGTGTTCAACACTTATAAAATTTTGTTACATAAGGATCTCCTTATTCAAAGCCCTCATATCTAAATTGGCAATTTAAACAATAATCAAAGCGAATATGCCTAGTCTCTTGTTATGATTTTAATGCTAATGTAATGTTGATGCAATGATCTTTTAATAATGATGAACTATGTAAGAAAGCTCTCTCGATGATTTTTTTAAAATTAGTGTTTATCCTTTCTACAACACCCTAGAGCACCAATTTAAATGTTTTGCATTTAACTTGGTAACAGTCATATGAAGGGGGTCAACTTGGGCCCATATTTAGATGTTATAACATCAAGTTTGTCTCGTGAATTTGAACTAAGCTCATTTTTATGCATGTAAATTTGACCCAAGTAAGGTAGGTAAATTTCCAAATCAAGTCCAAACTCTTAATATGGGTGAAGTGAGGTTCAATCAAGGCTCAAGTCATTAGACAACTTTTATGATAAAAACATGCGACTTGTTTACTAGTGTCATTACATTAGGGGAAAACTTAACTAAAGTAAGGCTAAAATGGATGGAAGAAGTAAAGATGTGTTCAACCCTGACAATTAGTAGTTTGTAGCTTTTTTTGGTCAAATTTAGTTATATTTTACAACTTGAATTAAAGAGATTGTATATACAAACAATAAAATTTGAGTTTATGGACATTAATTTTCATAAACTATACATATTTATTAAAGACAATTATCACAATCAAATCATTTAACATGGTTATAATTCATGTCAAAATTGTATATTTTGACCAATAAATCATTAATATGAACTCTTTCTAATAAGTTGCAGTCCTTTATTACCATAAATAAATAAATGGTCATCCAAAAATCAAATTTTTATTTTTCGATGGACAAAAATAAACATGTTTATTTATCTTTATATGTTACCAACCCATTTTTATTCATCTCGACATGCAAGTTTTTCCATTCCAATAAACTCTTAATAACAAATGTGACTAAAAAGATTGTCATTGTGCACAACTAAGGCCGCCATTATTTTGTTACGCGGGATGATAAAACGTCACCACATTGAAATTTCGTTTGAAGTGTTGCCATTGTTATCTTACAATGTCCAGGGAAATGCGCATAATACTTTTTTTTCCTCTAAAAACAGTAATCGAATTTGCCCATAGAAACTGCAACTTTTTTCCTTGAAAAGTTTTTTAAGGTTTTCAATACAGTGGACATTTAAGGCGGAGTTGAATATGTTCTTGGATTCATTGGTAGAAAGCGTACTTGACTTCTAAGAGGAGGAGAAAATGGGAATTGTTAGTAATAGAAAGAAACTATCAAACACAAGGAATGAAGGGATGGGTACAATAAGAAAGAAATGAAGGGATGGGTACAATAAGGAAGAAAAGACCTACATCATGAGGAGGAGAATATGGGAATTGTTTAGTAATAAAAAGAAATTATCCACACAAGGAATGAAGGGATGGGCATAATAAGGAAGAAAATCTACCCACTCCATTTAAACATCATTCATTACAATGGTCAAACATTCAATAGGAATTTTACACCTCATCCACAAAGAAAGTGGTAAATATTTGTCTTATATTTATTGGTCAAAATTGACTTTTGGCCATTGAAGTGGATGGTAATTTAAGAATAGCCGGATTTGCTTAATCTATGGTAACGAAAGGGGATGCATATAAGAGCTTGTTGAAGTGGATGTTGTTTAAGAATAGTCGGATTTGCTTGGTCTATGACAGTAAAGGGGATGCATATGAGAGCTTGTTAACATACTCAATGACAATATAAATAACAATGCTAAAATATTCCATTAAAATACATATTACATCGTATATAATAATCTAGGGCTCTATCTATAATTTTTTAAGTGCTTATTGATGGTGCCCAATGCAAAGAAGCTCAACACAAAAAACAAAAGCTTGTGGTTGATCATTTCCCTACCACGGAAGAAAAAAGAAAAACTGCCAAGGGTAAAGGCAAGTCCCTAAAGAGATTAGAGATAAGAAGGGTGAGAAAACACATAAACATAAGGAGGTGTAACTTGCTATTGGTATTTCTAACAAGCTCGTGGGAATTATAAATAGATTTATCAATGACATCTCGAAGAGCTCACATTCAAAGATACAATAATGGTTACCATGTTTATTAGTTCTTAATCTTCTTCTTTTAGTTTTGAATTTAAGGTTTCTCTTATTTTTCTATAAGATTTGGTGCCATTAATAGTTGTTTTTCGATTAGAGTTTGGTACCATTAATAACTGACACTTCATACTCATTTGATTGAGCGTTTTAGCAAGGGCGTTTAGTTTGCTTATAGTATAACAATGATTTTCGGTTTTAATAAATAAAATTATATGTAATCATCTCCAACCTTAATTCATTGAAGATTATATGTCAAATGCATTTTAGAGAAATGCGGTCAGCTCTTGCAAATGACACCATAATATATTATCCCTCCAAAAATTTTAAACTTTTTTCCAATGAGATTCACATAATATTGCCATGTGAAAATTCCTTAATCTACCACATCGATGATTCGCATAATATTGTGATGTGAAAATTCCTTAATCTACAACATTAATAATTAATTTTAATTTGAATAATACAACATTGATTTTTAATTTGAATAATACAACATTGATAATTAATTTTAATTTGAATAATACAATATAATTAGTATGTTTTACAAAACTACACTTTTAATAATAGACTAAGACATTAAACATAAATTACGTATAAATAATTTTTAGTCCATTTGTTATAGCTCTAAATATAAGAGCACATGATTTGAAATTATTGATACAATTATATTTATTGTGAATAGTACATCTAAGAAAAGGAACAGCCAAATCAACTAGCAATTGCACTTTGGTGTGCAATGAGTACGCCGAAGATTTTTGGAAGTTCAATTGCTATGTCTTTAAGTGGATGATGATTGTCTTGTATCCCTATGGCCCATGTCATTTTTTGTTTTCTTGAGTGTCGTGAATTAGTTTGCATAATCTTGATGGATTTCAAGATCATTGTGTTTTGCTTAGTATCTATTTCAAATGTGTGAGCTTTCATGTTTGGTGTCTAGTTTCTATTTGCATGCATCTCCTTTCTAGATTCTTGTTCATGCACTACACTAGGGTTCCATTGCATTCCATTAGTCATGACCTATGCATATTATTTGAAGCATGTATGCTTGGTTATCACAAGCCTCATATTTCACATCTTTCTACCTACATTGAATAGACATTCTCTTGCAAATATAAGCATGGTCACCACCTACTTCATATTTATTTGCCATCTAGCATACCATCATGAATCCACTCATGGGATGGCATAGTACATACAAAGATCAATCAAACTTATTGATCATCATTGCTTTAATATTTTCACACTTTGGCATACTTTGAAGCTCAAATAGATTAAAATTAAATTTAGACAAGGTATAACTTTAGATTGAGAATTTGTAATTGTCTAAAAATATTTAATTTGAAAGGAAAAAATTTTGATTTGTTTGAATTTGGAGATGATATGGGAATGATCTCGAGACCTAAAAATGGCATGCATTTTATGTCAAGGGAGCCCATTGTGTTCAATCTCACTTTGGCAAAACTTTTGTTAGTCAAAAAGAGGCCCACCATCCAATTGAATTAATCATTTCATCAAGGCCTTGACATGTGCTCTTGATGTTGGCCTAACCATTAGTTGTTTGTTGAGTGCAACTTCCTTTTAGTGTAAAGTAGATTGATAGGCTTCTCTCTCATTCTCATTTCATATCTCTTAAGTTGTTAGATTTCTTATAGGTTAATTTAAATAGTACTATATATAGTAAGTATATATTATTTTATATCCATATTTAGTAATGTACAATAATAAATATAACAAAATGAATTTGTAGCAAAGCATTTGATGTATAACAAAATGGAATGGTCTAAGATGATGTCAACCATTGATGCTCACAATTAGCTATTATTTGAAATATTCTCTCTTCCTCTCTTTGTGCATGGGCATTTACCATCTTTTGATTGTTGGCATGAAATGATTGATTGAAAGTCAGTCTCTATTTTATTTTTCTTTCTTTTATACCTATCAGATCTCTAGCTCTCTTTTTGATTCCTCTCTCTATACTCCAACCTCTCTTTCTCTCCTATCTTTGCCCATAGACACATGCCATCTTTGGATTGTTGGCACGAAATAAGTGATTGAGAGTTAGTCTCTCTTTTCTTAAAAGTTAATTAGCGAGTCCGTAAGCAAATGGTAGTATGCCCAAACTGTAGATCCCAATGAACATGTGTCATCTTTGGATTGTTGGCACAAAATGGCTAATCAAACCTCCCTCCTCTCTCTCTAGTATCTTTCTCTCTCCCTCTATATCTTTCTATGCGTGTGTGTATATATATATATATATATCTTCCTCTTTCTCTCTTTAATATGCAATGTGTATGCTAGAGAGGTCTTAAATGTGAATTATCAAGTCCTCAAAAAAATGATGTGTCTCTTTGAGCATAGCTCACCATGGAGAAATGATTGCTTGAGACTCATTCTATTTTCTCTGTCTTTCTATATCTCTATGCATCATTCACATTGATGTTTGCCAAATTGGCAATTAGAAACATGTCAAACTAAGATTACCTTGATCGTCTTGCATTGTTTTATGATAATGTCAACCATCAATGATGAAAGTGTTCTCTCTGTCTCTCTCCTATTTTTCTCTCTATTTTGTCTATCTCCCCTGATCTATCTATCTTTCTCACTTCAACTCTCTATATCTCCCTCTCTTCTCTCTTCTCTCTTTTTCAAATTTTTATGAATTGTAAAAAAATATATTTATTACTAAAATGTATTTATTATTAATTTATGCTTTTAAAAATAATTATTTATATTTAATATAAATACCCATAACAATTAAAATTTATTATATAACTATATTAAATATTTTAAATAAACAATATATAGCTAAAATATCATATTATATAAAACTAAAATAACTTAAAAAAATACACAAACTTTTTATATATAATCAAACTATTTATTTATAAAATTAAAATATGAATGTATATTTAAAAAAATTAAGATCATAAATAATATTTTTTTAAATGAATAAACAATGATTGTTAAAATAAAAAGAATACACCTATAGCTAGCTTTATTTAGATCATTCAAAATGGTGTATCATCTAAACAAAGTTTGTTGGGAGACAAGCATTCCAAAGTTTTAATTTTGCTCAATGAATCTATGACTTATAAACTCTATCAATGTGGGTTTCAAGGAATTTATTAAGCGATGGGACGTTCGGCCGATAGGCTTTTATATGTGAGCATTATAGTGCTCAGAAAATTGTCCCACGTCGTAAAAAAAATTCACGCCAGTAAATTTTCTAAACTTGTGGTTTGTTCTTATTGGCGTATTCCTTGAACCTCCTATGGGTGCAAGTGCCAATATAATAGTCAAATCTTGAAATGACTATTAAGTGATTCAGACCACCTCCGCTTGAACGTCACGCCGGTTTAAGTTTAGTGGCAGCTATTTACTACGACTAAATATCGATAAACCTGCAGAAAAACTTCGGGTGAATGACGAAGAACGATAGAAAATGACGACCGGCGAAATCTAACAATTTAAGAGGCTTTAATCATCTTGCACAGCTCTGCACCAATAGAGACCATTGATCTGCAAAGTCAATGGCTTTGCTCACAAAGGGAATGCCTTCAGCGTAATTATCATAACACAATTATCACTAGTTATAAGATTGTAGTGTAATATTATTATACTATTTTACATTAATAGTAATAAGTATAGATATTTACGCCGACAGGCGTTTCCTTAGTGAGCAGCACTACCTGAAATATATAAACAAATGGTCTAGATTAAAAGAGCTACCATAGAATAAATCTGGACCATCAATTTTTTTAAAAAAAATTATTATTTATTATTTGTTTTGTCTTTTACTATTTATTATTTTTATTATTGTCATCTGCAAATAAATGTAATTATTGAAATGGATAGAAACGTAGCTGCTCTTATTTATCCCTCGTCCTTGATGTGTCAGATCATATAACTTTTAGGATCTTGTGGAATTTGGTTATCTGGAATTTGGTTATTCTTGATTATATAGTGCTGATGTGTGTGGGTTGTCCATTCAACAGTAATGATGATAGATATTGAGAGATGGCGTGCCTGGTGAACGGAGCCCTCTTGCCTGGGAAATCTTTTAGATATTTGTGTGTGATAGAAAAATATAAGCCTGTCAAACAATATAGGCCCAACTTGGAGCACATGCTACTATTCAAAACACGAGAATCAAGGCCATCTGGTATGTTGGTCACTTCACCGCCTCATCTCCATTAATTATACTTTGGTTGTGAAAAAAAATTAAAAATCTAATTGTCAATTGACTTTTGGACTTTGAGCAGATGATTGTTCCCATGAGGAGATGATTATTTCCTTGATTAGAGCCACGATGAATTTTATTTAAGACATGATGGCTTTCATTTAAGCCTTACAGTAAAAAATCTTACAATATTTATTACCAAGTCAAGAAAAAGACTTCTACATTCAAGCACACCTAATGAAATTTAATGGAGATAAAAATCTAAATGCAAACCCCTTACCATATGCATTGGTAATATTCAAGATGCTTCCATATCTGATTTACACAGTAAAATAAGATATAAATGAAATTAATGCCCTCTTGAAGCTGGCAATTTTTGAAAATCAGGCCCAACAAGACAAACCATGCCACCATCTGCTATTTATTGTTCTCTGCCACCTTTCAAGTTTCTACAGTGCAGCAAATTTACTTATAAAAGCAACATTTCTTGTTCATAAATTTACAAAGGCTTCTCTTTAATTGTTGTGATTGATTTCTTGACCAAGGAAGTGTAGTTTGAGAACAAGCTTTTCACAATCAGGTCAGTAGAAATTACCCTACACATTTTTATTTATAATTACCTTGTTGTGAACAGATTTGTTATAGTTATTTATATTTTGCAATTGTTAACGAATTATTCAGCACTGTGTATTGATTTTGATTGTGCCATTGAAAGGAACGCTTTATTTTAGTACTGGAATTATTCCTTCAAGAAAGCACTACCTCTTTACTGCTGCACTGAAAAATCTACTTCAGGATATATTTCATTTATTATTTTGTGGATGATAGGTAATAATTTGTGGGATGGAAACATGCATGATAATAAGAGACAAGTGAAGAGTTTGTTGTACTCTTTGACCATATGTGTCATCTGATTTGTGTTATATTGCCTTGGGCTTGGAGGCATGCATTTCATAAGAACTGTCCTATCTATTAAAAATTTTAGATTCTCATATACCATTCTGTAGTGTTTTTTATTCTGATGTTTCAGTTTCCTTTGAGACCCCTCTTAAGGGAATTTACAAGATCAATATTGTCCCTTATTATCCTGAAAGAGGAAACATTAATTTCATCCCAATCTTTGTCTATGCTTTCTCCAATTTGGTATGTCGTAGGGTTCATTTTTGGTCTTGACAATAATTTGCAAGACCCTCTCAAATTTATAATTGTTTTTAATAAATGGTAATTTAGTTGTGGCCTATCTTTTTGTTAAGTTCTATAAAAACTCATTTTTAATAGTTTGATATGAATGCCTTGAAAACCTGGAGCCTATCATAAAAAGTGTTTTGTACAGAACTATTCAACACAGTCCCAAAATTTTATTGTGCAAATTAGGTCTAAAGTTACTTCTAAAACCATTCGTATCTGAAAAAATATCAGATCCAAACAAATCCAGAGAGATTCAAATGCTTGGAATTTCATCCTTTCAAAGGCTAATGAAGTTTGGATTCTCTATTCAATTCATTTGTTGAGTTACTGTACAAATATATCCCTTAGAAATCATGAAAAATCAATCATAGTACATCTTAGCGGACTTCTAGCATGTGAGTACAGCATGGGAGAGTCTGTAGAAGCAAGGTACATGGTGTAGCAAGCTATAAGAGCACTATTGATATATTGTTGGTGTTCTTAGAGGCCTTGAGAAGGTAAATTGGCTTGTAACGTTGCCTGCAATAGCGACAAGGAAAGGTATAGACCTTACTAATCTAGAAATTTCCCACTTTGGGTTCCTCCAAGATAAATCCCATGTTTTGAGCTTTTGATTTGCTATCTATTTCAGTTACTTATTTCTTTCCATTCATGCAACTACCTTCTAAAATTTGCAGAACAAAAGCATCAGAATTCTAAGGCAACTTACCATTTTCATAAGCAAAGTACTTAGAGGGCAGAGAGCATAATTCACTAGGACAATTGTATAAAGTTAAGATTCATATTGTTGATTTAGCTAAGGAATATCTACACTATCATGGATCAGACTGGTATTAGACAAGGTTGTGTTATTCATGCACTTGTTGGAATTTGTTCTCCAAAGGGAGTTATTTCTTGTGGTGAGTCTTGTATTGATTCCATATGACTGTTCATGGGCTGTGTTGAGTTTGTTTTGTGTATTGTATAGGTGCTAGATCTGCGAGTTTGAAGAGGACAAACTCTTGCTAAATACCCATGCTCATGACAGTTTTTTCCCATTCTATTACTCCTATGTCCAATATGATTCAATCTGGCAAAGGCTTTTCAAAATGAATGTTGAAAACAAACTCTTCCTACATGGCCATGCTCATGACAGTTTTTTTCCATTCTCTCACTCTTATGCCTAATATGATTCGATCTGGCATAGTTGAAAACCCTTAGACACTTGGTGAATTCAAATGCTATGACATTGACCAATAACATCTCTAATCCTTTTATGAGAAGATTATTTCTAGTATTCACTTGGGAGAAGAGGAAGTCTCACCCAAAATAGAACCATGTTAGGGAAGTCTTTGTTGGATTGAATAGCAGAGACCAATGCTTCATCAATAATGTGTTTCCTCGTACACAGGGTCCCCCTTGAAAAACCTAGTCCTCTTGCATGGAAGAAAATATGGCTATAAAATATCCCTTACAAATCATTAAGATGTCCATAGACACTGAGGGTTTCCAAGTTTCCTATACTTGGGCCCTAAAAGTCTTAGGTCTAGGAGAAGCCCCCATCAATCTGCAAACCAGGGCATCCTCACTAAGAAGGCAAAGGTGGTTTTCCATTTCCTGCATAGAGAATTGGACTTTGGGGTGGGTTATCAGCTGGAGACAATGTTATTCTCCTTTGTACAGGGAATAATAGTCCTTTGACAATGATGATTAAGATTGACTGCTACTTGATTTTTATAGAAGGGTGAATCTTTGCCAATTGGCACTCGCGCCCAAGTGTTATATTTCCTTGCCTGTCTAGGGAGGGATTTTCTTTGTAGTCATGTTGTTCAGCTGCTATTCTTGTCTCTCTTTTTTTTCTCTTATATATCTATTCTTATCTTGCTGACATAATCCTTTTATTCTTAGATGAATAGAAAAATACATTTCTTAAAAAAGGAAAAATAGATAGTTTAATTTGAATTCCGAACGGGGACCTGCCCAACAAAGTTAACACATACCTATAAGTGATTTGAGGCATACCAGTTAAGTTAACTCGAATCTAATAAAATTAACATCATTTTTAAGGTGAAAATACTTAAATACAAGTAATAGACGATCAAATTTAGGTAACATATTTCTTTTTATAAGTAAATGCCTTCCTCAATTACAATGCCTAAACTTTAAAACCCTTCAAAGATTATGATATGTAAAGGGCTTCTCCTCTACTACATCCTTTCTCTTTTTCATACAAATCTTTGCATAAAAATAATAACCAACATGTAAGTATCCCGTCTCCTCTAATGCTTCAAAATTGAATGAGTATATACATGTATGCACTATGAAAATACAGCTATGCAGTTTGTGAACAAATAATAAAGAACAATGGAATTAAACTTGTGTACATTCGAGAACATATACAGAAAACCTTGGGCACCACAGTGTTTTTCAGACCAATACGGGATATTTTCATATATAAAAAATATCGGTGGCCCCTCCCACTGTCGATCTTGGAAAAGATGTCATGGAGGAAGAATCAGTACACATTGAACACACTCTGTTATTTCATTTCCAAAATTTTATTGTATGTTCATATATTAGGGAGGGCTTAAACTCTCATAGAAAAACATAAATATAGAAGCATTTTAATTCAATCTGAAAGCCTGAGAGACACTTGAGAAGTAAATCTCCTTTAAGCCCACAGAGTGGAATTGTTTATTAATTTGTATCACAAATGTTGAATTTAGTTTTGTATATAAAATTTCCAAAATATGTTTTTGATCTAAGATAGAAATAAATAAATTGCTCATATTAAATTAATATAGATTTTTCATTATTATTGTTGTTTAATTTATTTTGTTTATTCAAAAGAGAATAATTTCAATCCTAAAATCTAAGTTGAAAAATAAAATTAACAAAGTTGGATAAAAGTAGTAAAGTAATTAAATCTCTTATTGATTTTAATAGAATAGGCCATAGAACAAATGCATATTTAATTGTTATACTAATATTAATATTAACATGATTTTTTTTAAGTATAATTAAAAGTAAATTAATTGTATTTATTGTATTTAGTGAGTTTAAATTTTTTATTTACATTACATGTTGAGATGAACAAACATAGTTGGATAAAAGTAGCAAAGTAATTTTTTAAGTATAATTAGCAGTAATTGTATTTATTGCATTTAGTGAGTTTAAATTTTTTATTTACATTACATGTTGAGATGAACAAACATAGTTGGATAAAAGTAGTAAAGTAATTAAATCTCTTATTGATTTTAATAGAATAGGCCATAGAACAAATCCATATTTAATTGTTATACTAATATTAATATTAACATGATTTTTTAAAAATATAATTAGCAGTAAATTAATTGTATTTATTGTATTTAGTGAACAAACATAGTTGGATAAAAGTAGTAAAGTAATTAAATCTCTTATTGATTTTAATATAATAGACCATAGAACAAATGCATATTTAATTGTTATACTAATATTAATATTAACATGATTGTACAATTTCTTCTACATTTTTTTAAAAGTATAATTAGGAGTCAATATAAATATAGTAATGAATAGTTAATTAATTGATTTTCAAAGTGAATTAATATATTTAAGATATAGTATAATTAGGAGTCAATATAAATATACTAATGAATAGATTAATGAATACTTAATTGATTGATTTTCATAGTGGATTAATATATTTAAGATATATTATAATTATTTTCAATAGTATGGTTATAGTGGATTAAACTAATTAAACTTATACTTAACTTTCAACAATTATTTGAATTATATGTAACTAGAAAGGTTTGCCATAGTTTATATTTTGTATATTTTAACTCCAATATATTATTACAACAATGGTAATTAAATATTTATTTACAGATATGGCAGCACATTCACCAACTCCAAACATCATTAAAATTTCAAGCAAAAATAGTGATGGCTCACTCAATGAACTTGATGCGAGTTCAACTACAAATAGTGCCAACGCGAGTTCAACTGCAAATAGTGCCAACCTCTTCCAAAGTGATGTTCAACGCATCATATCAAATATTGAAGCCAATTGCTCTGACATTTTGCAACAAATAAAAGAGACAAGTATAGCTGATTTCAATGTGCAAGAAGTAGATATTAACTCATTCCGACACACTTTGGTTGAAATCCAATATACATGCACGCAAGTAGAGGGATTTTCCAACTTCATGATACAATTGTTCCACAATCAGAAATTTGAAATAGGTTGCGGTCCTTCTATTCAACGTGAACTCAAGAACTATGTAGATAAAATGTAATGCAATCTTATATTTTGGGCATTACTATAGTAACAATGTTTAAAGTTTAGATTATTATAGGATATAATACTTCTTGGTTGTCTTGTTGCTCGATAGTCAAACGATGTATTCTTGGCCAGATAAGGCCTATATTTTTTATCCTTTTGTTATTATTTTTATGTATCAATCTCGGCCAGAAAGGGCTTTTTTATAATATGTAAAAACTCTTATATTAATATAAATATTATGATGCTCTATGCATCCTTACCGATTCGAAAAAAAAAAGTTTAGAGTTGTATATGATGTTGTACAAATATAAAACTATTAATAATCTCTAGTATATTATTTACATAATGCGCATTTGGCTAGAATATTTTCTGACTAACTTCTTCTTTATAAAACACACGGATACCTACTATTGTTTTATTTATTTCCATATAAATAGTTTATTCAAATTACTATGTCTATTTTCATTATTTATGTTTGAGTAATAAACAATGAGCTTAAACATATGTTTAGGCTCCTCTTTAAACTTGCTTGAAACAATTGAAACCCTAAGCTTTGTTTTTATTTAATATCTAAAATAAGGATGCCTATCAAAGTTGAAAGGTCAAACTTTATGTAAGTTTATTTACATTCTACCCTTCACTCCTCACTACTTATTACTCTTTCCACTTGTACACAGACACATCTCTCATGCTCAAGTATTTCTCAAATGACAAGCATATTAACTACTGGAGCAATAAGTAACCTTCTCGAAGGAAAAATTGATCTTTGTCCTTCTCTCCAAATATTGTCCTTGGAGCGTATCAACCTCTTTTAATCTACAAGCTTCAAATACCGCTTACAACTCTCTAATGGAATGCACTCACATCATGCTCTCCTTCCTGACAAATATAACAATCTTGCTTCAACTGGAGGTCTCATGAAGGGATCTATTGTTGAACTAATAGAGTATACTTGCAAAGTTTCTAACAAAATCATGTATGAAATTGCTTCCCTACTTTCATCCATTCAGACAACCTCCTTTCTCCTTACATACTTTCATTTGTGACTCTTTTCTAATTTTATGATATTGTAGGGCTATTGTTATTATATCCATGAAAGTGGTTGGCATGGAAACAAGCATCATTGGGTCTCCTCTTTACCTTGCACATGTTGTCATTGGCCAGTCATCAAGCAGCTCTCGATTTGAAAAGGGATCATCCTCATCCCAGCCATGTTCCTTACAAGACGATTTAATCATTCCAATCAAGGCATTGACAACTTACCATAAACAATGGTCCATTCAGGATCGAGCATTAGAAAAGTCAACACTTCATGAATTTCAAAATGCCAAAGGTGAAGGGAAAGTTTTTGGCTTTGATCTTATAGATGAGGGAGGTGGTGAAATACATCTAACTTGCTTTAACGATGTTGCAGATGAATTCTACAATTCTATCGAAAGTGGTCAGGTTTATGTAATATCCAATGGTCGGATAAAAGTAACCAACCCTACCTATAATCAAAAAACCAATCCATTTGAGATAATCCTCCATTCATCCTCTAAAATAATACTTTGTGATCGAATAAACATTAACATACCTACCCACAACTTCTGCTTCAAAACAATCAAAGACCTTGAATCAATACCTTCAAATTCCCTTGTTGATGTTATTGGAATACTCATCTCTATATCTCCCACTTCCACTATACACAAAAGAAATGGCTCTGAAATAACAAAGCAAATTGCTACTATAATTGACATGTCTAGTTTTAATATTGACATCACACTTTGGGGTCACCATTGTGATGTTGATGGTAAAAAAACTTTCTGAAATGTGCTTAGACACAAAGCCTCCCGTCCTTCTAGTAAAATCTGGTCGCATTGTCTCATGGAATGGCAAAACAATTGATACCATTTTTGCAACCAAACTTCTTGTTGACCCAGATGTAGAAGAAATGCATGCATTAAAGTCTTGGTACACTGGTGAGATAATTAATATGCCTCCAACATCATTGTCAGGTAAATATAGTACTTCTTATAGCTTTGACAATCAAATGGTTATTTCTGTAGCTTGTGAAATTTCCCTCTCAAGAAAAGTAGAGAATGTCAATGGTAGATACACTGTAAAAAAATTATACTTAGATAACTTCTACTACCTTTCCTGCCCACTTACAGTACTCAATAAAAAATGCAAAAAAAAGTTCATCCAAAAAATAGACAATACTTGGCATTGCCCAAAATGTTGTGTTGATATTCTTGAATGTGATTATACCTACATGCTGAAAATGGACCTAGAAGACCATACGGGTGAACTACAAAATGTTATTGCATTTGGTGACACTGCACAAGCAATGATTGGTGTTTCAGCCAAAGATTTACAACTGTTATTAGTAGAAGTCGAAACAATTGAAAAAATACTAAGCCATGTTGTATCCCACCAATTCCTCTTCAACCTAAATATCAAACGAGAAGAATTTTGTGGTGCTTTTAAACTTAGCACTATTATTACAAGGTTTCAACATCTTGATTTCATGGATTGAAGTGTTGGCCTCCTTGATAGAATCTCAAATATGTCTTCAATTGTATAATTGGAAACATCATCCAGTATCTACTTACCCATCTATGCATAACATATATAATAATTACATTGTATCTCATGTCTTTTGGTTTCTAAAGTACTCTATTTTAGAAATATATTTTGTATGGATATAATCCAACATTACGCATGTAAATCTCAAAATTATGGATTTTGAATCTTTGAAGTTTAGAAATGTATTATATTATGTCTTTCATTATTTTACCTTCAAACAACTAACTTGACTATCAAACAACTAACAAATTATATACTTAATCTTTCTTTGTTAATTTACAAATTGATTTTTGCAATCCCATCATAAATTTTATTGCAATATATACATTTTTAAATCATGATTTCATCATTTAAGGCAATTTACTTAAAGAAATATGTTTATAATGAACTAATAAATTTTTTATTCATATGTTCTCACAATTTTAGAAAAATATTTTGATTGTCTTGCAACTAAACTGATGAGGATCGTTGTATACCGCCTCTTACATATGCTTAATTGTTCTACTTTCAAAACTAACATGATACAATATAATTAGCTTGCAAAATTTATGCATACGACCTTGAGGATGGTTTTCTATCACCTATGACTGGTTGTTTATGAACTTGTTTAGTAGTTTATGTACTCTCTATATTTGATGTGTAGGTGTCTTGAGGATGGTTGTTTACCGCCTCTTAGTTATTGCATATAAAATTATTTATAAACTCGTGCATTAATTAACGTACTCTATATATTTGATGCCTAGGACCCTTGAGGATGGTTTTTTACTACCTCTTAGTTATTGCTTACAAAATTAATAATTTTTCACAATAACATGTTTAAGGATGCTTATATTTCATTACCTAATTTTCTATCACCTATTACTAGTTGTTTATGAACTTGTTCATTAATTAATGTACTATATATATTTGATGTCTAGGACTCTTGAGGATGGTTGTTTACCGCCTCTTATTTATTGCTTACAAAATTAAAATTTTTGATACTAACATGTTTAATGATGCTTACATTTTCCCTCATACAAATGCCTGTCACTAACAACTTTCAAACTTATATTTGATGTCTAGCACTCTTGAGGATGGTTGTTTACCGCTTCTTAGTTATTGCTTACAAAATTAAAATTTTTGATACTAACATGTTTAAGGATGCTTACATTTTCCCTAGATAAGGTCAATCTTATATACTTATTGCATTTTTAAGATTGTTTTAAACTATTTTTCATACAAGGTGAGTCCTAGATAAGGTCAATCTTATATACTCATTGCATTTTTTTTAGTTAATTAAACAACGTTGTCTAATATATTTTAGTTATACATGTTCTCTCAAAGTAATTATTTATCAAAGAACTAATAAAGTTATCATTCCAATGTGCCCACAATTTTAGAAAAATATTTTACTGGTCTTGCAACTAAAATGATGAGGAAAACAAATATTTAGTGTACAATTTACTACACTTTCTAATATTGTATTAAACCAATAATTGTATAAGGTCAGTCATAGATAAGGCCAGTCTTATATACTCATTGCATTTTTAATAGTTATTTAAACAATGTTGTATAGTAGATTTTAGTTATACTTACTCTCTCAAAGTAATTATTTATCAAAGATTTGAGTTTGCATTTTTCATAGGTAAAATTCTAAACACTTTTGTAATACATTGCAAGCATTTGATTCTGTAATAAATGAGAGGTCCTTCAAGATTCAACAATCCCAATGCTAGCACATCATCTAGTAGAGAACTTATAAATCAAGTGTGAAGGATATGGTACCATGCAAAAAAGGATGAAATCAACAAGGCTAGACGAACAACAAATAATGCTTCAATGGAAACCAATGCTCAAACACTAAACAACAACACATTCAATACTTTCCTACCAATACCATCTGTTTCTATACCACTACCCTATTCTAGCATGATCCAAAACACATTTTGCAAATCTGAGTATATTGCTACACAAAAATGATTCCGCTCAAAAATAGACAAACTAGCAATCATGCGTACATGTTCCATTTGCCTAGGGAGTTACCCTGGTATTCAAGTTAGAAAATCAAACAATGTGACTAAGTGTTATAGATGTTGTGCTGAGCAAAAAGGAAATAATTTTTCAAAATGGAATAACATGGACCCTGGAAGCATGCCTCTTGCTTTGAAAAACCCTACTCAAGTAGAAGAGATGTTAATAGCACGAGTCAATCCATTTCTACAAGTAAGGCATGCATGAGGAGGCCAATTAAAATATAGTGGCCATACAATTAGCTTTCCACAAGACATTACTGCTATAACAAAATACTTACCTAGATGTATCAACCAGTTAGACATAATCATTATTAGGAGACAGAGTGTTGAGAATAAAAACTATGATTTTTATGTTAGTCGATCACGAGTTCTTGCAGCCTTAGAGTATAAGATTGCACATGATCCATACTACAAAGATGTCAAACTTGATGAATTTGCACTCTTGAGCTTGCCTTGCATTCCTACAGATGTGTCAGATATGCTTCCGCAAGATTCCACAAATATTTTAGATCCTACAACACACTCCACATCCACGAACAATAATGAGTTTGACAATGTCGAACAACAATTAAATGAAGATTCTTCTTTTGCAGCTGTTCTCCCAACAACATCTAGGGAGGTTGAACAAATACCTACCTTCTTACAAGTGAACCAGTCTCGTCCCACAGATGTTATGGAATGGCCTCCTATTACTTTGTCACCAATCAATGAGTACAACACAGAGGGCTTGCTTGCAATGGCATTCCCTACTCTCTTCCCTACTGGTGTGGCACTTTTCAAACAAACACGCATCAAAGATGTTGAAATGCATGAATATGTTGTACATCTTATGTGATACCATGATAATAGATTTGGTCAACATCCACGCTTCTGATATTTCTTGTTAAATGTTATGATGCGACATAGAAGCCAAGCTACAACTGTAGTTTTTTTTTAGTTGTAGACCTACACGGGACAAAACCTTTCTGGACAAGGTGTAAAGGAGAGCTATCAGATATGGTCATACAAGTTGGTTGTCCAACTATGTTCTTCACACTTAGTGCAGCAAATACCAAGTGGCCAGATTTACACAATGCAATACCCAGCAAACAACCCATTGAACCAACACAAGCATACCAATGGAGGATCAAAAACATAATTAACAATCCACATATAACTGCACTATACATGCATAATAGATTCACAGCCTTTCGTGAACAGATCTTGGAGAAGCTCTTACTTGCCAAAGACTATTGGTATAGGTAAGTAACATTTATCATCATTTGAATTTCATCCTATACCAAGTACTTAATTATGAAAACTAATCCTAGCTCTTATGGCATCTCACAGATATGAATGGCAACATAGAGGATCTGCCCATATTCATGGCTTCCTTTGTTTGCAAGGAGCACCTGTCATGGAAAGCATGGATTTTAATAGTCTAGAAGTACTTCAAAGTGTTGTGCAATACATGAGTAGATATGTTTTTGCATGGAACCCAAAAATAGATAGCCAAAGGGAACAAATGGTGCACCACTCCATCCATGATGACCCTTGCTTGTTGGACACACCAGCAATCCTTGCATGTAACCCCTTTGCAGATTACACAAAGTTAGTGAATCGAGTTCAACGACACACAAAATGTAGTGAACAGACATGCTTGTAGAGAATAGGGTCATCATTGTTGTGTCGTTACAAAGCTCCTTGGGATTTGCATGCATCATCTACTTTTTCTACAAATGATACTGCGCACACAACATTCCTACCTGCCAAAAATGATGATAGGTCAACATCCATAACCCAGCAATTTTATCAATTTGGCATGCAAATGTTGATTGCCAACCTATTTTGTCACGCCATGCAGTACTAAAATATATTGCAAAGTATGCAGCAAAAGCAGAGCGCGGATCTGAAAGTTATCACCAACTTTTGAAACGCATCTCTACAAATATTGACCCAGAAAAGCCAGCTACAACTAAATTTCGCAAGTTTGTAACTGAGACCATTGTTGATTGTGATATCAGTGCACAAGAGTCTTGTCACTTGCTATTAAAACTACCACTAAAAATTTGTAGTCGTTCCTTTGTTTCTTTGAATGTCAATAGAAAAACCCTATGTCGTGTGCCTTTTACTAAAGATTGTCCACTACCTACCTCAAACTTCATTGAAAGGTATATGGTTCGACCAACAACATTAGAATCATTGTCATTGATTGATGAAAGGAGAAACTGGAATTGTTCAAAGTCCCACACAAACTACAAGTGGACAAAAAGAGATATTCCAAACATTGTTCGTGTATCTCCACGGTTTGCTATAATTCCTTCAAAAGATAGTGACATGTATGAGTCCTTTTGTTGGAGTGAGCTTCTGCTATACTTTCCTTTTCACAACATTAGTCAAGAAATAGGCTCATGTAGGGAAGATATAATCACTCAATGGGAAGGAATGGCTAACAGCTACCATGCATGGCATGTTGATAGCACACCACCAAAATCAAATAGCAAAAATGATGATGAACTTGGGTCAGATGGACAAGAAGATATACAAGATGTTGATGCAGAGGAATGGGAACTTCTATCCTCGCTCCACCCAGGAAATGATGTTGACTTTGATGAACTAGACAAGCTTGGGTACCGAGAATTTGACGCATCCCACAATTAGGCTACCACTACAATTGCCCCATCCTTGATGGAGAATGCTATTGCATTCATCGACTCTAACCGTTCAACACAACAATTTGAACAAATTGAGCCAAACTCACTTATTGCAAAGGAAAAGTTTTCTTTAGAGCAACAAAATGCATTAAATATTATTGTGGACCATTCTAATCAAAGTGGAAGGCAACCGCCACTTCTAATGATCATACAAGGTACTGCAGGAACAGGGAAATCATACTTGATTAATAGCATTCGAAATGCACTCTCCAAAAATGTGCCCATCAAAGAAAAGAAATTGCTTTTGCTTGCCCCAACAGGTGTTGTTGCTTTCAACATCAATGCATCAACCATTCATTCAGCACTTCACATACCAATAAAAGAGATGAACCCTCTTCAAGGTCAAGCTTTATCAACTTTCCAAGAAAGCATGTATTTCATTCAATATATTCTAATTGATGAAATGAGCTTCATTGGACCAAGGTTGTTAGAACGCATTGACATCAAACTACGTGAAGCATTCCCATACCATAATCAAAGCCCCTTTGGTGGACGCTCTATTGTACTTATTGGTGACCTAGGCCAATTACCACCAGTATTTGATATTCCAATGTATGTTGGATCGTCATATGGGACAACACTTTGGAAAAGCTTTCAAACAGTAGTCACATTGAACACAATTTTCTGACAACAAGGAGATGAGCCTACCCAAATAAGTTTTTGCAACATCCTTCAGAATATAAGGAATGCTGAGGCAATACAGGCAGATTTAGAATTTTTTGTGGCATTATTATGATTTATTTGTCTTAATTTGTATAATGAATAATTTAATATACATTCTATTATTAATATATAATTAATTATATTATTTCATTAATATTTAAAATATCAAATTTATAAATAATATATATACAACAAAAGAATTTTTTTATTAATATATATAAATACAAGAATTTGAGAATTAAATTTCTAAATTTTTCATTACAAAATATCAAATGGTTTGATTTTTGTTTAATATTTAATTATCTAATAACATTTAAGGGATGGACATAGGATACCGAACAACATACAAATGATAAGTTATTGTAAGCATGTTAACATTGAATAATTATTTAAGGTATTTCATAGGTAAATATAAACAGATAGTATTTCATAGGGTTTCATAAATAAGTTGTAGAACATAATTCTATTGTACCCTACTAAATTATATGAGGTAGAAGAAACTTAGTAAATAAGATTTGTGCAGTAATAAGTGTTGTTATTATTCAAATGGTATTAGATATGTAGTTTATGTTAAAAGGGGAATTACTAATGGTATAGAAGTAATATATAGTAATAATTAATGTATAATTCTTATTAAATATTCAAATGTATTATTGTAATGAGTTTTTTTTTATTAAACAAATAATATTTATTTTAATGTTAAAAGAATAATATTTTTTGTTTAAATCTATGGAAATATTATAAAAAAATTATAATATTTATATTAATATAATATTCATATTAATGTGATTATCAAATACATACTTATAAAAATGATTATGAGCCATTTTAGTATGTATTTAATAGAAAAATATAGTTATGCCTTATGTGCATAATATTAGATATAAGTTGTAGAAAATAAATTTATTGTAACCTCACATAATTATTTTTAAAATAATTATGAATAAATGTGCATTTTTTTTCAATTAATTTACTACATATATACAATATAGAGAAGCTACTTAAAAGGTGAACTATAATTATCAAAATTCTATTTTTAAATGATTTATAGGGATAAGTGATGTCCCATAGAAAAAGAAATTTACTAATATAATTATGTGAAAGAATATAATAGTTAATGTGATGAAATTTCAATAAGAATTGATAAAATAATTTAGTAGATTAAATAATTTATAAATTAATAGATAATAAAAAATATCTAACAAATTCTATAATTTCTTAAGAAAGTTTTCAACCTGCAACACCTTACCTCAACTTCAGCACTCGCTAAACATGAAAATAGAACATAATTAGCCTACAACACAGAATCCAAGAAAGTCTAAATCTGATATAATAGATGCATCACGACTCAATGTATATCGAAAAGATGCATTTTGGTATATACAAGTTAGAGTCGAAAGGGGATACATACTGCGATTTAATAAAAGTTGCAGTCCGAAAGGACATACAAAAGTCTTTGTATGTATCTCTACTTGTATCTAAGGGTTCGATGTATGCTTGGCAAGGCGAAACATACAACGGGATATACAAAGGGATACGCATGTCGCGGAAGCGAAATAACTATGAAACAAGGTTTAGTCGTTGTATGTTTCTGCATTGTATGTATGTTTCGATACATACATTGCGGGATACACAACGCGGAATCCAAGAAAGTTTAAATTTGGCAAGGCGAAACATACAACGGGATATACAAAGGGATATGCATGTCGCGGAATCAAAATAACCATGAAACAAGGTTTAGTCATTGTATGTTTCTGCATTGTATGTATGTTTTGATACATACATTGTGGGATATACAACGCAAAATCCAAGAAAGTTTAAATCTGATATAATGAATGCATCGGGACTCAATGTATATCAAAAAGATGCATTTCGGTATATACAAGTCGAAGCCGAAAGGGGATACATACTGCGGTTTAATAAAAGTTTCAGTCTGAAAGGACATACAAATATTATGCTCACATAGCCCTGTGTAGACTTCACCTTCTGATATGTCATCGCCACTTTGTCTTCGGCAAGACCAACTTCTATCGGCTCAGTCTTTTCTTCCTCTACCGATGCCCGATGACGGCTTTGTTCTCTTTGTCTTCGGCGAGACTTCCATCGTCGGCTCGGCCTTTTAACCTTTCACTAATGGCCAATGACTGCTAAGTTCCGCATCCTCCTTTATCTTCGGCAAGACAATGATTGTCAGCCAAGTCTTTTAACCTTTTGTCGATGGCCAATGACTGCCTCACTTTACCTTCCTAACTGTGACGGCTTCCAAACCAATAGTTGCGTACTTGCCAATAGATGCAACTTAATAAAATGCACTAAAGTCATTTAAAACTCACTTGATCATAACTTTTGCCAGAAACATGCAAGCATTTTAATATACAAAGAATTTTCTATATTTAAACCCCTTTTGACATCCGGCTTGCATATTTCGCATTGCATATCGCATTGTATATCGGAGACATACAAACATTTAAACATACAAAGAACTTTTCAATATTTAATTTCTTTTCACATTCATTCTTTGTATATCGGCTTGCATCCTTCGTTTGCATATCGGCGTAACTTACTTCGTCGGGTCCATCTAAAATTTTCATTCTGATGGCTTATATCTTCCCGACATATTTTCTATCGATGAAACTCACTTCATCAGGTCCATCTAAAATTTTCATTTCGATAGATTATATCTTCCCGACACAACTTTTATCAACATTTGTATCAAACTTTTATATACAAGCACGGACACATACAAACCCTTTTGTATATACTTTTGGACTTCAACATTTTTTAAACCACAGTTTGTATCCCCTTTCGGTTCCAGCTTGTAAATACCGAAATGCATTTTCTGATATACAATGAGCTCCAATGCATTCATTAAATTGGATTTAAATTTTTTTGGAAATCCGGTTTGTATGTATACGTATCAAACTTTTATAAACAAGCACGGACACATACAAACCCTTTTGTATATACTTTCAGACTTCAACATTTTTTGAACCATAGTTTGTATCCCCTTTCGGTTCTAGCTTGTATATACCGAAATGCATCTTCCGATATACAATGAGCTCTAATGCATCCATTAAATCAGATTTAAATTTTTCCTGAAATCCAGTTTGTATGTATACGCAATGTATAACTCAACAGCCTACATACAATGCACGGAATGTACAACGACTTAACCTTATTTCATATTTACTTCGGTTCCGTGACATGCATGTCCCTTTGTATATCGCTTTGTATGTTTCACCCTGCCAAACATACAAACATAAGATACATGCAACAGACTTGACCAAACATTCATTTCAACTCTTAACTTCGTCAGGTCCACCTTGTATGTAAAAATAAACCGTTAGCCCAATGCATACAAGCAAAACCATGTATATAAACCCGATGACTTATATGTGACTGTACAAAGACTCGATATACAAACGACCTTGTATATGGGGGACTTGTATATACAAACTACTTTGTATATACAAACTACTTTGTATATACAAACATATAAACCATACAACAATGCATTTTACCAAAAAACACACATAACTTGCAAAATATAGGGAATTTTAAGATGGTTCAAAAAGCAACCCCTATTCATTTTCAACAAGGAATTCACCCATATTCCGCCCTGGTACTTAATGCAATTTGTCTTTATTTTCAACAAGGTTTGTACTTTTCACTTCCTTTTCCCTTTACCACCAAGTAGACCCACACAAACAAGCAAAGAAGCCAGCCACAACAGGGGTCCTCATTTTGCTAAGGAGCAAAAAGGGGCGTGTTGTGAACATCACAACACATTAATATGATTTTTTATTTCCTAATATATTTTGTTTGATTTTGTTGTAACACTTTTTTTTTTCTGTTACTTAAAGGGTTGGATATAAGATCTGAAATAAAAATTTTAAATACAAGAATTTGAGATTTTAATTTTTAAATTTTGAATAGAACATATGGTTTGATTAGATTTATTATGAAGTTATTGTAAGCATGTTAACAATGAATAATTATAGAAGATATTTCATAGGTAAAGTTTGACAACAAAAGAATTTTTTTTTAATATATATAAATACAAGAATTTGAGAATTAAATTTCTAAATTTTAAATACAAAATATCAAATGGTTTGATGTTTGTTTAATATTTAATTATCTAATAACATTTAACGGATAGACATAGGATAAAATGATAACTATTTCATTGAACAACATACAAATGATAAGTTATTGTAAGCATGTTAACACTGGATAATTATTTAAGGTATTTCATAGGTAAAATTGGACAACAAAACCAAAAAAATTTGAAATATATATTTAGTAGTTTGTTTTGTTTGTATTTTCTATCGACATTTTTCGGAGACGGTTCTCTTCTTGTTTCCGTAGGATTACATACATATTTTTTTCCATGCGTTGGTATCTTTGAAATGAAAATGCAGGGAATATTCGTAGATCTGACAAACTTCTTACTCTTGACATTGTTGTGAAGATGAGTCCTTGTCGTTCATTGTTTCCAATGTCTATTGTTGCTTTGTTTATAGTTAGACCTTGTGCTTTGTGTATTGTAAGAGCCCAATCCATTTTCAAAGGGATTTGTCGGCGGCAACCTTGTGTTACTGGAGCAATTGGAACCATTGTCTTTTCATTTATGTTCCATGCAGGTCCAATGTACCGTTGAAACTTAACAACAACAAATAGAGGTAGATTTGGTGGCTTGGTTTCATTTTTGTATACAATAGCAATTACTTCCCCAAGTGCACCATTGAAAAGTCCAGTTGCAACACACAAATTTGTATTCAACATAACTTGTCCAATGCACAATAACACCTTTGTTTGTAGTTGTTCATCATCTGAATTTGAATTTACTATGTTCATTTTATGCTCAGCAATGCACCGTGCTATTGGTTTGTCCAATGCTTTTAACATTTTTTTGTTATGTTTTTCAACCAAATCATTTGTTGCAAACAAATGTATGGATGAACAAAATGTATCTTGTTCACTGGAAGATAGTTTGTCACTATTGTGTGGCATGAGCAGTTCCCAATCTGCCTGTATTGCCTCAGCATTCCTTATATTCTGAAGGAGGTTGCAAAAACTTATTTGGGTAGGCTCATCTCCTTCTTGTCGAAAAATTGTGTTCAATGTGACTACTGTTTGAAAGCTTTTCCAAAGTGTTGTCCCATATGACGATCCAGCATACATTGGAATATCACGTACTGGTGGTAATTGGCCTAGGTCACCAATAAGTACAATAGAGCGTCCACCAAAGGGGCTTTGATTATGGTATGGGAATGCTTCACGTAGTCTAATGTCAATGCGTTCTAACAACCTTGGTCCAATGAAGCTCCTTTCATCAATTAGAATATATTGAATGAAATACATGCTTTCTTGGAAAGTTGATAAAGCTTGACCTTGAAGAGGGTTCATCTCTTTTATTGGTATGTGAAGTGCTGAATGAATGGTTGATGCATTGATGTTGAAAGAAGCAACACTTGTTGGGGAAAGCAAAAACAATTTCTTTTCTTTGATGGACACATTTTTGGAGAGTGCATTTCGAATGCTATTAATCAAGTATGATTTCCCTATTCCTGCAGTACCTTGTATGATCATTAGAAGTTGCAGTTGCCTTCCATTTTGATTAGAATTGTCCACAATAATATTTAATGCATTTTATTGTTCTAAAGAAATCTTTTCCTTTGCAATAAGTGAGTTTGGCTCAATTTGTTCAAATTGTTGTGTTGAACGGTTAGAGTCGATGAATGTGATAGCGTTCTCCATCAAGGATGGGGCAATTGTAGTGGTAGCCCAATTGTGGGATGTGTCAAATTCTCGGTACCCAAGCATGTCTAGTTCATCAAAGTCAACATCATTTCCTGGGTGGAGCGAGGATAGAAGTTCCCATTCCTCTACATCAACATCTTGTATATCTTCTTGTCCATCTAACCCAATTTCATCATCATTGTTGCTATTTGATTTTGGTGGTGTGCGATCAACATGCCATGCATGGTAGCTGTTAGCCATTCCTTCCCATTGAGTGATTATATCTTCCCTACATGAGCCTATTTCTTGACTAATGTTGCGAAAAGGAAAGTATAGCAGAAGCTCACTCCAACAAAAAGACTCATACATGTCACTATCTTTTGAAGGAATTGCAGCAAACCGTGGAGATACACAAACAATGTTTGGAATATCTCTTTTTGTCCACTTGTAGTTTGTGTGGGACTTTGAACAGTTCCAGTTTCTCCTTACATCAAGCAATGACAATGATTTTAATACTATTGGTCAGACCATATACCTTTCAATGAAGTTTGAGGTAGGTAGTGGACAATCTTTAGTAGAAGGCACATGACATAGGGTTTTTCTATTGACATTCAAAGAAACAAAGGAACGACTACAAATTTTTAGTGGTAGTTTCAATAGCAAGTGACAGGACTCTTGTGCATTGATATCACAATCAACAATGGTCTCAGTTACAAACTTGTGAAATGCAGTTGTAGCTGGCTTTTTTGGGTCAATATTTGTAGAGATGCGTTTCAAAAGTTGGTGATAACTTTCAGATTTGCACTCTGCTTTTGCTGCATACTTTGCAATACATTTTAGTACTGGATGGCGTGACAAAATAGGTTGGCAATCAACATTTGCACGCCAAATTGATAAAATTGCTGGGTTGTGAATGTTGACCCTATTATCATTTCTAGTAGGTAGGAATGTTGTGTGGCCAGTATCATTTGTAGAAAAAGTAGATGATGCATGCAAATCCCAAGGAGCTTTGTAACGACAGAACAATGATGACCTTTTTCTTTGCAAGCATGTCTGTTCACTACATTTTGTGTGTCGTTGAACTCGATTCACTAACTCTGTGTAATTTGCAAAGGGGTTACATGCAAGGATTGTTGGTGTGTCCAACAACCAAGGGTCATCATGGATGGAGAGGTGCACCATTTGTTCCCTTTGGCTATCTTTTTTTGGGTTCCATGCATAAACATATCTACTCATGTATTGCACAACACTTTGAACTGCTTCTGGACTATTAAAATCCATGCTTTCCATGGCAGGTGCTCCTTGCAAACAAAGGAAGCCATGAATATGGGCAGATCCTCTATGTTGCCATTCATATCTGTGAGATGCCATAAGAGCTAGGATTAGTTTTCATAATTACGTACTTGGTATAGGATGAAATTCAAATGATGATAAATGTTACTTACCTATACCAATAGTCTTTGGCAAGTAAGAGCTTCTCTAAGATCTCTTCACGAAAGGCTGTGAATCTATTATGCATGTATAGTGCAGTTACATATGGATTGTTAATTATGATTTTGATCCTCCATTGGTATGCTTGCGTTGGTTCAATGGGTTGTTTGCTGGGCATTGCATTGTGTAAATCTAGCCACTTGGTATCTACTACACTAAGTGTGAAGAACAAAGTTGGAGAACCAACTTTTATGACCATATCTGATAGCTCTCCTCTACACCTTGTCCAGAAGGGTTTTTTCCAGTGTAGGTGTGAGCCAAAATGCATAAGGTGATCAGCAAATTTGTCATCAGGTAAATCTTGCATGCGAAGCCGTAGGTCTGCAACTGTATTTGGTACACTTTCATGAAAAATTTTCTTGAAAAAAACTACAGTTGCAGCTTGGCTTCTATGTTGCATCATCACATTTAACAAGAAATATCGGAAGCGTGGATGTTGACCAAATCTATTATCATGGTATCGCATAAGATGTATAGCATATTCATGCATTTCAACATTTTTGATGCATGTTTGTTTGAAAAGTACCACACCAGTAAGGAAGAGAGTAGGGAATGCCATTGCAAGAAAGCCCTTTATGTTGTACTCATTGATTGGTGACAAAGTAATAGGAGGCCATTCCATAACATCTGTGGGATGAGACTGGTTCACTTGTAAGAAGGTACGTATTTGTTCAACCTCCCTAGAAGTTGTTGGGAGAACAGCTGCAAAAGAAGAATCTTCATTTAATTGTTGTTCGACATTGTCAAACTCATTATTATTCATGGATGTGGAGTGTGTTGTAGGATCTAGAATATTTGTGGAATCTTGCGGAAGCATATCTGACACATCTGTAGGAATGCAAGGCAAGCTCAAGAGTGCAAATTCATCAAGCTCGACATCTTTGTAGTATGGATTATGTGCAATCTTATACTCTAAGGCTGCAAGAACTCATGGGCGACTAACATAAAAATCATAGTTTTTATTCTCAACATTCTGTCTCCTAATAATGATTATGTCTAATTGGTTGATACGTCTGGGTAAGTATTTTGCTATAGCAGTAATGTCTTGTGGAAAGCTAATTGTATGGCCACTATATTTTAATTGGCCTCCTTGTGCATGCCTTACTTGTAGAAATAGATTGACCCGTGCTATTAACATCTCTTCTACTTGAGTAAGGTTTTTCAAAGCAAGAGGCATGCTTCCAGGGTCCATGTTATTCCATTTTGAAAACTGATTTCCTTTTTGCTCAGCACAACATCTATAGCACTTAGTCACATTGTTTGACTTTCTAACTTGAATACCAGGGTAACTCTCTAGGCAAATGGAACATGTAGGCATGATTGCTAGTTTGTCTATTTTTGAGCGGAAACCTTTTTGTGCAGCAATATACTCAGATTTGCAAAATGTGTTTTGGATCATGCTAGAATAGGTTAGTGGTATAGAAACAAATGGTATTGGTAGGAAAGTATTGAATGTGTTGTTGTTTAGTGTTTGAGCATTGGTTTGCATTGAAGCATTATTTGTTGCTCGTCTGGCCTTGTTGATTTCATCCTTTTTTGCATGGTACCGTATCCTTCGCACTTGATTTATATGTTCTCTACTAGATGATGTGCTAGCATTGGGATTGTTGAATCTTGAAGGACCTCTCATTTATTACTGAATGAAATGCCTGCAAAGTATTACAAAAGTGTTTAGAATTTTACCTATGAAAAATGCAAACTCAAATGTTCGATAAATAATTACTCTAAGAGAGTACGTATAACTGAAATCTACTATACAACATTGTTTAAATAACTATTAAAAATGCAATGAGTATATAAGACTGGCCTTATCTATGACTGACCTTATACAATTATTGGTTTAATACAATATTAGAAAGTGTAGTAAATTGTACACTAAATATTTATTTTCCTCATCATTTTAGTTGCAAGACCATTAAATCATTTTAGTTGCAAGACCATTAAAATACTTTTCTAAATTTTTGGGCACATTGGAATGATAACTTTATTAGTTCTTTGATAAATAATTACTTTGAGAGAACATGTATAACTAAAATATAGTAGACAACATTGTTTAATTAACTAAAAAAAATGCAATGAGTATATAAGATTGGCCTTATCTAGGACTCACCTTCTATGAAAATTAGTTTAAAACAATCTTAAAAATGCAACGAGTATATAAGATTGACCTTATCTAGGGAAAATGTAAGCATCCTTAAACATGTTAATATCAGAAATTTTAATTTTGTAAGCAATAACTAAGAAGCGGTAAACAAGCATCCTCAAGAGTCCTAGACATCAAATATAAGTTTGAAAGTTGTTAGTGACAGGCATTTGTATGAGGGAAAATGTAAGCATCATTAAACATGTTAGTATCAAATTTTTTAATTTTGTAAGCAATAACTAAGAGGCGGTAAACAACCATCCTCAAGAGTCCTAGACATCAAATATATAGAGTACATTAATTAATGAACAAGTTCATAAACAACTAGTAATAGGTGATAGAAAATTAGGTAATGAAATATAAGCATCCTTAAACATGTTATTATGAAAAATTATTAATTTTGTAAGCAATAACTAAGAGGCAGTAAAAAACCATCGTCAAGGGTCCTAGGCATCAAATATATAGAGTACGTTAATTAATGCACGAGTTTGTAAATAATTTTATATGTAATAACTAAGAGGCGGTAAACAACCATCCTCAAGACACCTACACATCAAATATAGAGAGTATATAAACTACTAAACAAGTTCATAAACAACCAGTTATAGGTGATAGAAAACCATCCTCAAGTGTTGTATGCATAAATTTTGCAAGCTAATTATATTGTATCATGTTAGTTTTGAAAGTAGAACAATTAAGCATATGTAAGAGGCAGTATACAACGATCCTCATCAGTTTAGTTGCAAGACAATCAAAATATTTTTCTAAAATTGTGAGAACATATGAATAAAAAATTTATCAGTTCATTATAAACATATTTCTTTAAGTAAATTGCCTTAAATGATGAAATCATGATTTAAAAATGTATATATTGCAATAAAATTTATGATGGGATTGCAAAAATCAATTTGTAAATTAACAAAGAAAGATTAAGTATATAATTTGTTAGTTGTTTGATAGTCAAGTTAGTTGTTTGAAGGTAAAATAATGAAAGACATAATATAATACATTTCCAAACTTCAAAGATTCAAAATCCATAATTTTGAGATTTACATGCGTAATGTTGGATTATATCCTTACAAAATATAAGTAGATACTGGATGATGTTTCCAATTATACAATTGAAGACATATTTGAGATTCTATCAAGGAGGCCAACACTTCAATCCTTGAAATCAAGGTGTTGAAACCTTGTAATAATAGTGCTAAGTTTAAAAGCACCACAAAATTCTTCTCATTTGATATTTAGATTGAAGAGGAATTGTTGGGATACAACATGGCTTAGTATTTTTTCAATTGTTTCAACTTATACTAATAACAGTTGTAAATCTTTGGCTAAAACACCAATCATTGCTTGTGCAGTGTCACCAAATGCAATAACATTTTGTAGTTCACCCGTATGGTCTTCTAGGTCCATTTTCAGCATGTAGGTGTAATCACATTCAAGAATATCAACACAACATTTCGGGCAATGCCAAGTATTGTCTATTTTTTGGATGACCTTTTTTTGTATTTTTTATTGAGTATTGTAAGTGGGCAGGAAAGGTAGTAGAAGTTATCTAAGTATAATTTTTTTACAGTATATCTACCATTAACATTCTCTACTTTTCCTGAGAGGGAAATTTCACGAGCTACAGAAATAACCGTTTGATTGTCAAAGCTATAAGAAGTACTATATGTACCTGACAATGATGTTGAAGGCATATTGATTATCTCACCAGTATACCAAGACTTTAATGCATGCATTTCTTCTACATCTGGGTCAACAAGAAGTTTGGCTGCAAAAATGGTATCAATTGTTTTGCCATTCCATGAGACAATGTGACCAGATTTTACTAGAAGGACGGGAGGGTTTGTGTCTAAGCACATTTCAGATAGTTTTTTACCATCAACATCACAATGGTGATCCCAAAGTGTGATGTCAATATTAAAACTAGACATATCAATTATAGTAGCAGTTCGCTTTGTTATTTCAGAGCCATTTCTTTTGCGTATAGTGGAAGTGGGAGATATAGAGATGAGTATTCCAATAACATCAACAAGGGAATTTGAAGGTATTGATTCAAGGTCTTTGATTGTTTTGAAGCAGAAGTTGTGGGTAGGTATGTTAATGTTTAATCGATCACAAAGTGTTATTTTAGAGGATGACTGGAGGATTATCTCAAATGGATTGGTTTTTCAATTATAGGTAGGGTTGGTTACTTTTATCCGACCATTGGATATTACATAAACCTAACCACTTTAGATAGAATTGTAGAATTCATCTGCAACATCATTAAAGCAAGTTAGATGTATTTCACCACCTCCCTCATCTATAAGATCAAAGCCAAAAACTTTCCCTTCGCCTTTGGCATTTTGAAATTCATGAAGCATTGACTTTTCTAATGCTCAACCCTGAATGGACCATTGTTTATGGTAAGTTGTCAATGCCTTGATTGGAATGATTAAATTGTCTTGTAAGGAACATGGCTGGGATGAGGATGATCCCTTTTCAAATCGAGAGCTGCTTGATGACTGGCCAATGACAGCATGTGCAAGGTAACGAGGAGACCCAATGATGCTTGTTTCCATGCCAACTACTTTCATGGATATAATAACAATAGCCCTGCAATATCATAAAATTAGAAAAGAGTCACAAATGAAAGTATGTAAGGAGAAAGGAGGTTGTCTGAATGGATGAAAGTAGGGAAGCAATTTCATACATTATTTTGTTAAAAAACCTTGCAAGTATACTCTATTAGTTCAACAATAGATCCCTTCATGAGACCGCCAGTTGAAGCAAGGTTGTTATATTTGTCAGGAAGGAGAGCATGATGTGAGTGCATTCCATCAGAGAGTTGTAAGCGATATTTGAAGCTTGTAGATTGAAAGAGGTTGATATGCTCCAAGGACAATATTTGGAGAGAAGGACAAAGATCAATTTTTCCTTCGAGAAGGTTACTTATTGCTCCAGTAGTCAATATGCTTGTCATTTGAGAAAGACGTGAGCATGAGAGATGTGTCTGTGTACAAGTGGAAAGAGTAATAAGTAGTGAGGAGTGAAGGGTAGAATATAAATAAACTTATATAAAGTTTGACCTTTCAACTTTGATAGGCATCCTTATTTTAGATATTAAATAAAAACAAAAGCTTAGGGTTTCAATTGTTTCAAGCAAGTTTAAAGAGGAGCCTAAATATATGGTTAAGCTCATTGTTTATTACTCAAAGATAAATAATGAAAATAGACATAGTAATTTGAATAAACTATTTGTATGGAAATAAAGATTACAATAGTAGGCATCTGTATGTTTTATAAAGAAGAAGTTAGTCAGAAAATATTCTAGCCAAATGTGCATTATGTAAATAATATACTAGAGATTATTAATAGTTTTATATTTGTACATCATATACAACTCTAATCTTCTTTTTTTTTTCGAATCTGTAAGGATGCATAGAGCATCATAATATTTATAATAATATAAGAGTTTTTACATATTACAAAAAAGCCCTTTCTGGCTGAGATTGATACATAAAAATAATAACAAAAGGATGATCAAAAATATAGGCCCTATCTGGCCAAGAATACATTGTTTGACTATCGAGAAACAAGACAACCAAGAATTATTATATCCTATAATAATCTAAACTTTAAACATTGTTACTATAGTAATGCCCAAAATATAAGATTGCATTACATTTTAACTACATAGTTCTCAAGTTCATGTTTAATACAAGGACCGCAACCTATTTTAAATTTCTGATTGTGGAACAATTGTATCATGAAGTTGGAAAATCCCTCTACTTGCGTGCATGTATATTGGATTTCAGCCAAAGTGTGTCGGAATGAGTTAATATCTACTTCTTGTACATTGAAATCAGCTATATTTGTCTCTTTTATTTGTTGTAAAATGTCAGAGCAATTGGCTTCAATATTTGATACGATGAATTGAACATCACTTTGGAAGAGGTTGGCACTATTTGCAGTCGAACTTGCATCAAATTCATTGAGTGAGCCATCATTATTTTTGCTTGAAATTTCAATGACGTTTGGAGTTGGTGTATGTGCTGCCATATCTGTATATAAATATTTAATTACCATTGTTGTAATAATATATTGGAGTTAAAATATACGAAAATTTCAATTTGGATTATTTTTTGCCACAACCTATTGAAGCAAATCAACCAAGATAAGATCAATTCTTCTTGGCATATCAAAAGTATAAAGCAAAGAAAATAGTTGAACTGTCATATGGCAAGAATACTCCTGGACCCTCTTGGTGCTCTAAGGCTACAATTCCTCCTATCCAACAAATAAAGAGTGAAAAGCAGCCCGAGCTGAATGATTCACCTTAACCAAGAGGAAAGGGAATTTTTGTCGAGGTTGCTCCTCTACCATCCTTACAAGGATTGGGAGAAAAGGTCTTCAAGAGCAAATCTATTCATCACAAAATCATAAAATCACTTTTATACCAGCTTCCTCTTCACAAATGATGAAGAATGGAGAAAATCATGAACCCTTGATGGTAGACAAAAAAATCCCTTGGGAAATATAACTAACAAGATTAAAAGAAATAGAAATGCAAGGGAAAGAAGAAGAAAGCGTCAAGCCTTAGCTCAAAAAATGTCCCTGCAAAAGAAAATATCCCATCGAGAGAAATGGAATCAAAAGAAGAACTAACAGAAGAAGTTTCAAGTTGGGCTATGGTGCCCTATGTGCCACCTATTTCATATGAAGAGCAAGATTGGGAAAAAGATGATTTGATTAAGGACAACCACTAGCATGGCTGTATGTAAGTACCACCTCTCTGACAATGAATTAGGTAAGTATTTCCCCCTCATTTAGCCACACTTGATGTAGCACCTCTTTGAGTTGCTCTCAAGGGTGGCCTCCTCTTTGTTTTGTGTTCCCCCATGTAGTGCTAAATGTTTGTTCACCCTTAATATTCTTGTAAGGCGAAGGATACAAGGGGACCACCTCTGTTGTGACATTCCTTCTATTTGTTTCTCTATTATTCTACACTTCTCTTGTTGTAGTTGTTGTGTGTGGTTCCTTGGGGGCATAAAGTTGTGGAGGATGTCTTGGGGGCATCTTCCCACATTGTGGCCCTAAGTCACTTTTGTCTCCTCTCTCATTTTTTGTGATTTCATTATTCCATTGTACTTGTGGCTCTACTAGTTGATAGATGATGACAACAAATATACACTTCTAATAAGAACCGTGCATCCCTAAACAAGAAAACAAAATAGACCCAGTCCATATATGAAGATGGGGTAATTTGTTACTAATGTTTGACTAGTAGAATCACATTGATTCATGATGTGATCATGTACCGTATTGTGAAATTGTTGTAACAAACCTTAGCAATACTCTAAATATGCTTCTATGCACTTTTGAAATGTTTTTGTCTCACCTTATAGCTACACTCAGTTTTGAGATACCTGAAATATAACCTCGTGGAGCTATACTCGGTTTCTCGAGAACCCGTAAGTATAGCCTTGGTTTGATTTAATGGCATGATGCCTTATTTTTGTATCAGATTCATTAAATGATCTGGTTGTTTTCTTAGCTTAGATTTTCTAACCAAAGCTTGTTTTGATTATTGATTATTAACAAATGATATTGATGTGTTTCTTTTGTTCAATTGTTGGGAACAATTCGACGATTGTAAGCATATGTCACTTTGGGGCATGGGCTTTGTGAAAGCTCTTGTTCCCTCGCATGTTTTCAGCCTTACCTTAAACGTGATTTCTACCAGAAAGCAGGAGCAACCACTTTAAGGTGGGGGCATATATGGTGGTAAATGCTTGGATATCTTAGATATTGTGATAAAATGCATTATATACTACCTTTTCACTGTAAGGCATCTTCGTGATGCAGGTGGGGTTGTATACTTTGTTTTGTGTGTTTGCATATGCTTCCTTTTTGTTGGGAATTAAGGTGTTTCAACCTTGGTAATTCCTTGCATTTATTTTTGTAATGTAATTTATTTACTTAGCCTATGTTGTAATTTTGTTGCACATCATGTTTTGTCATCTAGTGTGAAGTGGCGCGATGTGGTCACTCCACTTGTAAGGTGACTAGGATAGTCAACTCACTCCATGTGGAGATAGGCATCCCTTTTGTGTGGTAGAGGTTTTCTTCCATGTGTCGACATCTTGACTAGTGTGTAAGTGAATCTTGACCGAAACGGTTATGACAGATTCATATGACAAAATCTATGACATGTAAGAGTCAGAAATAGAAGGTTCTATGACAGGTGAAGACATGTGTCACAAGGCATCTTTGGGCACCCCAAGGAGGGTTATGCCATGTTGTAAGGGAATATGTTATTTATAGCCTATTTATGATAGATTCTCTTACAACTGTAAGATATGACAACTATGACAGATTCTATGACAGTTGGTTGGTGCGTAAGAGCATCTGTCATTGCCCAACTTGGGAATAGGCGACCATTTCGGGATGGGGTGATATGACAAGTGTCATGACCATGCTGCCGTGTTGGACAAGTGTCCCTAGGCGTGGGTTTTGGGCCATGAGGCCAAGTTGGATGCCCATTCCAAGATATGTTCATTTTTGTCTTGAAAACTTTAATATAAGCAGGTGCTTGGAGAGGAGATATTGAGAGTGATTAACAGGTATTGTTATGTTGCCGGTTTGTCTCCAGATACGAGTGTTGAAGACTCCTAAGAGCTTGCATTGCAAGTGTATTGTAAACCATTACAGTTTTGATAATACATTGTGCAGGTTTTGGAGTGTGGGTTTTTTTCACCCGATAAGGGTTTTCCCCACGTATATCTTATGTCTCTCTTCTTTTGTCTTACATTCTTATGTTGTTTGCTGCTGCAATATCTCTGTTGTTGTGTTAAACATTCTATAATTGTAAAGGTTAAAATGAATTTGCACTCTTCTCTCCTCATTAGATTAGTGTAGGAAGTGTTTTCCGCGCACCTAGCTTACTTTCAATTGGTATCAGAGCTGAGTTCTCCTTGGTCCTAGTTGTTGGATAAGGGTTTTGTGTGCTAATATTAGGTTGAGTGGGAGTCCATATAGAGTATTTTGTAATCTTGTTGCAGGATGAGATGGCAGGCACATTCGGAAGAATAGAGATGGAGGTGTTTAACGGCACAAATTTTGAGTTATGGAAACTTAAGATGGAGTGTTATGGAGTTGATCATGTGGTTACATTTAGTATGATATTTATTTGGAGCTCCTGTTTGATAGTATGTAATAACCCTCATGCATGGTGTTTATGTTCTATCATTCTATGGTCATTTGCAGCAGAGTATTCATGTTGGGAGTATATTCTTGGCTCTCTGATCACATGGAGAAACTTGGGTTACAGGTGTGTGCAAGAAGTTGAGTCCACTTTTTGGCCAAAAAGTGGAAGTGTTTTCCCTGATTTTCAGAATTTGTCACATTTGACCTAAAAACTTGAAGCACTTAAAGGTGGAATCTTGGAAAAAGTCACTAAATATGAAATGTAATACTCGGAGTCTAGTTTCTAAATATGTAATTTTTTTTAATACCCAGATGATAGAAATTGATTTTGAATAGGCGTTTCTAAAAACCAAGGTTTAAAGTCACTTTTTTTTTACTATACCATGTATGTGTACGTAATCCATATTTTGACCTAAATAATCATATTTTCTAAATCCTTTTGGGAAAATATTTGTAACTTATAGAAGCACGTTTTCCATATTTTTTTGTAATTTTTTATTGAATTTTTTTTTATTAATTTTTTATTGGCCATTTTTGATCTTTTAAAAAATCATTGTGTACGTCATGCATAAGATGACCTAAACTTAACATTTTTGGATTTTTTTTTAAAATTGAAAAGAATTGTCTAAAGTACGTTTTCGTACAATTTTTTTTACAAAAAAATATTTTAATAAAAAGTTATTAAAATACTAAAAAACCCTGATAATTCAAGTTTATGGACCTATTTCATTAGAAATTGATTAAAAAATAGAAAAAATAATCCAATTGTAAAAAAAATTACATATTTGGAATCTACACTGTCTCATCTATAATAGGTTTTAATTTCGTCAAAATATTCTACAAAATAGACCTTCAGATATATGCCCAAATTCACTATTTTGTTGTGACATTGACAGGACCTTCAAGTTGCTGGTCAAACCAGGTCCAGAGGTCAGGTTCGGGTCCCCAAAGCATTTCCTGAACCAGGTTACAAAGAAAAACTCGAGCTTAAAATTCAAATTTTAAATAACAGGATCCCGTTTCTTACTCTATCGGTGCAAAATAAAACGAGATCCCGTTCTACTAAACGGGAGTAGAACGGGATCCCGTTTATTATTTGTCCATTTTTTTTAATAAGACTGTGACTATGACTGTCAGCCCTGCAACTTGCTCTACAGTACGACCGACAGTGACATTTGCAGCATTCTCTACTATCTTTTTTCTTCTACAGGTCCATCAACTTGGAATATTGTTTGAATTTTGATAGAAGCCATCATTGAGACACTGTTTGAATGAAATTTTGTTGAATTTCTACTTGTTTGAAGGACTTGAACAAAGAAGAAAGGCTTTCAAGTTTTTGACATTCATTTGTACATACTTCATAAATTTTTTAATCATGGGATCACAAATTCATAATAAGAGGAAAGATAGCAAGGTATTAAACCCTGAAGAAATTGAAGCAAAGAGAGAGAAGGAGGCAAAAAGACAAAGAGATAGAAGAACAAATATTCAATCAATGAATAATGCTAAAGCATCCAATTCCACAACTATTGAAGATAAAAACATTGAGGAGACCATGGATGTAGATGATGCAAATTTGCAAGAGGTGAATGTGGAAACTAATACGATTATACAAACTACTTCTGGTATGTCTTCAAATCCCTCTGTCAATGCTATGGAGAATGTTTCAATAGGCACAAATCCAGGTACTTCTTCAAATCCACCTTTGAATGAAATAGAAATGGTGTTGATAGGAGATTTAAAACAAGCTAGATATAACAATGTTGAGATTGATAATATTCGTAGAGATCAAAATTTGAAACAAATTGTTGTTGAAAATGAAAATGAAAATCTTTTTGTTAAAAATGAAAATGAAAACCGTTTTGTTGTTGAAAATGAAAACGAAAATCCTTTTGTTGAAAATGAAAATGAAAACCGTTTTGTTGTTGAAAATGAAAATGAAAATCCTTTTGTTGAAAATGAAAATGAAAACTATTTTGTTGTTGAAAATGAAAATCGTTTTGAAGTTGAAAATGAAAATGAAAATCCAGGATGTGATGTTGAAAATGAGAAAAAAAAATTCAAAATTGAAAGAGATGTTTGGGGTAATCTTCCTAGTAAAATTTCTTGGAGACAAATAAGAACACATGCCAATAGATTATACAAGGAATTTTTTTATCGTAAAAAACTATCATTTCAATGTCAACTAATGATGCAATTAATGAGAATGTGAAAAATGAGAAAAGTAATGAAAATGTTAGGCATTTTTGTTAAACCAAGAAGAAAAGATCAATCACTAAAACATGCTATGTCTACTGTTGCTAGTGCCATTGAGTCTATTGGAAATAATAGTCGATCCAAAGATAAGATTGTAGCAAAATGAGCTATAACAACTGCTATAGTGAATAAAACAACTTTGAATAGAAGAATGGTAAGCAATATTAGTGGAATTCTAAAAATACATCCTAAAACATTGGTAAGAGCGGCAAAAAGAAGAGAAAGTATAGAAAATGATCCAATTAACCAATGTTGGAGTTTTAGTGGTCGACTCCCAAGATTTGACATGAAACTGAATGTTGAAATCAGATCTTTGATCAAAAAATATTAGCATGATAATAGTAGGGTATCATCTAATGCTAGAGATGTTTTAAAATTAAGAGTGGGGTCCAAAGTTTGCGATCCTCATCCAAAACACCTATTAGATACAACGCAAACTGAATTTTATAGAAAATTTTGTGATAAATTAGTGTTACCTGGTAATATTAAAATAAGTCAAAGATCTTTTAAAAAATGCAAACCATGGTATGTAAAGATTAATAAGCAACGAATATCTTGTTGTGTAAAACACATGTTCAATTTCGTTATTATTATGATGTGTTTCGATATATACGTTGTACTTTACATAGTAACATGATTATACAAGAATGTGATATTAATATGCCACCTGAAGCATTAAAAGAGTTTATATCAAGTTTGTTCTGTGAAAGATCAAATGAAAAATCATTTTATTTTAGTTCATGTATTTCTGGACAATGCACTAGTTGTAGCAATCTTTCTTTGTTAAGAGTTTGTATGCATGAAAGTGTTGAAAATGATTTTGGACAACAATTAGTGGATGTTAAAAGATTTAAGACTGTTGAATATTCTTTAAAAGATGGAAAATTTGGAAAGCGTTGTGATTTAATTACAGAAAAGGTTAGTGTGCATGCATTCATATCAGAATTTAAGAGTAAAATTGTACCAAAATATGTCAAGCACTCTCAACAAGCTCGATGGCTTGATGGACAATTTTGTGAATGTAGAAACACATTTCCAGTTGGTACTATACTATCAGTGGTTGATTTTGCGGAAAACTATACTTTAGCTCCGTAAGAGGAAATTCAATCACAATATTACAATTTAGTGTAGATTGCTATGTTTGTTCATATTGTTTATAGACATGCAGATGATAGCACAGAGAATGATAGAAATTTTTTGAGGGAGTATCATTTCTATTTGAGTGACAACCAGTTACACTCATCAAAGTTTGTTCAATATTGTTTCAATATATTTTATACAAATTTAAGAGAAAGAGGAATCCAGATGACTGAACATCTTATATGGTCAGATAATTGTACGGGGCAGTTCAAGAATGCTTGAATGTTCTATTGGTTAAGTAGGGTTCACAAGGAGAATAATGTCCAACATATGTGGAATTCTTTTGAAGCTGGACATGGTAAAGGAGAACATGATGGAGCTGGTGCGTGTGTTAAAAGAATTCTTGCTAGACAACAATTGAAATTTGAGGATGCAGTAAAATTTAAAGATGCACGTGGAATTGTAGATTGGTGCAATACAAGATTATGTACACCTGGATCAAGCGAGTACTCTACAGTTCATCTATTCTTTTGGTTGGTTGAAGAAGAAAACATTCTACCTGGACTTGATTGCCAGACAATCAGTGGATCTACTAAATGGCATTCATTTAGGAGTTCGAATGCAAGTACATGGACTATCTGGACAAGGGAGCTTGCATGTTTTTGTCAATTTTGTATTTCAGGAGATTGGGAAGCATGTGAGAATACAAAATGGGTTGAAGAGTGGAAGCAAAGACCATTGACACTTGCACAAGCACACGATCAAAGTGAAACAACAATTGAAGACAATGATCAACTGTTTGCATCAAACGATTATGACCGTGTTTCAGACCTTGTACAAGAAGGTAATTTAATTCAAATTATTTTATTTTATTTCACTTCATTACTAATTTGTAGTGCTTTTATTTATTTATATGTGTACATATGAATGCATGTATGTTGATTGGTCAAATTTTATAGACATGTGCAAGTTATTGAATCAAAATTTGTTTGCAGGACATGTGTATGTTGTTATTGCACCAAAGAAGAATGAAGAGGAAACAGAATATTGGTTGGCTCGTTGTGTGGAGACTAAACATAAGTTAACAGCACCTCGAGAAGATGATGATGGCTTTCCTTATCCAATAGGTTTGGTGATCCCCTTAAGACATCCCCTTAAGCAAATTTTGATAACAAGTCTTTGATCCCCTTAAGCAAATTTTAAGAACTTCTTTGATCCCCTTAAGCAAATTTTAAGAATTTCTTTGATGATGGCTATCATTATCCAATAGGTTCGGTGGTGGTTGTTGGCACTTGGCTACAGAAATACCTAATAAGGAAGAATGGTTTGCCTTCATTCAAAGATTATGAAACACATAATAAGATTATACACTACTCACATTTGGTGTTGGCAACAAATATAAAACTAGAGAGGTATCGTGGAAAACCTGCAAATAAAGAGCTATGGATAATTTCTATGGAAGACCATGAGACAATCATCGATGCATTGGAAAAAAGAGAGGATGGAGATGGTACAATGGAATAAGTAAATATAGGTAAACATAGTTAAATAGTTTTATATTGTTCTTTTAAATACATTAAATACATGTTTTGATATTTCTTGTGCATTATTAGTTGAAATTGATTTAAATTGTCCTTTTATATCCTTAGGCCATCATCACAAATTCATCGCATACTTTGAAACAAAAACTTGAGAGGATGCAGATTAAACCTATGTCTACACATGTGTGAGGCACTTGTAAATACAGGTACAAATTGTGTATATCTAGATAGTTTTATATAAATTAAAATACATGTTTTGATGATATATTGATAAATTGCTTGAATTATTTTTATATCAAGTGGCGTGAAGACCTGTTACATTCCCCACAAGTTTTGGATTTTCTTGAGATGGCATAACCACATTTTGTAAATATTATTTTGAGTTGGCATATATGTACATACACAATTACATTATTACACATTTTGTACACAAATTTGTATACATGTGTATGTACACAATTATACTCTACACTTTTATATATCAAAATTATTATTCTATATATTTTCTTTGTTAAATGCACATATTTTTCTACTTTGAATTTACTTTGAATTTGATTTTATTATATTGTTAAATTTGGTTGCCTTGGGCAACTTCACAAAATTTTGAGAACTTAAGATGTCCCCTTAAGACATCGTATTAGGACCCCTTAAGACATCCAAAAAGTTAGCATCTTTGTAGGTTAATTAATAGCCAATTTGAAGTTGTTAATGGACCACAGTATCCTACACAGTTATGTTACTTCTATGTTTCAATAACCATATATCTCTCAATCCAACCATTACACTATCATCTTCATTCTATCCTTAAAATTTCTTCTTTATTTGACATGCTCAATAATGAAGATGAGCTAGTACTTAGCATTATAGATTAGGTTAGTAATTTTCAATACATAGATACAACTCCATGCCTTAATGTTATCTCTTTGGAATTTGTAATTTCTCCCTTCTAGATTCTAGTTAATGGTTCATTGTGTGGATGTTTTAGAGCTATTGAATGGGTTTGCATCAACGAGGCATGGAATCTTGCTTTATCTAAAACTATGGAAATGTATGGTGGAGATGTAAAATTAGTTTGAATTTTTCTTTTTAGCTAGTCATGTGAGTTTTTGAATTTATTTATTTGTGAGTTCAAGACATGATTTAAGATTTGATTTATTTTATTAGTGGAGATTAGAAGTTAATTAATCAAATAGTAAGATTATTCAATTAATTAGTGGGGAAGGTGTAGGAAATTAGTTTAATTAAATAATATTCAATTTATTTATTTAATTTGATGATGGAAGGCATGTAAAAGGCTAATCCTAATTAATTAATTAAATATAACGTATCTAATTAAAGTATGCAAATGTGAGGTAGATTAAATTATATAAATACCATGGATCTAAAAACATGTATACAAATGTCCTATCTATCAAAGTACATGAACTACTCAAAATACATCATAATATGGGTGAATCCTATCTCCTTGCTAAGTGACCCTCAAAGTGACAACTATTGTGCTAAGAATGATGAATGGATCCCTACAAAAATATACACATACATTAGAACATGAGCATTATAATAAAATTAGAACACATAGTTAATCTAATCTAACAATATACATAAATTATCACCTGATCACTACCATGATGTGAATCATGCATGTATATGTCCTCTCTATGTTAGCAATGATATGAAATTAACATATGTCACTACATCTAAGAGAGGGACTCAAAACTACATGGATATCACCTAATAGACCTTCATCAAGTCTAATAATATACATCATATCTAGAATGATGTAATTGATTAGTATCGGTCCTCAATTGCTTTCCTTTGGTAAGAAATTTAACCACAATGTCACCAATATACTTAAAACCTGGGGTAAACATGTATGCATCCTTTCACCAATAAAATATCTAGGTTGAGGAAAATATCATCCTCAATGTTGATCATATGTGTCTCTATCACATATACCCTACCATGCACTTTTCCCACATGGCTTGGTAAATATACATTAAATTTATGTTGAGACCCAAGTGCACCTTGACATACAGATTTTGTTGTGATTCAAATTACACATTTGAGATTTGGTTTTTATTTGGATAATGATCATGGGTATCTACAAACCTAGGATATAACAATTGTTTCATATAGATTAAGAATAAATGATCAAGGTCTAGATGTTTAGTTAATAGATTCCCAAGTTTCATTATATTGGTTGAATCTTTGGGTAGATCTATGATTTATGCTAGGGTTTGAAACATGATGTTGAGGGTGTTAGTATCACTCCTCGGTCTAGATCCTTTGACCCATCTACCCTACACTTCATGAGCCTTTCTAAAATCAAAGTGAGGCATCCCTTTAGGATATTAAGTACTTGCCTAATGATATAGTGATGGAAATTAACACTCTCCAAGTTCACTCTTTCTTGTGGAAGGGTAATGCTTTCACAATAATACTTGATATATTTTAATTATAACATTGTAATAGGGAAAACTGTACATACCTATGTCATTTTACCTTATGTTTTGGGCCTAAGGTTCAAACTCTTTTATGAATGAGAGCTCAAAAGGACTATAAATTATATAGTGTGATCAAGTCTTAAAAACATCATGATCACACATCTCAAGATTTTACTCCATTCCATAAATAGTTTATAAATTCCCTCTTTAGGTCAAACACACAAGTGTGGACCTAATCTCAATTAGGTCTGTGACTGTGGATCTGAACAAAGGCATCTACAAGTGCTCTAGTGAAGGTTGTGAGATTGATTCCCAAGCCTAAGCAAATCTTATCTACACAAACTAAAAATAGAAAATTTAAAGATAAACTTAATGAAAGCATGTCAAAGGAATTGGGTCTTGCTAAATTATATTATTGTGTTGTGCAATGATCAACTTTCAAGGCAAGTTATATGCTAAGTATCACTTATCTCAATAGTTACTCATAAATTTGTTACCATTAAATGTCCTACCATAGAATTGTAACATCAAAGAAAATTGTAACATCAACCATTTGAAATTGATAGACATTTTATTTTCTAAGTGTGGTTCTCAAAGAAAGGATCTTTTGGATTCATTCTTTGTCATCTTGATTAACATGTAATATATTATCCTCATACCAGTTTTCCCATGTCATATAATGACTTATGCATATGAATTAGTTAAGGAATATTTTGTCTAATAGTGGGGGATCATATAGGAAGATAATTTGTTTCATTTGAATAAACCTAACAAAAATGTTAAATTTTCCACTAGACCATGAAGTATAGGACTACTAATATGTCTAAGAATGCTATGCATGGCCTTTTATGAGCAGAGTACATTAGTTATCTTTATCATCTGATAAACCCTTTATGTATGATTATTATGATCCTAATAATATCAAACATTTTTTTTGTAAAAGTGATTTTGATAATATCAATCAATTGTATTTTTTCAAAGCTTTACCAATCCATGTACTAATATTAGTTGAAGACTGACATGATATTATATTTTTTTTTTCAAATATGTAAAGCTTTCATAGACTATTCATTGGGACTCAAACCCAAACTTAACTCTTAGGGTGTTGGGCCTTGTACTCAACAAAAATTGATTTCTAATAGCTTTTTTTGTGAACCTAGTAACTTCACCAATAGACCAACTAACTCTTGACAAAAAAATATTATTATGAATCTCACTATTAAAGTCACTTTTGAGTTATAGTGTTTTACCCTTGTTAATTTGAAATTTAGAGCTTGTTATTACCATTTTAGCACATTTTTAATACTAGTGGAATATATAAGTTCAAAGTCATGTTGTGCATTTTTATATAGTTAAAGTACTTGCATGTTTGAAGTGTAAAACACATACAACAATGAAATAAAGTTTTGTATTCTAGAGACCATAAAATAGTGAAATGAAATAAAGTCTAGGTCCATGTTCAAAAAATATACAAAGTACCATGTTCAAAATATAAAGTCCATGTTCAACTATATATATATATATATATATATATATATATATATATATATATATATATATATATATATATATATATATATTGCCATTAAATCATTTTTAATCATCTTACATTTGATTTCATGTAAATCTTTCTCTTCTACAGAGTGATTTAGGTCATCTGAGTAGTTCACATGGTGTGAAGAGGACTCTTGATTACAGAGATAGTATGTGATAGGTTATTTCATGGGCTACATAATTTGACTATTTCATGGACTATGTTATATACTGTTTGTCATGGACTTTATATATATATATATAAAGTCCATGACAAACAGTATATAACATAGTCCATGAAATAGTCAAATTATGTAGCCCATGAAATAACCTATCACATACTATCTCTGTAATCAAGAGTCCTCTTCACACCATGTGAACTACTCAGATGACCTAAATCACTCTGTAGAAGAGAAAGATTTACATGAAATCAAATGTAAGATGATTAAAAATGATTTAATGGCAATTTTTAAATTTATAATTTATCATAAAATTAAATTACCGTGTGAGGCTGAGAGGCATGCTCTGGTGCACCTGGACCTGTCTCTACATGCTCTGAATCAATCTATTTAATACAAGAGAAAGTTCAAGTTGAAATTAGATGTAAGACGGTTTTAAAAATGATTTAATTCAATTTAATTTATAATTTATCATATTTAAATTATTATACCGTAAGAGGAACTTGTTGTGCATCCTCTATTCCAGGACCTGTCTCTACAGGCTTAGCTACATGACATGTCTCAAGCTATAAAATAAAAAGAATTTTGAACACATGTCAACATATATATCTATCAAGAAATTTACTTTAAGTTCACAATGTATATTTTAATTGACTTTAAATATAATCTAAATTTTAAGTTATACTGTATCAGGCTGCCCATCTCCTCTGTCCTCCTACTCTGCATGTGTTGTGTGTTGATGAAACGTGTCACTGACAAGCTCCTACAAGGTCATTTATAACTTAGCACATGTGTGTACAAATTAGGTTAAAATGTATATATATTGACTTGTGTACATGTTATAGGTACTTAGTTTTTGTTTTAATCTATTTAGAAGACTTGTACATATATTACACATAGACATAGATATACATTTTTGAACAACCTGAAATGCAGTCGACTCCTGGTATAAACTTGGATTATCCAAATGTGCTGCAATGCCCATCCTCATTGTTGTGTCAACCTGCATAGACATATATTTTTAATATATATTAAATAGTACATGCACGTTTCAGATATAGTGAAATCAAAATAGAAAAATCTAAGTATATATAGTTTTTTAAAATAATATACATACTGTAAAAGTGTTATGTGAGATGCCCAATGATGGAGGAGCACTTGAGACACCCTCAGATGGAGGATTCAATGTGGAAGAACCCTGAACCAATTCATAAATATTTAATGTACATGTTCAAGACTGAATTACAAATTAAAATCAAGTAAATAAAATTATTTAAAATATAAATCATTCAAAATGTACCCCAAATGGGTGCCCGAGATGAACATGTGTCAATGAAAAATTAAATCGATCAATGGTCCCTGTTGCCATCATCTACACCAAACAATTCGATTGTTAAAATATTACAATTTAATTGATCTATATGTTGATTAAAAACATGTGCTTAAAATTGTTATAAATTCAACATGTGTGTAACCTATATATACTTGTGTTGAATGATCAGTGGGATGATCCTCAGCAAATAGATAATCAACAAATGATTCACCCATATTATCAGATGATGCATGTGTAGCTGAAGTGGGTGCATCTGCCTGATAAGGTCCATAACACAACTGATTGCAACTCATACATGTATGAGGCATCGACACATGTGGAGTGGTACTAGGACCACTTCCATCATCAACTCCTTCATGGTCTCTAACCTGAGCTACCATCATAGAAGTCTGCTCATCTAGGCTACCTGAGAGTGCACTTAATGTGCCTAGTGTGGATACCACTACATGATGATGGAAGGGCAAAGGAATGGCAGCAACAGGCAGGTCAATAAGAGGTTGAATAGGTACGGGTCATTGAGGATCAACCCGTGCCCCCAACCTCTATTGTGGCATGCCACCACCAATACCCTGGAATGATCTAAAATCAAAGTAGTTGGGTTTTTTATTCATAACAAAATCTGCATATAATTTTCTCAAAAAATATAAAGGAACCTCACAATTAGCATGAGGTGGATAATCAAACACCATCCACCATCTATCCCAAAAATTGGTAGACATTCCTTCATGTCTACACCACTTGATTGATATTCTTTTCTTATTTGCAAGAATATGTTCATTTGTAATGGGATGTCTAAAATATTGCGCTAAATGACCTTTTGTGATTTTAAGATCCAAAATATCCTTATAGGAGAGGCCATCAGCATAAAATTGGTGCCTCTCCTCTCTCCATTTTTGGAATCCATCAAAGTCTGAGTCAATAGACCTCATAGAATCTACAATGTTTTGCATCAAAGCTGTAAAACGTACCACGTGAGGTGGCATGAATTGTTCATTGCGAATGTAATTCAATTTCTCTTGTATGGAATCCACATTTTCATTAATTATGGCTCACAAGTGAGCCTAGTCAGTTCCAGTTGGGGGTCCAGGTGGGGATGGAGGTGGGGGTGGAGGTGGGGCATCTGGAGGTGGGGTGGGGGTGGGGGTGGGGCCCGATCATCTTGTGCATTGAGGAAGTCCTCAACATTAAAGTGAATATCATCCAAATTCATGATATATATAAAAATAGATATGAACTTGCATATATACATATAAACATACAAACCTGAGTACAAATTTAAAATTAAATCAAGAACATATATATATTATAAATAAACATATAATGTACATGTTCAAAAATTATAAATTATATGTATGTTTCAAGAAATTACACTTGAAATAAATTTAAATTAAACATACAGATACATGTGCATGTACAAATTTCAAAATGTAAGAGAGCTATTATAGTGAACTAGATGTAATTTTTAAATTGAAATCAAGGGATTTTCAATCGAGACCTAAATTTTGATTCTTATAGTGAGGGAGACGAGAAAGATCAATTTAATACTATACAGACAATCATGTTATTTAGGTTCAATCAAATACTAGGACAGTCATGGGCATAAACTTGGGCATCTTTGTTTCAAGACTAGAGGTTTGTAAAAAACGATTTGCATGCATATATAAATTATCAAGGTCACATGTTATGCTTATGAGATATCCTCTCATTCATCTTACATCACAACCCTCTCAATAGGACTGGACCCTATAATCAAGATTTTGTTATATACGACTATCATTATGGTGTTTGATCATAGGGTGTTTGGTATCAAGATTATATTTCAATATGCAGGACTGTCATATCAAAAGATGCCTCTTAAGGACTCAGAGAGATCATTCTAGCCAAGCATTGCATTGTCACAGTAGTTAGAGTACATAGTAGTAGGGCTATTAGGACTACCATAATGAATTTGTTCTCAAGGTTTGTTATCATATGTTAGGTCCAAGGTTTCAAATTTGTTAATTTTTCTATGGAGTTGGCTATTGGTTTGATGTTAAGTACTCATTCTAGGAGATCCAACATTTCCTATGGCAAAGCTACAAATAGTTTGTAATGGTTTTGGATGAATTTCTCTAACTAAATATGACTAATAAGCTTGGTCAACAAACAATAGTCATGCTTGCATTGGTTTGAGCATTGGATCAATCATGAATTCATAAATTGGATATGTGTTTGAGCATGTGAAAATTTGAGTGAATCCTTACCATTTGATAGGAAAGAGGAAATCATCATGTGAACTTTAGTATCTTGTATAATGTTGTCATGACCATTAAGGACTGAACATTAATTGTTATTAATTTCCTAGATTGTTATATGGACCTTTAAGATAGCCTTAAACCAATAACAGACTTGTCATGAGGGACAATGAAATTGTTGTTAAGATGTAAGACTTCTCTAGAGATTCAATTGCATTATCTAGATAATCAAAGAGACATAACCATGTGGTAATGATTAAATCTTCCACTTTTAAGATAGATGATGAGGGAAGAAGCTTAGGATGCTTTGTTTAACTTGTGATTGTAGGGATGATCTAGCTAGAAAAAAGATATTAGTTGATGGTGAACTAGCTTGATTTTGTTTCCTATTTCCTATTTGCAATTGTTGTTTTCTATTTAGTTGTTAGTCACGTGACTCTTATGTGTGTTATTTAGCTTCAAAATAAGCCCATTTAATTATTCTAAATAGTCTTAATTTGCACTATCTTAACACTAGATGATTGTCCCAAACCTTAAGAACAATTTAAAACTCTATTTTACTATCAATATATATCAATGAAGGGTGAATGTTCAGATGCATCTATGCTATTGAATGATGTCATACAAACCAGTGGACTATCATACCACCTAGGTAGAATCATAATGAACATCTGCAAGACTATAACTAGACTTGGAAAACTACCTTGAGGTGGATATCTTGTGCATGCCACATGATCTGAAAACCTAAATTTGGTGAAGTTGCCTATGGCAGCCAAATTTGATAATGGAGATCTAGGATTGCCTACTAGTTGCCTAGGACTAATCTGAGTATGAAGATGAATATATTTTGATGATTTTTGATTTAAATTTAATGAAGAATTTGATGCTTTGATTAACTTGTGATTGTAGGGATTCAATCTAGCTAGAAAAAGATATTAGTTGATGGTTCTAGCTTGATTTTGTTTCCTATTTCGTATTTGCAAAATTATTGTTTCTATTTAGTTGTTAGTCCCAACTCTTATGTGTGTTATTTATCTTGAGACTAAGCCCATTTAATTAGTCTAAATAGTCTTAAAATTTGCACTATCTTAACACTATGATTGTCCCAAACCTTAAGAACAATTTAAAACTCTATTTTACTATAAATATATATCAATGAAGGGTGAATGTTCAGATGCATCTATGCTATTGAATGATGTCATAGAAACCAATGGACTATGATACCACCTAGGTAGAATCATAATGAACATCTGCAAGACTATAACTAGACTTGGAAAACTACCTTGAGGTGGATATCTTGTGCATGCCACATGATCTGAAAACCTAAATTTGGTGAAGTTGCCTATGGCAACCAAATTTGATAATGGAGATAGGATTGACTACTAGTTGACTACCTGACTAATCTGAGTATGAAGATGAATATATTCTGATGATTTGTGATTTAAATTTAATGAAGAATTTGATGCTTTGTTTTTAACTTGTGATTGTAGGGATTCAATCTAGTTAGAAAAAGCTATTAGTCAAGATGGTTCTAGCTCGATTTTGTTTCCTATTTCCTATTTGCAAAATTATTGTTTTCTATTTAGTTGTTAGTCCCAACTCTTTCCTTAAGAAGTCTATCAAATCTAATTATATGCACAATATTTTGAAGTTAATTCGATGCATTTTCATCAAGAGTCAAGTATCAACAAATTCAAGAGTACATATGGATCATAGTGTTGGAGATCACAACAAGTGTTATTATCCTAGAGGATCTTATGTAGTAGTCTACTTCTACATATACAAGTTTCTATTAGGAGAAAATATCTTTTGCCAAATTTGTATAGAGTTGTCTATAGTGTGTTCCAGGGTAATCAAATGATGTAAGTAACAATTTAGAGGGTTGAGGGATAAGTTTGTGTTAGTCTACAAGAGGTGTTTTCTTACATAGACCTCTCCATAATCTAGGTGTCTCCATGTCTAACTCAAATGTTTCAAGGGATATTATATGGATTAATGATAACATTTTATATATGGCTATGAGATCAACGATCATATCAATGTTTGGTAGAGAAAAGTTATCTTTAGGGTATCCTTTTTTGATGTCTCAAAAGTTAGTTCAAACATGAATTCCCTTGGTTTTCTTGCTAACTAAGACCACGTTAGAGACCTATTTAGGATAAGTAATAGTCTGAATGAACCCCACATCCAAGAGTTTCTACAATTCTTCTTTGACCAAGAGGGCTACTTGGGGGTGCATTTTGCGTAGCTTTTATTGAATAGGTTTGGCATTGAGGTGAACCACAAGATGATGCATGACTAAAGATGGAGTCTTGGCATATCACCATAAGACCACATGAAGAAATCAGCGTAATCTTTAAGGGTGATGGTTATGCCTTCTTTGATGTCAAGGTCCAATGGAGCTGCTATCTTAGAGAGTTTAGGGTCCTCTTCTATTCACAGGTTGATGTCTATCTAGCATCCTCAACAAGGAGAGGGGAGTCATCTTGTATCTGAGTGGTATCTAATGGAAGGTGAAGTTTGTCATTGAGGAGCTCTTGGGAAGTGTCCATTTTTATTGTATCATTTTAATCGATCACAAGTTTCTTCTTATAGCTTGTTGCTATTCTGCCTACTAGGGTGCCTTAGGACTAAAGGGTTCTTCTTTCTCTCCAAAATAAGCATAGGTGTTCAGTATGGTGGAAAAGTCTTTCTTATGATTACCATGGGGATGTGGTCTTGACACTTCATAAGTTTCATCATGGCTTCATCATTTTGGAAAACATCAAATCATAAAGGGTTGTGTTGGTCCTAATTGATATGCTCAAGGTATTATAGGTCTAAGGAGATGGTGAGGATAGTGGTATCATGAAAGAGGTTAGTGGTGGCAAGATCTTCGTAAGGATCATGAGTGGGGCCTACATCAATGTCATTAAGATCAGGGGAAGCATTACCAATGAGGTTAGGCTCGTATCACAATTAACATCATGATGTTCATCCCAGGGGCATAACCTAGCTAGTGAGGACAGCTACAAGTGTCTCTAAAGTTACATTTGTTGGCTTGATTTCATTCTTGATTAGTTGGCTATCACAAAAACTGTAAAATCTTCTCAATTCTTGATTAGTTGGTTGTCTCTAAAGGTTTGATTATGAAGGAAGTGATAAAGGTTTTATTATGGTTTGTTGTATTTTTTTACATGACAGTTACCTATTCAATAATGCCTTTAAAATACAATGACATACATTGATATAAGTAAATTTTATAAAAACCAAATATATATATATATATATATCATCCCAATGCTATATAAATTTTGATAGTTTGTTCAAAATCTCTCCTTTCATATGGTACAGTCATTTCAAAATTTCAATTGTATTTTATAGCTAAAATGTCTAAATACAGCTATTCAACACTCAAATTGAAATCAAATTTTGATAGTTTGTTCAAAATCTCTCCTTTCATATGATATAGTATTTTCAAATTTTCAATTGTTTTTACAGCTAAAATGTCTAAATACAGCTATTCAATTCTCAAATTTAAACAAAATTTTGACAGTTTGTTCAAATTCTATCCTTTTATATGATATAGTCTTTCAAAATTTTAATTGTATTTTACAACTAAAATGTCAAAATACAGCTATTGAATTCATAAATAGAAACCCTAAATAACAGTCTACATTTTAAATTTTGATTGTAGTTTACACCAAAAAAACAAATGAAAACTTGAAAAGATTCATTAGCAAATTGTAAAAGTGGAAAAATCCACTTACCTGATGTTTTGATGGTGAAAATTATCTTGCTCAACTCAGGATCCCGTTCTCAACTGTTGCTTGTCACTGGGAAAAATGGGGTTGCAGCCATTTTTTTAAAATTTAATACTTTCACAAAATGCAATCCCGTTTTTTGGTTCTAGGTTCAGGATCCCGCTAAGGAACGAGATCCCGTTCTGGATTTTAGGCTCGGGATCCCAATCTAAAACGGGATCCCATTTTTAGTTACCCGATTTCAGATTTTTTTCTAACTCTAAAACTTCCACCTTAAGTGGACACAACTTCTTGCATTGACCCTTACCATGGCTATGGTTTGATGTGCTTATGTTGGGTGCTTGGTTTTAGTCCCTGGCATTGGAAGACATTGTTTTGTTAACCTCAAATGCATGTAGGTTGTGGAGTTAATCATTGGATGGTTTGAAAGCTTCTGGAATAGCCTAGCTTCTCTGTATGCTTGTACATGGTGATGGTTGTGGAGTTGGCCTACAAGTGGGCCTGAAGTTCCTGGACCTCTATTTCATTTAGTTGGCTATACTTGCATGTCTCAGCTTCATATTGATTTGATCTGAGGGTTTAGTAGATATTCCCTTCAAAAATCTATGGTTATGCTTATCTATGTTATTCCATTATTCTGGTTTAACTATATTGGTGATTTTTAGACTTGTGGGACTTCCAGATGATAAGTGGATATGGATTTGCATGTATGTCAGTGACATGGTAGTTTTGCAAGTTTTACATGATTAATCAAAACTTGTGGTTTTGTAAATCTGCAGACAAACTATTTTTTCAGTTTATGATTCCTTGGGAGTGTTTCTGGATGTAAGATAGTTGTAGGTTTGCATGTATGCTTCGTGCATAATATGAGGAGGTTTGTATCTTTCTCAGTGTGGAGGTGTTGGTATGTGATTAGTCACTCATCATTTCTACAGTATTTGCTTGATGGGTTCCTTGACTATGGTTACTTCATATGTGGACTTATTGGCAAATCGAATCTAGAATCGATTTGATGTTTGAGTCTTGAAGTCTACATGTTGTCTTCTTTGGTATCTCAGCTTGCAGGTTACTAATGTAATGAAGAGTTTGCATGTTACATCTATTTTTGATCTTTGAGTTATGTAGTTTATGGATTAGCTACCCATTAGCTGCAGTGAGATGACTCGAATGTGGATTGTCTTTATCCACGAGATTGATTCAGTGTTTATGCAAACTTTGTTAGTTGGCCTTGTCTATGGTCATTTGTGTATTGGCATGTTGCATTGGGATAAGAGGATGGATAATTAGAGTGCATGGATAGTCAGTTATTGGGACTTATAGCATGTTTATCACAATGTCATGGATAGCTTGGTTACACAGTTTAGTGTGAGCTTTTGATAGTGATGGTTTTATCTTCTTGACTTGGAGATCTTGGTTCTATTTTATTCTTTTGTGTTGCTGATATTGCACAGGACCATTGTTAGATTGTGTTAGAGCCATGGATGATCTTCATTTGAGAGGATGGTTATCATAATGCCTTGATAAGCTCAGTATCACAGTTTCAGTGGGAGCTTTGGCAGTGATGTTGGATTCATCATATGTGATGGATGATCTTCTGCAGTGGATATTGGTGTCATGGAGGAGCTCTTGGTTGTGAGAGTTCTTTGACATTTTTTAGTTTAGTTGTTAGGAGATAGTTATCTTCATATGATTGGAGATGTTAACATCTTAGTTTAGGTGTCAGGTTTATGATTTGTCAGTTTGACATGTTTATCCTTCGTTTAGAGATGTTATTATATCATGGTTTACTCTTGATGCTAGCTTAAAGTTTTTGGCATGATACAGGTTCTCTTGAGATAGGATGTATGCATCATTGTATGCTTTGTTGTATGTGATCTTACAAGGAGATGGTTAGATCCTGATGTCACAATGGGCTTCTTGATCATGCAGATGTGCAGTGGGAGTTTTGACAGTGATCTTGTTTGTTCTCTCTGGTTTTGAGTATTAATCTTTTGCTTGAAGCTTCATGATTTTGCAAGAAGCATTTTAAGTTGGCATGTATTGGTTGATGGATGCTCATGGATACTAGAGAGACTTGAGGTGAGGCTTGAGATCTCTTGTTGTAGGTATCATGTGTTGGAATGGTTAAATTTCAGTAGAAAGACCGAGGAGCCTTCTATTGTTATGGACATGAATTCATGTTTGAACTTGAGAGGAGATTGTTCTTGGAGAGAGTATATGAGACTCGATGTATCTCAGTGGATCATTCTCATTCCCCACTCTCAGTTCACTCAGCAGAAAATGTTCTGATAGGTATTGCCCAGGTTATTTCAGATTCACTTTTGTTTTATGCTTTGATTTCTCATGGATATGAATCTTGAGCTACAGTTATTGGTTCTGGAGGTTTCATTTGAGGGATGTTAGCATGGTTATCTTCTTGATTCATATGGTTTGGTTTATGATGTTCATTTGTGAGGAGTTTAGGAGATGTGATTGGGCTTATTCCTTGTTATGGAATGATTATGAGTTTGATCTACCTTGATTAGAGAGGCTTACATCCATGTTGATTACATGTTACATATGTTTATTTGATCTTATGAGATTGAATGAACATTAATATATGATTGTCTAAACATGTTAACATTTTTTTTGGTACACAAGAAATTATCACCATATATTAATAAACATGGATAATTAACTATCATATTAATTAATAAACATAATTAATAGTTACATGTGATCATTAATCATATTAATTAATAAATAACCATATTAATTAATAAGCATAGTTAATAGTTATAGGGGATCATTAACCATCAAACATATGTGAAGTGTGTTTGAGGCTCGAAAGGAGAGGCACAATTACTCTAAATAAAAGAAAACATGAGATTTACACTAAGAAACCTAACTACTTAAAAAAAATTCAATACAAAAAACTAGATTGGAGAGGTGATAAAATCTAAATTCTAATTTAATTTGATTTTAAACAAGGATTGTAGTGGGGGTTGACATTAAAGTCATAGTTTGTATTTATTTCAATAGAATGGCAAATATAAAACCATCGTAACATCGTGATCCTTCTCAAGATAGCATACATCAAAAGGATCAAAATATATAAAAGAGATAATTAATGGTGGTAGCAAAATTGATCCAAAGATGGTTGTTCTGTCATTTATTTTCCACATCTTTCATAATCATATGCCCTTATACATGATTAGTTGTTTCCGAATTCATGATTACACTCTTCTACTCATCAATTGTTCTTACGCTAGGAAAAAAAACATGTCAGAAAAAGTCTCGTCATTTAAATGCCCCCCGCTAGATACTTTGGGATTTCTATGTCCAATGCCCAATTATAAAGGAATCACTAATTACTTTTATCCATCTGTTATCTTTGCATACTCATTACACACTAAGGTTCCCGCTACATGGCAACTTAGTCCAATTTATATAAATTTAAACTTGCCTACAAAGAGAGTAAAACAACAAAAGTTCATTTTGTTAATGAAAATTGTTGTTGAAGAGGCTTGGATCGAAGAAAATGGGTCATATGGACAATGAGATTCACAAAATTCACATAGACAACTGAGAAACTGGAAGTTAAAAACATGTCCAACTAAGATTATAACCTTGTTCATCTCACATTGTTCTATGATAATGTCAATTGTTGACAGTGAAAGCACACACTCTCTCTCTCTCACTTCATGTCTCTATATCTCCCTCTCTTTTATTCTTATCTCTCTTTCTCTCTCACTCTATCTCTCTCTTTTCCTCTCTTTTAAAATACCAACATCAAACACCTAATATTCAAAAGAGGCGTAAAGGTAAATGCACAAGGAGATACAACATCTCTTCAAAAGAAAGGTGGCTTGAAACTCTTACTTTTATATCAATAATTTGTAATCTATGTAGATCATATATATCCTAAACAAATAATACTTATTACAATACAATTTTTCAAGACACCAATAAACAAGAATTAAGCATGCTAAAAACTATTAATATTTAATCTTAGTATAGAACGTCTCATTTCTACCATCACAAAATCATATTAGTATCAATCTCAAATGTACATCATGCTCCTATAGGACTGAGGCCTAGCATATTTGTTATACATTACAGTAGCTTTCATATCCATAACTTTTGCATGCATAACTCTTGTAGAGAAACAATAATATCAAGTTTTAAATTTTCTGGTTTGTGGAGTTAATTGTTGAAATTTGCTAAAGTGAATTAAATGGACAGATAGAGAGAGATAAAGAGAAATGGACACATAGAGAGAGAGATAGAAAGAGAGATGAAGAGAAAGAGAGAAAGAGAGAGAGATAGAGAAAGAAGAGGGAAGGAGAGATAGAGAGACATATATAGAGGGGGAGGGAGATTGATAGAGGAATAGAGAAAGAGATATAGAGTAGGAGAGATAGATAAATTATATAGAGGGAAAGAGAGATAAAAGAGAAAAAGAGATACAGGAAGACATATAGTGAGAGACAACGAGTGCAGGAAAGAGAAATATAGGTCCAAAGAGAGATATAGAGGAGGGATATTGATAGAGAGAGAGAGAGGAATAGAGAAAGAGAGAGAGGGAGGGATCTCTCTCTCTCTCTCGTCAGGTAACGACACAATCTCAAAAAACTATGGGGGTTGTTAGAAGACACAAAGGAGGTATTGAGGATAGAAAAAGATTTTAGTCACCTTTATTTCACAACAAAAGATTAAATATAATACTATATTTTAAAGCAACCCATTGAATTTTATTTAAATATATTGTTATGTGTTAAAATACTATGATTATGGTATATTAAAAAGTTTTAAAATAAATATAATCATAGAATGCATCTTATTATATATTATTATATTTCATTTATATTTACTAATTTATATTATTTAAAATATAATATATTAGTAAATATAATTATAGTATAGATTATATATAATTACAATTATATTTTTTTATTGTATATTATATTATTATTTAGAATATAATATAATAATAAAATGCATCTTATTGTATATTGTTATATTATATTTATATTTAATAATTAATATTACTTAAAATATAATTATAGTATAAATTTTATATATAAAAAAAATATATGATTGAATTAACAAAATTTTTAAATATATAATTATATTATAGTATATCATGTTTTAAATATATTTAATAATTTAAATTATATAAAATGTATATATAATAACAATATAGATTTTAACAAAAAATGAAGATCATTTTAAGAATAAGAATGCTTCAAATTAAGAGAAGTAATGGTATTCTATGTAATTATGTAACATAATATATTCATTTAGAAAATCTTGAAGCAAAATTATTAGTGTCCAATACACTTAAATGTGGATCATCGTCATTATCTTTATCATATTATCATTTTAAGTTATAAAAGTCAAACAATTTTTCAAAGGGTAATGAAACTAGAGAAACCAAAGAGAATGTACATCAAGTCGCCAATACTTATAATGTCCCATCCTTTAAATAAAATGCTCCTATAAAGTTCACTAAGTTGCAAGAACCATTGGGTAATGCACTTCAAAGTTTGTTGAGCTCAAATTTTATTACTCTTCCTCCCATACATCTTTGAAGAATTATAATAAACAAACATTTTGTCATTGCCCTGGAGATAAAAGACATTATGTGCAATCATGTATGGTACTAAAATATAAGATACAAAATCTCATTGATACTAACATGATTCACATTAAGGCACCTATTAATGATATTGAAATCATTTATCAACCCCACCTAACCAAAAATTACAAATCTATACTAATCCATTTCCAAGCAAAGCTAATAATGTTGAAACATAAGATTCTATGGCTACAACAAAAGATAGGGTAAAAGAGAGGTAGAGTGAAAAACTTAAGGAGAGAAAAGAGGAAGTGTGTGGGAGAGAGAACGGGAGGGAGACAGAGACAAAGAGAGATACAAATAAATAAAAAAGATGTATTGTCGCCAAAGGAGAAGAACACATCGTGATTTTAAAAAATATTCACATTTTTGTGCTTTCCCTCCTTCATCTACATCTTCAGATTCCTTTTCTTCCTCCCATTTGAATATGGTCACACGTTTGGTGTCGATCACTATGGTTTGTGAGGACATAAGGTAGATCTATTTTTATGTAAATGTGACAACCAAAAAATGTTAGCTATTCCATTCAGAGAAGGACAAAACAACAAAAAAGAGAAAAAACCAATGGAAAATCCAACGATAGGTGACAATTCAATCATCTTGAATGCCTCTCACTCCACACCCATCATCGATTTGCCAAGGCAGGTATCTCTTTGCCAAAGGGGATGTCGAGCACAATCACGATGATACCCTTTACCCCTCACTTTGAAATTCCTAAATTAGAAAATACAAGGGAATGAGAGACCCCTAAGACCAAATCAAAAAGTTTTTGATGGCTTATCAAGAGGTCGCATATAATGACATATACTTGTTATGTCTCTTCCCTCAAAGTCTAGGTGGTCAAGCTACAGATTGGTTCATGCAACTACCTCCTAGATCTATCACCATGTTTGTCGACTTATCAAAAAAGTTTATTACACATTATTATTATAATGTTGAGCATGAGATTACCATGTTGGACCTATGTAATGCTAAAAAATGTAGTGGTGAAAACTTTTCCACCTATTTACAATAGTGGACAGGCCTTTCCAATTGACTCCCTTGGTCGATCCCTAAAAAACAAGTTGTTAATATTTTCATCCAAAACCTCAATCAAGAGATGGAATTCCACCTTCCAGTCCATTATGTCTCTACCTTTGACAAAATCATCAAAAAGTAGGTTACCATTGAAAAGGCCCTTATTGCAAAAGGTTTGATCAAGATTTGTAACAAAGACAAACAATAATCAATCCAATAATAAACTCAAATTCTGGGAAAAGAATAAAAATGTCATCAATGATGGGGTCACTAACAAATCTAAGGTACAATAAGTAGACAAAACCAGCAAACTTGAGAATGAAAATTTCAAAGTGTTTGTATTCAAAGAAGAGCTACCTAGGTAGGTGCAAGATGCAAGTCCTCCATTCCTCTTAAATTTAATAGAGTAGGAGCATATGGAGTCAAGGAAAAAATGTTCGAGTGAACGTGTCTATTCTATATTCAAATAGTCTCTCTTTCATGGGTAATATACTATTCATATAAATATATAAATATGTCAAATTCAAATAGCCTCAAGTTTCAAATTCACATACCCTCTCTCTCTCTCTCTCTCAATCTCCCTCCCCCTCTCTCCCTCCCCCTCCCCTTCTCTCACTATCTCTTTCTATATCTTTATGTTTCCCTATCTTCCTCTTTCTCTCTTTCTACTTCTCTCCATTTAAGCTCTCTATTTGTATCTCTATCTCTCTCTTTCTCTTTTGTATCTCTCTTCCCCACTCTATATCAATCTCCCTCTCTATAAATCTCTCTTCCTCTATCACTTTATCTATCTTATCTAGATTTTTCTTGCTCCCTCTCTTTCTTCCTTTATTTATCTCTCACCATATCTCTCTATCCCTCTCTATCTCTCCCCCTCTCTCTATATCTCAACCTCTCCCTCCCTCTCTATTTCTCTTTACCTCTATAACTTTTTCTTTGTCTCTATCTCCCCCCTTCTCTTTATATGTTTCTCTCTCTTTTGATGGGTTTCATAATAATCCTTTTCTACATCTAAGTGTTTTCTTTTATCAACTTTGATTTTTTGCACATCCTTTATCCTTTCATTCAATCCTTTTAAAAAGAAACCATGGTTAGGATGACTAATTAAACTAATAACCCTAGGATTGTAATTGGCAACATCCAAGCCTAAAATTAGTCCCATGCTAATTGTACAAATAAATTAGCTCCATACTTGCAATTAGTCCATGTTGATTGTACAAACAAATTTGCTACATATAATCAAAAATAATAATAATGTCCATAATTTTCAATACTTGTTTTTAGTAGCCTCTTCTATTTGGACATGAACTTAGCTATGAAAAATAATGAATTTATAAGGTTTCATTATTCTATCAAGATACACTTCAATGCATTGCATGTCTTACATAACTCACAATCCATGAAAATTCATATAAAATAGTGGAATGCTTTCCTTTTGGCCCATCCCTTGTGTTCCTGTTGTTGCTTGTCAGATTATTATAGGGGCTTCGATCTATTATCAAATCAAAACTTCCAATTGAATTAATCATTTCATCAAGTCTTTCTTTGTCAAAATTTGTTTCTAGAGAAGGGGAGAGATGAACATATACAAATATATATTCATTTCTCATTTATAAGCAGTGTTTCATGCATGGTAGCTCACTCCTTTCATTGCCTATTCAGTTGCTTTAAAATATGACAAAATAAATTAGATTGTTTTGTGAATGTATCTATGCATGAAGGGAGCAACAATATTGAGTAAAAAGACTTTTCAATAGAATTACGTAAATTTGTGTAAGGTTAAAAGTAACATACTTCATGATGTGCATTCAATGTCATGTTCCTTTTACAAATTTTTTCCAATGTGTGATTGAACAAAATGGGCTCCCATGACACAGAATGCACACCATTTTTGAGGTCTTTAGATCATTCCCATATCATCTTCAAATTCAAAAAAATTAAAAAGATCAAAAAAATTCCCTTGAAATTTAATATATTTAAACAATTAGGAAATCTCAATTATAGCATGTCTAAATTTAATTTGAAGCCATCTAACCTCCAAATTATGCAAGGGTGTGATATTATAAAACTAATGATGGTCACTAAGTTTGATCGATCTTTGTATCATGTGACATCTCCATGAGAGGATGCAAGATGGTAGGCTAGATGGCAAATGAACATGATGTAGGTAGTGGCCATGCTTATATTTACAAGACAATGTTCATTAAACATGTTAAACATAGGTGACAACTAATGGAATGCAAGCGAACCCAAGTCTACTGCATGAACACGAATCTAGAAAGCAGATGTATGCAAATAAATACTACACACCAAACATGAAAGCTCACACATTTGAAGTAGATATATTAACATTGAATAATTATTTAAGGTATTTCATAGGGTTTAATAAATAAGTTGTAGAACATAATTCTATTGTACCCTACTGAATTATGAGGTAGAATAAACTTAGTAAATCAGATTTGTGCAGTAATAAATGTTGTTCTTATTCAAATGGTATTAGATATGTAGTTTATATTATATTTATATTAATATAATATTCATATTAATGTGATTATCAAATACATACTTATAAAAATGATTATGAGCCATTTTAGTATGTATTTAATAGAAAAATATAGTTATGCCTTATGTGCATAATATTAGATATAAGTTGTAGAAAATAAATTTATTGTAACCTCACATAATTATTTTTAAAATAATTATGAATAAATGTGCATTTTTTTTTCAATTAATTTACTACATATATACAATATAGAGAAGCTACTTAAAAGGTGAACTATAATTATCAAAATTCTATTTTTTAAATGATTTATAAGGATAAGTGATCTCCCATAGAAAAAGAAATTTACTAATATAAGTGAAAGAAGATAATAGTTAATGTGATGAAATTTCAATAAGAATTCATAAAATAATTTAGTAGATTAAATAATTTATAAATTAATAAATAATATCTAACAAATTCTATAATTTCTTAAGAAAGTTTTCAGCCTACAACACCTTACCTCGACTTCGGCACTCGCTAAACATGAAAATAGAATAGAATAAGCCTACAACGCGCAATCCAAGAAAGTATAAATCTGATATAATGGATACATCACGACTCAATGTATATCGAAAAGATGCATTTCGATATATACAAGTCGGAGCCGAAAGAGGATACATACTGCAGTTTAATAAAAGTTGCAGTCTGAAAGGACATACAAAAGTCTTTGTATGTATCTCTACTTGTATCTAAGGGTTCGATGTATGCTTGGCAAGGCGAAACATACAACGGGATATACAAAGGGATATGCATGTCGCGGAACCGAAATAACTATGAAACAAGGTTTAGTCATTGTATGTTTCCGCATTGTATGTATGTTTCAATACATACATTGCGGGATATACAACGCGGAATCCAAGAAAGTTTAAATTTGGCAAGGCGAAACATAGAACGGGATATACAAAGGGATATGCATGTCGCGCAATTGAAATAACTATGAAACAAGGTTTAGTCATTGTATGTTTCCACATTGTATGTATGTTTTGATACATACATTGTGAGATATACAACGTGGAATCCAAGAAAGTTTAAATCCGATATAATGAATGCATCGGGACTCAATGTATATCAAAAAGATGCATTTCGGTATATACAAGTCGGAGCTGAAAGGGGATACATAATGCGGTTTAATAAAAGTTTCAGTCTGAAAGGACATACAAATATTATGCTCACATAGGCCTATGTAGACTTCACCTTCTGATATGTCATTGCCACTTTGTCTTCGACAAGACCAACTTCTATCGGCTTAGTCTTTTCTTCCTCTATCGATGCCCGATGACGGCTTTGTTCTCTTTGTCTTCGGCGAGACTTCCATCGTCGGCCCAGCCTTTTAACCTTTTACTGATGGCCGATGACTGCTAAGTTCCGCATCCTCCTTTATCTTCGGCAAGACAACGATCGTCGGCCAAGTCTTTTAACCTTTCGCCGATGGCCGATGACTGCCTCACTTTACCTTCCTAACCGTGACGGCTTCCAAACCAATAGTTGTGTACCTGCCAACAGATGCAGGTTAATAAAATGCACTAAAGTCATTTAAAACTCACTTGATCATAACTTTTGCCAGAAACATGCAAGCATTTTAATATACAAAAAAATTTCTATATTTAAACCACTTTTGACATCCGGCTTGCATATTTCGCATTGCCTATCGCATTGTATATCAGAGACATACAAACATTTAAACATACAAAGAACTTTTCAATATTTAATTTCTTTTCACATCCGTTCTTTATATATCGGCTTGCATCCTTCGTTTGCATATCGGCGTAACTTACTTTGTCGAGTCCATCTAAAATTTTCATTCCGATGGCTTATATCTTTCTGACATACTTATAAATTTGGTTGAAAAACATAACAAAAAAATGTTAAAAGCATTGGACAAACCAATAGCACGATGCATTGCTGAGCAGAAAAGGAACATAGTAAATTCAAACAACTACAAACAAAGGTGTTATTGTGCATTGAACAACAAGTTATGTTGAATACAAATTTGTGTGTTGCAACTGGACTTGTCAATGGTGCACTTGGGGAAGTAATTGCTATTGTATACAAAAATGAAACCAAGCTAGCAAATCTACCTCTATTTGTTGTTGTTAAGTTTCAACGGTACACTGGACCTGCATGGAACATAAATGAAAAGACAATGGTTCCAATTGCTCTAGTAACACGAGGTTGCCACCGACAAATCCCGTTGAAAATGGCTTGGGCTCTTACAATACACAAAGCACAAGGTCTAACTATAAACAAAGCAACAATAGACATTAGAAACACTGAACGACAAGGACTCATCTTCACAGCAACGTCAAGAGTAAGAAGTTTGTCAAATCTACGAATATTCCCTGCATTTTCATTTCAAAGATACCAACGCATGGAAAAAAATATGTATGTAATCCTACGGAAACAAGAAGAGAACCATCTTAGAAAAATGTTGATAGAAAATACGAACAAAACAAATGTAACATCCACATTCTAAAAACATAGTAAAAACCAAAACTTCACCATAAAGTAAATTTACAAGGTAAAAATGAGACAGAGAAAATTTTTTTTCTTTTATTCAACATATAGTCGAGTAACTATAATTACAAGATATCTCACAATAATCTGTATTGTCTTTCTCAAGTACAATGTTTACAAAAGTAAATCAATTATAAATACCTGAATCAGATAATGTTTTACTTAGTCTCAAGAAACACAAGTCTCAAAGATATACTGCATCCAGAAATCTGACATCTTTATCGCAAGCCTCGGCATGTCTTCTACTAGAGAGAGAGAGTATCTTTCCAGTAATTTACCTCCAACCATAGACCGTCGGTCTCCCGCACTCCTTCCTAACCGGAAGTGGCCCTACCCTTCACTAGAAGTATAGACCAAGGTGACCAGTGGTAATTTGCTCTTTTTGAGTACATAGTGTTGTATCTTACACAACTCTATCTATCATACAACCCTAGATACCATCTAGCTAAGTATGATTCCCGATAGGATGTGCAATCCAGATATAGTGAACTGACAATATGCATTACTATAGCCATAGTTTTTAATGTAAATTGACGTTCACAATGAACGTTGTCGTAATGTTCACCCACTCCAACTCGACTTGGATACTATCATATTCCTACAGTTCAACTTGGTCAATTATGTTTAACTTGAGAAGTTATGATGATTTCAACAATCTAGTCTTCCCGACCCAATACATGTTTTCTTTCATAGTCTAAAATCCATAGACTTTTCTTTCGTCTTTCTTCTTTTACAAGGACTCTCATTGCATCATTGCATTAATCGAGGTCCATGACTTATTGTCTCATAATAAATATAGATAGATTAATTACAACTAAGATGATAACCTTACCCAGGTTAAGCAATATAGTCTAGGAATCTAATTCCCTTCTTGCAAGTAAGAGTACTTATACATAGTCAGGCACTTGACCCTTCAATCACGATCTAAATAATGATCTCAATGTCTTAATATAATAATTACCATATCTAGGTTAAATTTAGATTCAATTGATGAGTTTTGCCTAACTCAAACCTAGTCTTTCTGACTTAGGTGAATTCACAAGACACTGTCGTTGCTCTATTAATCATTATGGATTGACTATCCATTCTTAGGTTTCTCTCTTTGCATATTTGCAACGTTTGAGATTTACCCCCTTGTCGACAAGTTAATAGCTCAAAAGAAGTTGTGTCAAAAAGGTATAATGATTTTAATGTTTGACTAACCATTTAATGGTACCTCTTGCATGCTTGCAAAATCTGAGGCTTACGACTTGTACTTCAAGTCGACTTATAGCCCAACAAATAGTTTTCCCTACCTAAGGTTAGTTATTTTCGACTAGCAACAAATCTCTTTTCAATAAGATAGACATGAACATTTACTAAATTAGGGTTCTCGACCCTTTAATGACTTTCCACATAAAGTATTTAATACGATTTATAACCATAAAAGTATTGTAAGATAATTCTTAATCCTTCGAGGTTATACTAGGGTTTTATTTATCCTATTCCAATCCAATGGAATAACAAACATACGTATTCCAAGAAGTAAGAATATCATAATAAAAATTGTCTGTTAATCTTCTTTCAACTAAAGAGTTAAATATATCTTTCCATCTATGGTTGGATTATTAATACTTCAATACTTACAACTTTAATTTGTTCTAACAAATACTAAATAGGTTTTCAACCCAACTCTGTATGTTATTATGTTGAGATAAATATTCCCATATGACAAGAGTCAAATGTAACTTGAGTTCCTATATCCTCATAAAATAACTAAAACGAGAATAGTTCCATAAAGGTGTCATCAAATAATTTTTAACCCTTCTAGGTTAAACTAAGGTTTTACTTAACCTATCTCAACCCAATGGAATAATGAACATACTTATTCTAGGACGTAAGAATATTCTATGGGAGAGATTATTCCCTAGTCTTTCCTGACTACGAAGCCATTAAATCTCATGAACCAAGATAGTTCTTTATACAAGTGTAACCTTTGATTTATCTAAACCAAAGGTCCTATACGAGTTTAAACTTTGCCTAAGTTTGGTTTGATTCAAAAGAGGGTGGAATATTTTAGTTTGCCATCCATTATGATCAATGCCGAAATTTGCTCTCTCACGATATACTATGCTATATCTAATCATTGATATATGAGTGTTTCCATCTATATCTGCAGGGAACAACTTACTCAAACATCTTTTAGAACAAGGTAATCTTCTTGAGATATTACTATCATTTATCAAGACATATATAGATGCTTGCTTAAATAATGACCAAGCAAAAATAGAGAGCATCTATATTATACTTATATTGATATAGAACCCTATCTTACAATGACAGAGATATCTATAAATCCACTTAATAACATAGATAATTCTTGGCATAAACATTCCCTCCTATCCCAGTCTATACTTGTCCTTCAACCATATCTATATTCAAGTATACTATTTAGGTTTTACGTAAAAATAACTTACAACCTCTTATATTGAAAAGACACTTTACACAGAAGCTATCTCTGGTTTGTTAGAGATTGCAACTCATGTTCTCATTAAACTAGAACCATCAACTATATGGTATTCAACTATGTAAAAGAAGTTCTATGCTATATAAAACTACGACTTCACTCAGCCGTCATCTCACTTCAAAGATACTTTATATTTTCATTCAAAATTCCTATGTCCACGAAAAAAACAAACTTCTACTAAAATAAAGAATTACGTTGCATTGATTTCCATGAAATTGAAATAACTCAAGAATAAAACTTGGCTCATACCTGAGCACCAATGTAGTCTTAGTGAGGATTAGCTTGTTTACCAATTTCCCAACTTGACTTCTTCTGTCGACTCGAGCTTAACCTCTTATTTTCTATCCCACTGTATATTACTGCCACCAAAATACTCTCTTCCTCTGTGACCTTTTTCCAATTTTTCCTTGATTATCTCCTGTGCACAGAGACGTTTTTCCTTTCCTTAAACATTCCCATGTTTTCCTCCTTTTTCCCTCGACTCATCATGAGTCGTTCAATTATGGACGTCCCCCAGAAAGGTCATTATCCTCTTCCCTTTTCAGTGACGAATCATTAAAACAGAGGCTTGAATTTATTCTTGTTTTTTTGGCATGTATCATTGAGGGTTCGCTATAATCTAGTACCAGTCCTCAAGTTACAACGACTCTTCTCTCCCCATCGAAATGATCTCCCCCGAGTTAAGGTGGGATGCCACTCCTCCAATAGTTATCCCTCCCCCACATGCCGCTGTTATCTCCAGCGTATAAGGTTGCGAAGGGTTCTTTGATGGACCACTACAATAGAGGAGTACATGGTCAATAAAAACTACCCACACAATAACAACTTTCCAAAAATAGTAAAGACACCTTACTAGGCAGCGAGCATTAAGCCATTAATAGCACATAGATCATCAAACGAATCAAGTGGTGCTCATGCTTTAGAAGTACCGCTCAATTGCTTATAATGAACTCACCACTATAATATTTAATACAACTCTAATTGAGCCTAACCACTCTTGTCCACTCAAAGTTGGTTAAAAACAAGTGCCCACAAATCGTGGACTTCTCAATAAAAAAAATGTGCACTCCTAAAGAAGAAAATGTGGGCAGTAATTGCTCCCTAAAAGATTAGAGATTCCCTCTTCGAACTTCAAATTGGTTCCGTCAACAGACAAGAATGAAGGAGTTCCTCAACATCTACAAAAATATAACTATATAATTTAGCATATTCCTTTACATTACGACAAAGGTTAAAACACACCTAGGTCTCTAATTTGACGTCTGTCAAATTTTTGCAAAAGGAGATAATGACATACGGTTGAAGCGCTTTACGACGATAAAGACGACTTGGGCGCAAACGCAGAACAAGACTCAAGATTTCATTTAGATATCACATAGCTTGTGAAAAACCTCTGCCCGAAGTTGTTACAAACTCCTCTATTTGTCCCTTTTTTATCACTAAGGATTTCAGAAGATGTGAATGGGTCGAGTTTACCTCCCCATCACAATCCGACGATAATATTCGCGCCATCTAACTTGATGAGAACTTCTTGACGTTAAGAAGTGACAGAAAAACCTCAAGCGACTCAAGAAGAATAACGCAACCGTTTTACGGCTATAACGTTGTTTACTTCACAAACAACTATGTCGACTCACCATCGACTTGATTAGATGATAATCAGGATATCGACTACTTGTCGATTAGATTTTCAATAGAAAACTAGCAAGACAAGACTTACCTCATACGACTCATTGGTTCACATTATCGTTTAACACTAGACTCGTTTGGCAAATTGACCACTCGTAATCCAAGGTCTATCTCTCTCTTCTCGAAAGATACTCTCTCTCTCTCTTCTCTGAGAGTCGATAACCTGTAATCCTGTTTTCACTTGTCATCAAACAATATGTAATCAGTGCATCATTATTCAATAAATTCAACTAGTAAATCGAATCTCATCATATAGATATTAAATCGACAATAACATAATCATTTCCATGATTTCATAAATGATATTCAATATAATTCCATGTCATATCCTGTCGTAAGTCTATAACATCACAACAAATTTACTTATGCCCAAGTAAAAAGTAAAAGTAAAGCAAGTTAGAAAATAGGGATGTAACATATCCTTCCCCTAAAGATTCATCGTCCTCGATGATATAAAGCATCAAAATGCAACTTAAAAGCATATTCATTGTTTAATTGCTATCAGCATAAAGTAAATGAGGAAGTTTCTGCTAGAATTCATGGTAATTTCTCCTCATGCAAAACTATTCCATGCATATTGGTCCCACTGGACTTTACACTTCATAACCTCTACTTTACACAAGTATTGTTTGCGATCTTCAAATGTTTCAGAAGCTTGACCATAACCTTTCCTAGGTTCTTGTACTTTTAAATCATTCATAGATTATAACATTCATACATTCCATGAATAAATTTCTCATATATAAATCACAAAAAGCATGTTGCCTCCTGGCAATAATTGATAATAGATTGATTCTAGATATCAATAAAATTTCTAACCTTAAAGTTTTAGAAAGGTCCTTTATACTTAGGAACTGGTTTAGAATACATTCCATTCTTTAGGAAACGTTTCCAGGGGTTTAACCCTTAAAAGAATTTTTTTTCCTTCTCTAACCGAGAATTGCCTTGGTGTACGCTTAATCATTAACGTAAATTTTCTATTCATTATCCATTTCGTCTGATCTTTCCTGATCAGTTAAATCTTTTCATTCATTTATAATAACATTTTAGGACTAATGCTAATCCTACCTTCTAGCTTACCCAGCTTAGAGGAGTTCGGCATCTTTCTGTCCAATGTTTCAATTCAAGCCATCTTAATAGCAAAAGTTAAGTATTGTCAAAGATTTCATGTGATAAGTAGTCTCCTTACTCGTATTGTTAATCCATGCAACATGTTTGGGACAAAACTTCTAAAACCTGGTTAACTTCCTTAATTTAACCATCTATTCGCAGGATAATAAATTATACTCTTTTAAATGTCCATCCTTAACATAGAGGACAAGTTTGCCAAAACCTCAACATTACACACGTATTTCTATCTGAGATAACCTTCTCAGAAAACCATGCAGTCTAAACACGTCTTGCACAAATTGTGTGCTAACACTGATGCTCCATCAGTCCAATCCCCTGGTATATAATGTGCTACCTTCGAGAGTTTATCATCTCAAAATGGCATCATGTCTTTTCCCAGACATAGAAAGACTTTGTACAAAATCCATGCAAATAACTTGTCATTTCCACTGTGGCACGTCATGTGGGTGCAACAATCCTACAGGTGTTGATGTTCTACTCTTTCCTTCTGGCACTCCAGACAATATGATACAAATCTCATAACATCATTCTTTATTCCTTTCAAGAATTAAAGAGGTTTTATATTTGTTAGTACTTGGTTGACCCTAGATGTCCCGGGTATGGTGGAATATGAACTTCTTTCCACACCAATTTTCTTATTTCAGAAGAATTAGAAACACTCATTCTTTCTCTGAAACTCAATAGTCTGTGAGTCTCAAAATGAAAGCCTATCATACCTTGAATCTTTAAAATTTTACCACAAGAGCTTTCTTAATTACTCATCATGTAAAGGTACACCCCTTAAACCATCTCCTGAGGCATCAGTTTTTCCCTCAAACTATCCTTCGGAACAGGAATTTCATATCATTGGTGCTATTGTAATTTCTCTTAACCATTAGAGAATCACTTGCACATAAGGATAAAGTTCTCCTTCAAGTTTAAAATAAATAAGTATATCTTCCTAAAGACTTGGAACAAACAAGTCTAAACAACCTCTAAACACATTGTTCATGTGTTTCATAAATGCAACAAGGCATTTGTACGTCCAAAGGGCAACACTGCATACTCACAGTGCCCATTCTTGTCCAAAAGTTGTTTTCAAGAGTATCCTCATCCTTCATTCTTGATTGATGGCATATTGATCATTAATCAATCACTTCATTTCTTCACATCTAATCAAAGAGGTCACCAATACGTGGTGAAAGATATTTGCTCCTTATCGTTGCTTTACTGAGCAAATGATACGAAATACACATTGTAGAGTTATGTCCTTTCTCTTGACAACGATATTTAGTGCACCTGATGGTGAAATATTGGATCTATTCAAACCTTTAGCCAATAATTCTTATAAGGGCTTTTGATTCCATTAATCCTATAGTTGTTATAAGGTAAAGTACTTTTCTAGGTAACTCATCCCAGAATTCTAAGAGGAATAAGATTTTCAGTTGATTCAATCACTGTTCCATCAACTTTGGCGGTATGGCTTTCTTTCCCAAAACATACTAGGTATCTCCTTAGTTTTAAACAGGATTGCTCCAATTTGATCCAGAGATTAACTAGTGGTTTATTCTCTTTTAGAATTTCACCCTGGTTTGGTTCTAGTATGATACATGCTCTCATTTTCCTCATACCAGATAATTAAGTTATCTAACAGTTTTTCTGAACCTAAAGCGTCTCAAAACATCAAACATATTTATCTCATAATAATCCAAAGATTGGTATAAAACATTATCATCTTTATTATAAAGTATTTAGGAGTAACCACATCCTTATTAATAAGTTGATACGACAAGACTATATGCCACTGTCGTTTTACAATTTTTCCAGTTTAACAAACATAGAGGGTGGATGTACACACAAGTACTCCAGCACCTTTTTCCTAAAATAGAAACATCACATCAACGTTCAAGTGACATGTTGTAACTGGCTACAATTTACTAGGTTTTACTACACCAGTACAATTAGTAGGATTCTTGGCCAGTTCAAAACGTTGTGTTCTTTCTAACCGAATACGCTTAAGCACATCAGCAAAAGTCTCTGAATCCTCCAGCCATGCACCTTCAGAGTAAGTAATATTCTCTTTAAGTTCAACCTCCTCAATAGGTTTCTTCTTAACCACTAATCTAGGCAAATGCTGGGGAACAAACTTCCTAGCTGTTTTCTTGGTTCTTCTCCATGTCATTCTGACACAAGATAATTTGAACATTAGCTAACCGCATAATGTTGGCTATAGGTTAGCACAGTGGACTCATAAGCCCTAGTGTCGAACCTGATAGCTCTAATACCATATGTAACATCCACATTCTAAAAACATAGTAAAAACCAAAAATTCACCATAAAGTAAATTTACAAGATAAAAATGAGACAAAGAAATTTTTTTTTCTTTTATTCAACATATAGTCGAGTAACTATAATTACAAGATATCTCACAATATTCTGTATTGTCTTTCTCAAGTACAATGTTTACAAAAGTAAATCAATTATAAATACCTGAATCAGATAATGTTTTACTTAGTCTCAAGAAACACAAGTCTCAAAGATATACTGCATCCAGAAATTTGACATCTTTATCGCAAGCCTCGGCATGTCTTCTGCTAGAGAGAGAGTATCTTTCCAGTGATTTACCTCCAACCACAGACTGTCGATCTCCCGTACTTCTTCCTAACTGGAAGTGGCCCTACCCTTCACGAGAAGTATAGACCAAGGTGACCAGTGGTAATTTGCATTTCCGAGTACATAGTGTTGTATCTTACACAACTCTATATATCATACAACCCTAGATACCCTCTAGCTAAGTATGATTCCCGATAGGATGTGCAATCCAAATACAGTGAACTGACAATGCATGCAAAGACATATGCATTACTATGGTCATAGTTTTCAATGTAAATTGACGTTCACAATGAACATTGTCGTAATGTTCACCCACTCCAACTCGACTTGGATACTATCATATTCCTACAGTTCAACTTGGTCAATTATGTTTAACTTGAGAAGTTATGACGATTTCAACAATCTAGTCTTCCCGACCCAATACATGTTTTCTTTCATAGTCTAAAATCCATAGACTTTTCTTTCGTCTTTCTTCCTTTACAAGGACTCTCATTGCATCATTGCCTTACTCGAGGTCCATGACTTATTGTCTCATAATAAATATAGATAGATTAATTACAACTAAGATGATAACCTTACCTAGGTTAAGCAATATAGTCTAGGAATCTAATTCCCTTCTTGCAAGTAAGAGTACTTATACATAGTCAGGCACTTGACCCTTCAATCACGATCTAAATAATGATCTCAATGTCTTAATATAATAATTACCATATCTAGGTTAAATTTAGATTCAATTGATGAGTTTTGCCTAACTCAAACCTAGTCTTTATGACTTAGGTGAATTCACAAGACACTGTCGTTGCTCTATTAATCATTATGGATTGACTATCCATTCTTAGGTTTCTCTCTTTGCATATTTGCAACGTTTGAGATTTACCCCCTTGTCGACAAGTTAATAGCTCAAAAGAAGTTCTGTCAAAAAGGTATAATGATTTTAATGTTTGACTAACCATTTAATGGTACCTCTTACATGCTTGCAAAATCTAAGGCTTACGACTTGTACTTCAAGTCAACTTATAGCCCAACAAATAGTTTTCCCTACCTAAGGTTAGTTATTGTTGACTAGCAACAAATCTCTTTTCAATAAGATAGACATGAACATTTACTAAATTAGGGTTCTCAACCCTTTAATGACTTTCCACATAAAGTACTTAATACGATTTATAACCATAAAAGTATTGTAAGATAATTCTTAATCCTTCGAGGTTATACTGGGGTTTTATTTATCCTATTCCAATCCAATGGAATAACAAACATACGTATTCCAAGAAGTAAGAATATCGTAATAACAATTGTCTATTAATCTTCTTTCGACTAAAGAGTTAAATATATCTTTCCATCTATGGTTGGATTATTAATACTTCAATACTTACAACTTTAAGTTGTTCTAACAAATACTAAATAGGGTTTCAACCCAACTCTGTATGTTATTATGTTGAGATAAATATTCCCATATGACAAGAGTCAAATGTAACTTGAGTTCCTATATCCTCATAAAATAACTAAAACAAGAATAGTTCCATAAAGGTGTCATCAAATAATTTTTAACCCTTCTAGGTTAAACTAAGGTTTTACTTAACCTATCTCAACCCAATGGAATAATGAACATACTTATTCTAGGACGTAAGAATATTCTATGAGAGAGATTATTCCCCAGTCTTTCTCGACTACGAAGCCATTAAATCTCATGAACCAAGATAGTTCTTTATACAAGTGTAACCTTTGATTTACCTAAACCAAAGGTCCTATACGAGTTTAAACTTTGCCTAAGTTTGGTTTGATTCAAAAGAGGGTGGAATATTTTAGTTTGCCATCCATTATGATCAATGCCGAAATTTGCTCTCTCACGATATACTATGCTATATCTAATCATTGATATATGAGTGTTTCCATCTATATCTGCAGGGAACAACTTACTCAAACATCTTTTAGAACAAGGTAATCTTCTTGAGATATTACTATCATTTATCAAGACATATATAGATGCTTGCTTAAATAATGACCAAGCAAAAATAGAGAGCATCTATATTATACTTATATTGATATAGAACCCTATCTTACAATGACAGAGATATCTATAAATCCACTTAATAACATAGATAATTCTTGGCATAAACATTCCCTCCTATCCCAATCTATACTTGTCCTTCAACCATATCTATATTCAAGTATACTATTTAGGCTTTACGTAAAAATAACTTACAACCTCTTATATTGAAAAGACACTTTACACAGAAGCTATCTCTAGTTTGTTAGAGATTGAAACTCATGTTCTCATTAAACTAGAACCATCAACTATATGGTATTCAACTATTGTAAAAGAAGTTCTATGCTATATAAAACTACGACTTCACTCAGCCGTCATCTCACTTCGAAGATACTTTATATTTTCATTCATAAATTCCTATGTTCACGAAGAGAACAAACTTCTAATAAAATAAAGAATTACGTTGCATTGATTTCCATGAAATTGAAATAACTCAAGAATAAAACTTGGCTCATACCTGAGCACCAATGTAGTCTTAGTGAGGATTAGCTTGTTTACCAATGTCCCAACTTGACTTCTTCTGTCAACTCGAGCTTAACCTCTTATTTTCTATCCCACTATATATTACTGCCACCAGAATACTCTCTTCCTCTGTGACCTTTTTCCAGTTTTTCCTTGATTATCTCCTGTGCACAGACATTTTTCCTTTCCTTAAACATTCCCATGTTTTCCTCCTTTTTCCCTCGACTCATCATGAGTCGTTCAATTATGGACGTCCCCCAGAAAGGTCGGTATCCTCTTCCCTTTTCAGTGACAAATCATTAAAACAGAGGCCTGAATTTATTCTTGTTTTTTTTGGCATGTATCATTGAGGGTTCGTTGTAATCTAGTACCAGTCCTCAAGTTACAACGACTCTCCTCTCCCCATCGAAATGATCTCCCTCGAGTTAAGGTGGGATGCCACTCCTCCAATAGTTATCCCTCCCCCACATGCCGCTGTTATCTCCAGCATATAAGGCTGCGAAGGGTTCTTTGATGGACCACTACAATAGAGGAGTACGTGGTCAATAAAAACTACCCACACAATAACAACTTTCCAAAAATAGTAAAGACACCTTACTAGGCAGCGAGCATTAAGCCATTAATAGCACATAGATCATCAAACGAATCAAGTGGTGTTCATGCTTTAGAAGTACCGCTCAATTGCTTATAATGGACTCACCACTATAATATTTAATACAACTCTAATTGAGCCTAACCACTCTTGTCCACTCAGAGTTGGTTAAAAACAAGTGCCCACAAATCATGGACTTCTCAATAAAAAAAAATGTGCACTCCTAAAGAAGAAAATGTGGGTAGTAATTGCTCCCTAAAAGATTAGAGATTCCCTCTTCGAACTTCAAATTGGTTCCGTCAACAGACAAGAATGAAGGAGTTCCTCAACGTCTACAAAAATATAACTATATAATTTAGCATATTCCTTTACATTACGACAAAGGTTAAAACACACCTAGGTCTCTAATTTGATGTCCGTCAAATTTTTGTAAAAGGAGATAACGACATACGGTTGAAGCGCTTTACGACGATAAAGACGACTTGGGCGCAAACGCAGAACAAGACTCAAGATTTCATTTAGATATCACATAGCTTGTGAAAAACCTCTACCCGAAGTTGTTACAAACTCCTCTATTTGTCCCTTTTTGATCACTAAGGATTTCAGAAGATGTGAATGGGTCGATTTTACCTCCCCATCACAATCCGGTGACAATATTTGCGCCATCTAACTTGATGAGAACTTCTTGACGTTAAGAAGCGACAGAAAAACCTCAAGCGACTCAAGAAGAATAACGCAACCGTTTTACGGCTATAACGTTGTTTACTTCGCAAACGACTATGTCGACTCACCATCGATTTGATTAGATGATAATCAGGATATCGACTACCTGTCGATTAGATTTTCAAAAGAAAACTAGCAAGACAAGGCTTACCTCATACGACTCATTGGTTCACATTATCGTTTAACACTAGACTCGTTTGGCAAATTGACCACTCGTAATCCAAGGTCTATCTCTCTTCTCGAAAGATACTCTCTCTCTCTCTTCTCTGAGAGTCGATAACCTGTAATCCTGTTTTCACTTGTCATCAAACAATATGTAATCAGTGCATCATTATTCAATAAATTCAACTAGTAAATCGAATCTCATCATATAGATATTAAATCGACAATAACATAGTCATTTCCATGATTTCATAAATGATATTCAATATAATTCCATGTCATATCCTGTCGTAAGTCTATAACATCACAACAAATTTACTTATGCCCAAGTAAAAAGTAAAAGTAAAACAAGTTAGAAAATAGGGATGTAACAACAAACTACTAAATATATATTTCAAAAAAATTTGGTTTTGTTGTCCAATTTTACCTATGAAATACCTTAAATAATTATTCAGTGTTAACATGCTTACAATAACTTATCATTTGTATGTTGTTCGATGAAATAGTTATCATTTTATCCTATGTCAATTTATCTTATGTCCATCGCTTAAATGTTATTAGATAATTAAATATTAAACAAACGTCAAACCATTTGATATTTTGTATTTAAAATTTAGAAATTTAATTCTCAAATTCTTGTATTTATATATATTAAAAAAAAATTCTTTTGTTGTCAAACTTTACCTTTGAAATATTTTCTATAATTATTCATTGTTAACATGCTAACAATAACTTCATAATAAATCTAATCAAACCATATGTTCTCTTCAAAATTTAAAAATTAAAATCTCAAATTTTTGTATTTAAAAATTTTATTTCATATCTTATATCCAACCCTTTAAGTAATCGAAAAAAAAATGTTACAACAAAATGAAACAAAATATATTAAGAAATAATAAATCATAATAATGCCACAAAAAATTCTAACTCTAACTATATTTCAATACAATAATAGAACTATCGACGTGCCCAACCTATGGGTCCAATTGCTAGTTTAAATACATTTATAGTGAAGCATTTAATTGGAGCTATAAATATTAGCGTCTGTGAAGCATTTAATTGGAGTTTAGGTACTATGACAACCAACACATGCAGATAGATATATTTAACGTTATCTGTTCTAAAACTAACTATACGAGTACATATACATTAATGCTCTTTCTTCACATTTCTTACACTCGAAGGAAAATATCAAATAGGAGACATATTTCCTCTGCAGTCCGTAGACACATATAGCAGTATCCAGATCTTAAAATTGACGGCCATTTTACCCGTTTTTAAAATTTGTTACTTTATAACGCTTCTAAATTTATCTATACAAGAAAATAGAGAATGCACGATTGAAAGCTGCCTTTATCATACGCATCATCAGATCGAGGACTCTGTCGGCTTCATAGGAACGGAGGGCAGAGTTGTATAACATTCTTAGAAAATAATATTCGACAGCCATAGGTGGCAGGCAACCTCGAAATCCTATTTTTGTCACTACGAATTTATGTTTTCTTGGATGTTCATGTGTACGGAAAAGGTTAAAGATTTCTCTTGGGAGCTCTGATCAAATTGAGTAGGCTATAATATTTGTGGGATCGGACTAGACTGTAAGGGGCTTTAGTGGGTGCTGTATGTTTACGTTTGAATGTCGCTTTGAGAAAGATTTGGTCGGAAATTTGGTGTTTTTTTACAAGTGTATGTGAAAGGTTGGACCAGAAATTTGGTGTTTTATAGTAAGTTCAGATGTGGGCTTGTGTAAGAGGTTTAATGAGTTCTGTTTGCCTTTGAATGTCTGTTTGAGAAAGATTTCGTCAGAAATTTGCTGTTTTTGTAGTAAGTTTACTTGGGTCAGAAATTTGGTATTTGTTGTAAGTTTATTCTTTATTGTTTTAAGAATTTATACGAGCTCATTCCTCTTACCGGTGGTGCGAGTTTTGGGGTTTATGGGGTTATGTTAAGAGGATTTGTTGGTAAAGGTTGCACCTATTGCAAAGTCTACACCCTTGAATGTTCAATATGAAAGGTTGAGTTCAAAAATATGTGATGCTAAAGATCAAGTAACATGTAATGAACTAATACTACAAGCTAGTCTAAGTCTACAACGTACCAATAAAATGTATTGCTCGTCTACATCAAAAGCTAGTCTAAGTGTTCAATCAAGATAGGGATCAATTTTTAGCCTTTTGTGCAACTCAATCAAAATTTGTTTCATCACCTTTCCCATCCCCATTTGATTCCCTAATAAATATCTCATAAGCTTAGCAAGACACCCTATCTTAGTCAAGCCATAATACCCTAAGTCAAAAATCCTATTAAAGAGAAACTGCATTGTCAATTCCATATATATATATATAATTCCAAAAATAAACAATAAATCTTGTTGTAGAAATTTGCATCTATCAGAAATGGCATTGCATTTATATCATTTCATATATCCATACAAAAGTTCACTTTGCATCCATCTCATACATATATACAAAACAATTACAAAAGAGCATAAGCATTATACCATACATCTATAAGCATAAAACATCTTTAAATAAGAATTCTAAAATCATCTATGTGCACAAGAGTGAAGAAAAGTGAACAACGTCAACTATAATAATGTATTGACCAATACCAATCTAGGTCATCACAATAAGTGTCATAGAATGTCAAAAAGTCTAAGTACAACTGCTCCATCATGGGAGTATAAAAAGAGCAAAAATTATGTACACAAGCATGCAAGTCTCCCAATGTAAGGGGAAAATCTAAAAAAATAAAGCAATAAGAGAAAATCCCTCAAGAGCCACAAGATTGGATCTAGCTTATAGATCCTCTAGGACCCCTGCTTCATGGTCTCCTACTATCCACCATGTTGGAGTGTCCGAGAGTCCTTTGTGAATATCCCTAAGAAGGGATCAGTGTGTGAATCCATGCGTACAATTGACCAAGTGTCCCAATCTGTGAGTGAGATGGTGTTTGTCATCTAACTCAAAAACTAGTCATCTCTTATAGTAAAGCAACCTCAATCTCCAGTGAAACAACTCTAGTCCTCTAGAATGCCACGTCCCATCTATCATGGTAAGTAGAATCAAGAAAATTTGTATGTTAGCCTACTAGTATGAGCACCCCTGCAGCAACTAAGAGTTCCTCACTAGCTCATCCTGTGCAAAGAATTATGACATCTAAAGAAGCATTTCTGAATAGGTCTCTCCATCCCTTAGTAGTGTCAGTTTCATCAGTGAAAGAAAAAGTGGAATATTGAAAGCATAAGCAATACAAGTTGCAAGTTTCAAAAGCATAGAAAGAAGAAAAGGTGAGAAAGCATGGCACTCACAAGGGTCTTCAAGATGTCATGAGAGATCAATTATTCCCATCTCCTCCTCTACCAATGTCGCAAGTAGAACAAGTTGAGACACATGTGTGGCCTCTCCATGGGATACCCCCTCCTCTCCCTCTGACACTACCCTCTCTGCTCCTCCCTCAGGAACGTAATCCTCATTAGACTTCTTGTTGGGATCATCATCATCCTATGCATAACAAGTCACTAGGCTTGGTGCGCTTGTCATTGTCTTGGTCTGAGGCCTCAAAGTGGTCATGTAATCAAAACACTTGGAATTAGTGGGACCCAAGGAAGTGCTCCTCATTGTGCATTAATTGACCCTTGAATTAACCTATAGAATGGGGGCACTAAGGGAAATCCCTCAGGGTACTCATCTACTAACTGTTGCAACACTCATGTGATATGTTGAGTCTCCACTAGGCGATTCCTATTTGTCAGGGAGGCAAATCCTCGACAATAGGCTCGCACTCGCCTCTATCTCTTAGACATGCCCCCTCCTTCATATAGGGATCCTCAATGAAATCCTCATCAGTCAAAGTAGCAACTACTCGCATTGAGGCATCAAAGTGACAAAGTTGCTCCATCTCATAGATCTCAAAAGTGTCAGGTCCAAGGGGGTATCTCTCACTAATATGGAATAATATGTTCCAAGATACATGACATCATTAGAGAAGGATGATTGAAAGTAAGTGCTCCACATTGTGAAATCGAGTACAAAGGTCTCTATAGACCAAGGCTACTAGTATGTCAATTCCCCATAAATAGATTATACCCCTCTCAAGTTATTGAATAATTAATGCCAATCACCATCTAAGCATGGGAACCTTCTTGGCTACCAACAAGCAGTTGGCAATCAGGCCAATAAGAACCTTCCGTAGGAACAGAATGGCAAATCTAGGAATGAAGATAATTTGAATGCCAAGCCTGTCACCAAGTCAAGTCTCTCCCATAGTAGCTACCCAAGCTAGGCTCTCTCACTCAAACTCCCTCTCTAGTAGTGTAAGTCATTCCTCATGAATGGAGACAAGAATATGCTAAATGTCAGAGAATGATTGTCCACTCTCCATATATAAAGGGAAATTGGAAGGTGTTAATGATCAACATCTCAGTAGGTAAGAATGTCACAACATATGTGGGATGATGGATGAATGATCAGTATCTGTGCTACTCGCGCTAATCCAAATCTTTAGAGGGTAGCACAATCTATAATGAATAATGCCTAGATAGGGCATAGATATATATATATACCAATCTTTCTCATGGATGGAATTCCATTGTATGTAGGTGTCCTACAAGGAGAAAACCACTCAATTAGACCTTCGTTAAATCATAAAACCATAAAAATAAAAATTGAAAATTGTGAAAAGTTGCACAACATTTAAAAACCTCTAAAATTTGAATAGATCATTCAAAAAATCAGCAATAAACTAGGTGTTGAGCAATAGATCATTGAAAACAATCAAATTAGACCTCGAAATAATAAAAGTTCTCAACAATCCTATCAACAAAAGTAATGGAGAGAGTCTCTCAAGTGACCTATAAAGTAGCTCAGGCAAGTTAGGCTTAAGTGGCAAGGTCTCTTGGGAGACCTACCCTAGTAAAAGGGGCGACCCAAGGCCACGCTTTAATGTTCCACAATAGACCCAGAAATAGTAGGAAATAAGAAAAATTTAGAAAAATAAAGCAATGAAAACATTGTAAACCTAAAACGTAGTCAAATGCAACGAAAAG